>CM048748.1:285578580-286192580 GCA_026315105.1 Locusta migratoria | reverse complement strand
TTTGCAGCCTAACTGCTTCATCAGGCAGAAGGGAAGGAGAGGGAAAAGGAAATAATGAGGGATTTAAGGAAGGGGGTAAGGAGCCATTCCAATCCCGGGACAGGAAAGACTTACCTTGGGGGGGAAAATGGAGGGTAAACAAATGCACACACACCCACACATTTACACAGACACAAGTACACTTAGGCAGACATACATATATATATATGATTCAGCCATGTCTTATCTGCGGAAATATACGATATTTATCCCACCAGGAAATTCCTTCTATAATATTCTGTACTCACTTGCCTAGAAATCCTGTTCATCCTGCTATCGAACATCACTAATCCCCATCATATCTAATTTTAACCTATCCATTTCTCTTTTCAAATTTTTTAACTTGCCTAACCAATTAAGGGATTGAACATCGGTTGACATCGGTTGGAGTTGACATCGGTTTCATGTAGAATTTTGGAGCATATTCTCAGTTCGAATATAGTAAATTTCCTTGAAACGGAAAAGCTTCTTTCCATGAATCAGCACGGGTTTAGGAAACATCGTTCATGCGAAACTCAGCTTGCCCTTTTCTCACATGACATCTTGCGAGCCATGGACGAAGGGCAACAGGCGGATTGTGTTTTTCTCGACTTCAAAAAGGCGTTCGACACGGTGCCACACTGCAGACTGCTAACGAAGATACGAGCTTATGGAATAGGTTCACAGATTTGTGACTGGCTGGAAGACTTCCTAAGCAATAGAACGCAGTACATTGTTCTCGACGGCGAGTGCTCATCAGAGACGAGTGTATCGTCAGGCGTGCCCCAGGGGAGTGTGATAGGACCGCTATTATTTTCTATCTATATAAATGATCTGATGGACAGAGTAAGTTGTAATTTGCGGCTGTTTGCTGATGATGCTGTGGTGTATGGGAGGGTGTCGTCTGTAACTGACTGTAATAGCATACAGGTTGACTTAGACAAAATTTCTAGTTGGTGCGAAGAATGGCAGCTAGCTCTCAATGTAGAAAAATGTAAGGTGATGCGCATGAGTAGAAAAAACAATCCTATAATGTTCGAATACAGCATCAGTAATGAGCTTCTTGATGCGGTCGCGTCGTTCAAATATCTAGGCGTAACATTGCAGAGCGATATGAAATGGAACGAGCATGTAAGGACAGTTGTGAGTAAGGCAGACAGCCGACTTCGGTTTATTGGGAGAATTTTGGGAAGATGTACTTCACCTGTAAAGGAGACCGCGTATAAAACGCTTGTACGACCACGTCTTGAGTATTGCTCAAGTATTTGGGACCCGCAGCAGATCGGTTTGAAGGAAGACATAGAGGCGGTTCAGAGGCGAGCAGCTAGATTTGTTACCGGTAGGTTCGACCGATGCGCGAGTGTCTCGGAAATGCTCCGGCAACTCAATTGGGGATCGCTGGAAGAAAGACGACGTTCTTTTCGTGAATTTCTGTTAAGTAAATTTAGAGGGCCGGAATTTGAAGCTGAGTGTAGTACGATCTTGCTGCCGCCTACTTACATTTCGCGTAAAGATCACAAAGACAAGATAAGAGAAATTAGGGCTCGTACGGAGGCATATAGGCATTCATTTTTTCCTCGTTCAATTTGGGAGTGGAATAGGAAAGGAAATGCCTAGTAGTGGTACGATGTACCCTCCGCCACGCACCTTACGGTGAATTGCGGAGTATGTATGTAGATGTAGATGTAGACACTCCAGTCTGTAGAATGCCATTTTGTTTTTCTTGATGAAGACATACTCCTGAGTAGTTCCGGCCCAGAGATCGGTAATGAGGGACTATTTTACCTCTGGAATACTTTAACTAAGATGGTGCAACTGCTGAAAAGGCTGCTGCCCTCTTCAGGAGCCACACATTCGCCTGTCCTCTCCTCAGGTACCCCTCAGCTGTGGTTGCACCTATAGCACGGCTATCTATATTGTTTAGGCATGCCAGCTGCCCCAGCTTGGCAGTGTCTGTGGTTCACAGGGGTGGATATGTAAGTTATATAAGTTGCGTAGTAGATTGGAACACAGCAGCCAGAAATGATGGTTGTGTATTAGTGAATAGTGCCTGTGATTGGATGAATGTTTGTGTGTTATATACTGATAAAGGCTGTGGCCAAAAGTTATTAGTTGTGTGCATGTGACTGTCTTTTCTACTTGCCTGTCTGCATCTCTACAATCATACTTGCGGTGAGTTGCAAACCATCTTCATTGTTACTATTGAATTGCGACATGCTTGATTAGTTGGAGAACACAACCAAAAGAATTTTAATCTGACTTCTTTATAATTGCCTAGTCAGATTGAAGATTTCAGTTTTTGCACAATATACAGGGTGTCCAGAAAAGAGCTCCCTGATTTCAAAATTAAATATCTCTAAAACAAAGATCAATAGAGGAATGCAGCAAACGGTATGTTTATTGTGAAAGCTGTAAGAAGTTTATACAGCAGTTTGAAATAATAGTTACAAAAGCTGCTAACAGATGGCGCTGTACGCTCTATAGCTCATATCAGCATACATAAGTGAAATAATCGTATGAAAACACTCTTTGCAAACAATCACATCACAATGTTTTCAAAATGTTCATCATTGGCACTACAGAGGTGGCGCAAACGAAGAATGAAATTCATCATCACATTTTGTAGTGTCCCAATGGAAATGGATTCACATGCCACAGACATCGCCAATTCAAGCTCGTCCAATGTGGCGAGATGCTTAGGGTAGACCCTGTCTTTCACTGTGCCCCTCCCCCCCCCCCCCCCCAAAAAAAAAAAAAGTCACAGGGAGTCAAATACGGCAAATATGGAGGCCAATCCATGCCTGCACTAGTAAATTTGGGATATTCCAAAGCAATGACTTGATTCAGAAGTATTCCTCAAGAAAGCAAAACACTTGTTCGGTCTGATGTGGTCGGGCTCCATCTTGCATAAACCATTCAGTACCTGGTCGATCCTGTGTGCAGACAAATTGTTCCAAAACTGCAACGTAATGTGCACCAGTGACCGTTTCTCGGATGAAAAAAGAGCCAATAATGCCTCTGCTGCATACTGCAGCCCACACAGTAACTTTAGGAGAATACACCAATATGGCTTTTCAGAAACCCAAAATCGCCAGTTCTGCTTATTCACGTATCCATTCAGGTGGAAGTGTGCTTCATCTGTAAACCAGATGCAGCCAACATCAAATCCTTCACTATCAATCATTGTGAGCATCTGATTAGCAAAGGCAACCCTTTGTTGCACAGCTCGTACGGGTATGGCCTGGTGCGTTTGAATTTTGGATGGAAACAAGTGTAGGCTCTTTCTCAGTATTTTCTGCATGATGGAATGCTTCAAACCAGTCTCAGATGCAATTCTACGGTTGGATGACATTGGATTTCGCTGAATAATTCTAGAAACTGTGGCGATATTTTCAGGCGTAACTGCGGTTTGCTTGCGGCCAACATGCCCCCCCCCCCCCTCTAGATCATCAGTTACGCTGCCTGTTCCTTGAAATTTTGCGAAGAGCGTACGAATGGTTTTCGCATCGGGTCCTTTTGGAACATTAAATTGTGCTTGAAAACTTCGCCTTGTTGCCGTAGGACTCTCTTCTAACTTGTGGTACTCTAGCATAAAAAAAAAAGTGTTGTTCAATGGAGTACATGGTTTTAATCTCTTCCTTTGGTATGCTAACCTCCTTTCACGTTTCAGTAGTGGAACTGATCGCTTTGGGCTTCGGATCACTATTTATACTAGGCATTACAAATGGCGATTACTGCGCCATCTGTTAGCAGGTTTTGTAACTATTATTTCAAACTGCTGTATAAACTTCTTACAGCTTTCACAATAAACATACCGTTTACTGCGTTCCTCTATCGATCTTTGTTTTTTAGATATTTAATTTTGAAATCAGGGAGTCCTTTTCTGGACACACTGTATTTTTGCAAATCACCACTATCTATACTTGGAAAATAAAAAGCACCATTGATATATCTGCCCTTTACTGACTAGAGATATAGAAAAGTTATTCATTGTTAAAGGATAACATTGTTTTCATAAACAGAGCATACACCGCATTCTTTTCCAGTGTACGCAAACAGAATGTTCAAACAATCAAGGAGAATGGCTGTTGAGAAAATCAAACAATGGAAATTTCTGGAAAGATTCAAGAATTTTTGAGGACAGGTTGCATACACCACATTCTTTTCCAGTGTACGCAAACAGAATGTTCAAACAATCAAGGAGAATGGCTGTTGAGAAAATCAAACAATGGAAATTTCTGGAAAGATTCAAGAATTTTTGAGGACAGGTTGCTTACTCACCTTAGACACTTCCAATGATCCATGGAAATGCACAAATAATAGAATACAACGTAATATCTTTCGGCCATTGTGGCCACTGTTGGTTAAAGAGAGAGAGAGAGAGAGAGAGAGAGAGAGAGAGAGATATTTGGATGACCGCCGGTTGTGTGTGTGTGTGTGTGTGTGTGTGTGTGTGTGTGTGACCAATGAAGGCCATAATGACCGAAAGCTATTAAATTGTATTCTATTACTTGTGCCTTTCCACGAGTAAACAACTTGTCCTTGTTAAAAATACTGCTGAACAAGCGATGAGAGTAGTATGAACATCTTTGAATATGTCATTAGGGAACATTCAAACAAATCTAATATCTCGAGTTCTGCCTGGACTATTGTTACGGAATGTGGTACACAACAAGGTAAATACTATGACACAAACTGTTTCAATGACAGTTCAGTTATTAAAGACTCCATCTAAATAAGGGCCTCGTAAAGACTAATACTGCCTGTTTAATATTTGTCACATGGAACATGGTTGCTATCGTGCGTCTACAGATTGCAGACCAGACAGACAGGTGATAGGCTGTTAGTATAAGGGTGTTATTGCACTAGTGTTGAAGTGTCACTTGGTAATGGAATTAAGATCCTACAAGGCAGCATATACTAATCATGAGTACGTGAGATAAAAGTAATATAACTGCAGATTAATTGCATCTATCTGAGTGGCCTGTTGGTACAGCAAACATAACTTTTTTTACAAATTTCCTTTCATGTCTACCTTGACCTTATTATAGAAATATCATTGACGATGACGGGGCTATAGCTTAAGGGATTTAAAATATGTAGATCAATAGATCAAATAAGGAGAGAAACATAACCTATATTGAATTTTATTCTTCTCGTGAATTTACATTAAGAAGATCACTGAGTGATAAGAACTGTTCCACAAATAACTACAAAGAATTGTGCTCCACAGAGTAAAACTAAACCGAACTGAACTGAACTGCCGGTGTCAGAGGCTCACTGGTATTTATATTTTGTTAAACAATGTTTTTATTACATTCATTATTAGAGACAATACAATATTATCATTTACAATTAAAAGTTACAGAATTAATAAAACTTACAATAATAAAGTAATATCGCTCAATTAAATGATCATGAATATCTCACAAAAAACTGCACATCTTTTATTTTCTTTATAAACTCCACCTATCTGTTTGCTATAACAATTCCAAAGATGACTAGTTATTGAACTAATTACAGAAATGTTGTTGAAACGAGATAGAATGGCTGGCCAGTACTTACCTTTGTGCTGTACCGCCGATAGTAACACAAATGAAGAAACAGAAAAAAGGACTAGCTTTCGGAACACAGTTCCTTCATTAGGTGGGACAGATGGGAAGAAGAATGGATGGGAACAGAAGGGAAAGGTAGTTCATGACCTAGGATGAAGGAACCTGATGAAGGAATTGTGTTCCGAAAGCTAGTCCTTTTTGTCCCCTTTTTTCCGTTTCTTCATTTGTGCTACTATCGGCGGTACAGCACAAAGGTAAGTACTGGCCAGCCATTCTATCTCGTTTCAACAATATTTATCATCTCTGAGGAGAATTTTCATCATTAATCGATAATTACAGAAATGATAAAATTTGTTCCTAAGATGTAATTACCTAACATATACAATGATCTCCAAAACTATAGTATCTTATGTTTGCTGTTGATTCACATTTGCTTAATTATGGAAACACTCTAATTGCAACTGATAGTATAATTTATTGAGATTGCTACTAATAAAGTTCATTGTGAAACATTTTAATGTGATAAGTGAAGATAGTCTATTAACCATGACAGCTATTTGTTTACATCATATCACAAGTTTTATGCAGTTGTCTCTTATTGGAACCTTTCAACATTTCTAGAAATGTTGTTTGTTAAACCAACAATAGTAGTGCTTCTTTTCTTTTTAATTTCTGCTTTTCAAGGTGATCATTCTGATGAATCATTTTTAATTTTTTTTCTGATTTATGTTAACAATGTTATTCAACTTAAAGAAATTGTCTTCAAATTGAAATACAAAGTTGTGACATCTAGTTTAGTCAAACACTCAGTTGATCACCCTAATCAAGATAATTAAGTTTGTTACACACTGTCCCACAAACAGAGTTCGGAAAGTGTCTGCGTAAACTAGAAGTGGACAAAATCTCTCTCTTATCCACAACTGCAGTTGACTGCTGGGTGATATCAACTGTTTTCTTAATGCAAAAGGGGGGGGGGGGGGCGCTATCATATTATAACCTCCAAACACCTTTTTCATGTAATATAGGTTTCAAGTTGTGATCTACAGGCACAATGTGTTTACTACTACAAATAACATAGACAACATAGAATTGCAGTTCTTTGACATTTTAATTTCTTATTAACACCCAGTTGTCCCCATTTATGGCCAGTGTACTAGTGTCATTAATTACAATTAACGTGACCAGGAATGCACATTACACACACCAATAATACAAATTTACACAGTTCGTATGGGGAGTACTCATGTCTGAGGTGTACAGTGTGGCACAAATGTGGATTAATCATGGTTGATACTCTTTCTGCACGAATAACACTGACGAACTTTTAAATAATTGTTCAAAATTAAAGTTCCAACTGGTGTGGCTTGTGCCTCAGATTGCGGCCAAAACAATACTCAGAACTGACATAGTTTGTGCATCAAATGGAGGTGAAAAATACTCTATTACATGCCGCAAATGCATCCTATTTATATCTTTGAAGCAATGATACTGGAAATTATGTATTGTTAATTGAGTTCATTACATTAATTATAATGGAAAAGTAAACAATTACATGGAACTGGCTATAGTAAAAGACAGCATAAATAATACTGATTAAATTAATATACAAATATCAGTTAAATGAATACTATTTCATTTATGTATTTAACAAAATAGGTTTATCAACAATACTTTTGTAATTAATGGTAATTATAAAGAAACTAAAGAGGATAAAACTTTCCTAACATTACTAGTGAAACATAGCAATACCTACTTTAAGATTATGAGAAAAGAACTTACTTAGTTTTAACAGAAATACTAATTAGCATACAATCTGAAAAATAACAATCTACCCCTGCCACAAATTAATATTTGCTAATTAAACGAACTTCCCCCACATCAAATAATAGAAAATGACTGCAACTAGTTACTTTACAACAAAGAATAACAAACATTTTGGAAAATAAAATAATAAGACTAATTACGTTCATATCTATTATTATGCAACAGTGGTATCAGGAGGTCCCGTAATGCAGGTAGATGGGAATAAATCCCAACATGCTTCGTTACAAGCCTTTCCGGTTTCAGCACTGCCTGCGATCACAGGAGATTGTTGAAGATATTGCACAGCAATTAATACAAGAATGGCAGAAATGAATTCTTGTAATGATTGACACAATATCTTCCACAATCTCCTGTTGATGTAGACAGCACCAAAAACATACAGGCTTAATAAATAAAAATATTGTACAGCTGTTGGTATAAGGATGAACTTTTTTCATGGTCTATCAACAATCATTTTACAACTTCCCTGAATTTTTTAGACAACATAACATAGCCTAAACAGTCAAAACTTATCTGAAAGAGTGAGAATTCTCAGGGAAATTTCAGTTACTGGAAATGTTGAAAGATTCTGAATGACTATGGGAACTCTGAGGACTTCAGAAATTCTGAGAGATTATGGAGAGTTGAAATGTTCACTGATAAAAGAAACAGCATTGAGAGATTTTATTACAGATCACTGAAACTCTGCTTCAAAAACGATCACTTCTGAAGGCATGTAAGTCCAGTATTACACTATCAGATTATTGGGATAAGAAATATTGGCTGTAGTGTAAAAGGAACATTTCTTAAGTTGTCCAGACTTTGATCAAATCTAATGCTTTTGCTTAGATTTGATCAAATAAATCGTTCCTGTTTCCTGTAGTGGGAAATGTAATTGTTAAGGCACTAGTAATAGTTCTGCCATCTTGTCACCTCAGCTGTTTGTAATTGTAAACATGGCTGTAAGAATAGTGACAATGTGTGTGGTGTGTTGCAGCAGCAACAAAATTTATGGAATTTAATTAATCAGATGAGGCTCTGCATAACATGCAACATCCAGGCTGAAAAACTAGATTAAGAAGAATGGAGAACTAAAATAAAATAATAATAATAATTAAAATAAAATACAATAATAATAAAAAAAATTGTGGAAGCCATTGACAATGAAATACGGTCTGCCTGAACTACTGGCAATATGAAAAAAGAAAATCATTGTCTCTCAGCTCCAACTCCCATACAAATTTTTCTTAAAATCTTTTTCTCTTTCTTGACTCCTATGTTTTCACCCAAAACATTTCCTTTTCTTTTTATCTTTTTCTAAATATGGACACAATACAACTGTTGTATAAGCAACGGCTGAATGTAATACTACCATTATGAAACAACTTTAACAGTATTAGATGGCAGTGTAATACCCCTTTTCAAGTTACATTCAATACCTTTTTCAAAGAATAGGGCCAACATTTCATCAAATATTTTCATCCAATAATTTGAGTGTAATACCAGCCTCCAATAAACTCAGGGTCTCAGAATTCCATCATTATCCTTGGGTTCTTGGCCTCCTGGTTCATTTTCCAGGGCATAATGGCAATTACAATGAAATTTGATAATTTGTTTTGTAACTATTAATTCACCATTCACACTAAAGCAAATGAGCATTTTTCTGTTTTATGAGTTGCATTGTTCTCTCTCATTTAATTTTTACTGGGTCACTGATCAGATATTACTACTCCTAGATATTTAAACTGCTGACAAGTTTTAATACTGTCTATTTGTCATGTTGTTCATTTCTTATGCAAAGATATTAGGTTTTTGAAAAATTTACAGTCATACCAAGCTTATTATACAATTCCAAGAATATCATCATCACATACTGCATGTCATACACATCTGCAGCCAGAATTATCTGATCAATGGCAGATAACAACTATGATATGCAATATCCATCTCAGCCCATTCCTCTACACTTCTGTATCCATTTGTTAAGAAGTTTCTTCAGAATAATTTAAAAAGTCCTTTGTCATATTTCTCTGAAGATTTCTTGCCAAATTGCTAAAACTGAAAATGAATTAAAATTGTTCAGCATGCAGGTTTCAGTTGTATCTTTGTGAGTACAGTTAGAAGTGACTCACATGCCAATTACAGGTATTACAGAAGTATCACTTCCTTATTATGGAAACATGTAAAAGATTTAAGACCTGTTGAACCTGCATAGAATTTTGCTTGACATCATCTCTATGTTTGGGTCAACACACACAATAATCGACAGTTTCGAATAAAAATTAATTTTCACATATCACGAAAATAATACTTAGGTTGAATCTCTCCGTTACATAAATCTTACACTTCTGTTTCACTTGGCAGTAATGTTGTATACAAAGTGTAAATTATCAACACACAAGCCATTTCCTTAATCTTTTCCACAAGTAATCTTGCTACTTTGTTGCTCATTTATCAGCTGTATACCCGCTTCTCCTCATGGGCATTTCAGCTGGAAAGGCTTGTGTGCAAGGTTGGAGGTTTAAATTTCAACAAAGCCTCTAGGATCTATTGACCATATTCCTGAGAACTTGCTAGCTATCATCAGAAGTGGGTGTAGGGTATCTCTATACTTATAACATGCATTTGTCATCTGTCTGTCTGTTCTCTTATAACTCAAGATCCAGACAACCAAATAATGCCGGCCACAGTTGCCGAGTGGTGTGTGGCGCACCAGTCACGTTCTGCATGGCCACTACAGTCAGGGGTTCGAATCCCTCTCTGGGCATGCATATATGCATATTTGTGCCGTCCTTAGTATTAGCTAGTTTGTAAGTTTAGGAACTGATGACCCCGTATTTAAGTATCATAAGCTCTACAAACATTTGACCAAATAATGTGAAATTTGGTACATGTACACAAAATTACAAGGGTAAGGTTCTTAAACAGGTTTAGTTCCATTTTTTTGGAAAACCAACTGGAAAATTTGAGACAAAGTGAAAGTACGTTTTCAATATGTCCATGTATATCTAAATCTCCGCACTGATCTTGATGTAATTTTGCACAATTGACCTTCAGAATAAGAGGAAGGGTACTGTCTAAATAAAATTTCGTTTAGTGCAGTTTTGCTCCGATCTTGATGGAATTTTGTACACTTGACCTTGAAAACAAGATGGAAGATTACTGTCTACATAAAATTTCATTCGGTGCATGGTGCAGAGTATTTTACTTACAGACTTTGATTGCAATTTCTATACATATAAGACACATTTGTTGTCATTGCTTTAACATAAATGTACCATTTTATTACATGCAAATAAACGGTTTTGTACACTTCTACAGAAAACCGTATCAAAGCCGGGTACTTGCAGCTACTAAAAGATAAAACAGTTACCTGTGTCTAGAACTTCCACCCTTATCTGAAACCATTACCTGTGTCCTCAAAGGCTTCCAGTCTTACCTGAGAGTGGTTCAGTACAGTGAAACTTCCCTGCTTGGTTTCTATTGGCATTGAACTAAGTGAGCTCTCACACATAAAAAATTGTTCTAGTCTGGGAAACTCACAAGCTGTTACCTCAATCACCTGATTAGACACAAATTCATGAAGTGCTGCTTAATCCCTCCCTTTCTTTGCAGCCTTACTTTTTTTCTGCCAGAAATTGTATAACGGTATGCATCTGCATTGTTGATAGTTGTTTGTGATCCAGCATTTTTATAAAACCACATGTATGGTGTCAGTTCTTTCTGACATTCTTCAACCCCTGGTGGAATTTAGTTCGGTTGCGAGGAAAGGGGGTCAAATTCTTTCAGACAAAAAAAATTGCCTAATATAATTTTTCATTCAGAGTTTCAATTTTATTACAAATACAGTTTAATCAGCACTTGTTAATGCAATAATAAAGTTACGTACAAAATTTTAAGTAATGTTCTATATGGCACTTTTTCTTAATGACATTACAGTGGACCCTTGTTCTTTCAAAATCAGATAAACCAAAAACTTTGTTAATCCATACTATCTGTTCGGTCGCTGCCAAATTAATTATAAAATCTGCTGCTTACACTGAATTTCAGATACTTTGTACTACAAACAAAAATTTGATTTACACAATTCATCTCGCTTAACTTATTCCTCATCTAATCCAAATAAGTATGTGCTCTGCAGTTCAGTATTTTCTGCTATATTTTTCCAATATTTTTTTCTCAGTAATGTACTGTGGTTTGCAACAATAGCCTGATAGTTTGCTTGATGCTCATGTGTAGCTTCCACAGAATGGGTTCCTCCAAATAACATCACCATGAAGTGCTTCTCTGCAAACCCCTAGAGTTCCCACAGTACACGTCTACTGTCAACATGTACAGCTATTGCTGTGTGTAGCATTAATAATGAAGCTTTTGTGGCTGCTTCTTATGCCAACTGTTCATGGAGTTGGCCACGGCGACCATTTATATGTGGCAACCTGCTCCTTGGCCAGTAAGCAGCACCACTGAGTGGCATTTTATGAAAGTGTCTCTGAGGGAGCAGGGCCAAAAGATGGAGGGGGAAGGGGGTGATAGGTTTTGGTCAGCCAACTGCATACAGTGACTAACACTTACACACTATAGCTCCCTGTCTCTGTTTGTGAACAGGAAACTTTTTTTTATCCTTCCACTCCATCATTCATAATACTGTATGTCAATGAAAAGAAAAAAAAACTCTCATAATGCCCTGATGCTAAAACAAAAGCAGAAAATCCAATATATGGTCAACAGTTGAGAGAAGATCAAAACATACATTGTTAAACACTTTCAGATACTGAAATCTGCTCTCTCATTGATAAGATGGTCAGGAGAGAAAATAGAAGTAAGTCTGGCAAGTTCTTCATTTAGCAGCAATTGCGAGCATGTTAAGCCAGCTAAACATCAAGAGATGTATGATTTCCTGTTTGAATGGTTTCACCATGTGCACTTGTAGTAAATTCTATTGTATGGACCCGTGCTTCAAATAAAGGCTTGTGCAATTGCTTCAGAAAAAAGGAATTTCTGGGTTTGTGTGTTGTGAGGCCTGGCTATGGCATTTTTAGAAGAGGCATAAAAATCAGTGCTGTCTTTGTCTATGGTGAGCCATAAATAGTAAACAAGGAAGATGCCTATGAGCTGACACAGGGATTACAAGCCAGGCTCTCCCATGTTCACCCAAGAGATGTATTTTATTTAATACAAATGAAGCTGGGATTTTTGTAACTTGATGCCTGGAAAAACACTGCATGTCAAGGGAGAAAAGTGTCATGGAGGAAAGCAAAAAGAGACTTAACAGTGGTCTTCTGTTGTAATTGAAATTATTATGAGAAGTTCAAATCATAAGGGATTGGAAAATATAGAAAATCCATGTTTTAAAAATGTTAACCTGTTCCATTACAAGAATAGCAATACAGCTTGGATGATCAAAATGGCTCTTGTTGGTTTGGCAACCAATGGCTGCAAGGAAGAGAGCAGCATTTTGCTAATTCTGGACCACTGTTCACCTGACACATCAGGTCGACGTCCATGAACTTCCGAATGTAGATATTGTCTCCTTCCTAGCTAAAATCACAAGCAGTCCATAGGGATTGTATCAAGGAATAATGTTGTTGTTATGGTCTTCAGTCCGGAGACTGGTTTGATGCAGCTCTCCACCCTACTCTATCCTGAGCAAGCCTTTTCATCTCCTCATAAGAACGGCAACCCACATCCACTTGAATCTGCTTACTATACGCGTCTCTTGGTCTCCCTCTGCGATTTTTACCCCCACACACTTCCCTCCAATGCTAAATTTACGAATCCTCGATGTCTAAGAATATGTCCTACCAAGCGATCCCTTCTTTTAGTCAGGGTATGCCAAAAATTCCTTTTCTCGCCAATTTTGTTCAGTACCTCTTCATTAGTTATGTGATCTACCCACTTAATCTTCAGCATTCTTCTGTAACACCACATTTCAAAAGCCTCTATTCTCTTCCTGTCCGCACTGCTTATCGTCCATGTTTCACTCCCGTACAAGGCAACACTCCACACAAATGCCTTCAGAAAAGACTTCCTTACACTTAAATTAATATTCGATGTTAGCAAATTTCTCTTTTTCAAAAATGCTTTTCTTCCCATTGCCATTCTGCATTTTATATCCTCTGTACTGCGACCATCGCATGTTATTTTACTACCCAAGTAACAAAACTCATCTACCACCTTCATTGTCTCATTACCTAATCTAATTCCTTCGGCATCGCCTGATTTTCTAAGACTACATTCCATTATTTTTGTTTTGCTCTTGTTTATGTTCATTTTATACGCTCTCTTCAACACACTGTCCATTCCATTCAACTGCTCTTCAAGGTCGTTCACTGTCTCTGACAGAATTACAATGTCATCAGCAAAACGCAATGTTTTTATTTCTTCCCCCTGAACTTTAATGCCTATTCCAAAATTTTCCTTGCTTTCCTTCACCGCCTGCTCAATGTACAAATTGAATAACATCGGAGAAAGGCTACAACCCTGTCTTACTCCCTTCCCAACTGATGCTTCCCTTTCATGCCCTTCAAGTCTAATAACTGCGGTCTGGCTTTTGTACAAATTGTAAATAACTCTCCTTTCCCTGTATTTTACCCCTGCTGACTTCAGAATTTGAAAGAGTGTAGTCCAGTCAACATTGTCAAATGCTTTCTCCAAATCTACAAAAGCTAAAAATGTAGGTTTGCCTTTCCTTAATCTATCTTCTAAGATAAGACGTAAGGTAAGTATTGCCTCCCGGGTTCCTACGTTCCTCCTGAATCCAAACTGATCTTCCCCGAGGTCAGCTTCTACCAGCTTTTCCATTCTCCTGTAGATAATTCGTGTTAAAATTTTGCAACCATGACTTATCAAACTGATGGTTCTGTAATTTTCACACCTGTCTGCGCCTGATTTCTTTGGAATGGGGATTATTACATTTTTCTTAAAGTCTGAGGGTATTTCGCCTGTCTCATACATCCTACACACCAGTTCAAATAGTTTTGTCATGGCTGGCTCTCCCAGAGACTTTAGTAGCTCTGAGGGTATGTCATCTACTCCTGGGGCCTTGTTCCGACCTAGGTCTTTCAGGGCTCTGTCAAATTCATCTCTCAGTATAGTATCTCCTATTTCATCTTGATCTACTTCCTCTTCCCTTCCTACAACATCGTCTCTAAGTTCATTTCCTTTGTAGAGCTGCTCTATGTACTCTTTCCACCTTTCAGCTTTCCCTTCTTTGCTGAGAACTGGTTTCCCATCTGAGTTCTTGATATTCGTAGAATTACTTTTCTTGTCCCCAAATGTGTCTTTTATTTTCCTGTAGGCGGTATCTACTTTTCCCCTTCTTATACATTCTTCTACAGATTTGCATTTGGCTTCTAGCCACTCCTGCTTAGCCATTTTGCATTTCCTGTCAATCTCATTTTTTAGTCGTCTGTACTCCATTTTGCTTGTTTCATTTACTGCATTTTTATATTTTCTCCTTTCATCAATTAAATTTAGTATTTCCTGTGTTATCCAAGGATTTTTTGTTGGTCTTGCCTTTCTACCTATTTTGTCCTCCGCTGCCTTCACTATTTCATCTCTCAATGGTACCCATTCCTCTTCTACTGTTTTATTTGCCCCTGTTTCTGTCAATTGTTGCCTAAAGCTCCCTCTGAAATTCACCAGAACTTCACGTTCCTTCAATTTATCTAGGTCCCATCTCCTTATTTTCCTACCTTTCTGCAGTTTTTTCAGTTTCAGCCTACAGTTCATGACTAACAAGTTATGGTCAGAGTCTATATCTGCCCCTGGGTATGTCTTGCAGTTTATAACCTGGTTCCGGAATCTATGTTTTACCATTATAAAATCTATCTGATATCTTCCGGTGTCTCCTGGTCTTTTCCACGTATACAACCTTCTTTTGTGATTCTTAAACCACGTGTTTGTTACAATTAAATCATGTTCCGTGCAAAATTCTACCAGGCGACTTCCTCTTTCATTCCTTCTGCCCAGTCCATATTCACCTACTATTTTTCCTTCTCTTCCTTTTCCTACTACCGAATTCCAGTCTCCCATTACAATTAAGTTTTCCTCTCCCTTAGCTGTCTGAATAATTTCCTTTAGCTCCTCATATATTTCTTCGATCTCCTCATCATCGGCAGAGCTAGTTGGCATATAAACCTGTACTACTGTTGTCGGTGTTGGCTTCGTATCTATCTTGACAATGATAATGCGATCACTGTGCTGCTTATAGTAGTTTACCCGCATTCCTATTTTCTTATTCATTATGAGTCCTACTCCTGTGATACCCCCAACTGCTTTTGTATTTATAATCCTGTACTCACCTGACCAGAAATCCTGTTCATCCTGCCACCGAACTTCACTAATCCCCACTATATCTAACTTCAACCTATCCATTTCCCTTTTTAAATTTTCTAATTTTCCTACCCGATTAAGGGATCTAACATTCCACGCTCCGATCCGTAGAATGCCAGTATTGTCTTTCCTGATGATAACATCCTCCTGAGTAGTCCCCGCCCGGAGATCCGAATGGGGGACTATTTTACCTCCGGAATATTTTACCCGAGAGGATGCCATCATCATGGTGCTCTTCTAAAAGCTTACACATGCTTGATGCCCTCTGTACTGTCAATATGGAAGAATGGACACTGGCAGATGATAACATATGTGCTACTGAAGAACCAGTCATAAGTTCTGCTGCTGAAACAGAAGAGAATGATATCATGTACTGGCATCTTCTGAGTAAGAATATGGAGATGTCAAACTGCCAGCCTGCACCAAGGTTGCAGCTGCGGTTGCTGTTCTGCAGAGATTTTCTGCCACTTCAGATGTCTTGATGGCATTTCAGGCTGTTTCTCAATGTGATATCTGCAGATACAGCTATAATATAATGATCAACAGTTTGATAAACAACCATTAATGAATTTTTCCACATTAATGTACATAAGTAAAATGTGTAATGGATAAAAACTCTAAAATGTGTTCTGATTAAAATTTACATGTATTAAGAAGAGCCATACAAAATGTTTTTGTGGTGTTACATGAAGTACTAATTTAATATGGGTACAATATAAACACAATTTGACATTTGTCAATAAGAACATACGTAATAGTGTCTCAATTAAACAAATGCCATAAACATTGTTGTACATAGACAGTGTAGTTATTCTGATATTCTCAGATTCGTTTCTGCCCATGGCAGGAGAAAATGTGAACTCAATATTCATATATGTTTAGAGAAAACCTCATTAATTCTAGCTTCATTAAAATTAATTGGCTAACAATGATCTACTGTATTAAGTTTTAAAATTTATTATACCATAAACCGCATAAAACTCAAAACATGAATCCAGCAAATAAAAAGTAATGTAATCCACCTGAAGATAAGTGTGTAAAGCTCTTTAAATGTGTCATAAGGGTAAAAAAAATTGATTTCCAATGTATTATTGTAATTTACCTTTTATTGCCCGATATGCTCAACATAAGACTCTGGAAATGTACCTTTCATAAAAAGTCTAACATAGATGCCACAAAAAAATTTCATAACGAAGGATTCGAGGCAATAGTAGGAAAGCATTCAATTGTCAAAATCCCTCAAGACAGAAAGTACCAAGCAGGATAGCCCAAATGGTTAAGGCACCAAACATTACATTCAAAGGTTTTTGTGTTTAAAAATAATTTTGCCCACACAATCCTTGTTATTCTGTGACTTCCCAAAACGGATTAAAGTGAATGTTAGGATGGTTCCTTTAAAAGGGACATTTTGTGCTTTCTTCTCTAGTCTTGTCTGATGTGAGTGTGTGTGCAGTCTCTAATGATCTTATCATCATGATTTTAAATCTTTGATCATCTTTCTTTTTCAAGCAATGAGCCCTTTACTCACAGCACCATAATAAATATGGCAAGCTCAGTCACCTAAATATTGTATCTCAGTTTCTCATAAATATGTTTGTCTATCTCAATTTCTCTCAAAACTTTAAATATGCCTGTGTTTACAGTTACAAAGCAAATGAGGTTTATCAAATAGTACAAACTGACAAGACCATTTAATAGTAAAGTAGAAGGTAAGCAATGACACCATCATGGTACCTTGGTGGTAAAATTGCTCAAACTTTCTACTATGGGACTGATTTATGTGATATCATTATTGCAGGAGTAATAGTCACAGTTTCTAGATTTGTACTGGATTTTTTTTAAAAGCAGAAAATATTGACATCACATTGCAGTCTTGGTATAATCGGGTATATGTTGATGTGGACAACATGGTACACATCAGTACACATGTAAAATATGGAGCTACTTTAACAGCAATACCCAGGATATTTGCGTACAGAATGTGTGCCAGGAAAGACTCCATCTCGCATAGATCTCAGTTCAAAATGTACTGAGTAGATCTCTAAAACAAATACACTGTACTATCTTTCATCAGGCATGCAGAAATTTGAACTAACATTTGAGACAACTGAATTGTCTGGTAAAGATTGAGCCTCTATGCAATATTCATTATTTGTTGCTTTGTTGGAGAGACCTCTTTTCTTTATTTATTTTAGCAGCTCATAATATGTATTATTGCGTGCTTGAGCAAGGTAAGAGTATTTACATTGTGTATGCAAATTAAGATTACATACAGTTTAGAAATGCATTTAGGAATAAAAATTGCAATGCTAGAGATCAATCATGTCAGCTCCATGCTATATGGGCAGGTCAATATAAGCCATTTTTAAACTCTTTTTAAAATTTTCCCAGAAAGCAGTTTTAATTCGCTAGGCGATCAATTATAAAATATTGCACCCTTAATATATGGGGTATTTGTTGTCAGTGTCAGTCTTCTGCTTACCATGTGAAAGTCAGATTTGTGCCTTGTTTTGTAATTGTTGTTATGGTCTTCAGTCCGGAGACTGGTTTGATTCAGCTCTCCACCCTACTCTATCCTGAGCAAGCCTATTCATCTCCTCATAAGAACAGCAACCCACATTCATTTGAACCTGCTTACTATATGCATCACTTGGTCTCCCTCTACGATTTTTACCCCACACAGTTCCCTCCAATGCTAAATTTACGATTCTTCGATGTCCAAGAATGTGTCCTACCAAACGATCCCTTCTTTTAGTCAAGGTGTGCCAAAAATTCCTTTCTCACCAATTCTGTTCAGTACCTCTTCATTAGTTACGCGATCTACCCACATAATCTTCAGCATTCTTCTGTAGCACCACATTTCAAAAGCCTCTATCTCTTCCTGTCTGCACTGTTCATCGTCCATTTTTCATTCCCATACAAGGCAACACTCCACACAAATGCCTTCAGAAAAAGACTTCCTTACACTTACATTAATATTCAATGTTACCAAATTTCTCTTTTTCAAAAATGATTTTACTCCTATTGCCATTCTACATTTTATATCCTCTGTAATGCGACCATCATATGTTATTTTACTACCCAAGTAACAAAACTCATCTACCACCTTCATTGTTTCATTACCTAATCTAATTCCTTCAGCATCGCCTGATTTTCTAATACTGCATTCCATTATCTTTGTTTTGCTCTTGTTAATGTTCATTTTATATGCTCTCTTCAACACACTGTCCATTTCATTCAACTGCTCTTCCACTTCCTTTGCTGTCTCTGACAGAATTACAATGTCATCAGCGAAACACAATGTTTTTATTTCTTCCCCCTGATTTGTAATGCCTATTTCAAATTTTTCCTTGCTTTCCTTCACTGCCTGCTCGATGTACAAATTGAATAACATTGGAGAAAGGCTACAACTCTGTCTTACTCCAATCCCAACTACTGCTTTCCTTTCATGCCCTTCAAGTGTAATAACTGCGGTCTAGCTTTTTTACAAGTTGTAAATAAGTCTCCTTTCCTTGTATTTTACCCCTACTGTCTTCAGAATTTGAAAGAGTATATTCCAACCAACATTATCAAGAGCTTTCTCCAAATCTACAAAAGCTAAAAATGTTGGTTTGCCTTTCCTTAATCTATCTTCTAAGACATGTCTTAAAGTGAGTATTGCCTCCCGTGTTCCTATGTTCCTCCTGAATCCAAACTGATCTCCCCGAGGTCAGCTTCTACCAACTTTTCCATTCTCCTGTAGTTAATTCGTATTGCAACCATGACTTATCAAACTGGTGGTTCTGTAATTTTCACACCTGTCTGCGCCTGATTTCTTTGGAATGGGGATTACCACATTTTTCTTAAAGTCTGAGGGTAGTTCGCATGCCTCATACATCTTACACACCAGGTGAAACAGTTTTGTCATGGCTGACTCTCCCAGAGACCTTAGTAGCTCTGAGGGAATGTTATCTACTCCCGGGCCTCGTTCCAACCTAGGTCTTTCACGGCTTTGTCAAATTCATCTCTCAGTATAGTATCTCCTATTTCATCTTCACCTACTTCCCCTTCCCTTCCTACAACATTGTCTCTAAGTTCATTTCCTTTATAGAGCTCCTCTATGTACTCTTTCCACCTTTCAGCTTCCCCTTCTTTGCTGAGAACTGGTTTTCCATCTGAGTTCTTGATATTCATAGAGCAGTTTTTCTTGTCCCCAAATGTATCTTTTATTTTCCTGTAGGCAGTATCTACTTTTCCCCCTGTTATACATTCTTCTACAGATTTGCATATAGCTTCTAGTCACTCCTGCTTAGCTATTTTGCACTTGCTGTCAATCTCATTTCATAGTCGTCTGTATTCCATTTTGCCTATTTCATTTACTGCATTTTTATATTTTCTCCTTTTATCAATTAAATTTAGTATTTCCTTTGTGCTGTACCACCAATAGTGACACAAATGAAGGAAAAGAAAAAAGGACGTCCTTGTTTTCCTTTTTCTTCATTTGTGTCACTAACAGCAGTACAGCACAAAGGAAATCTATGGCCAGCAAATGTCTCTTTTGAAAAATAATTTATCATCTCTGAGGAGAATTTCCATCATTAATCAAATTTAGTATTTCCTGTGATATCCAAGGTTTTTTTGTAGGTCTTGTCTTTCTACCTATTTCGTCCTCTGCTGCCTTCATTATTTCATCTCTCAATGCTACCCATTCCTTTTCTACCATTTTATTTCCCCCCATTTCTGTCAATTGTTGCCTAAAGCTTCCTCTGGAATTCTTAGAAACTTCAAGTTCCCTCAATTTATCCAAGTCCCATCTCCTTATTTTCCTGCCTTTCTGCAGTTTTTCTTTTTTTCCCTTCAGTTTCATCCTACAGTTCATGACCAAGAAGGTATGGTCAGAGTTTATATCTGCCCCTGGGGATGTCTTCCAGTTTAAAACCTGGTTCCGGAATCTATGTTTTACCATTATAATTATGGATTTCCATACTTCTATTTGTAACTTTCTTTTATCTTCCTTCACTAACATTATAGATTGAAACATACATATAGCATAACAATTATGATATTAAATAGGTTTTTATGTGAAGTTCTGCACCTTAGTTTTGCCTTAATGCTCACTGCTCTCATTCTGCAACACAAATATCCTTCAAATACTTTTTTAGGCCATTTAGGCCATGGCCAAAAATTTGAATTATGTCAATGTGATTGTCTATTTTTCACGCCTGTTAGCAGCTCAGTGAGCCTCTTTATGGTGAATTGTTATCTATCCTCCATTACTGACATTCAATTGTTAAAATATCCTTCTTATATTGTTTTGATTACATACACCCCACCATACAATTCCATAATGTAGATAGGGATATGCCAAACAAAAATACACCATTCTTAATGCTTCCCTATCAAGATATTGAGCTACTCTTTGTAGTAAATACAGATTAGATGTTAATTTTCCACAGACCTGATCTATTTGCCGGTTCCACAATAACATGTCATCCATATATAATACCATAAATTTACGTTCCAAACAGAAAATGAATGTCCTCATTTTCAACACCATTTACTTTTATACCATTTGGGTTAAAATAAATTATATTAAATGTGTAATATAGTGAGGACAGTTACAACTCACCGCAAAGACGTGGCGACGAGATGCGACAGGCACATACAAAAGACACACACATACAACACATTCAGCTATCGGCCATGGCCTTCTTCAGAAATAGAGCACTCACGCAATCACACAGGCACACAACACAGTCATACAACCATCACCTCCGACTGCCACACTTCGAATCAGTGGCAGTCGGAGGTGATGGTTGTATGACTGTGTTGTGTGCCTGTGTGATTGCGTGAGTGCTCTATTTCTGAAGAAGGCCATGGCCGATAGCTGAATGTGTTGTATGTGTGTGTCTTTTGTATGTGCCTGTCGCATCTCGTCGCCACGT
The DNA here is from genome assembly GCA_026315105.1 of Locusta migratoria. Lineage (NCBI taxonomy): Eukaryota > Metazoa > Arthropoda > Insecta > Orthoptera > Acrididae > Locusta > Locusta migratoria. The sequence goes on along the minus strand of CM048748.1, from coordinate 286,170,946 downwards.
CTTTGCGGTGAGTTGTAACTGTCCTCACTATATTATTTATTCCAACCTGGACTTTCAATTATTATATTAAATGTGCTAAGATTAACCCTTGGGGTTTTCATTTTCAAAATGTGTTTTGACTTTTCCAACAATCTTCTGTACAACTGAATTAGGCCATCAGCATTCTGTGTCCAGCATTCACACTGCATATAAACGAGACGAGAGGAGACCCAAAATGGAGCCTTGTGGCATACCAAAATTTATATTTCTTATATTTGATTGTGTTTTTTGTTACCTCTCCATTATCATACACAAATTCTGTGCACTGTTGCCTATCTTTAAGGTAGGATTCTATTAAAAGCATTAGCTTTCCATTGACACCATTATTTGGAAGTTATGTAAAAGAGCACCATGATGGACTCTTGTTGAATGCTTTAGTAAAATCTAAAAACACTCTGGCAATTTTGTGACCCTTATTTATGTTCTCCATCAGACAGTGGTCAAACTGTACTCCTGCAGATACGGTACTCCGACCACTTCTAAAGCCATGTTGGAAGTAATCTAAAGTGTTATTTGTATTATAAAGCTCAATTTTTTCTATTAGATTGCTGAATATTGATGTTAGGGCCAAGGGGCCTATAGTTCTGAGGTTACTGTCTTTCCCATTTTTATATAATGGTTTTACTATGGCAAGTTTCAAATTATGCAGGAAAACACCTTCAAGTACACAGTTTATTAGAGGGACTAATATTCTGGCTAGCTCGCCCTTGAATTTTTCAGTAGGAAAGGAGAAAATTCATCCCAGCTTCACGAATTTTGGTTTTTAGCCTGTCAATCACTTGTGTGACATCCTTAATGGTTACTGATGGTAGCCTGCAAAGAGTCCAGTTCATTTTTTGTTTTTAAACTGCCTTTCCTGTTTCATGCAAGTATCACTTCCAATAGCATCTATAAAATAATCATTAAATATATTGCTAACTTCATAACAATCAGAAACATTACCATCATGTACATTTAACTCTATATCATTAATTTGTGTTCTAGAAGCTGAGTTCCTCATTACATTAACTACTGACCAGCATGACTTTGAGACAAAATCTGAACTTCGAATCTTCCTGTAAATATGTTTTGCTTATATCCTCCTCACTTCCTTTGATGCTGATATTTACATTTTTTATAAACCTCGTTATTTGAATCCGGACTGGTTTCTCTGTGTAGACTGAACATGTACTCCATTCCTTCTTTGAATCTTGCAGAGACCCTCTGCCATAAATGTGATTTGCAGAGTATTGTAATTATGCTGATGTAGACTGACTCTTGTCTATCTCACCACCTTTCATTATGAGCAGCTTCTTTATTCTAGACTTTTTAGTAGCACCTCTTCTCCCATACATTTCTATTATGAGCTATATGATTTTTATTTTTATTGATTTATTTGACATTATTCAACATACAATGAAATAGTACATTCTCACAATCAATCAGGCATCTACACACACAACCACCATGTCCAGCCACTTCAGCGCTATTTTCGTGCATGTCAGCAGCTCAGTAAGCCTCTTAATGGTGAGTTGTTATCTATCCTCCATTATTGACATTCCATTCAGATTTTCCATTGTTAAAATACAATTTAAAAGAAAATTTAGACTACAATAGTACAGACACTTATTTGAAAGTTTCCTTCTTATCACTAGAAGTTTGTTACATGACGTGGGTTTTTGTGATGCACAAGTACAGTTAACTAACTAGACATGCTGTAAATTATTATACAGTTGTGAAATTCTGAATATGCTTTAACTTTTTAAAGGTTTTTTCTATTCTTAAGTTTCATTTCTTAGCTTAGTAAGTAACTGTACGATACATAAGGATGAAGGAATTTACACTGCATTTTCAAATTCCTTAACACTATAACCACATTTATTTAGGTTAGTTTATTGAAAGTAACAATGTCCTGAGTATTCATTTCATATTTCAAACTGTGTTGCAATATCAAGTGTATGGAGAGGCTTTTAAGGATGTAATATAATTTTTATTTATTTTGTCAGTTTAGCACCAAAAGCATCGTGTTTTTATCTATTTTTTATCACTGAAATGCTTTTCATATTACAGTACATGAAATAACACAACCAGCTGAAAAATGACCCAGTCAGAACACAGAAAGGCAAATATGTTCCCATTTAAAAGAATCTGACAGAAAAGTGGGCTAAAAGCTGCCCCAGTCAATACTGCACCTTCTCATGCATGCCAACCTATTCATGATCATTTAACACAGAAAATCCTAAATCCTTTTACCAATTTTTTTTTTTCCTTTTAGTGATGTTTTCATACATAGTATCTCCCTGTCATTATCTACATACATCCAGGGTGTATATGCACCGGGACAACAGGGAATATTTTCATCTGGGAATTTTTTAGAATTATGGAAAATTTTCATTGTGTACATTATCTGTTAATATTTTTTTGTAATTTTGGCTGGTAAGAGCTTAGTCCGGTGCTAATAATAATACTGCAGCAATAAAACAAACAAGAGAATGACACGAAAATACAACTTCAGGTATGAAAGCGATTTACAACAAAACACTGTGTGCATGGCCTACAATCGTGTAACGATAGCAGAATATGTCAAAGGCATCAGAACAAAGAGTATGTAATACTTCAAAACAAAATGTTGTTGATGAGCATAATGTTTAACCTAGAATGAAACTTCACTCTGCAGCGGAGTGTGCGCTGATATGAAACTTCCTGGCAGATTAAAATTGTGTCCCGGAACCGGGACTTGAACCTGGGACCTTTGCCTTTCGCGGGCAAGCGCACTACCGACTGTGCTATCCCGACACGACTCACGATGCCGCCTCACAACTTCACTTCTGCCAGTACCTCGCCTCCTACTTTCCAAACTTCACAGAAGCTCTCTTGCAAACACGCAAGACTAGCACTCCTGGATGAAAGGATATGGTGGAGACATGGCTTAGCCACAGCCTAAGGGATGTTTCCAGAATGAAACTTCACTCTGCAGCGGAGTGTGCGCTGATATGAAACTTCCTGGCAGATTAAAATTGTGTGCCGGAACCGGGACTCGAACCTGGGACCTTTGCCTTTCGCGGGAAAGCGCACTACGTGAAGTTGTGAGGCGGCATCGTGAGTCGTGTCAGGATAGCACAGTCGGTAGTGCGCTTGCCCGCGAAAGGCAAAGGTCCCAGGTTCGAGTCCCGGTTCCGGCACACAATTTTAATCTGCCAGGAAGTTTCATATCAGCGCACACTCCGCTGCAGAGTGAAGTTTCATTCTGGAAACATCCCTTAGGCTGTGGCTAAGCCATGTCTCCACCATATCCTTTCTTCCAGGAGTGCTAGTCTTGCGTGTTTGCAAGAGAGCTTCTGTGAAGTTTGGAAAGTAGGAGGCGAGGTACTGGCAGAAGTGAAGTTGTGAGGCGGCATCGTGAGTCGTGTCGGGATAGCACAGTCGGTAGTGCGCTTGCCCGCGAAAGGCAAAGGTCCCAGGTTCGAGTCCCGGTTCCGGCACACAATTTTAATCTGCCAGGAAGTTACATATCAGCGCACACTCCGCTGCAGAGTGAAGTTTCATTCTGGAAACATCCCTTAGGCTGTGGCTAAGCCATGTCTCCACCATATCCTTTCTTCCAGGAGTGCTACTCTCGCGTGTTTGCAAGAGAGCTTCTGTGAAGTTTGGGAAGTAGGAGGCGAGGTACTGGCAGAAGTGAAGTTGTGAGGCGGCATCGTGAGTCGTGTCGGGATAGCACAGTCGGTAGTGCGCTTGCCCGCGAAAGGCAAAGGTCCCAGGTTCGAGTCCCGGTTCCGGCACACAATTTTAATCTGCCAGGAAGTTTCATAATGTTTAACCTGTTTACATTAGATTGCGGTTGAAAACTGTGAATAGTTTAGGAGCTATGCTTTAAAAATAAATGGACTTTTATGCTATAAAACTACTTTAATAGTGAGAATGTGCTACGAATTTTTTAAGTCACGAACCGCTAACTCCCGTGCAAAATGACACTTTGGGGAGCAGCCACTTAGAGAAATTTAGGGCTCTGAAAACCAACCATTTATGCCAGTATTAAAGGTTTTACCAGCACATTTATGTTTTAATGTATCTTTAAGGGTAACACACACTAAAGAAGACTAACCTTCAAGCTTAGTTTATCATATGTATTTTAGTTCTTTATTAGATTAAAAATTATGCAAGATGGAAAAAAGTATAATTATGTGAGGAAAAAAAATGGAAATGAAAGACAACCAATCAGGAATTCGTAAGTAATTATCCGTTGTAGTCATACTTTTGTTGTTTTATTATGTTCATGCATAACAACTAATTCGAAAATAATGACGCAATTGAAGAAAACTGCAAAATGTATTTGACAAGCAACTGTATTGGACTACAGCCTAACAACATACACAAAAATCGCAACCTATTTGTACAAATCTGCAAAGTACTTTATAAAACAAAGTAAATTATTAACAATTTTCTCATAAATTGCTACGTGTCATCATGAAAAAATTGAAGTATACACAAAATTCATTTACGAAACAGAAGTAAAAAACAACATTCGCACAGGCTGTTTGCACTTGAGCCATAATTGGCCTTACAGCACATCAATTTCTGTGCCATTGCCAATTTTACATGTCAATGGAGAAAAAAAAGTAATGCCGACATTGTAAGTGCAAAATGCATTTTAACACTGGGAAGTTGTATGTTTGTGTATAACACAATAACATCTTAAAGAATAAGTTTTACTACTCCAAGCCCAGAATAACAGAAAAAGTACAATTCACCCCAGGAAAAATTGTATATTCACCCTGAAAAAAGTGTATTTTCAACTAGAAAAAATTTTACCTCTTACCTGGAATTTTTTTCTTTTTGTCAGTATTTACACACTGTATGTGTCTCTCTCCCATTGTCTAAGTTTTCTCTCATTAACACTGTCTCCTATCTGCCCCTCTCACTATCATTGTGTTCATTCCTTTATGTTGATCATCCTTGGCACTGCCTCCTTCTCTGCCATTTTCATCATTTTTCTTACATAGTCTTTGTCCCATTTTGTTGTTCTAACATTGCCATATTTGCTTTCTTTCTGAAAATACAGTGCCTGTCTCTTCAGTCACCATTGTCTCCTATCTACACATATCCTTGTAGATGGTTTGCTCAGGCTTGTAAGTCCTACGCTGGGAAACTTTAACAGGTTGCCATAGAGAGTTGTTGAAGATAGTCTGGGTGATCTAGACCCCCAAAGCTTATGTATAATCTCCACTCAACTCTCTTCTTCATACCACTGTCTCTACTTGTTTTTTGCTCCCATCGCTACAATCTCCATCCATTTAGCTTTTCTAATGTCTCCCTCCAACCATATCTGCCAGCTGGTACCCCACTTTTCTGACAGTCATTTAAAAAGGAACATATTTACCTTTCTGTGCATTAACAGGAGCGTGATTCGGAATGTGGAAGCCGAAGACAACGGTTGTGTGACTGTGTTGTATACCTGTGTGATTCATGCCTGTTCTATTTTCTGAAGAAGGCCTTGGCTGATAGCTGAAATGTTGTATGTGTGTATCTTTTTTATGTGCCTGTCACAGCTTGTGATCATGTCTTTGTGGTGAGTTGAAAAATGTCCTTATTACTATATTGTTATTTTTGAGGAAGAGAAAATTGTTAACATCAAATATTGAGTAGAAGAAAGTTCTTTTCTAAAGGCATTTGTGTGCAGTGTTGCCTTATACAGGAGTGAACCATAGACAATAAATAGTTCACACAGGAAGAGGTTAGAGGCTTTTGAAATGTGGTGCTACAGAACGATGCCAAATATTAGGTAGGTAGATGACATAACTAAGGAAGAGGTACTGAAAAGAATTGGTCAGAAAAGGAATTTCTGACAAACCTTGACTAAAAGAAGGGATTGAGTGATTGACAGGACACATTATTAGACATTAAGGAATCATGAATTTAGCATTGGAGGGAAGTGTGTGGGGTAAATTCTAGCCATCTCAGGGTGAACCAAAGGGATGTTGTTGTTGTTGTTTTTTTTTTTTTTTACATGAATGAGGTAGAGAGATCAGGAACTGTGGATGACTTGCCTCACTGTGCCTGCTCAAAGTTTACCACAGCAGCTGACGGCCACTAATTACGTATTTCAGCTTGGAGAAATACTGAAAGGACTAACACCATTCTGAATAATGATTTTCATGCAGCAACAGGACATTGTGTTTCAACTCACCTTTGCATAACGGGCTGCATGACATGCGACTTCACTCCTGAAATCATGTTTGGCACCTAGATACCATGCAACATAGTATAGATCAGCCAAACAGCATGCTGAATGGACCTGTCAGTATTAATATCAAGTACTATTCACAAATGAGACTCACATCTGCCTTCTATCCAACAATCATCAGAGATGTAATTGGAGGCAGCCTGTTCTTAGAAACACCATCCAACAAATGCATCAAGTTGGCAGTTTCCTGATGTTTTGGGATGGCATTATAGAACTACCTTCTGCCTATGCCTTATGTGGCTGCAAAGGCAAACAAGCAGCTATACTGTACAGGGAAGACATCCTCCAAGTATAGTGCAATTGTATCGGCAGCATTTAAGGTTTTGTCTTACTGATGACAGTCTTGTGCTTGTTGTGCACATATTGTGAATGAATTCCTTCACAAGAAGAGTGGTCAGCATGTTGTCCATACACGAACCCTATCAAACATGCCCGGGACACATTGGAAAAGTTTATTTTGGATTAAATGAACCACCAACCAATGTTAGAGATTTATGCTAATTTTCCTTAGAGGATTGGCGATGATGATCTATTGGACAGAATGCCACGACAAATACAGGCATATGTCAGTGTAGAAGGATGTTTTACTAGGTATTAGGGGTATTGGTGTATGCTGCAATATTGAACACAAATTCAGAATGACTATAAGAGGTAATCCGTCTTATGCTGACTGCAATAAAGAGATTTATTTTACACCAGACACGTTTCACTTTTTATTTTAAAAGCATCTTCTGTGGTCTGTAAATGATACAAAATGTTTGTATAGTTTGTTTTCAATACATAGATTTAAAACAGTTAGTAAAAAACTTTGTGCACATTATGCCTATGTGATTTTAACTTGATATTTGGTCTACTCACGGTGTTGTTCTCTTCTTTACTACATCTCACTGCTGTTTCTCCGTTTTGTTAGCTGGAGTTGGTTTATGGCTTGTGGGTTTTGGCTGTGTACAGCACTTTTTGTCTGTTTTGTGACATTCCTTCCGTTTTATCACAGCACATCACACACTTCACTTTACTTATTTCGACTGCATCCAGATTGCACGTCACTTTGTTTTAAATGGAATGCCTTTCGATTTGTTTATACTGCACTACAGTATGGCTATGTTTTTTTGACTGTTCATTTGTTTTTCGTGTGCTCTGTGATTGTTGCCAACATTATATATTTGTATTTATATGCATAAGTACAATTTAATTTCACGTGTGTGTGTGTGTGAGAGAGAGAGAGAGAGAGAGAGAGAGAATGAGTGAGTGAACAGGACGTTCAGATGATAAAGGCAGGTTTACTTGGCTTATGGCGGGGGGGGGGGGGGGGGGGCGGCAAGGGTATCGCCGTTTGCGTTTTTGTGAAAAAGGGGGTGGGGTTGACTCTCAAGAGTGTTTATTTTAGTAGTCAATAAGCTTGAAAAGTGTGTTTTTGCTAGATTGGTTTGGTCATTTATGAGATTTTTCTTTTCTGCTATTGTTTTTTGAATATGGTAGTTTTCTTGAAGGGTGAGCAGATGTCTGTGTCTCTGGTGGTGATTTTATGTTGTTTTTGATGTAGGTGTTTGGCAAATGTTGAGTGACTTGTATAATTTTTCTAGGCTCTTACATGTCCTTTATATCTGGTGTAAAATGTTCTTTTAGTCTGATCAATGTATCTTCCATCACATGTGCTGTATTTCAGTTGGCATATTCCTGATTTTCTGTATGGATCCGTATTTTCTATTGATTTTGGAAAATATTTTTGAAATGAGTTGTTGGTTTGGTGGATTATTTTGATGCCTTGTTTTTTGAAAATGTTAGATATCTTGTATGTGTATTTGTGATTGTATGTCATTCTATACCATTTGTTGGTTTTCATTTTTCTGTCTTTGTGTTGTTCTTGTTTGTGTGTCTTGTGTGGTATTCTGCCTTTGTGGTGGTGGTATTGGTGTGTTTATTTGTTTTTTTAATTTTATTATTCAGCTTTGTTACTAAGTAACAAGTAGTAAGGAAGAGAACAACACCGCGTGTAGACCAAATATCAAGTTAAAAGCACATAGGCGTAACAGGCACAAAGTTTTTTAGTAACTGTTTTTAATCTATGTATCGAAAACAAACTGTACAAACATTTTGTATCATTTACAGACCACAGAAGATGCTTTTAAAATAAAAAGCGAAACACGTGTGGTGTAAAATAAATCTCTTTATTGCAGTCAGCATAAGACGGATTACCTCTTATAATCAATTTTAACAGCTGCTGCGGAAGATGGCCACACAACCAAACATAGTCAGAATGACTAGGTTATTGTTGTATAACTTGTCAATTTCTGTTTTCGTGAGCAATAAAGAGAACCGAAATGGTTTGGTATCTCCCTATTCCATTTCATGTAAAGGGTTCAAGAAACCCAAGAATCACATAGGTGGTGCAACACTTTTTTGACGTGTGAACAATAGGTCACATGCCATGCAGTGTGTGGAAACCAGTACTACTGCTTCAGACAAATCCATATACTATTTTCTTTGCAGGTCAGTGGCCAACTATATATGATAACAATCTTCATTATGACGTCTATCATAAACAAGTAGTGCTGCTGCTTTCTTAGTCAGTGTATTTCCTTGACTTGCCCATTTAACATTCTGGAACATGGTCAGTTCAAAACATATTCACCATTTGGAGATACTTGTTTTGTGGTCATTATATCATGGTCCAATGCATATTTCTCTCCATAAAACTTGGTGTTCCAGTGCTGGAGACATCATTAGAAGCTGTAACAACTGATGACACAACTATAATGTCAAATGACATCAGGCTGCCAGAGTATATACAATCCCTTGCATATTCAGTTAAGTGCATGTGGAAAAAATAAAAAGAAGCATCAATATTCACCTTATGGGATACTGGGCAACAAATTTAAATCTACAGTTACAGAACCTGCAGTGACCAGGTAACCACCAATTTCATTTTTCTGATATCGTGGTATCAACATTTAGTTAGTAGCACACTATGATGTGAATTGGGAATACGTAGGTGTAACTCTGCAATCATAGGCAGCTGTCTGATGATATCATGAACTATCCGTTGCTTGGATACGTATAAACACTTCCGCTTCCAGAGGTCAACTGTTTCCTTTGTTTAATAATCTCTAATTATGTCTCCAATGTTGAAGGACAAAAAGATTAGACAGACAAATATGCTGTGAATCCTGGCCTAATGCACAGAAAATAAATATCACCAAAATTCTCCTCAGAGATAATAAATATTGTTGAAATGAGATAGAATGGCTGGCCAGTACTTACCATTGTGCTGTACCGCCGATAGTAACACAAAATGAAAAAACAGAAAAAAAGGGACAAAGGGACAAGCTTTCGGAACAGAGTTCCTTCGTCAGGTGGGAGAGAAGGGAAGAATAAAGGATGGGAATAGAAGGGAAAGGTGGTTCACGACCTAGGTCATGAAGGTGGTGTTTCGGAAGTGTGGGCGTCAGAGAGACTGCATGTATGTACTGAGCCAAGCCAGAGAGGATAAATATAACTAAAAAGGAAAGATCAAGTAGTAAAGAGAAGAGAAGAGAGTGAAATTAATGATGCTGAGGGGTGTAGGAGGGGCGGGGGGGGGGGTGTCTAAAACGTTTTTCATAAACAGGGAAATATGGATGGATACACACACACACACACACACACACACACACACACACACACGGAGAGAGATAGAGAGAATGACAGAGAGAGCGAGAGGGCGGTAGAGAGAGAGAGAGGGGGGGGGGGTAAGGAACGGATAATGAATAGGTGAGCTGAGGATGGAGGAAGGGGAGGGGTTAGCGTAGATTTAGGCCAGGGGGGTGGCGGGAGGAGAGGATATGTTGGAGGGCAAGTTCCCACCTCCGTAGCTCTGAGGGACTGGTGTTGGTTGGTACTATCCAAATGGCACGTGTTACACCACGTGTTACACCACACGTGCCATTTGGATAGTACCAACCAACACCAGTCCCTCAGAGCTACGGAGGTGGGAACTTGCCCTCCAACATATCCTCTCCTCCCGCCACCCCCCTGGCCTAAATCTACGCTAACCCCTCCCCTTCCTCCATCCTCAGCTCACCTATTCATTATCCGTTCCTTACCCCCCCCCCTCTCTCTCTCTCTACCGCCCTCTCGCTCTCTCTGTCATTCTCTCTATCTCTCTCCGTGTGTGTGTGTGTGTGTGTGTGTGTGTGTGTGTGTGTGTGTATCCATCCATATTTCCCTGTTTATGAAAAACGTTTTAGACACACCCCCCCCCGCCCCTCCTACACCCCTCAGCATCATTAATTTCACTCTCTTCTCTTCTCTTTACTACTTGATCTTTCCTTTTTAGTTATATTTATCCTCTCTGGCTTGGCTCAGTACATACATGCAGTCTCTCTGACGCCCACACTTCCGAAACACCACCTTCATGACCTAGGTCGTGAACCACCTTTCCCTTCTATTCCCATCCTTTATTCTTCCCTTCTCTCCCACCTGACGAAGGAACTCTGTTCCGAAAGCTTGTCCCTTTGTCCCTTTTTTTCTGTTTTTTCATTTTGTGTTACTATCGGCGGTACAGCACAATGGTAAGTACTGGCCAGCCATTCTATCTCATTTCAACAATATTTAAATATCACCAAAAGGCAGGCATGAAATCATGCATTGTATGATTATTCATTGTCGTCGTATATCAGTCACAGGAGATACTTTGTGAATGTACAGTACATTGTAAATGTGATTTTATTTATTCCGTAGATCATACATGGTGTGCAGAGAAACATATGTTGATATTGAATGAGTCAAAAATGTAAATGAGTTGATACATGATTAAATGATTATAACAGTGATACCATAATGATACAAATGTTCATGTAGTACATACATAATAACAAAAAACCAAAAATACAAATAGGCTCTCTTATGAAAAGTTCAAAATTACACAAAATTTCTTATTAAATTTACATTGTTAAGAGAAAGAAACATATAAGCAAATAACATGGGAATTCAAAAGTACCATATAGCCTACATTAAAAAACTCATTACTACAATACAGCTTCAAAGGTTACACACTACTCTATTAAAAGAGATCAGTCTTACATGAACAGAACAAATAATATGGACATTCAAAATTATAAATACATTACTCCTGTATTGCAGAGCTTAGTTTTGCTTAGTAATGCATCTAACATGACAAAAGAAGTAACAAATGGTTTAAGGAAAAAGTAGAGTTTCATGTCAAGAGAAGCAATAACTGAGTAATAACAGTGTTTAAATAAAATAATGGAAAGTCCAGGTTGGAATAAATAATATAGTGAGGACAGTTTACAACTCACCGCAAAGACGTGGCGACGAGCTGCGACAGGCACATACAAAAGACACACACATACAACACATTCAGCTATCGGCCATGGCCTTCTTCAGAAAATAGAGCACTCATGCAATCACACAGGCACACAACACAGTCATACAACCATCACCTACGACTGCCGCACTTCGAATCACGCTCTGCAGCGAATCGGGGTCGGGAGGGGAGGGGGAGGGGGAGGGGATAGAAAGGTTACGTCACGGTGGTGGGGATGGGTTAGATGGGAATAACGAGATGCAGCTTAGGAATGGAGTGGGGAGGCGGATGAGGGGAGAAAATAAAATAAAATTAAATTAAATTTTACTTTAAATTAAATTAAATTTTACTTTATTTTATTTTCTCCCCTCACCCGCCTCCCCACTCCATTCCTAAGCTGCATCTCATTATACCCATCTAACCCATCCCCACCACCGTGACGTAACCTTTCTATCCCCTCCCCCTCCCCTCCCGTCCCCGATTCACTGCAGAGCGTGATTCGAAGTGCAGCAGTCGGAGGTGATGGTTGTATGACTGTGTTGTGTGCCTGTGTGATTGCGTGAGTGCTCTATTTTCTGAAGAAGGCCATGGCCGATAGCTGAATGTGTTGTATGTGTGTGTCTTTTGTATGTGCCTGTCGCAGCTCATCGCCACGTCTTTGAGGTGAGTTGTAAACTGTCCTCACTATATTATTTAGTGTTTAAATAAAATTTCTTTTGTTGGTGAATAACACTACAGCTGGTTGTATTACTCACCAACAATTATTAAAGGCTGTGGCATTCACAAGATTTAATATGGATACAATCACCTTAAACTTGTTTTACTTTTGTTCTCAAGTGTGGTGTTCATGGCTGTGCAACAGCACAGTTCAGGCTACATGCTAGTTTTTTAATGGTAGTTCACATAGCCAACAAGTTTAATTAATGATGTATGCTGCTGACACGGTTGTATTACAGAATTATGTAAATCGTCTTGCATTTAATCATTTTTTATTTATAATAACTCTGAAAAACAGCATGGATTATGTAATGGATAATCATACAAAGCAAACAAAATACATGATTATAAAATACCAGCCCCTGTAATACACCATACTGAGCATACCCCATTAGATGTGAATGTTGCAGTTGTTTCAAAATTTAGTGTTATACCGCAATTTTAAGTGCATTTACTAACAGCTTACACGTATTTTAGTGTCCTAAGCAAATCTAGTAACCCTTGTATTATTAGTTAATATATATTGTCAATATCACGTAGTAACAATCATGAATGCAATGTGTTTGAGCTGCAGTAGGTTTGTTCGTTTTGGGTTTCAATGCAGCTGTTGTAACAAGTGGTTTCACTGGGGGGGATGTAGCGGTGTGGGAAAGAGGGAAGCAAATGAGTCTCTTCCTTTGTTTTGCAAAGTGTGTTCAAGGGACAGAAAAATAGCTGAACAGGAAGGGAAGATTAGGGCCCTTCAGGCTGAACTGGATAGTGCTAGGGAGGAACTTACGAGGTTAAGGGGGGAGAAGGGTGAGCATGGGTGGGAAGTGGTAGCAGGGAACAGGGGCCACAGAGAGAGTATAGTTCCTGACAGCTTCACAATTGGCACAACCAATAGATTTGCCTTGCTACCACAGTCAAGTGAGGAAGAGGCTCCTTTAGAAGTAGGTGCAGTTAGGAAGCAAGAGACTTTCACAAGGAAACCAACGGTTTCAAAAAAAGTAGATAGTAGGAGGAAAGTTCTGTTGTTAGGAAGTAGTCATGGAAGAGGTGTGGGCCAGATTTTACAGGAAAAACTAGGTGAAAGGTACCAGGTCACAAATATTTTCAAGCCCAGTGCAGGTCTAAGCCAGGTGGTAGAGGATATAGGTTCCTTGTGTAAGGGTTTCACAAAACAGGATCATGTTGTTATAGTGGGTGGGGTGGGAAACAGCATTGATAGGGATCAGGGCTACAATATTGAGTGTGACCTGGTTAAAATAGCTTCTGCAACGACTCAGACAAATGTTGGACTGTTGCCTGCTTTCATGCGGTACGATCAACCCCAATTGAACCGCTCCGTCAGGAGAGTCAATATGGAGATTGATCAACTGCTTAGGGCGGACACTCTGTCGGACATCGGTTTGGTTCCTGTGGATGCTATTGATAGGTGGGATTTCACTAGACATGGCCTACATCTCAATAGGAAAGGGAAGGGGAAACTAGCTGGGTTGATAGCAAAGTCCTTAAGGGGGGACACTGCAATTCATGAAGGTACTTCTTTTTTAGGCTAAGATCAGTGTCCAATGAGAAGCTCAGGCAGGCAGGTGCTAAAAATGTTGAAAAATCAAATATTTCTCAGAGAAGTAAAGTAAAAAATAATGTTAGCATTTTTCACCAGAATATTGGGGGACTAAAGAATAAAATAGATGAGCTTTTAGTTTGTTTAGATGCTATAGAAACTGATAATGTAATAGATATACTATGCCTGTCTGAGCATCACATTGTCACCGGTATGGAAAATGTGAATGTCAGTGGATATAAATTAGTCTCAAATGTAAGTAGAGATAATAAGATAAGAGGAGGAGTTGCCATATATGCCAAAAGCTATCACAGTGTAAAAAATTTAGAAACAAAAAAGTTTTGTGTAGAGCAGCATATTGAAGCGTGTGCCTGCCAGCTTAAACTTAATGATGATTATCTTATAATTGTAACAGTATATAGGTCCCCTTCAGGGAACTTTCAGTTATTTCTGGAAAACTTGGATGCCTTGTTGTGCTATCTGTCAGATAGGGGGAAGCAAATTATTATTTGTGGTGATTTCAATGTAGATTCACTGAAAGAGTGTAATAGGAAGAAAGACCTGGAAGTCTTACTTGGCTCATTCAATCTGACATCCGTTATTGATTTTCCTACTCGGGTAGTAAAGGACAGCAGTACATTGATAGATAACTTTTTTATAGACCAAGATAAGTTTAACAACATAAATGCTTGTCCCATTGAGAATGGTCTTTCGGATCATGGTGCACAGCTAGTAACAGTATATGAAATAGCTCCGTTCAGTAATTCGAAACTGTCCACCAGAATAGTGCGCTCGATTAATGACTTAACAACTAAAAATTTCAAAGAAAGTCTACAGCAGTTAGACTGGGATGAGGTTTACAAGGAACCTGATGTTAATTTAAAATATAATTTATTTCACGATACATTTGTAAGGGTATTTGATAACTGTTTCCCCAAGAAATTAGTAAAATTTAATTCTAAGAAACCATGCAAAAAACCATGGCTTACTAAAGGTATAAAAATATCGTGTAACCGAAAAAGGGAACTATATCTGTCCGCAAGAAAGAGTAATAACCCAGAAACAATAAAATATTATAAAAGCTACTGTGCTACATTAAGAAAAGTTATTAAAAAATCAAGAAGCATGTGCATCATGTCTGAGATTAGCTCCTCTGATAATAAAATTAAAACAATTTGGAATATTATTAAAAGGGAGACAGGGCAACCAAGAGCAGAGGAAGAGGGTATTACCATCAAAACAAATGAAAACTTTATCAACAAAAAGTCAGAAGTTGAAAACATTTTTAATGATTACTTTTTAAATGTTGTGGAGAAAATAGGATCTAAATGTTCATTAGAAGGAGCAAGGCAATTAATGGAAGAGGCCATACCCACACAATTTGATACAATTGAAATTCCACCCACCTCACCTTCAGAAATTAGGAAAATAATAAACTCTCTCAAGAGTAAACGGTCATATGGAATTGATGGCATTTCCAGCAGGGTATTAAAAACTTGTTCCCAGGAGATAAGTAGGATTCTCAGTCATATTTGTAATAGCTCATTAAAGCAGGGTATTTTCCCAGATAGACTGAAATATGCTATCGTTAAACCTTTGCATAAAAAAGGGGATACATACGATGTCAACAACTACCGGCCCATCTCACTTCTGACAGCTTTATCAAAGATTTTTGAAAAAGTTATGTATTCTCGAATTGCTTCACATATTAGTATAAATAAAGTTCTAACAAAATGTCAGTTTGGTTTTCAAAAAAGCTTTTCAACTGAAAATGCTATATACACCTTCACTGATGAAATATTAAACGCTTTGAATAACCGGACATCACCAGTAGGGATTTTTTGTGATCTTTCAAAGGCGTTTGATTGTGTAAATCATGGGATTCTTCTAGATAAGCTTAAGTATTGTGGTATGAGTGGGACAGTGCACAAATGGTTTAAATCATACTTAACTGGAAGAGTGCAGAAAGTTGAAATAAGCAGTTCACATGATGTAGATGACACAATTAATTCTTCTAACTGGGGAGTTATTAAAAATGGGGTCCCACAAGGTTCGGTCTTGGGTCCTTTGCTGTTCTTAATATATATTAATGACTTGCCATTCTACATACATGAAGATGCTAAGCTAGTACTTTTTGCTGATGATACAAGTATAGCTATCACACCTGACAAACAGGAATTAACTGATGAAATTGTAAATGATATCTTCCAGAAAGTCATTAAGTGGTTCTCAACAAATGGACTCTCATTAAACTTTGATAAAACCCAGTATATACAGTTTCATACAGTAAATGGCATGACACCATTAATAAATTTAGACTTTGAACATAAATCTGTAGCTAAGGTAGAATATTCAAAATTTTTAGGTGTTTGCATTGACGAGGGACTGAATTGGAAGAAACATATTGAAGATCTCCTGAAACGTCTGAGTTCAGCTACTTATGCTATCAGAGTCATTGCAAAATTTGGTGATATAAATCTCAGTAAATTAGCTTACTACGCCTATTTTCATTCACTGCTTTCATATGGGATCATATTCTGGGGCAATTCAACATTGAGTAAAAAAGTATTCATTGCACAAAAGCGTGTAATCAGAATAATTGCTGGAGCCCACCCAAGAGCATCCTGCAGACATTTATTTAGGGATCTAGGGATACTCACTGTAGCTTCACAATATATATATTCACTCATGAAATTTGTTATTAACAATCCGACTCAATTCAAAAGTAATAGCAGTGTGCATAGCTACGACACTAGGAGAAAGGATGATATTCACTATTCAAGGTTAAATCTAACTTTGGCTCAAAAAGGGGTGAATTATGCTGCCACAAAAGTCTTTGGTCACTTACCAAGTAGCATCAAAAGTCTGACAGATAGCCAACTAGTATTTAAAAAGAAATTAAAGGAATTTCTGAATGGCAACTCCTTCTACAATGTAGATGAATTTTTAGATAAAACATAAAAAAATATATATAAAAAAAAAATTAAAAAATAAAAATTTACAAAAAAAAAATTCTTAAAATATAGATTGTCAAGTATAGACATAATTTACTAAACTGACACGTTCCACATCATTACGAAATGTCGTATACATGATCTAAGGAACAAGTATTAATCTAATCTAATCTAATCTAATATATCATAAGTGAAAGTTAATAATATCTGATGTTATTGTTCACACTAACTTATGATGTACCATGTAATTTTAATAGTTGTCAATGACCACACATTAATTACAGTATATTTTCAATCATTATATAAGTGAATCTGAAAATACAGCCCACAAAAATACCACTGCAATCACTAATAAAATCTCTCTACAATATCGCTACATGGCAATTAATATGAAAGAACACTGGCATCGCAGCAAATCATTATTTTTCGTAAAACAAACTACACAACCAAATACAATACCGTAGATGCTTTTTTTCAGCAGTAATAGCTACCAAGCTTAATTGACATTATTAAATACAAAGATGTTTATAGATGTAACATTTTCCCTTATGTAGGCCTGATTAAGAAAGAAAGGGGGAGGTTAATGTCAACATTAAAGGCCCATTTCATAAAAAAAAGAAAGGGAAAGCCTTTTGTTGCCATGCATTTCATCAACAGATTTGATAGCAGATCTTAAGTTGAAATATGCCAAATATATCAAAATATGTGTTATGATGAGATTCAGCAGCCTGTGAGAACCTGTCGCTTTATCATCAACTATAAAAACTGCTATGTTCAACTGCTTTCTCATTACTGTGGAAAGTACACACTGATAAATTGTTCCCCTAGCAGGTTAAATGGAGATGAGCGCCATTGCCCATCTTTGATTGGATCTAGCTACACATTGTGTTTGCACATGTAATAAGGGTGAGCTTACCTATGTCACATGCACCTGAAATACTGGTACTCATTTTAGTTTCAGTATTCATTCTGTCAACTAACTCATCATGAAAACTCGGAGAGTAAGCCTTGTTCAAGCTTCAAGTACATCACTGCTCCAACTGCTTGACAGTAATAAAAGTTCTCTGAAACCAATTTGATGTATGTGGTTCATTTACTACATATTTTCAATCTTGAAGACTTACATGGTTATAGAATCTTTCTGCCAACTGTCTAAACTACGTTATCATCAAAGTGTTTAACTCAGATAGCGCTGACACCCTTCCAGGACGAGAATGGTGGCTTACTTTTTCATATTTGTAGTTGCAAATTTGTGCAAAGTGTCATTCTTTTTTAATCTTCTGTTTCCATTTTTGATGGATTTTAGTTTGTATTGCTGATTGAAAAGTGGTAGATAGGGCTGCAAAGTTGAGGTTCATACAGAAGATATTGAAGATTTTCTTGTAGTTAGGATCATATTTCTTGAACATTTATTAATTTTTGAGACATTTATACATACATATTTCATTTTAAACAGTGTTTTAATAATAATGATTCGTCAGATGAAAATTTCAAAATATTCGTTTTGATGTCCTTCCAGAAAGATTGGCACTATTCCAAAACTAATAGTGTCTTTATGGGGAGGGGGGGGGGGAATCTCGTATCCCTTCTGTACAGTATGCAAAATTTCTAGTGCGTTATGTAATAATAATAATGTAAACATATTACATCTCTGTAGAGCTGTCAAATAAATGTTAAAATCCGTAACTTGATAAAGACCTTGCATGACAGCACAATATTATAAGTTAGAAGAAGAAATAATAATAATATATATCACATCACAATAATATTGAAATGTACAACATAACAGAATGTGGCATAACACCTGATGATGACTATTAAGTCAAAATAAGCTTTTGTGTAACTAATATGAATTAAAATATACGGTGTTGAAAATATATAATTGTTATTAATAAACAAAGGGTCAAAAACAAACAGTTTATCCGGTATATTACGAATGAGTGTATGAATACCTTATATATATTATAAATTATTATTATTACAATATTTTTTAATATAGAGAGAACACTTGTCTGTAGGTGGTACTGCATGTAGCATCAGTTCATGACAAGTCATCCCTCTGCCCTTCACCATCAGAAATAACAACACACCCCTTTCAAATACACTCAGTTGTTGAACTTTCGGGCACATGTTGAAGATATGAACATTTAGTGTCTGCACATAATTGATTGGAGTTCCTTAGACTGTGGGGACTGAGGAATGAGCAGATCAAAGTATGGAGTCACCCTGACAAATCCAGCAGTTCTGTTTGTGCACCATTTTGCATGAACCACATCTGTAGCCTACTCATAGTTAACATTGCACATGTTTCCGAGAGCTAGGCAATACATCAATGAGAAAGTGCATATACTGCTCCCCATTTACATTTGTGGTAGCATTTATGGTCCTATAAATTTATTGTGAAGTATGCTAATAACAGCAAACATGTTAATCTCAGAAAGTATGCATTTCTGGATCCATACTTATTGAACTACTACCTCTCAGACTTTTTTGGCATTTTTTTTTCATAAACACCTTGTTTATATATTTTGTCACTATCAAAATAACAGACATTTGTGGCTAATTAATAATTTGATTAACAGCAAATTATATTTAAAGGGATATAGGAGAAGAGACAGATGACACAGCAACAAACTGTTATTCACTATCACTCATCCACAGATTTACACCCTGCCCATGTAACTGACACCTCTCCTCCCAAACTTGTTTCCTCTGCTGCACCCACCACCTTGTATATAAAATAAAGGAACAGTTAACGTCATATATTATCTTTTTTTAATAAATATGTTTTACTTTTCTGGATTACATTATATTCAAGTGCTCTGGTATAGAGTTAAAGGAATTTCAAGAAAATCCAATCAGACAACTAAACTATGGTCAGTTACATTCACTTCATTACAGTAACACCATTTATTTAAAAAAAAAAAAGGGTGGTATTATTTTTACTATCACACACAACTAATAACCACGATACTGTTGTAAACCAATGGAATTGTCATTAATTTATAGCGTTAATATACATAAAAAAAGCACAAATGTAACTTCTTGAAATTGTTAAAGAAAAAACGATTCGCTAAGAAAGTTTCATTGTTTAATATCAGCACAGTCTAAAAACTAATGAATGGAATCACTGGATTATACTTAGCTTACCCCATCAGTTCAATAATTACCGTTTGCAAATTAGACTCGCATCTCCATAACGTCATAACAAAGGATTTTCGCTCAACAATACATTACACTTAACAGTGACGCTTAAGCACTTCCAACCCAAGGACACAACTGGGTTAATGAACGCTGTCTGGTATTTGTCGCAATTTTATTGCACATACGCTACATTACAAAAATGCAACAAACTAGGCAAGACACTCTTGAAAAATGTCTATCGCAAACTTAAAACATACTTCGGGCTTTATGATTTACATTTACTACTTTAATATATTCTATTGTCATTATTCGACAGTGCTGCTGCCTTCTTGTGATACTTCCCCGTTTGCATTTAATTCCACAATGAGTGGACGATTGTTACCCACTGACAAGCAACATTCATCGTCGTCTGATAATTCTGGCGTGTCAATAAAAGATCTAAATTCGAAATCTTCACTATTAGAAGGATATGTTTTGTGAGTAATATTAGTAGAAGATGTATTTGGTATGTCTAACGTTTCATGTGGAGGCACTTGGCCTTGTGGACTGGTAGGGCTTTTCGTATTTATTTCCTTTCTGCTACAATAGGTGCTTCTTATTTCAATTATTTCCTCGCTTGTGTTGCTCGACGTTGATGTGTTTGCCTGTGAATTTATTTCTTGATGTGGGTACGTACTATTATTTAAAACTATGTTGACTTCAGCATCACTCAATTCCGTCGAAGAGTCACCATGATCAACAAATTTCGTTTCAAGGTGTTCAGCGGCGCAATTGTCGGTTTCTGACTGTCCCTTGAAGTCTCTGTCCGATTCCATGCCGTCCTTTACACCAGAAAAACTCCTTTCTCTTAGTCTGGTCAAGCTCAAAGCACACTGGCGTAATTTTTCGTGTTGTTCGGCTTCATATTTCTCTCTAACACGCCTTTCTGCTTCAGGTCCTTCTTTATGCCATGCTTCTGCACATAATCGATCTTTTTCAAAAATTGGTCGGTCGTCTAAATATTGCAAATTTTTACAGCTCACAGTTACAATCTTTCTGTATGGTGATATCATCTTCAGCACAGGATTTCCCGTCAAAGTAAGTACTCGTAAATTATCCATTTCATACAAAACATTCATAGCATCCTTATCGTCAATTTGATTAAAAGAAATGTCCAGAACGGAGAGCTTCTTACACATCTTTAAAATTTCAATGTCTCCTCTCGTTTGCAATCTGTTGTGACTTACATTAAGAGTATTAAGGGACGTCAAGTGTTCTAAATTCTCTAGTTTTGAAATACAGTTATGACTCAACACTAGTGTATCTAAATGAAATAAAAAATCTAAATTCTCAATCTTCTTAATCAAATTATGGTGCAAATACAAACATCGGAGTTCTTTTTGGTTATCTAAATTTTCTATCTTACCTATTCCATTACACTCTAACCACAGACACTTTAAACCAGTGTATTCTTCGAGATTTTCGATTTTGCTGAAGCCTTTATAATGAAGATACAACACGTCGTTCAGATACGGGGTTGAATATAAGTCAAGCTTTTTGCATAAATCTCGCAAAAAATTTTTCGTGATCCTGCCGAACTTGTCTCCTTGTTCATCAATATTTGTTTCTACTGCTGCGTCCGTCATATTTTGCGCTGAGTTTATCTTCTACTGAAACTCGTTTTTCACTGCGACCGCACGACCACACTGTTTATAACGCGTTGTCCTGTTACCATGCCAACGAACAGATGAGTTCAGAAGCCGACAACAACACTATTAAAATCGTAACTTGGAAACTTACAGATTATGCAGCGTTCCAGTGTGAACGCTGAAAAAATGTCTAGTTTAGATGCCGATATTTTGGGATGCTTAATAGAGCTGTGAGAGTAACGGAAAGATCCGTATCCGTATGTATTCGTTATTACAAGTAACAGTACTCGTTATAAACGTATCGTTACTCATCACTCTCGTTACCAGTGCCACCCAGAAATACAGACGCTGCACTGATTTTGAAACCGTGAAAAAATTTTAACTGTTACTGCTAATATTTGTTTAAGATTTAAATTTGCCACGTAGATACTGTATGCCTGTTCTTTGAGGCAATTATACTACTGAATAAAGAATAGTACTGCCCATTACCCTCGTGATTAAAATGTAGTTATCATAAAAATCGATCGTAATTAAGCGGCCTCTACACGATCAATAATACTGACAATATTTCCCGGCTGCGCAATAATATTGACGGCCTAGTGGTGCGATTAAGAAGAAGCGCAATAATACTGAGAACTTTGAAATATATTGCGCTGCCTGTAAATATTGTGCCGTCTGTGGGCAGTATTGCCAATATCTTTGACAGATTATCGCGCTACTCTTGAATAAAAGAACGTCTTGATAGCAACTCTTTTTTTTTTTTTTTAATTTAATGACGCGTTTCCCCCTGATAGAGCATCTTCAGATATCTGACCAAAAAGAAACAGAACTTACAATATTTACATGACAATACTTCGAAAATTTTTAGCTACAAAACAATCTAAGACTGGTAATAAGGATACGTTCACACTGCCGAGCCGGGATATGCCAAGCCGGCTGACGCCTAGCCGCCAGCCGGCACGCGCTGCCAACCTGGGTGTTCACACTGCGCACCGCGCCGAGCAGAGACGAAAAAAAAAAGGTAACAGTCAACAATCCGAGGATTGGTTTGAACATCACAGTGCTTTACTAGCACGTTGACTGCCACGGCCAAAATGAGTAAACTGTTCCCAGAAGCCATGTTAAGCAGTTCATACACTTTGATTCGTCATCTCATTTGAAGTCCATCTGTATCATCGAAACTTTAAAAATTATCTTTTTTGGCGGGAAAATGGGGCGTGCGAGTTATCTCGTAGTCGGCGTTGTTGTTGTTATGGTCTTCAGTCCGGAGACTGGTTTGATGCAGCTCTCCACCCTACTCTATCCTGAGCAAGCCTTTTCATCTCCTCATAAGAACGGCAACCCACATCCACTTGAATCTGCTTACTATACGCGTCTCTTGGTCTCCCTCTGCGATTTTTACCCCCACACACTTCCCTCCAATGCTAAATTTACGAATCCTCGATGTCTAAGAATATGTCCTACCAAGCGATCCCTTCTTTTAGTCAGGGTATGCCAAAAATTCCTTTTCTCGCCAATTTTGTTCAGTACCTCTTCATTAGTTATGTGATCTACCCACTTAATCTTCAGCATTCTTCTGTAACACCACATTTCAAAAGCCTCTATTCTCTTCCTGTCCGCACTGCTTATCGTCCATGTTTCACTCCCGTACAAGGCAACACTCCACACAAATGCCTTCAGAAAAGACTTCCTTACACTTAAATTAATATTCGATGTTAGCAAATTTCTCTTTTTCAAAAATGCTTTTCTTCCCATTGCCATTCTGCATTTTATATCCTCTGTACTGCGACCATCGCATGTTATTTTACTACCCAAGTAACAAAACTCATCTACCACCTTCATTGTCTCATTACCTAATCTAATTCCTTCGGCATCGCCTGATTTTCTAAGACTACATTCCATTATTTTTGTTTTGCTCTTGTTTATGTTCATTTTATACGCTCTCTTCAACACACTGTCCATTCCATTCAACTGCTCTTCAAGGTCGTTCACTGTCTCTGACAGAATTACAATGTCATCAGCAAAACGCAATGTTTTTATTTCTTCCCCCTGAACTTTAATGCCTATTCCAAAATTTTCCTTGCTTTCCTTCACCGCCTGCTCAATGTACAAATTGAATAACATCGGAGAAAGGCTACAACCCTGTCTTACTCCCTTCCCAACTGATGCTTCCCTTTCATGCCCTTCAAGTCTAATAACTGCGGTCTGGCTTTTGTACAAATTGTAAATAACTCTCCTTTCCCTGTATTTTACCCCTGCTGACTTCAGAATTTGAAAGAGTGTAGTCCAGTCAACATTGTCAAATGCTTTCTCCAAATCTACAAAAGCTAAAAATGTAGGTTTGCCTTTCCTTAATCTATCTTCTAAGATAAGACGTAAGGTAAGTATTGCCTCCCGGGTTCCTACGTTCCTCCTGAATCCAAACTGATCTTCCCCGAGGTCAGCTTCTACCAGCTTTTCCATTCTCCTGTAGATAATTCGTGTTAAAATTTTGCAACCATGACTTATCAAACTGATGGTTCTGTAATTTTCACACCTGTCTGCGCCTGATTTCTTTGGAATGGGGATTATTACATTTTTCTTAAAGTCTGAGGGTATTTCGCCTGTCTCATACATCCTACACACCAGTTCAAATAGTTTTGTCATGGCTGGCTCTCCCAGAGACTTTAGTAGCTCTGAGGGTATGTCATCTACTCCTGGGGCCTTGTTCCGACCTAGGTCTTTCAGGGCTCTGTCAAATTCATCTCTCAGTATAGTATCTCCTATTTCATCTTGATCTACTTCCTCTTCCCTTCCTACAACATCGTCTCTAAGTTCATTTCCTTTGTAGAGCTGCTCTATGTACTCTTTCCACCTTTCAGCTTTCCCTTCTTTGCTGAGAACTGGTTTCCCATCTGAGTTCTTGATATTCGTAGAATTACTTTTCTTGTCCCCAAATGTGTCTTTTATTTTCCTGTAGGCGGTATCTACTTTTCCCCTTCTTATACATTCTTCTACAGATTTGCATTTGGCTTCTAGCCACTCCTGCTTAGCCATTTTGCATTTCCTGTCAATCTCATTTTTTAGTCGTCTGTACTCCATTTTGCTTGTTTCATTTACTGCATTTTTATATTTTCTCCTTTCATCAATTAAATTTAGTATTTCCTGTGTTATCCAAGGATTTTTTGTAGGTCTTGCCTTTCTACCTATTTTGTCCTCCGCTGCCTTCACTATTTCATCTCTCAATGGTACCCATTCCTCTTCTACTGTTTTATTTGCCCCTGTTTCTGTCAATTGTTGCCTAAAGCTCCCTCTGAAATTCACCAGAACTTCACGTTCCTTCAATTTATCTAGGTCCCATCTCCTTATTTTCCTACCTTTCTGCAGTTTTTTCAGTTTCAGCCTACAGTTCATGACTAACAAGTTATGGTCAGAGTCTATATCTGCCCCTGGGTATGTCTTGCAGTTTATAACCTGGTTCCGGAATCTATGTTTTACCATTATAAAATCTATCCGATATCTTCCGGTGTCTCCTGGTCTTTTCCACGTATACAACCTTCTTTTGTGATTCTTAAACCACGTGTTTGTTACAATTAAATCATGTTCCGTGCAAAATTCTACCAGGCGACTTCCTCTTTCATTCCTTCTGCCCAGTCCATATTCACCTACTATTTTTCCTTCTCTTCCTTTTCCTACTACCGAATTCCAGTCTCCCATTACAATTAAGTTTTCCTCTCCCTTAGCTGTCTGAATAATTTCCTTTAGCTTCTCATATATTTCTTCGATCTCCTCATCATCGGCAGAGCTAGTTGGCATATAAACCTGTACTACTGTTGTCGGTGTTGGCTTCGTATCTATCTTGACAATGATAATGCGATCACTGTGCTGCTTATAGTAGTTTACCCGCATTCCTATTTTCTTATTCATTATGAGTCCTACTCCTGTGATACCCCCAACTGCTTTTGTATTTATAATCCTGTACTCACCTGACCAGAAATCCTGTTCATCCTGCCACCGAACTTCACTAATCCCCACTATATCTAACTTCAACCTATCCATTTCCCTTTTTAAATTTTCTAATTTTCCTACCCGATTAAGGGATCTAACATTCCACGCTCCGATCCGTAGAATGCCAGTATTGTCTTTCCTGATGATAACATCCTCCTGAGTAGTCCCCGCCCGGAGATCCGAATGGGGGACTATTTTACCTCCGGAATATTTTACCCGAGAGGATGCCATCATCATGTTTTCATACAGTAGAGCTGCATGTCCTCGGGAAAAGTAACGGCTGTAGTTTCCCCTTGCTTTCAGCCGTTCGCAGTAACCTTGTGGCAAATCCACATTAGCTGATGTTACAAGGCCAGCTCAGTCAATCATCCAGACTGTTGCCCCTATAACTACTGAAAAGGCTGCTGCCCTTCTTCAGGAACCACACGTTTGTCTGGCCTCTCCACAGATACCCCTCCGCTGTGGTTGCACCTACGGTACGGCTATCTGCATCATTGAGGCACGCAAGCCACCCCACCTCGGCAATGTCTGTGGTTCATGGGGGTGGCGTATGGAGTAGAAAGTTCACCTCAGACGCCAGCTACGAGATAACTCGTTGTCAACAATCAGAGACGAGCTTGAGTATTTCGAAGTATATTTGACAATACGAAACGTCATTGTTGTAACTGCGTCAGTATTTATTCAGTCTTCATTGTAGATACTTCACTGCTTGCTCTACACATAATAGAAATTTATCTTCAGAATGCTTAACGTTTCTCTAATCAGACAGCAGGAACAAGTATCAAGTCTCTAGCTTTTGTAGAAAAATTTATTCAGGCATTGATTGGGGATAGGATGCCAGACACCCATAAGAAAAGCAAGAGGGAGGGCAGTTTTCATTATTTAGAGGCAATACCACCCACAGAGAAAAAACTGCGGCCAACAAAGCCATGCAGAGTGTGCACACAACAAAAGAAATGCCGTGAATCGCGATACTTTTGTCCAGTTTGTGAAGAAAAACCTGCTCTTTTCGTAGAAGAGTGCTTCAAGACATATAAATAAAGAAAAAACTTTGTTTTCATTGCCATTAGTGAGACAAAGTATACATTTTACGTTTAAAGCTAAAATATTTGTATGATCATTTGTATGAACTTTTCTTTTTCTGTTACTTTATTCAAACTGTGAAATTAAAATTCCTGTTCCACCACGCCTAGATGATTTACTTTACCTGTCCCCGACGCCCAAGACCTGTACATCGCACATATTTGCTACGAATGTTCTCGTATCTGACTTTATGTAGGAACTCGTTTCCTACGAGTTAACTCGTATTGGGCGCCTGTGGCCAGTTCGGCACATACGAGATAACTCGTAGTTGGCAGTCAACATGCTAGGCATGTTTGGAGGTGGTATGCCGTTGTCTTCGTCCGAATTTTGAACTGACTTACCCAGCCAGTTAATAGGAGGACCTACAGTTTATCGTGGGTTCCGAACCACGGAGCTACTCGGTATTTTTCACATGAGCAACACTGCCAGAAGTGAAAGAAGTGGAAACTGACAGATAAAAATCCTAGGACCTGGCGGGGATTGAACCCGCGATCTTTGGATTTGTAGTCTGGCACTATACCACTGTGCAACCGAGGCGCACCCGAGACGAAAAAGAGGAGGGAAAATCAACTTTTCCGATTTTCAAGAAGTAAAAATTTTTGACGGTATATAAGACCACACCACATCGTTTTATCAACTTATTTTTTCCTAAGAAGTTTTGCCTTGCCTGTGAAAAAATGAAAAGTCTACTTTTCATTCCGCGAGAGTTTTTAGTTTTGTTTAACTCTCCTCACTCGATTTTGATGAACGTATGCGGTTAAACAATCTGATTTTTGGACACATGGTAGTACAACATCTTAGCTTTCGAATAAAACATTCACCTTTTTGAAATTCGTAACATTCGTTTTCAAATGCTGCTTTTTGTCAAGTATGCGCACTTGATTTACAAATTGTGTATTGAAAAAGTTAGATAGTGGGCAGCTTACTGTTCTATGCATTTTAGACCATACATTACAACGAGTGAAATTGAGCTAAAAGTACAGAAAAGTTTTTGAAATGATAGCCGCACTGATATCTACCACCCATCACAAGTAATTGCGTGTTATCCGAACGGCGTTATTCCGCGGTAGCAAGCCTTTGATCTCGGCGGATGTTGGACGTAGCGTGAAGCACTGCAGCGCTGAGACAATGAATTGCTGGCCATGTTTGTTGTTTCCTCGTGATGTGTTAATGATCTGAACCAGCAAGTAAGTGTAAATTATTTTTGCTTGGGTAGCAACCGATTATAATTGACAATGTCCTGCCATGGTTTTACATGAGGTCATACTTTCTGAAAGACCAATGACTGATTTCTTGTCCACATTACACAATAAATGGAATATATATTTCGTGAATGGAATTAGAAGTGAAGAATAAATTAACGTTAACCGTTACTTTGGTAGATGGACTGAAATAAATTTTTTTGACATTGGGTTTCTAGTTGGAAATGATAAAAGGAAGAAGCCCTAAATTATACTTGAATTTATAGGTATTTCTACACCTAAGTCATGTGGTTTTTTTTTTTTTTTTTTTTTTTTTTTTT
Organism: Locusta migratoria; assembly: GCA_026315105.1. Lineage (NCBI taxonomy): Eukaryota > Metazoa > Arthropoda > Insecta > Orthoptera > Acrididae > Locusta > Locusta migratoria. The sequence goes on along the minus strand of CM048748.1, from coordinate 286,142,795 downwards.
TTTTTTTTTTTTTTTTTTTTTTTTGTAGCTCTCAGAAAAATTATCACAACGTAAAAATAATTCCATACAGCTTGTCCCACATAAAAGAATATCACTCAGGCCCGAGATTGAATTAAGAACGAACTAAGTACAAAATAATAGATAATATCAACATTAAAAATATGTAGTTACCTCCTCTTAAGTGACGTTGCAAGTAGTGGCATACGTGAGGTTTACCTGTTTTATGTGGGACACGCTGTACTGTATTTCAACCCATCTCCACTTTCAAAGAACTCAACACATGTCTCAGAATTTTATTATTTATTTATTTTGTTAAGAAGGTGTCTGAGGGAAACTGTATTTCTATGAACATTTTGCTGAATCATCTGCCGACAATATTCTTTGTCTCAGTGGTACTTCGATGTTTTAAAAATGTTAATTGAAAGAAAAATGCGCTGATATAGGTTAGATTCAGACACTACAAGTCACGTCAGCAAAGGATGAGAAGCATGTGCCACTTTATATCTTGCTGTGTTTTGCTTTTCGCTTCCTTGTGGGCTTGTCCCCAGCAACAACCTATCCTTACCCACAGTCACCTGAAGATCGAAGGAAACACGGTGGTAACCAAAACTTCTTCACTGACGACTACTTAGAACCAGCTACCAGTTCACTGATTTTGTTATTATATTTCTTTTGTTGTCAGACTGTAGTGACCTATCGGATTTTAAGTACATAAGAAACAGGTGGTAATTGATTCATCCCATGAATTTCGACTGACATTTATAAACGGTTTTCCTTATGAGAACAGCTAAAAAAAATCTGAATTTCTTATTAATTTTACAGAATTAATAGTAAAAAAGAAAAAAAATAAACAACATTTTTCACAAGTGTTATTAAAATGGAAAAAAAGCTATCATGCAAAGAGACTTGAAAACACGCCGGAGACGTGAGATACTTTAGCGACACCTACTCACCACCTCCATTTTAAGTACTATTACCGCACTTGGAGGGTTGGAATGTCAGATTCAACCGGAATATTTCGTGACGAATGGCAGTGTGGCCGATCATAGTAATAGCACTACATCTGTGAGCAGTGGAACTGTTGTACTGTATTACAAGGACTGATTGGGGGGGGGGGGGGGGGGCACGGCGCGACGAAAAATGAGAGAGAGAGAGAGAATCTTAGCTATAGAATAATTAACTTTAACTTACGGGCAGCATATAATTGTGAGTTAAAAGATGCGAAATCTCTGTAATTAACATAACGTACATTTCATTCCATTCCATGATGGTGGTGGTGGTGGCGGCTGATGTAGCAACAGTGTTGAATAATTAAAAAATGTTCAGTCTCTGTTGCAATACTTTATTATCCAATAACGCGTTTCGCGCTGTTAGCGCATCGTCAAATTGGGCAGAGATGGAGCCACAGAGCTATCCATAGTTGTGTAGGAGGAATCTTAACAATTGTTGTCATTGGGCGCCATAGCAGCAGAGGAGTCGCTATCGCGGCAGGTCCATTTTTACAGTTGTATAGTTGTAAACGTGGAACTGCCGCGACAGCGACTCCTCTGCTGCTATGGCGCCCAATGACAACACAAATTGTTAAGATTCCTCCTACACAGCAATAGATAGCTCTGTGGCTCCATCTCCGCCCAATCTGACGATGCGCTAACAGCGCGAAACGCGTTATTGGACAATAAAGTATTGCAACAGAGACTGAACATTTTTTAATTAACATAACGTAATTTAACTTTTTGTGTTATGCTTCCATTTAATTGCTCTTTTTTCAGTAATTTACGATAAAAATAAATAAAAGTTATTTATTGTTTCATGATTGCTTGGGAGATAAATGAGCTATTGTGTATGTTTTACTCATACCTAAACAAAGGATTTAACTATGTGAAATACTGTGAATTTCAAGGACTACGTTCAAGTTGGCTCATTCAGGTGTTTTCGGTAAACAATTTATCTCTCTGGATTCTTTTCCTAGACGCTAAGAGACAGTACTGCCACCCTTTATAAACAGTTTTATTTGAAGCTACACGTTTCGATTTTCCAGTTATTGGAGCAAATTAGACATTTCAACGGAATTTCTCCACACATACAAAGGATTTTCATGGTAGTAGAAATTCTTCTTGCAACACAGTCAAATATAATTTCCAGAATGAAATTTTCACTCTGCCGCGGAGTGTGCGCTAATATGTAACTTCCTGGAAGATTAACATTGTGTGCTGGAACCGGGATTCGAACCTGCTACCTCTGCCTTTCCAGGGCAAGCTCTCTACCGTCTAAGCTATCCCGGCACGCATCACAATCGAACTCACAACTTTACTTCTGCCAGTACCTCGCCTCCTACTTTCCAAACTTCCAAGAAGTCCTCCTACGAATCTTGCAGGACTAACACTTCTGGAAGAAAGGATTTGGTGGGTACATGGCTAAGCCACAGCCTAAAGGATGTTTCCAGAATGAGGAGTGCTAGTCCTGAAAGGTTCAATGAAGAACATCTGTGAAGGTTTGAAAGTAGGAGGTGAGGTACTGGCAGAAGTAAAGTTATGTGGACGGGCTGTGAAGTGTGCTGGGATAGCTCAGATGGTAAAGCGCTTGCCCGCGAAAGACCAAGGTCTCAGCTTTGAATCCCGTTTTTGGCACACGATTTTAATCTGCCACGAAGTTTCAAGTGTAATTTTATTGATCGCGAAAGCTTTCTTGAAAACTCGTCTTGTTTTTCTTAGCAACTTTACAAAGCATGAAGAAATTGATTCAGCACAACGCAAACACACGAAATCTGGTGATTGGTTTTGAGGGACTATCAAACTTAGATCGATATATTTACTGGCTGTTTGCTTCTGACCCATAATTGGGCAACCTTTTAGGATAAGCTGTTTTTCCAATGTCTGCATTGTTTGGTAATGACACAGCTACTCCGGATACTCTACTGGGTCCACAGATCGATACCTGCGGGCACCCTTTGGTGATTTGCTTTACTACTTTTTGAGAGTCCTTGCGCCTTTCAACTGCCTTATTTTTGCAGTAGTCTAAAATACTGTTATAAAGGGCCTTAGGTACTCTTAGCTCCCGTAGTCTTGTGAATAGTGCCGGTCACCAGAGATTATCAAAGGCGCCAGAAATATCCACGAGAATGGCCAAAGCGTATTTGACTGTTGTTGAGTGGACCATATCAGTTGCCGCATGTAGGGCGTCATCAATAGATTTGCCTCGTCTGAAACCATATTGCGTAGGATTAAGTCCTAGTAGCTCCCTGTGCGACTGTAAACGTTCGCACAAGAGATGTTCCTGGATCTTAGCTAGGTTGTTAATTAGGCAATTTGGCCTTTAGGATTTGGGGTTCAGTGGGTCATTGTCAGGTGCTTTTTTAATGATCACTGCATTTGCCAGTTTCCTGGGAACAGGTATCCGTCTCAGCCGTAAGGCGTCATTTAATAAGTTGGTCATGAAGGGTATGATCTGTGGAGCGGGCATTTTGATGGTTTCCGAGTAAACTCCATTAGGGCCTAGTGCTTTCCTAAGTTTTAGTTTGTAGATTGCAATGGCAAACTCTTCCTGTGCAAAGGGAATGGTGACGGCATCGTTGTCATATTCAGTGTTGATGTCGTGTCTGAGTGTTGTGTGGAACGCATCGTCATCTGTGTTAGTGTCGTCAGGTAGGAGTTAGTTTAGCAGATATTCTGCTGAACTTCTCCACCTATCGGTGTTAGTGCCATCTTCATGTTTAGTGTCGATAGGACAAAAGGTGTTTTGATGCGCTCCGTGCAAATTTTGAGAGGTTCTCCCCATATGTTTGTATCTGTTGTTCTATGTGAGTGTTCCAGTGTTGTTGTCTTGTCTGCAAGAGTGCGTCTTTGTAAGTCTTTTTGGCTGCCAAATAGAGTTGTTACCAGTGTCGTTTTTCTTGCTCGGTTTTAGCCCTTTGGTACCAGGTTCTCTTACGTCTTGAGTCCGGTCTTAGTGCAGTTAGTCTGTTGTTCCAAGGGGAACCGTTTTTGTTTCGTTTTTAAGTCGGTATGGAGGAATTATGCGCTATCTGTAATATGGTCGTTAGAGCATGAGCTCTTAGGTCCACCGATCCCCTTAGTTCATTTATATCAACGTCCTTTATTATCTGTTGTAATTTGCTTCTATCCGCTTTGTTTAAACAGAGTAGTCGTTGTGTCTCGTCGATGTGTGTATGTGTAGATGTTAGATGTATTATGATGGGATTGTGGTCGCTGTGGATGGCATCATCAAGTACCCGCCACCCCGTCACTACTGGCAGGGTTTTGGAGTTGACAATTGTGATGTCTGTACGACTACTGGTTCCACCTGGTCCTCTGTAAGTAGGCGGTTGGTTGGGTGAGTTAGCCACGAATAGGTTATTGATGACAAGGTGTTGGCTGACCATTTTCCCCTTTAGTTGTGTTAGAGAACCAACGAGTGGACCAGGCGTTTATGTCCGTGGCAATGATTAAGTGCCTGTTATTAGTAATGTTGGCTAGGCAGTCTATGTAGTGTAGGTAGGGCTCAATGTCGTGCGAATATTACGCGTACATTGAGGCAACTATCCACTTAATTCCTCGTATGATTACGTCCACAGTGATAAGGTGCGTGGTACAGAAGTGGGATATCTATGTAATGGTGTATTGCGGATTAGTGACGATTATGGCTGCCATAGCGTCCGTATGGTAGATGGTTGTATATTTGTGAGGCATTCCTGAAATTTTGCCTTTTTTTAGGTGTGGTTTCTGGAGGTACACAATGTCCACTTCCTGTTGCTCTATTAACCTGGCTAGTTCTATACAGGCTAGTGTACTACCTCGTGCGTTTGATTGTAGATTTTTCATGTGTGTATATGTAGTGGGTCCAAACCATGCATCTGGGACCCTCAAGTGTAGGATCTAGGTACTCCCGTATGCCCTAGCCATGTCTCGGTAGGCTTCCTCCAGGTTGAAGCTTTCGCCTCTCCTGGAGCAAGCCTTTCTAAGGATGTCACAGAGTCCAAGTCCGTCTATGGGGAGATTGCGTGACTTCAGGACTAGTCTGTCTGTCTGTTCTGCTATTGGGTAGCAGAAATTGGCTCCTTTAGGGTGCAGTTGCCTTGTCACATGTCTTAGGACTGCCTGAAATGTATGTGGATTTCCAGTCTTGATAGTTTTGCATTTTCCTCCATTGTCCGGTAGTTAAGTTCATATTCATTTCGTCGTCGTTTGTCAAAGTCGAATTCTATTACTAAGTCTGTGGGTTGTGTGGTATTAAGGTCTGTGTCAGATACAATTGTGTCAACCTCGTCAGTATGAATTATGTCGTGGGTAATTTCAGTATTAGTTGTCGTTGTTGGTGCCTCCAGGTTTGGGGTGTGTTGGTGTATTCGTGTGTATTTGTGTTGTTTTGTGTATTTACCATTTGAGTCAATGACTCGCCCAAACACAAAGGCGATCGGCCTTATTTTGTGTTTACATTTATCTCCGTTATATATTTTTGGTGTGGAAGCATTTAGAATGTAGTCTTTTTTAGTGAGTGTTATTTCTTTGGTGGTACTATTTATTTTGTATGTTCTCATCTGTTATTTCTAGACCTTCCTTTATTTCCACTACTCGATTGGCTGCTTCGTGTAGGTTGATTGAGAATAGATCATTTAATTTTTTGTAATCTATTACAGAATTACTAGCCGTTGTCATATGACACTCTGTTTTAGGTATAGCACACACTTCCAAAAATGAAGCCCGATTATGAGAAAAGATTTTTCGAATATCGTTAAAATTTCCGGAGTAGCTCGGAACTGCCATTCCGTCATGCATTCAAGAGCGTGTAACTAAAGAATTACTAGTCGTCGCCATATGACACTCTCTGTAGGTATAGAACGCACGTCCAAGTACCTCGTGACAAAATATGAAGGCAGATTAACGAGCCGATTATGAGCAATGATCTTTCGAAAAATCGTTCAAATTTCCGTCGTCGCTCCGAAATGCCTTCCCGTCCTATATTCAAGGGCGTGTAACTAAAGAATTACTAGTCATCGCCATATGACACTCTGTGTAGATATAGCACGCACATTCAAGTACCCCGTGACAAAAAATGAAGGCAGATTAATGAGCCGATTACGAGAAATGATTTTTCGAAAATCGTTAAAATTTCCGGCTTAGCTCGGAATTGCCATTCCGTCCTACATTCAAGGGCGTGTAACTAAAGAATTACTAGTCGTCGCCATATGACACTCTGTGTAGATATAGCACGCACGTCCAAGTACCCCGTGACAAAAAATGAAGGCAGATTAACGAACCGAATATGAGACATTATTTTTCGAATATCGGTGAAATTTTCGGCGTAGCTCGGAATTGCCATTCCGTCCTACATTCAAGGGCGTATAACTAGAGAATTAGCTTTAAAAAAAAATTTGTTAACAATAAACCAATGTTTATATAGAAAATGAATTTATCTTCAGAATCCAGGACCTAATATCTCGTGCGGGTGGGAGGGGGGGGGCGTTGGTCGCAGTCTGGGCTGGAATGAGTCATTGGCCAAAGGGGGGGGGGGGGCACCTCTGCAGGGGTGTACGCTGGTATTGCTTCCCCCCCCCTCCTTTTTTCTCGGGCGTAAACACGCGGTGCTGCCCCCGCTGTCAGATTTCCACTTCGTTTTGTCGAATATAGGGTTACCAGATGTCCTCTTTTACCCGGACGTGTCCTTTTTTGGACCCTGAATATGGTCCGACCGGGTTTTTAACAAAATGGGGAAATGTCCTCTTTTTGCGTTGTGCAACTGCTTCAACTTGAAAGTGCGTAAATACAATTCTCTGAACTGTCACAATCAGAAACTCTAGAGAATTTAACCTTTCTTGAAACAATGTGATATTTTTAATTTTCTCGTTTCTGTGCCGCCGCTGCTCTGAGATCAAGCTACTTCGGAACAATTGAAATAATTGGCGAGGCAATTATCGCGGAATACGAGCTTCGAGGCGGCCAATTAAAAACATTCGCCTGCAACAATGCAAGACAGTGCATTACTCTTATGCAAGACAGTGCAGTACTCATAGTATAATATGAAACTCTCTCCCCCCCCCCCTTTCTCTGGTCGGAGTGTTGTGTGAGACCCAAAAATAAGACGTTCAGTCTGTCGTGTTGGGACTCTGCAGTTCTGTGTGTTGTCTGTTAACCACTCATGACTTTAAGATCAAAAGCTAGTGCAATGTTCGTTACACATAATTAACACCTTGTTCAAAACTTCATACAAATAAGGTCAGATGCCAGAGTCACCATTGCTGTTTCACCATTCGCCTGTTTAGGACCAAAGAGATGTAACTACAAAAACAGTGTATTGAAAAAAATCTATTTAAAACTTTTGTCCTAAAAACTGAGTAGTTTTTAATAATTAATGGCGAGACTTTGTAATGGTAAATAAAAAGTTTCTTTTATTTATTGCTTTTTCACCTAGGCTTTACATATTCCATTCACTCACTAGAATCTAAATGCTGATCATATATGTAGTCACGTCGGTCTGATCCGAAATGGGAGCATAGCTATTTCAAGGAACTCTTACATAATTTTTACAGTTACTTTATTCGTGACGATTTTACAGTCGACAGTACTATGGTTTCTATAAATTTTGCATCGTAAAAAAATTCAGGTGAAAACAGGGGTGATTTGCAAGGTATCTTATAAGTTGGGAAAAATTGTTCAGCACTTAACACGATAATTACAAGTGGTGAAGTGATGAAATATTAGGGCTTCACTGCTATGTAGTCATGTAATTTGTTCTACAGGTGTCAACATTTCATGCTTCTTAATTTGTAAGAAAGTGAACAAATTTCGTAAGATGCGTAAGATGAATTTCAAACAAGACTCTGATAATACAGTAGACACATCAGTAGTACTTGAGTTGTCAATACCAAAGAGAGAGATAGTTATTTTATGAATCTAGAAATGTCCTCTTTTGTGAAGACGGACATCTGGTAACCCCAGTCGAATAATACTTAAAATATTGATACCACAGTACTATTGACAACAGCAACAACAAAGTGCAGTCAGCAATGATGATTAACGGCACCAATGGGATTATTGCTTCTGCTAACAATTGCATGCGCCTGTTGTTGGACGTGTCCAACTGTTGCTTCCAATGAGTTAGTTGGGTGCGAACTGGTTACACTGATACCGGTTATTTACAATGCTCCATTATCCCTTTGGCTGCTAATGGCATGCTTACTGTATGGCACGCTGGGGCCTGCTTTGTCGGGCACTAATCCGTCTACCTGAGCTGAGCGGTTTCCGGCTGGGCCACCCCCACGCCTGAAAGGCCAGCACGGTCAGCTTCATCCTGTGCGGCAGCCACCACACCATAGCCTGCAGATTTGATTCTGGTGAATACTCTCACTGAAACTTAAGAATATTGCTTTTATATTTTCTCTGCATGGTAGCTTCTTCACAGAGACGTTATAATTATTTCTGCACTAAGAATTGCATATTTGAAGTATTTTATCCATTTCAGCAACTGTTCAGGTTATAAATTAATGAAATGCAGCAACCAATTGCTTATGGTTATTTATTTTTAACTTTAACTACCGGTCTCGGGCGCTTGAGTGCCCTTCTTCTGGTCTATTTTTGTACTGTTGCTTAATGATTGAGTTCATTAAGCAACAGTACAAAAATAGACCTGAAGAAGGGCACTCAAGCGCACGAAACCGGTCGTTAAAGTTAAAAATAAATAACCACAAGCAACTGGTTGCTGCATTTAATTAATTTATAATTTTTAATTGCATATTTTCAATAATTTTCGACGCCATTTTATTAGTTTCTTGTAAAAACCATTATTATGCGTCGAGTATTGCGGTCTTCATTGTTAGCTACCCACCCACAACTTACTTTTTTCTAGGTGATAGTTACCGAACTGGTTGTCTGATTCATCGACTTTTCTGTTAAAAGGTCTTGAGATTTTCAGAATACTTCTAGTATCTATCTGACGTTATGTGAAACCGAATAAGAGAACGGGGTCGAAAACCACTGTTCTTCCAGTGGAATACATCTTTAAACCATACTATTTTCTGTAGAGTTTGTTTATATCTTCAGGTTCTTCGGATTGTGAGTTATTGGTTCACTGCAGCTCTCGAAGAAGTATCAGGGTTGTGTGCTGCACCTGTTGTGTTCAGAGCTCAGGAATATTAGTGTCATATATTGCCGAAGAGTCATCACTAATATCATCATCGAGGAATTCATCCTTACTGCCCCTTCCAGTGTCTACAAGATTTCAAATGTTCAAATGTTTGTAAAGCTTATGGGACTTAACTACGGGGTTATAAGTCCCTAAACTTACAAACTACTTATGAACTACTTACGAACTAGGACGGCACAAATATCCATGCCCGAGGGGGGATTCGAACCCCCGGCCGAAGTGGCCGTGCAGACCGTGACTGGAGCGCCTCAGTCCACTCGGCCACCGCGGCCGGCTACAAGATTTCATCATCTGTGCAATCTTCTCTGCATAGAACAGTTTACAGTGTAAACCCCTACTAATAATCAGCCTCAAAATGATGTAAACAACTGCAAGGAGAAACCGTGAAAGGTAACACATACAGAAAACCGAACTATTCCGCAAGAAATCTGAACAGTTACAGAAGAGTGAATAGGAAATACGGCTTTTCGTTTTTATTTGGAATCGCTTCTTGCTAGCCGAAAGTGGTTGACGATCTACGACCGATTTTTAATTTTTTGTGCTCAACTTACTGCAGGATAGAAAATGTCCTGCAGCTCTTGTTCGTCTGTGGTAACACGATATCTTTGAACCACTTTCACGGTATGTCGGGAAGCTCTATGGACGTTTACTATTACAATTCCAGCGTATAAACCTTATGTAATTTCCCTGCGCGATTATCAAAGTCAAATAATTTAGGATTCCTAATATTGATATCTGAATATTTGTTCCTCCACTTAATTAGAATAATATGTATAATTATGTTTCATTGGTGCAATACGTGTTGTGCTATTATTTTTTATGCTTCCATACTAAGCAGATAATTACAGCGTCTGAAACGTGCAAAATTTGTCTTTTTGTCAGTACAGCACACAACTTGAGACGCTATTCAAAGCTAGGAACTGTTGTGTTCGAGTGCCTTTTACATCTTTCCTATATATTTCCCTTCCTTCTTATGGATCCGGGCTTTGGACCGGCACTGGCGAAGTTAAAAACTTTTTTTTTTATTCCTTTCATTTTATATTTTTTTAAATTATTTTTGTTTTCATTTACTTACAAAAATTACGAATGACATTTTGCTGTGCGATTATCGACAGTTTTTTTATTATTGTTATTATTATTTTTTTAATGATAATTCTCGAAACATGGAAACCACACACAGTGGTATATTGCATATTCTGCATTTGTACCTGGTCTCTCGACGCACTTTCTGCTTGGAACAAACCACACATCTTCGCATTGGCCTACTTTTTACTTTTCTTCGAGTTTTCGCTCGCAATTGTATTCGTAAATGCCTCCCGGTAAATCGTAGATGATTCTTGTCATCAGAACAGCGTCCTCTGCCAGCTTTCGTTCTGTGGCGTAAGTTTCAACACGCTCTCTTACCAGAGACAGATGAAATTCTCCTATTGGCATCTTTCGCCCTGTTACTTCTCTATGGAGAGCATGGGCGTTTAAAACGCACAGATCTAATACATAGAAGAACTTCTGAACTTCTTGTACTACTATACTGTCTTCCGCACTGATTCGACTGAGCTCAGTAGCTTGTCTGTACGGCCAACTGTTCCCATACTCGACTTGTAATCTGCAACGCATTGTAGTTTCCTGCGTCTTTCACCAGTCTGTCTTCTCCGTATCACATATTTGTGCAGTATTAAGGTGGTCAACATCCACACTTCTCTCTTATCGCACCTCTTCATGGCAAAAATTGTCTCAGTTGACATAAACTGTACTTCTCGTTCCAGTTTGTCCTGTAATTTATTAAGTTACGCCTGTTTTACGAACAGTACCACATGCATTCGTGTCGTGGTTATGAAGCCAGAGGAACAGGTCTGGTCTTGAATACCAGTTGTCGACATAAAGCGTTTGTCACCGTTGCAAGTACGGTTTCAGCAGTGTGGCTACTATGTCACCACTTTTTCCCAGATTGTGAAAACCAATTTCAGTCGTGGTGCCTGTATATACAATAAAGTCCAGTATGTAACCAGTCCCACAGCACAAACGTTTTTATTTCAAACCTAGTTCGTTTGGATGGAATATATTCTTTGAAAGACAATTGCCCTTTGAAAACCAAGAGGCTTTCGTCAGTGCAAAGCTTTTGGTAAGCGTGAAATGCGCTGTGGAATGTTGTGCTGACCGTATCAGCAATATTTCTAATCTTAAATAATCTGTCTCCTTCATTAATGGGAAAGTTGTCACTAAAATGAAGCATTCTTAAAATTAAGAGAAATCGATTCCTGCACATTATTTCGCTGAAAATTGGAGTATTCAAGAGTAAGTATCTGGATCAATAGTCACTAACTTTCAGTTTCTTCACTCGAGCCATGAGCAGACAAACAGCAACGAATGATTACAGTTCTTCAAATCCCGTTTCTTTCCATCTTGACAAACGAGACTGCTCTGATTCTGGCGTATTTTCTTTGGTACATAAATGAAATCTGTTTCGTCTGCAACATATTTCGGCAGATCTTTCGTTAATAATACCAGAAAAAATGACAGACTATTTGAATGTGGCCATTTCTGTCCTGAAATTGAATCGTCAAATGCATGCACAACGGACGATAATCAATTTACCTCCAGTCAAACGTGTTGCTAATGCGTCCTCTTTTCACCATCATTTCTGTCTCATTTTCTGATTCATCAGATTCTGAAAGATTTCCATCCGTTCTTGAAGCAGTTGGTTCTGTTGCAACACCTGTTGAATGTGGCGCAGGACTGTTACTCCGAGATTCTGTCAAAGAGTCGTCACTATCATCACAGTCGATGAGTTCACTTTCACTGTCACTTCTAGTGAACATCTCAAAGATTTCTTCACCGAGCGAGGTGGCGCAGTGGTAACACAATGGACTCGTATTCGGAAGGATGTTGGTTCAAATCCACCTCCGGCCATCCAGATTTAGGTTTTCCGTGATTTCCGTAAATCACTCCAGGCAAATACTGGGATGGTTCCTTTCAAGGGGCACGGCCGATTTTTTTTCCACCATCCTTACCCAAAAATCCGAGCGTAAGCTCCGTCTCTAATGACCACACTGTCGACGGGACGTTAAACCCTAAGATTCCTTCCTTCCTTCCTTCATCCGTACAACTGCGACGGTGTGCCATTTTCTTCGCAAAAACGGTAACGTCGTCATTATTCAAGAAATAGAACTGAGACGAACAAGTAAAGACAAGATTACAGCAGTTAATTGCACACGATACTGCAACTGACAAGGGGAGGTCGCGACGTTCGGATCACGGATTTACTTCACACTTTGTACGCTATTAGCACTACATTAGTACGACGTAATGTGCAAGTACTAAGGCGCACTACACAGGCGATTTCGAAAAAACTCGCAAAGATGATTTACGCGTTGAGTATGCACAAGATGTGGCGGTACGTTGCGTAATTTCTCAAATGTCTTCGTAGTACCGTGGTTAGCGTAAAATTTTTGTTAAAAATGTTCAAATGTTTGTAGAACTTATGGGGCTTAACTACGGGGTCATCAGTCCTTAAGCTTACAAACTACTTATCAACTACCTTATACTAAGGACGGCACAAATATCCATGCCCGAGGGGGGGATTCGAACCCCCGACCATAGTGGCCGTGCAGACCGTGACTGGAGGGCCTCAGTCCCCTCGGCCACCGCGGCCGGCACGGCACAAATATCCATGCCCGAGGGGGGATTCGAACCCCCGACCGTAGTGGCCGTGACTGGAGCGCCTCAGTCCCCGCGGCCGGCAAAATTTTTGTTAATCTGAGCCATCTTATCTTTCACACTAATCTCTCTCTCCCTCATACACACACACACACACACACACACACACACACACATACACACACACATATATATATATGTGCATGTGCAGGAACGTTTATTTGATTGTTTACATTACATTTTGCGAATCTCTATAGTCGGCTTTTTATGCGTTTGGTTGTTTATTTGCCGACTGGAAAAATACAGGGTGATCTCCAAGAAAAATTGATTATTCTGACTCGGTCTTCACGCTCATTTGGTTTTCAATTCAGAAAGTGTAATGACGGACCAACATTTTTAATGGTATTCAGAGACATAGCAGCAGGGAGAGCAATGTTTTTTCGTACACTACACTTCATTCATGCTGAGGACAATAGGCCTGTAGTATACTCAGATAAAACTGTTTTTTGAAAAACGATACAGGTAAATATACTTTGCTTGACTTAAACGGAAATAGTGGTCTGAATGTACCTACAGTTACTTTTTTACACCGTATATCGGCGTTTTAGGTGATGGGAGCAGTGACGAAGTGTATGTAACAGCTACAAATAAAAAAATCTGAAGCCGTTTCAACAAAAATCCTGTCGGCGGCCTCCAAGTCCAACAAACGCAAATTTATCGGCGACATTTTTCGTTACACATGCGAAACGATTTCACTCCTTTCACGGTATTTTATTCTTTATGTCGGAATATTTTTATGTTTTCAAGATAAAATATGTGTCACATGAAACTTTGAGAATGTCCATATATTTTTTTCAGTCAAAATAAGTATCTGGTTGTTATTTATAGCAAGGTTATTGACTTGTTGAGTCAGGATACCAAATATTTTTTGATTTACTTTATTTTTGGATAACTAGTTTCAGCCAAGCATTGGCCATCTTCGCATCAGCCAATGCTTGGCTGAAGTAAGTTATCCAAAAAGAAAAATAACAAGTCGGTCACCTTGTTATAAGTAAAACATTTTACGATCACTGGCATCAGTTGTTGAATCTGTCAACACACAGTTACGATTGGTTCTATTTTTTCCACAGGCTGAAGTAAGAAAGTATTTTTCTTGAAAATTTCTTGTAACAAGTTTTTTTTCCGTAATGGCTGGCAAGGACTTTCTTTTGGAAAGTTGTCCTTCATACTCTCTGCTACAAATAGAGATCTCCATTTTTTTCGGAACTTTTACTAACACCTAAAATCATCTGTAAGTGGCAATTGCTGTAAGTCTCCAGGATGACCTTTATCTGCCTGTTTTGGTAATGGGTGCTATAGTACTTTTCAACACAACAATTGCTAACTATTAAATCGCTGTAACGTGCTGTATCTTCAGTCACCACACACAACCACAGAAATGTACCGTACTGGTTTTTCCTTCCTTCCTCATTTTTCTTCGTAAAATTGGTCGCTTTACCTATAACGTATACAACCTTAAATGTACAGGTAAAAGCATAACACAACTTTAAGAAGATACATTGATGGCAATATAACTTCTAAAACATATGTAAGGTATTGTGTAGGTACAACTATAACGTTAGTTTTCGCATAACAAACCTGGAAGGCGTAAAAAGCGAACACAACGTGGCTGCCTCAGTGAGTAAAATGTTGATCGCCGCAAAGCGCGTGCACGAAAATGGCCGTAGCGGCACGTCAGTGGAAAGAACGAGACAATGAGATGCCTGTATCGCACCATTGTTTTAGCTTTGGAACTTCTATAATTTTCGATTGACCCAAAATCGGAATATTCGGCGACCCGATCGAGGGTGAATCGGGACGTGTCAACATTTATTTATTTATTTATTTTGCGTTCGATATGCCAGATGCTTTACAGTACTAGACACATTCAAAACGAGAAACTAAATTAAACATACAAATCTAACAAAACATCATTTATTGTGAAATGAGTAATACTTATAAAAATGCTCATAAATTAAGAATTAAAGGGAACATAAATTTGTCAAAATAATTTACAACTAAACGGAAACTCTTAAATTACAAAGCCAAGAAATGGCAGTGTCTGTAAGTCTATGCAGATCCTCCAGCGAACCGTCCCGAAAACCATGAATTTTACAATCAAATATGTGCTGCATCGTCTGTATTTCGCCGCAGTCACAGTGAGGATCGTCCACGTAGCCCCACTTGACTATCAGCTCGTTGCACCGTCCAACACATGTTCTCATTCTGTTTAATGCCACCCAGGTTCTTCGAGGGAGGTTGAAACTAGGAACACGATCAGCTGGGTTCTTAATGAGGTGTCCATTGTAAACATTTGCTTGCTGCCATAGGTTGTTCCATTCTGTTACGGTGTTCCGATTGTTCGACGAGTGGTTCAGAAGGGATTTCTAGACATTAATCGTGTCAGGCCATGTAGATCAGCGTGTATGGGATGTGTGATGTCAGCAGCAATTTTTTCCATTTCTCTTTGGATTGCATGTTGTCTGCGGAGTGACGGAGGTTCAATATTTGCCAGCACAGAGAGCCATGGTGTAGGAGTAGGTCTCAACGTTCCAGTTATTGTTCGCAAGGTGTCATTCAGGCGAACATCTACTTTGTAGACATGCGAACTGTTAGCCCATTCAGGTGCGCAGTATTCTGCAACGCTGTAGATTAGAGCCATGGAGGAAGTGCGAAGTGTCGTAGCATTGCTTCTCCAGGTAGAGCCTGCGAGTTTCTGAATGATATTGACTCTGCCTCTGAGTTTTTGGCTGACGTCATGCAGGTGTTCTTTGAACGTTAGGCTGCGGTCCAGTTTAACACCCAGGTATTTTGGTGCTCTTTCGTGTCTTATGTTCTGGCCTGCTATATTTAAGCACAGCTTCCTTTCTCCTTGTTTGTTGTTCAGATGCATCACTGTGCTTACTGTTTTTGATGCATTAAGGTTCAGATGCCAGGTCCTGTAGTAGTTATGAAGCTGCACCAAATCAGAATTTAAGCTTGATTCTAATTGTTCGAATGACTCACCCTGCAGGGCAATGGCCAGATCGTCGGCATATGCGAACTTACGTGATTTGAGTTTCGGCATATCGGAGATGTACAAATTAAACAGTAAAGGAGCTAGCACAGAGCCTTGTGGGAGTCCATTATTAAGTATGCGGGCTTTGCTTGTTTTTCCGTTAATATGTACTCTGTACTTCCTTGTGGATAGCATATTATAGAAGAGCTTTACTGACTTCTTACATTTGACTACTGTAGCAAGCTTATACAATAATCCTTTAAGCCAGACCGTGTCGTATGCAGCCAAGAGATCTATAAATACTACACCGGTCTTTTTCTTGTTCTGAAAACCACGTTCAATGTGCTTGGTTAGTGCCAGGACTTGATCACAGCAGCTCCTCTTCGACATGAAACCGGCTTGCTCCACGGGTATTGCTGCATCTATTAGGTGAGTCACTCTCTTTAGGAGAATTTTTTCGAAAAGTTTGTACATAACACACAGCAGAAAGATAGGTCTGTAACTCTTGGGATCTCTCTCGTCCTTTCCAGGCTTCAAGATAGCTATTATCTTCGACTCCTTCCATTTTTTTGAGATGTTTCCAGTCTCAAGTATGGCGGAGAAAAATCTGCAGAGCCATGTGCGTGCTCTTGGGCCTAAGTTCTTTGGAAACTACGGTAAGACTCCATCAGGTCCGGCTGCTTTCCTTGATTTGATGTCATTTATTGCAGTTATCAGCTCTTCTTCAGAGATAGTGCTCACAATGTTGGTCTGTTCTGCGCATGTCTTCAGTGCTTCAGCCATGAGTCTTTTTCCTTTTCCTGTTGTGTAGAGACGCGGATCTTTGAGTTTCCAAGTAGAACTGAGCTTATTCTATTAGGATTAACAACACTTGTTTGGAGCTGGGATGTACAGCACTCCCTAATTTTCTGAGAAGACCCCAACTTTTACGGCTGGAATGGGTGAAATCAAGCTGTTCAACTAGCTCATGCCATCGTTTCCTTCTTTCTTCGTCAAGAAGCTTCGTCAGTGAGTCTGCAGTCTGGGGATTTCCGGTGTTGTTATATTCCTGAAGAAGAGATTCACATTGTTTGTTAAAGCCTGGTATGTATTCTTTTCTGGCTCCACGTGGAATATTTTCTTGGGCTGCTCGCAGCAGCAGTTTAGTAAACCTCTCATAGTTCATCGGAATTGGAGGAATTCTGGTCACAGTATGTTCCACGCGAGATTGATATTTGTCCCATCGTGCCTTGCGAAGGTTCCAGCGGGGAATGGGTGGGCTGTCTATGACTGGTATCTGCAGGCCATTGTCGATAATGGCTGGTGAGTGTTGGCTCTTTGGCAGGCGTGTCAAAACAGATCGCATTGCTTGCATTGGGATCCCGTCATCACTCGTCGTCACAAAACAGAGATCTGGCGAAGTTGTAGTTTTCCATGCATTCGACGTAAATGTGCCCCTGTCCTTAGCATCGTATAAGAGATGGATATTGTTGACATCAGCCCAGTCTGCTAGCTGCAGGCCTTGATCATCACAGGAATGGTATCCCCATCTGAAATTGTGAGAATTGAAATCTTCGATGTACACTGCTGGGTGGCTTACATAAGGAAGAACAGGAGATGCCCAAACAGATCCCTGAAGATACGGACACATGGCAACACCACGCAACGACCTGCGGTAGAGCTCCTAAATACCCAGGCTGAATCGTCCGCCAACATGGTTGGAATCGCGTTGCACTAACAGCGTAGAGGCGCATGCCCTGCCATATTTCACAAACGATTTCGCAAAAACTGATTGGTAGAAATATTTAATTTTTCCGCTACTTAAATCTTTATGTGCAGCATTGTGACGAAATGCTCGTCATTTCGTTAATAGTCATAGTTAATAAGACAATGGCTTCGAAATAAGAGACTGCGCTACATTAGCAAAAGTTTGCAGTAAAAAATAGAGGCTGCTATGATATTTCCTACGGTGCTTGTTGCACCATTTGTTGCTGCGGATGAAACTTTCCTAATGGATTGAATTTTATTTTCGACTTAGGAGGAGATCTTTACCTTACACTCATACCACTAAACTTTATTTTATTTAGCGCACTCATTTCCGATGGCTTTAAGGCCAGAATGAATAATTTAGTACCGTATTATTCGATTTGCAGATATTCCTTCGTCATTCACAAATTTTTATTTCTTTGCTTCATGTCCATTGTGTTTCAGAGCTACTCAGTTTTGAAAACCTAATAGGAGTTACATTTCCTTCAGTTTAAAGCCTAGCACTAACAGAACGGAAGTTACTAGATCTCATGAGAAATTTATGTGAGACTACTTGAAAATGACGGATAGCAAGTATCTTTTCACTAGCTAACGAACTGACTTATTCTCATATCCTCACATAATAAAGCACTCTGTATTGAGATATTTAGAATGTCCTTTTCATATAACTGGAAAATTGAAATTGCATATTACATAGACACACAGCACGTTTGTAGTGTGTAACTATTAAATTTAATGGGTTAAAAGAAGTCAGTACCAGCATCTTCAAATATGGATATTCAGTAACAACATGTTACTACAAGACGGGCGGGGGGATCCCAGTGCGTCATATTGAAATGACATTATCTCAAGTCATAAATTTATCACAGAGTTTCTGTTTGGAGAGGATGAAAATTTGATGTATCTTGAACACTTCATTCGCTTAATGTGTTCACCTAACTTCAACAGAAAAAAGTTCCTCGAATGTCGAAAATTCCGTAACGTCGTCAGAAAGTGCATGGTCGTAAACTATCAGTATATGCTGTTTATAAATAATTGCTATAAAACTAAAAAGAAAATGTAGTGTAGTTCTTAACGAAGACATTGATGAAAATTTCACGTTCATACAGTGAGTACTTTGCGAGTGTGAGCGAGTTGAACGAAACGCAAGATAACGCGTGAGCTCGTCCGGAACTTGGCAACTCCTACAGCTTGGGGAAAAAATGGCGGATAGTTCAGCTCTGATTTATAGGAGCCTTACCCTGCGGCCAGCGTTACTTTTTGTTCCATTTGTTGCATCCTTGAGCCCCCTCCCCCGTTTCTCGATGTACTGTACAACCAGGGATCAATAACTGTATTGTTCAATAATTGTAATACATTGTAACCTCACCAGTATCAAATATACCGAGACCTACTTAATTACCTGGGTGGCAGAGCTTCGCTCAGTATCTTATAGTTCTTCTGGAAATCAGCTTCTTTTTTTAAGGCTGTACATATAATCTGTAATATGCCACTGTTTAATAATTTCCAATATGTACAAGAATTTTGACTAAATTACGAAAATTCTATGCGGCTGGTACCAGAGCTGCGTGCTCTGGATATCATGACCGTGTCATAGAGACCTGATAGCCCTCGGATCTTCTATCTGTCGGGCGGAGTTCGGACGAGAGGATTAGCCGACCGTCCCTCCATCTTCACTCGGTGCGAATGTCGCTGGATGCGATTTTCAGAACATTGGAAGGCCTACCCCAGCGTTAAGTCATTGTAATTAGTTATGGCATCTCGAACAACTTAATCCACAGCAGAATATGAAAGAGTTGTACTATAAATTATGAAAAGACTGTTTCTCCATTCAGAACAAAATTAACATTATAATATGTTCATCCAGTAACTTTCGGGTGTGCAGCCGGATCCCGTCGTTATTCTGACACATTTCAGCCTGGAAACGTCCGGCGATCTTCAGGTGAGTAGCGAGTACTAAAGAGCCCAGGTGCAGTCGCGGTATTTATAGTGGTTCTTGCGCATGCCAAAAGTGCTGGGATCATTTTGCGCATGCGTTTGATGGTGTCACGCGCGATACAGCCGAGTTGTATGTGCTGCCCTCGGTGGTGGAAGAGCAACAGTCTTCTAATCATTGATAATCGATTGATGGCGTCGATTACGCTGTGACTGGATGATAGTAATCACAGGATTCCATTTTTTGTCGAGCTGAAAGCCGTTGTCACGATTTATAAGATTGTCGGAAAGGCGAATTTCCACTGATTCTTTAATAAGTGAATCCCAGAAACTGGAGACTGGAGTTAACATTTTAGTTTTACTATATTCCATTGTGTGTCCCATGGAAATGCAGTGTTCTGCTACTGCCGATCTTGATGGCTGGAGTAGACGGGTCTGTCTTTCGTGTTCTACACATCGTTCCTGTACAGATCGTATTGTTTGGCCTATATACCTCGGTTGCACAGTGGTAGTGTGCCAGACTACAAATCCAAAGGTCGCGGCTTCGATCCCCGCCAGGTCCTAGGATTTTTATCTGTCACTTTCCACTTCTTTCACCTCTGGCAGTATTGCTCATGTGAAAAATACCGAGTAGCACCGTGGTTCGGAACCCACGTTAAACTGTAGGTCCCCCTATAACTGGCTGGGTAAGTCAGTTCGAAGGTCGGAGGAAGGCAACGGCATACCACCTCCAAACAGGACCATGCCTAGTAAAGCACTGTGGTGTTCAAACCAATCTTCGGATTGTTGACTGCTTTACCTTTTTTATGCAGAGACACACTCACAGGGGATCTTGTAAACACCCGATTTTCTCAGCTGCAGATAATCTTTGAGGATCCTACCAAGGCCAAACTCTGCGCAGGTGGACGAAAGATAACCTTGACTTTATTTCTCCTAAGCAACCTGCCTATTTTGGAAGATCCATTTCCGGCAAAAGGAAGGAAAGCAGTTGATTTGTAATCGTCATCAGTGTCCTCTGTGCGTTGCTCCGTGTTATTATAGTTGTACATGGTCTTCTTTATTTGGCGAGATGTAAACCCATTACCTCTGAAAACCTTCTACAGGTGTTCTAATTCTACGTGGAGGTTATCTTCCTCAGATATTATATGTGCTCGATAAATTAAAGTGATGTGGACACCAGCAGTTTGCGAGGGGTGACGGCAGCTCGAAGCCTGTAAGTATAGATCAGTGTGCGTCGGTTTTCTATACACAGAGTGACCCAGTGATCCATCATTCTTTATTTGTACTAGCACATCTAAAAAGGGTTAAGTCCCGTCTTTTTCAATCTCCATCGTATACTTGATGTTGTCATGGAGTGAATTTAAATGAGAGTGGAATTTCTCAAGCTCTTCTCTACCATGAGGCCATATAACAAAGGTGTCATCTATGTAGCGCCAGAACACTATGGCTTTAAAACAGCAGACTTAAGTGCCTTCTCCTCAAAATCCTGCATGAAAAGGTTAGCCACCACAGGGCTCCCCATGGCGACGCCGTCCGTTTGCTCAAAATATTCGTTATTAAATAAAAAGTACGTCGAGCAGAGTATGTGTTCAAACGAGGCTGTCAGTTCTGGGCTAAATAAGTTACGAATAAGATGTAACGAATCGAATAAATGCACTCTGGTAAAGAGTGAGACCACATCAAAACTTACACATAAGTCTGAACCTGATCTTAATAGACTTCAAGCGATGGACACAATTTTCAGAATTGCGTATATGGTGACAACACTTACCCCATACGGTTTGAGTAGAGATGCCAGGTGTTTGGCAGTAGAATAGGTCGGAGCACCAATGTTACTCACTATTAGTCTCAGTGGAGCACCATCCTTGTGGATCTTGGGGAGACCATAAAGTCTCGGTGGTACTGTATTATGTGGTTTCAGACTCTTGGTAACTTGTTCAGGTAGAAAACATTCATTTAACAGTGCAGTAGTTTTCCTTGACATCCGGCTTGTTGGATCCTTTTCGATTTTGCGATACATAGAATCACTTAGCTGACTTGTCGTTGTACGCTTCCCTTGTCATCAGGACAGTGGCATTACCCTTATCTGCGGGGAGAACGACCATGGTAGTATCTTCTCGGAGGCTGCAAAGAGCAGCTCTTTCAGCTGACGAGATATTACTACGTCGAGTAGCACATTCCAACAACGTACGGCAGGACTCTCGTCGAATTTCATCTGCAGAATCCACAGAGAGAGGTCTTAATACCTTTTTCAATACAACTGATGAAATCCATCAAAGGAGGCTTGCGTTGGAGCAAAGTTTAATCGTTTCACGAGAACAGAAATCGTCGCGTTGTCCAACGATTTCTCGCCATAACCATCCCGTCCGCCTCACTCCCACTCCCACTGGACCCCCACCTTCGCACCATCCAAGAAAAAGCACGCTCCTGCCTCCGCCTCCTGAAACTCCTTGTTGGCCGAACCTGGGGTGTGAACCCTTCCACCATCCTATAAACCTACAAATCCCTCATCCACCCCATCCTCAGCGTCTTCCATCTTGCCTGGATCTTCCCCCAACCCCCAATTCCTCTACAAGTCCCTAGAGATCCTGGAACGGCACGCCCTCTGCCTCACCTTCCATATCCCTTCCTACCTCCCATCCCCCACGCGGCTCCTCTATGACGTTATTCCCTTCCCCCGCCTTGTCCGCTTCATTGAGCACCTTCGTCTCCATTTCCTCTAATGAAAACTGAATCTCCTTCACTCTGTTGTCCATCCTTTCCTCACCAATCCTTGTCTGTTGCCGCGCCGTTACCACTGTATCCCCTTCCTGCTCTCCACTTGTTCACCCTCCTTACCCCTTCCCATGGCAATTCCCCCACCCTCCCCCTCCCTGACGATACCCTCCATCCAGACATTTATACCTCTTACTATTCTGATCCTCTTCCTACTCGTCCTTCTCCTCCTCCTCTCTCCTTGATCCCCCTAGAGGGTCCCACGTCCCCACTTCCTTCCTCCTTCTCTTCCCCTTACACATACCGGCCCCCTTGTGTCCTCCACTCCTTACAGCTTTCTGGGCCATCCCACCCCCTCATTTCCTCCGTGGGCCTGTGGCCCCTTCCCTCTCCGCCTCTCCATCCCTCCTCTACTCCTTCCTCCCTCCAGACGTCTATTGCCCTTTTCCTTGCTCGTTCTTCCACAAACATTATATCCGAGCGTGTGACTTGTCAGTGTTCCAACAGTGTGACTATCATCAGTGAATTTTTAACTAATCTACGAACGGCCATCTTCCAGCTGATGCCTGTGTTTTTTAAATGTCTGTGTACTTCTGTGCTACAGTGTCATGCTTCACCGTGTTTCATCGCCTTTGTGTACATATAGAACTTAACTTTTTTCCTCTCTTTACATCTTGTAACCTTCAATTTTTTGCCGGGTCTAAGTTTTTTATTCTCCTATTTTGTCCTCCATTGAATTCATGTGTTCTTTTCATGTCTTTTACACTGTCAGCTGAAGAGTGCCTCATGTGCTTCCAGTCCGCCCCACCAGGGGAACGAAAAAAAAAAAAAAATAAATAAAAAAAAAACAGGTACTTCACATGAAGCTCGACGGTTGTCTGAGTTATGGTACCCAACAAGATGCTACCCATACTCTAAACTTTTATATAGCAATTCACCGTTGATTAGGCAGCTCGTTATTGGGATATCGAGGTGATGCTGGAAGACCTCAAACATGACAGGATGTGTATTTGAAGAGACCATTCTAGAGCACTTCAAGGTAGCACGTATGACACATACTTGAGGGTTGGACATCAAATGGGGATCATTCATAGGTTGGTCGAGGATATTTTAAAGATGATAGCCAGCATCCATTTCGTTTCCAACCTGTCCAGGACCTAAATGCTGTGGTGGACTATGAACACAGGATAGGGTTTTGCTGCTGGTTTCTGTGTCATGTTGCATGAAATCCCAACTTACTTGCCATTGTGTTATTAGCTGATGCGTGCACCTTCCACTGGGATTGACTTTACAACACTCGAAACATTTACTAATGGGCAAGGATGTCCACAGACACCTGGGACGATTTTCATTGACTGTTTGGGCAGGCATTGTGGGTGACCATCTGACTGGGTTGGTCCCTCTACCTTCAGATTTACTGGGGCAAATTACCTTCACTTTTATGAACAAATTCTACCTGGCTTGATGGAAGATGTTCCCCTGGACATACGCCGATGCATGTGGTTGCAGCATGATGGGGTGCCTGCATGTAACACTCATGCAGTTAAAACATTCACATGCTATATAAGTAATTACATTTCATTCTACCACTTTCAAACAGAATACTCACCTTTTCAACATTACGATGTATGGGGGTTCTACTTGCTGCAACATTATTCTCCTGGGGCATCGTGGTAGAAATAATACTCATAGGTACAACTTTTCACCTCTTCTTTCATTTTCATTCAAACTTATTCTCCACCAAAACAATACACCAGAACTTAGTTGATAGTACTTCCATTTTAAGACAACAAACTGACAAACTGACATAGCAATTGACAAACGACTAAAACTCGAACCCCCTCACGCAAGTCGGTGAGGCAAATATATAACATCGACAATAATGACGTTACATTATCCATTGTTCATAACAATTGAATATACTAATTTACAATTAACAAAGAAAACATTTCAAGTACACAAAAATAATCATAATATAAAATGAAAACTATACGTACAATAATTTTACATGGCACATATTTTTTTAAGTCGAAATCTCTGATCTTTCTGTTTACAATATTGAATTTCGACTATTATATTAACACAATTAGCTGGTGAATACATCTTGTTTCTGAGCCTAACCTACATACAATGCCATTTATTTTCATGACTTTGTTTTACATATGTTTGTACCCTTCGTCTGTCTATTTATTAAAATAATGTACAATGACAAAAGTATTGTTTATAGAACTGTCTGGAAACATCTTATACAAATCTCTTAACTAATGAAATCTATCACTTGTTTTGATCACAGTATCACTGAGACACTGTCCTACACTGATTCCTAGACTGGCTATTTCGTTTGTAACTTCACACGCAAAATGTATCACTATTACACCACACGATTCCTGGTCCGACGCAGATGGTATCGTACGATAAGATTGAGATGAGAGGGCCAGCAGTATCGTCACACAGTGCACGGATTTTTAAATGCATTCTTCAATAGCTGGGTAATTGTCTGAGGTGTTTGTAGGACATGCCTCCTGCGATAACCAGAGCTCATGCCACCGGATATTTTCCTATGGGGATTCTTCAAGATTTTGATTCACCTACCGACATGTGAAACATCTCAAAATGAAGAAGAATTAATGGCTCACATTCAACATGTCGTCAATATATATCAGGGCATGCCAGAACTCTTTGAAAGAGTTTAGCAAAACATCGTTCGACGTTACAAAACATTTATCGAGTCAGAGAGTGGGCAGTTCGAGCACCTACTTTAAGTAAAAAGTGTCCTAGGTACAATAAAGGCCCTTTTCAGGTCCAACACAATTTTTGAAAGAATTTAAGTAAGCTAGCTAATAGCTTTCAGTCTTCTTGTTCATGGTATATCTTGTTGTACAAATGAAATGGTTGTGTTGGGACCATGGAGGCTCCTGGAGAGGAAGGCTGGTGCACTACCACTGAAATAATGGGTTGCCTTGGATACTTTGTAACCTCATGCATTGTCCAGAGCGTTCAAGAACAGGGCAATCTCATGGCCAATTGCAGCGTGTGGTACATTTTCGACCTGTTGTTGTTGTGGTCTTCAGTCCAGAGACTGGTTTGATGCAGCTCTCCATCCTACTCTATCCTGAGGAAGCCTTTTCATCTCCTTATAAGAACGACAACCCACATCCACTTGAATCTGCTTACTATACGCGTCTCTTGGTCTCCCTCTGCGATTTTTACCCCAAACACTTCCCTCCAACGCTAAATTCACAATTCCTTGATGTCTAAGAATGTGTCCTACCAATCTATCCCTTCTTTTAGTCAAGGTATGCCAGAAATTTCTTTTCTCCCCAATTCGGATCAGTACCTCCTCATTAGTTACGCGATCCACCCACCTAATCTTCAACATTCTTCTGTAGCACCACATTTCAAAAGCCTCTATCCTCTTTCTGTCCACACTGCTTATCGCCCATGTTTCACTCCCATACAAGGCAACACTCCATACAAATGCCTTCAGAAAGGACTTCCTTAGGTTTAAATCAATATTCGATGTTAACAAATTTCTCTTTTTCAAGAACGCTTTTCTACCCATTGCCATTCTGCATTTTATATCCTCTGTACTGCGACCATCATTTGTTATTTTACTGCCCAAGTAACAAAACTCATCTACCTCCTTTATTGTTTCGTTACCTAATCTAATTCCTTCAGCATCACCTGATTTTCTTACACTGCACTCCATTACCCTAGTTTTACTCTTGTTAATGTTCATCTTATATGCACCTTTCATCACACTGTCCATTCCGTTCAATTGCTCTTCCAGGTCCTTTGCTGTATCTGACAGAATTACTATGTCGTCGGCAAAACGCAATGTTTTTAATTCTTCACCCTGAACTTTAATTCCGTCTCCAAATTTCTCCTTGCTTTCCTTTATAGCTTGCTCAATGTACAAATTGAACAACATTGGGGAAAGGCTACAACCCTGTCTTACTCCCTTTCCAACCACTGCATCCCTTTCATTCCCTTCAACTCTGACAACCGCTGTCTGGTTTTTGTACAAGTTGTAAATAACCTTACGCTCCCTATATTTTACTCCTGCTTGCTTCAGAACTTGAAAGAGTTTATTCCAATCAACATTGTCAAAAGCCTTCTCCAAATCTACAAAAGCTAGAAATGTTGGTTTGCCTTTTCTTAATCTATCTTCTAGGATAAGCCGTAAAGTGAGTATTGCCTCCCGGGTTCCTACATTTCTCCTGAACCCAAACTGATCTTCCCCGAGGTCGGCTTCTACTAGCTGTTCCATCCTTCTGTATATAATTCGTGTTAATATTTTGCAACCATGACTTATTAAACTGATGGTTCTGTAGTTTTCACACCTGTCTGCACCCGCTTTCTTTGGAATGGGGATTATAACATTTTTCTTAAAGTCTGAGGGTACTTCACCTGTCTCATACATCTTACGCACCAGGTGAAACAATTTTGACATGGCTGGTTCTCCCAGAGACTTCAGTAGCTCTGACGGGATATCATCTACTCCAGGGGCCTTGTTTCGACTTAGATCTTTCAGTGCTCTGTCAAATTCATCTCTCAGTATAGTATCTCCTATTTCATCATCATCATCTACATCCCCTTCCCTTCCTACAATAGTGTCTCGAAGTTCATTTCCTTTGTAGAGCCCCTCTATATACTCTTTCCACCTTTTAGCTTTCCCTTCTTTGCTGAGAACTGGTTTTCCATCAGTGTCCTTGATATTCATAGAGCTGTTTTTCTTATCGCCAAATGTTTCTTTTATTTTCCGGTAGGCTGTATCTATTTTTCCCCTATTTATACATTCTTCTACATCCTTGCATTTGCCTTCTAGCCATTCCTGCTTAGCCATTTTGCACTTCCTGTCAATCTCATTTCTTAGTCGTCTGTACTCCATTTTGCCTGTTTCATTTACTGCATTTTTATACTTTCTCCTTTCATCGATTAAATTTAGTATCTCCTGTGATATCCAAGGATTCTTTGTAGGTCTTGCCTTCCTACCTATCTTGTCCTCTGCTGCCTTCACTATTTCATCTCTCAATTTTACCCATTCCTCCTCAACTGTTTTATTTTCGCCTGTTTCTGTCAATTGTTGCCTGAAGCTCCCTCTGAAATTCTTACGAACTTCAGGTTCCTTCAATTTATCTAGGTCCCATCTCCTTATTTTCCTACCTTTCTGTAGTTTCTTCAGTTTCAGCCTACAGTTCATAACCAACAAGTTATGGTCAGAGTCTATGTCTGCCCCTGGGTATGTCCTACACTTCAAAACCTGGTTCCGAAATCTATGTCTTACCATTATAAAATCTATCTGGTATCTCCCGGTGTCTCCTGGTCTCTTCCACGTATACAACCTTCTTTTGTGATTCTTAAACCAGGTGTTCGTTATAACTAAATTATGTTCCGTGCAAAATTCTACCAGGCGGCTTCCTCTTTGATTCCTTTTGCCCAGACCATATTCACCCACTATCTTCCCTTCCCTTCCTTGTCCTACTACCGAATTCCAGTCTCTCATAACAATTAAGTTTTCCTCTCCCTTAATTGTCTGAATAATTTCCTTTAGCTCCTCATATATTTCTTCGATCTCCTCATCATCGGCAGAGCTAGTTGGCATATAAACCTGTACTACTGTTGTCGGTGTTGGCTTCGTATCTATCTTGACAATGATAATGCGATCGCTGTGCTGGTCAAAGTAGTTTACCCGCATTCCTATTTTCTTACTCATTATCAATCCTACTCCTGTGATACCCCCAACTGATTTTGTATTTATAATCCTGTACTCACCTGACCAGAAATCCTGTTCATCCTGCCACCGAACTTCACTAATCCCCACTATATCTAACTTCAACCTATCCATTTCCCTTTTTAAATTTTCTAATTTTCCTACTCGATTAAGGGATCTAACATTCCACGCTCCGACCCGTAGAATGCCAGTATTGTCTTTCCTGATGATCACATCCTCCTGAGTAGTCCCCGCCCGGAGATCTGAATGGGGGACAATTTTACCTCCGGAATATTTTACCCGAGAGGATGCCATCATCATATGTTCATACAGTAGAGCTGCATGTCCTCGGGAAAAATAACGGCTGTAGTTTCCCCTTGCTTTCAGCCGTTCGCAGTAGCTGTGTGGCAAAGCCATATTAGCTGATGTTACAAGGCCAGCTCAGTCAATCATCCAGACTGTTGCCCCTGTAACTACTGAAAAGGCTGCTGCCCCTCTTCAGGAACCACACGTTTGTCTGGCCTCTCCACAGATACCCCTCCGCTGTGGTTGCACCTACGGTACGGCTATCTGTATCGTTGAGGCACGCAAGCCACCCCACCTCGGCAATGTCTGTGGTTCATGGGAGTGGATTTTCGACCTACACAACGTTATTAATTTTGCTTCCTACTGCCATCTTTCTGCGGAGCTATGAACATAGTTTATTGTGTTATTTTCCAAGGAGTTACAGCAAATTTTTTAAATGGAACAGTAGTCCTTTCTATCATGCACTGGAATCAATAACACCAGCTGTGTATACATCAATTTAAATTACATTCCTACAACGTTTAGTTTGGGAGCGGTAGCGCTTCAAACTTTCAGGGGCAAATACCACACATGCTGCCCATAACGCAATGCTCCTTCTAAATGTGGTGAAGGCTTAGTTGTAACGTTGCCAGTGTCATGGAGCGAGAAGCTTCCCCGATGCGCTGTTAGACTACTGACTGTCGCCGCACACGGCCGCATACCCAAAAGTTCGAGCCACACAAACAGATGGGGCTCAATATACCACAGTTACTGACATCAGATGAGGATGGCATACACTAACAACAAGTTCGTTGACATGTCGCTGATGTTCAGTGAGTGCCGTCATGATGCCAATTAAGCAGCCGTGGCGTATGTCATGAGATATTGTATGTGAAGAGCTCTGGAAGTCATTACGTTCTTACATGCCGAAAAACGACTTCAGGAAACATGCAGCTTGGTAATGCGCCACAGTAACAGATGAAGAACTGCAAGAAGTTGGGAGACAGAGGTGTTTGTTTTAGCTGCAAGACACCAAGATTCTCGGGCAGCTGCCATTGCTGCAGTCGCTGGTGTCAGTCTCACATCTGTGTGGCGTATAGTACACTGCCACAGGTTTCACCCGTACCGCCTGTCACTGACCCAGGAGCTGCATGGGAACGATTTCCGTGCAAGAGTGACATTCTGTGACTGGGCCATGTGTAATTTCATGCTGAGGTCTTAAAAGAGTGTTATGTTCTCTGATAATTCCATGTTCACAAATTGTGGTACAGTGAATCGCCATAACATGCGCTACTAGGCCACAGACCATCCTTGGTGAGTGGAATCCTTGGAGGTGAAATCATCAGTCCACAATACGTCCTTGGTACACTGGCAAATGAGCTATATCGCGCTTTTATAGTCGACAGTTTCGGTGGTTTCCTTGAACATGTGTATCTACAGACGTGAATCCATATGTGGATGCAGCACGATGTTCACCCAGCCCATTCCGCACGTGCTGCTGTGGAAGAACTAAACAACAGGTTTGTAGGAAGATGGTTGGGACGCCATGGACCTTATTCATGGCCTACAAGGTCGCCCGATTTAACACCATTAATTTCTTTTTGATGGGATATCTAAAGATGTCATTGAGCACACATCCCCAGATGATATAAAACAGTGCATCGAGGACACATGTAGCTCCGTGACACTAGCAATGCTACATCTCGTCCGCAAATCCTTTAGAAGGCGTATTGCATTGTGCATTCAGGAACATGGACACACATTTGAACATCTCATTTAAATCAACTTCGCACCGCCGTAACATTCATCACCCACCACACAGCCGTGTGTTATGTACAATGTGTGATATCTGTCTCTGAAACTATGAAGGGTTGTAGCACCCAAAGTAAAAGTGATAGGAATGTAATTTAAATTGATGTATACGCAGGTGGTATTTCTGATTCCAGTGCATGATAGAAGCAAACTATTGTTCCATAACTCTTTGGAAAAGAACACAATAAACTGTGTTCATAGCTCTGCAGACAGTGTAACGTTTCTTGTGGTGACCTACAGCAATAAATATTTCCATCGCCTATTACTTCGTATCTTAAAGAGGCAAACACATTTGAAGACCTTGGGGGTAAATAATGATAACCCTCGAATTTTGTATTTTTCTTGTTTTTGGTGCAAACAATCATATCCGACAGGATGTTTCGTTTTCTGCAAGTAGTACATGAATCTGCAGAGCAATGGCAGCACTATACAGACTACATTTTATAATAACCCACATGTCTCTGCAGTAAATTATAGTCACATCCCTCATTTTCAAGATTGAGGAAAGTGCACTGAAACATAAGTGTTAAGCAAAAGAAATCGAGCAAAACATCGAAATGAGTGATGAATTTGATAGTGATGATAGTTTGATAGATCTTTGTTACAGGGAAACTTAAGGTGACGTAGACTATTCATCAGAAGAATATACATAGGTTAGTTTAAGATACATTACGTAGCCAGGTGCACCCGATGTTTTCTGAGGTTGCTTGTAATTATTCACATGCAAAATATTTAAATGATGCTATTACAACTATTTCTTATACTAGGGCATTGCTATTTGTATTAAGTCATTGGAAGTATGTGATTTTCTATAGTTTCAAAACTAAACGAACTGAATACTAATTCATAAATGTGATATGTGGGTTATCACTTTTTACATTTTATTATTCTGTTCACTTATAGATGAGTCTCATCTTATTTCAATGAAAAAGAATAACCACTTTATTGTATGCAGGAAATAAAACAAGTTACTATTTTATCAAATTTTTATGTTATTCGCATTAGGGGAAAGGGTTGTACCTTGGGACATTTTTTACATTATAATTTTTTATACTATGAGTTTTTTTACAAGAAATTTGAAAATTTACCCCATCACAGGCATCAATTTTAGGTAATGTTGAACGAACAGCAGTTTACCCTAGCGCCAATATTTACACAATTACTCACCAATAAAGACTTTTGTGACACTTGTCGCAAGGTACAACCTATGGTTTCACCTTGGGACAATGGTGGTTTTAACTTGGAACACAGTGATGTATTCCAATGTCTTAGTTTTATGAAAAAAATCGTATTGGAATTATGTAGTAAATGTTTGTTAGTCCAAATACAAAAGTTATTTGGTGGGAATAAAATATTAAATCAATGAAACCCATGACACACCACTGGAGCTGGTAGTTCTTTCACTATATTACAGTGATTAACAATGATGATGTTCTCACCATTAGAGAATACAAAATGGTCCTTTGCTTCCTTAAGAATTTCACAATTACATCTCCTGTGCTTTCTAAAACTACTGCTGCATAGTAAACATGAGATCTGCCACTGATGTCTAATTTTACCAAGACCCAACTAGCTTGAGAACAAGAAAGTGTTACTTTTCTAGATGGAAAGAAGGATGAGAAATCCTCTTCTAAAGATGACAAATCAAATATGCTACCTGCATAGTTACTGCCAAGCTCGGGAATTTCTTCATCAAAATAAGTGGAAGATGAAACCTCCTTTGTCCGTTTAGTGGATTCTTTCTTTGGAAAAGATTTCTTTTTCTTGTTTTCTTTCTGTTCAATTCTTATCTTCAATTCTTTGTTTTTCTGGTGTATATGTGACAATCATACACCTTCCAGGTGTCCCAAGGTGCAACCAGAGAAGTGTCCAAGGTCAAACCAAATACACAATAACAGAAAACAGTATCTTAACCTACATACACATTTAGGTATATCTTTATAACTTATGGTATCAATAGCTTACTTAAACAATGTCCTACAACACTGTATTTAAGAAACATCAATAATGATGCTTAGCTTTAATTTATATCTTCTAAGGATAGTGGCTAAATTTTACTTTCAAACACGAAAACTTGTAAAACTCCTCCTCAGATATCAAACACCATCCAAATACAACATGGCCTCCTATTCCCTCTGAAAATAGGCCTGATAACTTTACTTCATAGTTCTTAAAGTTTCCACTACAATGCACTGCCTTTATTAATCAGTGTCCCAAGGTAAAACTGTCCCAAGGTACAATCCTTTCCCCTACATGAATAAAAAGTTTTCTATAGCAGCGGTGTGTCTTTGTTTTCAAGGATGTCACATGAACCAGTATTCCCATGCTATCTGAACCAAGAAAAGGACGTAAAAGAAAGAGGTGTGAGTGACAAGTGAAATTAAAGGGTAAGCAGAAAAATTATGGAGAATGTTACAGCCGCTATTGTAGTCAAGAAGTGGAAAAAAGGCAGCAGAAATGGGACAGGATTGCACATGTCCGATTACACTTCTGCCCATTAAAATTGCTACACCAGGAAGATGACGTGCTACAGACGCGAAATTTAACCGACAGGAAGAAGATGCTGTGATATGGAAATGATTAGCTTGTCAGAGCATTCAAACAAGGTTGGCGCCAGTGGCGACACCTACAATGTGTTGACATGAGGAAAGTTTCCAACCGATTATTCATACACAAACAGCAGTTGCCTGGTGAAACGCTGTTATGATGCCTCGTGTAAGAAGGAGAAATGCCTACCATCACGTTTCCGACTCTGATAAAGGTCGGATTGTAGCCTATCGCGATTTTTTATCGTATCGCGACTTTCCTTCTCGCGTTGGTCGCGATCCAATGACTGTTAGCAGAATATGGGAGTGGTGTGTTCAGAAGGGCACACGAATGGCAAACCGCCATTTTTGGTGAATCCAGGTTCTGTTTACAGCATCATGATGGTCGCATCCGTGTTTGACGGCATCGCGGTGAACACACATGGGAAGCACGTATTCGTCATCGCCATTCTGGCTTATCACCCTGTGTGATGGTATAGCTTGCCATTGGTTACATGTGTCAGTCACCTCTTGTTTGCATCGATGGCACTTTGAACAGTGGCCGTTAGATTTCAGATGTGTTACAACCCATGGCTCTACCGTTCATTCGATCCCTGTGAAACCCTACATTTCAGCAGGATAATGTACGACCGCATATTGCAGGTCCTGTACGGGCCTTTTTGGATACGGAAAAATGTTCGACTGCTGCCCTGGTCAGCAGAGTCTCCAGATCTCTCACCAATTGAAAACGTATGGTCAATGGTGGCCAAGCAACTGGCTCGTCACAATACACCAGTCACTATTCTTGATGAACTGTGGTATCTTGTTGAAGGTGCATGGGCACCTGTACCTGTACAAGCCATCCAATCTCTGTTTGATTCAATGCCCAGGCGTATCAAGGCCGTTATTACAACCCGTGGTGGTTGTTCTGGGTACTGATTTCTCAGGATCTATGCACCCAAATTGCGTGAAAATTTAATCACATGACAATTCTAGTCATAACGCACACAGCAGTGCGCGGTATTAATATGTTCGTAAATGGCGCATGCGAATTTGCGTTTCTTTAGGGGCCATATCTCAGGTTCTATTCATCTGAGAGTGAAGGGGTATAGTGTTCTGCATAGATTTTGGCTTAGTGATCATTTGTGTACATATTAGAAGAATGGGTATACTATAGCTATCATACAGTACAACATCAAAATTTTCAAAGTTACACACTTCCTGGAGGCCATCCAAATTGAGCAAATCAGTTGGCTTTTGTACACAACATGTAGTCTATGGTGGGCTTCAAACGACAAACAAAAGCACCATTTATTCATGGGCGGTTCCTGAGAAAATCTCAAAAAACCATGATTTTGGGTACGAAAAAAACGAATTGTGGGAATGGTCACTTCTATACTTTCTATTCATTGCAAATCTTCGAAATGTTTACTATATGTTCTTATTATTATATTCTCAAGGCCATTTTTTAATTTTTTCGATATTGTTATCCGTTATCGAGAGGTTGAAACTTATCATAGTTTTGCACAAAATCCAATTTTAGCCGTTTTAGCACCGTGAATCGCAATTATCTAAATAACTAACCATAGAAAATTGTTCAAATATTTACAATATATCCTGTAGATATTTACCTATAAACGGCATTTTTTCAGTTTTTGTAAATCTTATTCCGTTAGCAAGATACGGTTGAAAAACCGCGATATTTTGCTAGAAAAAGTGCGTATTGTGCTGAAAGATGGCGTTCGGACAGCTCTGATACTTACCATGCGATTTGAAAAACGTACAAGGCGAAAAAAATTGATTTTTGTGCATCTTAAACATTGAAATCTTTGGTCGATGAACGGGTGAATTTTGTTTTCGTTTACTTTACAGTTAATATGCAGCATCAGGTTTAGTGAACTATTGCAACATATTTTAAAGAGTTTACAGAGGTAAAAATACACCGTGTAGACTTCTCATATGGTTGATTTTAAGTTACACATAGCTGCATATGAAATGTAGTGCTCCAGCAGGAGCATTTTTCAGCTGGCATAATATATTTGTCCAATGAATACCCATTTATTATCTGCATTTCTTCTTGGTGTAGCAATTGTAATGGCTAGTAGTGTAGAGTAGATTAGTACTTGTTTCATAGATCATTAATATGACACTTCATAATTACGTGGAACATGTCCGGTTAATGAAGGTGTCTTCACAAATTTTTCTTTGTACTACATATTACATGACACAATTTTTTATTTATTAATTAATTATTTTTTATTTTTTCAGATTTACTAATTTATATCTAAAAATTCATGTGTAGTGTAGAAAGAGTTGCCATTCAGAAATTCTTTTAATTTATTTTTATTGCTAGTTGGTTATCTGTCAGCCTTTTAATGCTGTTTGGTAGGTAGCCAAAGATTTTTGTGGCAGCATAATTCACCCCTTTCTGTGCCAAAGCTAGATTTAACCTTGAATAGTGAATATCGTTCTTTCTCCTAGTGTTGTAGTTATGTACACTGCTATTGCTTTTGAATTCGATGAGATTGGTAATAACAAATTTCATAAGTGAATATATGTACTGTGAAGCTACTGTGAAGACCCCTAGCTCTTTAAATAAGTGTCTGCAGGATGATCTTGGATGGGCTCTACAATTATTTGGAACGCTTTTGTTCAATGAATCCTTTTTTACTCAATGATGAATTACCCCAGAAAATGATACCACACGAAAGCAGAGAATGAAAATAGGCATAATAAGCTGATTTACTGAGATGTACATCGCCAAAATTCGCAATTACCCTAATAGCATAAGTAGCTGAACTCAAACGTTTCAGAAGATCTTCAATGTTTTTTTTTTTTTTTTTTTTTTTTTTTTTCTGTTCAACTTCTCATCAATGCATACACCTAAAATGTTGAATATAATACAGCTTTCTGATCAAAGTCTATATTTATTAATGGTGTCATTCTATTTACTGTATGGAACTGTATGTACTGTGTTTTATCAAAATTTAATGAAAGTCCATTTGCTGAAAACCACTTAATGATCTTCTGAAATACGTTGTTTACAATTTCTTTAGTTAGTTTTTGTCTGTCAGGTGTGATAACTATACTTGTATCATCTGCAAAAAGAATCAGCTCAGACACACACAAATATATATGTATAAAGAACAGCCAACAGGGCCAAGACCTTACCTTGTGGCACCCAATTTTTTATTGTTGAGGAATCAGCTGTTTTTTAAAAATATTATGTGAACTACTTATGTCAACTTTTGGCACTCTTCCTGTTAGATATGATTCAAATCATGGTCCCATTCATACCACAATACTCAAGCTTATCTAGAAGAATTCCATGATTTACACAATCAAACCAAGCCTTGGAGAGATCAGAAAAAATCCCATTGGGCGATGTCTGGTTCTTCAGAGCATTTATTATATCATTGGGGAAAGTATATATAGCATTTTCTGTT
Organism: Locusta migratoria; assembly: GCA_026315105.1. NCBI lineage: Eukaryota > Metazoa > Arthropoda > Insecta > Orthoptera > Acrididae > Locusta > Locusta migratoria. The sequence goes on along the minus strand of CM048748.1, from coordinate 286,106,792 downwards.
GAAAAGCCTTTTGTTTGAACTTTATTTTAACTATTTGTGAAACTACTTTAGAATACATTACTTTTTCAAGAATTTCGCATAGGGCTGTCAGAAGTGAGATTGGGCGGTAGTTGTTGACATCAGATGTATCCCTTTTTTATGCAAAGTTTTAATGATAGCATATTTCAGTCTATGAGGGAAACTACCCTGCTTAAAAGACCTATTACATATATGACTAAGAATGCTGCTTATCTCTTGGGTACAAGCTTTTTCTACCATGTTGGAAATACAATCCATTCCATGTGAGCTTTTGCTCTTGAGAGAGTTTATTATTTTCTTAATTTCAGAAGGAGAGGTGGGTGGAATTTCTATTGCATCAAATTGTGTTTGAACACCACAGTGCTTTACTAGGCATCGTCCTGTTTGGAGGTGGTATGCCGTTGCCTTCCTCCGAACGGGTGTGTAGCGTAAAGGTATGGCAACACTGGAAACTGTACTGTCGGGCATTACTTCAACCCAGACGTGCCAAATGGACATTCATACGCTTACTTCATTACGAATATTCTGCCAGTTGTTCTAGAGGAGGTACCACTGGTTACTCCAAAGTGTATGTGGCTGCATCATGACAGATGCCCAATTCACACATCCATGTTGCAACGCTAATATTAGAGGAAACATTTTATGGATGTTGGATAGGACGAAATTCGGTTGTAAAATGTCATTAAGAGGACCCATGATCTGACCCCTTGATTTCTTGGGGCTCTGAAAGTTGCAGTCTGTGACGACCATTCGGACCATTGCTGTTTCTTATTTGTATAAATGATATGCCTTCGAGTATAACAGGTGAATTTAAATATTTTTGTTTGCTGATGATACCAGCTTGGTAGTGAATAATGTTGGTCATAATAACTCACATAGTATCAAATAATGCAGTTCAAGAGATACGTTCATGGCTTGTAGAAAACAAGTTGATGTTAAATCACAGTAAAACTCAGTTTTTACCATTTCTAACACATAATTTGACGAAAGCTGACATTTTGATTACACATAATGGGAATGTGATAAGTGAGACTGAATAGTTCAAATTTCCAGGTGTTCATATAGACAGTAAGCTGTCATGGAAAGCCCATGTCAGGATCTTGTTCCAAAACTAAATTCTGCTATATTTACCATTAAAACAACATCTGAAATAAGTGATTTTTCAACACAAAAAGTAGTCTATTATGCTTACTTTCACTCAATTATGACTTACGGCATTGTTTTTGGGGTAACTCGCCTGATGAAAAAGGATATTTCTGGCTCAAAAACGGGCGGTTCGAGCAATATCTGGTGTAAGTTCACGAACGTCATGTCGACCCCTTTTCAGTAGTCTGGGAATTTTGACACTGGCATCACAATATGTTATTTCTTTAATGTCATTTGTTGTTAATAATATCAGCTTATTCCCACGAGTTAGTAGCTTTCACTTGGTGAATACTAGACAGAAGTTGAATCTATATTTGCATCACACCACCTTGACCCTTGAGCAGAAAGGTGTACCGTATTCTGCGGCATCCATTTTCAATAAGCTGCCAGAAGAACTAAAGAATCTTAGCACTAATCCACATGCTTTCCAATCTAAATTGAAGAGTTACCTCATGGCTCACTCCTTTTATTCTGTCGAGGAACTCCTAGAAAAGTTGAACAATTAAGCTAATTCATTTTTTTTCTTTATTGATTCTTTTCACTTTGTCTTAAGGTTGTGGTGTCCAGAGGACTACTTAAAAATTTTCTATTACCATTCTTGTGTTAAACTTGCTCCATGACCATGGAGTCTCACTCCTCCATTGCGTACTATGGAACAGAAAAATACAAATACATAAATAAATAAAAACAGCCCCAAATACACCAGATGACATGCGTTGACGAATCACCAGAGCAAGCTCTAAGATATCATTCACTGTCATTACATCTGTTAACCATTCTTTTGAACAGCGATTGCAGATGTGTTTTTGTGAGATAAACGTAGTGTTATGTGCTTTGGGTGGTTACCAAAGCACCGTTAGTAAATTGTTTACTACAGTTATTTTTGTATGAAATTGCATTGCATTGCATATCAAATAAGTCGACAGCGTGTACTGCACATAGCTGGTAACATGTCATTATGTACTTATGTTCACCATGAAACAACGTTTCATTAAGAATAGTATTTATTCTGCGGTGAACAGGTGCACACGAAATTATTTTTTATAAAATGTTTAGTTCAATGAATGTGTCCCACATGATATAATTTAGGCACTTGTCTGGTAGTATGTATTGTACCTCTTAGAGGCACACAGCCACATACAGGAATCGATAGGTCATTTATTTAGATATAATTTAGATATTTCATATAGTAGATGCTTTGTTGTAGCTTAAGAGATCTTTATTTTTAAAAAATGAAAGGTGATTTCTCTGTTTCAGCTCATGTACATCTGGCAAGATACACAAATGTGAAGCAGTTTTCCTAAGTCCTTTGTGATATGGTAGATTCTGGTCTATATCAATGTCCATATACTAGAGCAACCCGATTTCCAGAATCAAAATACGGACACACATTGGTACTGAAGATTGCAAACGAAATGTCGACTTTACCTGTCACATCATCAACCTGATCGTTATTCCTTAAAGCTCATAGGAAATTACAGCATTTGTGTCACTCATTAATGCAGACATTTAAGTGTAAAACAATTACCACAACACGAAAAGCATTCAGTTGCTGAATGAACATGACATCAATGGGACAAGTGTAGGCATTGGGAATTTTTGGAACAGAACAAACTACAAGCCAAGTCACATACTAATATATAAATTAACCAAACATACTCACACAACAAAACTCCAAATAAACTCCATTACTAAAAATATTATATTGTTACCAGAAATATTCTGTTGTTACTAGAAATATTTTATTGCTACTAAAAATATTTTATTAGTCACATGCAAACAAGTAGGAATGAGAAATATTATTATGTGCCAGCTACGTCGAGAAATGCGCGAGCGATACGCTGCAGAGCAGATGCAGGGCTAGCTGACTTTCCAGCAAATTCTCCGGCATCTCCGCAATGTGCCATTACCTCGGGATAGCGACAACGGTACAGAAAACGAGCGTGTTCGTAAAAAGCAAGGCGAAGGCAGTGCGAGTCGAGCGGTCTGACTGTGAGGACGTTTGTGGACCGTAAGTTGACATTCTGCCACACCACCAAGTGGCTCGAGCTATTCGCGAGCTTCCCACGCTCGAACGCGAAATTAATTATATGCCGTCCATTCCTACCATGCTCACCGTTCCGCCGCCATATTTTTTAGCGGCTTTTTCGTCACGCGCTTCCGTGACTGGACAGTTAATTTGATAACTAGGGATTGTTTACCCTCCGGGCCCAGTGCACGAAAATGCAGTGTAAATATAAAGTTCAATAAAAATATATTTTATGCACATACAGACATAGCAGATTTTTGTCACTTAGTCACCACTGCCTACATATACAATTTTCATGTAAGCGGCTATTACCGCCACGCTTCAATTACTTACGCATTTTACTTATTTCTCTCCCAATTATATTTTGCAGCAGAATGTATGTCATTCTCGAGTTCGGTATTTTCACAAAGATTCTCATAATAATCAACACATTAAGTATTCTGATAAATATTTCTTGTTTAAGTATTTCTTTCACAGTTTTCACACTAAAGCTATTCTTTAAGCCTGGCCATAAACTATTGTTATGGAGATCATTTTCTACAGATACAAAAAATGTTCAAATGTTTGTAAATCCATCGGACCAAACCGGCGTAGTCATCAGTCCGTAGCTTACAAACTACTTAAACCTAGGTAAACTAACCTACGGACAAACACACACACGCATGCCCCAGGGAGGACTCGAACCTCCATGGCGAGCAACTGCGCGCTCCGCAGCGGAATGCTTTAGACCGCTCAGCTACTCCACAGCGGCTTTCTACAGATACATTAGTCCCAGGTAGAGCTAGCACACGCCCAGTAATGAGCTGCATATTTTTGAACCAGGTATCTTCAGATGCAAGTAAGTTGATAATGGGAGACAAGATTTTACCAACTCGCTTCATAGTTGTTCACACTTCCCCATAAATCTGAGCGCCAGCTCTTTCATTCTAAATATTTTCATGGAATTCCAGTAAAAATTTAACGCTTTGTTGAAGAGTCTTTGAAAGATGAGGATATATAATTAATTGGTTCCATCACATGAAATATGTAAGACCATTTTGTGTAATAATCAGTTAACGTCTTCTGAAATGAATTTTAATTTTCAAGGAAACAGACTCTTTTAGCACACCATCTTCTGGCAATGAATTTGTTAATCACTGAATATTTATAGTCGTAGAAGCTGCAGATGTCATGTAAAAGCATTACGTACTACTACCAAAGAAATTAAAAATCGTGCCTTATCCTCTTTACATTAATGTGTATTTTCTTAATTTTTTTTATTATGACCACATTGTTTTCCATTTGGTTATACTGTACAATACTTAGAATAACATTATTTCAACATATATATTGGGCAGTTAGTAAAAGACGGGACAATATGCGTCCTGAATTTATTTTGTTGGGCGAACAGAACTCTAAGGCAAAATAAGGGAAGATCCCATAAAATACAGGACCTCTGGTCACGCTACCATATACAGCATTTGTAGGTGAATGTGCATCCACTGTAGGTGTCAAGTTGATTCAAGATGAAACAAAGTGTTACTGAAGTCACACAGGCTCTCTTTAGGGTATACAATTAGGCAGCCTGGTCTGGGACATCGGCTTGGTAATGTTTGCACTGTTAACATCCATTAAGGCCACCGAATTTTTTACAACAGGTTTAACTGTCATCAATAACAAACACTGTATCACCGTAACTGTCTTCACAAGAGCTATCGAATGAAATTATAAAAAGTAAGTGGTTCCACAAAACAATTTACTTACTTCAATATCTGAGTTGATACAGGTGCTAAAACCGTTCACCAAACATATTATAAACGTCTATCATTCTGTCTGTTAGATTTCAGAAGTCAGACGTAAAAACATTGTGCTAAGATGGAGAGTACTCATTTCACATCTACAAGCAAGGGAGATGTCACTACTCGAGAAGTAAGAGCCAACGCCTTTATATAGCAATAGACATGAGTATGAACAAACTTTTCAACATGTATAACAATTCAATCACATCTGATTTGAAAGTGAAGAAATCCTTTTTTACGAAAATATTTAATACAGAATTTAATCTAGGTTTTGGAACTCCAGCAAGTAATACCTCTAGCCTTTGCCATAGAATGTATCACCAAATGAAACTGCTATAGGTATCAACACAATGAATAAGCTAATGATTGACGTTGGGTCATATAAATGAAGAGCTAGAGCTTTTCACAAATTAACGAAGCAAACTTTGGACTGTAATCTGACATTTGCTTTCAATTTACAGCAGGTACACCCTCTCCCAAAATTATCTATTTATGAGGCATACTATGCAAGACAGATATCTTTGTACTCCTTTTCTGTAACAACTGTGGCAGTTACAGAACGTACTTTACATTTGGTATGAACTGCAGGCAGGTAGAGAGTCACAAGGAATTTCTTTAGCCATCACCGAATTCGTAAAGAAATTGACCACTGAGACATCTGACACATTTATTAGATTGTTTGCAGATGGCTGTGCTGGCCAAAACAAAAATCAGGAAGTTATTCACGCAATTGGTTTCTGGTTATTCAAAGGCTCTCAAGTGCATGTGGCTGATGTACTTCTCTGCTTTCCAGTTCAAGAAAATTCCTTTTTACCTCCTGAAAATGTATTTAATGAGTAGAAAAGAAACTTCGTAAAATTTCAGAAATATTTAATCCAAACATATATCAGGATGTTTATGCAGAAGTGGGCGAAACAATGAGTTTAGGGAAAGATTGGGAGATATTTTATCTCAAGGAACTGTGTACAATTTTGAGGCCTGTAGATGGAATTAGTGATCTGAAAAGAATCCATTTTTTCTTTTATTTATTGCCTGGGGACAGCTTACCAGTTGCATAAGGATACTACTTCCGTTCCTTTTGTTCCAATTACTGCATTTCCGCTATTACATAGTATTTATGGCATGACTTGAATTTATATGGAATTAATTAACCGCAAGAAGTCATATTATGCTAAACAAAACATTTATCAATTCTGGCCTGGACTGTATACCCATTAGATTTCTATCTGATTATGCTGAAGCGATAGCTCCTTACTTAACAGCCATATGCAACCGCTCTCTCAAAGCAGGGTCTGTACCAGAAGATTGGAAAGTTGCACATGTCACACTTATATTGAAGAAAGGCATTATAAATAACCCACTAAACTACATGCCTATTTCATTGAGTCAATTTGCAGCTGTATTCAAATATTATGAATTATCTCGAACAGAATGATCTATTAACCCAAGCTAAACATGGATTTAGAAAATATCGTTCATGCAAAACGCAACTAGCTATTTACTCACACAAAGTGTGATTGCTATCGACAAGGGTTCACAAATCGATTCCGTATTTCTTGATTTCCAGAAGGCTTTTGACACTGTACCTCACAAACACCTTTTAATCAAATTGTGTGGTTATGGTATATCATCCCAAATTTGCGACTGGGTAGGTGATTTCCTGTCAGAGAGGACATAGTTTGTAGTAATCGATGTTAAAGCATCGATTAAAACAGAGGTGATATTGGGCGTTCCACAGGGTAGTTTTCTTGTTCTTCTGCTGTTCCTTATTTACATAAACCATTTGGGAGAAAATGTAAGTAGCCCTCTTAGGTTGTTTGCAGATGACACTGTCATTTACCGTCTAGTAAAATCTTCTGGAGATCAAAACCGACTGCAGAATGATTTGAATAAGATATCAGTATGGTGTAAAAATTGGCAATTGACTCTAAATAATGAGAAGTGTGAAGTCGTCCACATGAGTACAAAAGGAAATCTAGTAAACTTTGTTTACAAGATAAATCAATCAAAAGTGAGGGCCATAAACTCCACAAAATACCTAGGAATTACTATTACTTCAGACTTAAACTGGAAAGAACGTGTAGATAATATCGTGGGAATGGAAAACCAGAGACTGCGTTTTATTGGCAGAACCCTTAAAAGATGCAACAGAACTACTAAAGAGACTGCATACACTATGCTTGTCCGCCTGTTTTTTGGAGTATTGCTCCCCAGTGTGGGATCCTTGTCAGGTGGATTTGACGGATTACATCGAAACAGACCAAAGAAGGGCAGCTCGTTTTGTATCATCATGATACAGGAGAGACTGCGTTACGGAAATTACACAGGATCTGGGATGGGAATCATTACAACTGCGCTATTCACTGCGGTGTGGGCTACTTAAGAAACTCCAATCGCCAACTTTCTTCTCCGAATGCGATAATATATTGTTGACTCCCACTTACATAGGTAAGAATGAACATCACAATAAAATACGAGAAATCAGAGCTCGAACAGAGAGATTCAAGTGTTCCTTCTTCCAGCGCACTATTCGAGAATGGAATGGGAGGTAAATAGTATAAAGGTGGTTCGATGAACCCTCTGCCAGGCACTTAAATGTGATTTGCAGAGTAGATGTAGATGGTTTTGTCAATGCAATTTATAATTCAGTCTTTTATTATTCTCTCCATAACTTTAGACAAAACAGATGTAACAGTGAAAGGCCTATAATTTACTGGTTGTTTTCTGTTCTGACCCTTGTATACTGAAACCACCTTGCATTTTTTTAAGCATATGGGGAAAAGTATATGGTACCGGTAGGTGAAAGGGTAACTGATATGAAAATCAAAACACACATCACCTACTATGGTGTTTGCCATTAGGCAAACAGAGGTACAGCTTTAAAAAAGTATCACATATCTCACAAAGTGTCATCTCTGATGAAGTTGAAACAAGAAAAGAAATGTCAATGTGGAAAAACTACTAAGACTCGGATTTGGAAACAACTGGAGAGAAAATGAAATACTTGAATTTTTCACTTGGACTTCCATGCAACGAACGTATTGCCCAAGATACAGTTTGTGATTGTTTAGAAGAGCAGCCTGTTCTTCGAAAAATATTGTGAACTTTGCTATTGCAAATGAAGCACATTTTCGTTTTTGTTCCTACTCTTGTTGTGCATTGAATGCTAAAAACTGTATTTTCAGACAATAAAAACTATTTTTAACAGTTCTATGTTACTGAAAACTAATCAAAACACATTGTGTCAAAAATAGCGTACATACAAAGGCAGATTGTCCAATAGAACCCAATAATATGCAGTTTGTTCACCTCAAAAGTGCTCATATGTTGCAAATATGAAAAGTAATTTCCTTGTATTAAACACATTTTGATCAACAGGCCTACCCTAGTAAGTGATATAATATTCAGCAAAATTAATCGAATATTTTATGCGGTATACGTTTTTCGCTTCTCCTAAAAAAATTTACTTTTTGGGACATAATTCGTTTTGAAAAGTAGCGCCTCATATGTGTCGTTTGATGCTCTAGCATGTGACGAAATCCGCGTTTCAATACATGTAATCATTCTCAAAATAAATGGGTGTTACATGACTCACACTGTATGTATTTTTTGACTTCTGTGTAAGTACTCAATAAAATATATGAACACTTTGTAATTATATGCATTTATGAAAACCTGTACTATTAGGCTCAATGGTCCAAACAGGAGCAAGCTAAACTTTACTGTCTTAGCTTCTTGCAACAGAAGGATCTTACCAGAGTTTGTTACAAAAAGCTGTAATCTTTTAAATTTCTCTGGGTACGAATATCTACTGTGCCACTGTGACAGATGAAGCACGATCATTTAATAACATAAATTATCACTTACTAACTTGGAGATCATTTTCAGCACCTTGCTGCTATCCAGTGCAGCATTCTATTGGAACTGTACTGTACTTCCATTTCTATAATGACAAGATATGGTAATTCAACAAACTGTGGAAGAATCCCTATACAACACCATCTCTTTCACATGCAGGAAAGAGTAGCAAATATTAGTGCAACAATATGATGCTATTACAATAACGGAATGCTACTTAGCAAATTCGTTTGGTTACATTGAAGTAGGTAATGAAGTTAATTAGCGACCAAATGTTGCACATTGTGAATCACAGAGAAAACAGTCTTTATTGACAGTTTTATAAATGGAGAACAAGATGCATGTTCATCATTATTAATGAACTTTAAAATGCCATGGTTCCATAAGGTAATACCTATTTTGATATTGGTAACATTTCATATTTGAAATAATGTTTTGTTATACATTTGCTCTTTATCAGTCATTCCAAGTAGGTGCAGTCAGTTAACATGTTTCTAATCTGCTATGGTTATCAGTCCCTAGATCTACAAAGTATTTAAACTAATCTAAGTGCATCACACACACCCATGCCTGAGGGAGAACTCGAACCTCAGACGGCAAGCAGCTGCACACTCCACAGCAAGGTGCCCTAGAGTGCTTGACCATTGTACCACGGAAGTTAGTTATCGATCATCTGCTGATCTAGGATAAAATATTGAGAATTACTGTACCTACTAAGTAGATAACACATTGAGTTTGTTAGAAATTGAAGTCATACCTGACAAAGTAAAAATTATTATAAAATTTCACCTACATTACATATAAAACGTGACAACATGGAATGGTATAGCGTTATATATCTGTTATGGTGCATTTTCTTTTATTTCACAGGTAATGATAATTTTGGTTTCTCACAAGTCGTTATCAGTCAAACATTTGTGGAATTTGATTTTGAATATTTTCAATTTATATTATGCAGTTAATCAGATTCTGTTATAAGGTGATTAAGGCTGGTTGACACTCTCAGTCATATCAACAACATCTCATGACACTGTCATATCAAGATGTATTCATACTGTCCATCACATTAACGTCACATCATGGTATCATTATTTTGAGATGTATTCACACTGTCTGTCACATTAATTCGCCGTTGAAAGTGAGGTTATGAGTTACCATCCGTTATGTAAAAAGACGTAGATTAATTCTGGAATTGAGGAAACAACAACATTAAATTTTATTGACAGCCAAACCAATCTTTAACGTGTATGTTTTCTGGCAACATATTGTGGTAATTGCTGGGAAGTGAAACAACATTTCAAAACATCTATTTTCAAACGAAATTATAAATATACAAACACATCGTACAATATGTAGAAAAGATTGAATACAACCTGTTTACTTCATCCATTGCGATCTCCCTTCCTTAATCGTTAATAACGTCATAAAAAGTTGCGGTTTTCGCCTTTATTAATTCTTAGTTTTTCATTTAAGATGTTCATTAATGAAAATTACTTCCCCAACTTACAATTACATTTATATACTGTATGCTTCCATCTTTTCTGTAACACTGTTGTAAAAAATAAACCATTTTCCCATTTCAGATATCTGATCTCGCTTTAAGGACACTAAAGTGAAAATAAATATCCAAGTCGTAATGAAACATTTGCAAAACTACCGTTAAAAGGAAGTATAATAATAAAATACAGATTAAAACGTCACAGTTGCCTATAATCCATGTTTTTACCTATCGTAACATGAGTAACTAGGAAGGCCATTTCACACTGTCTGTCACATCACGTCATGTCACCATCTGTCAGAACTTTCCACAATGTATTTCTAATGGCGGCATTCACACTGTCTGTCACCAGACCGTTACATCACGTCAAGCTTTTTCAAGAAGAATGTTTTGACGAAACGGTCGGTCGTCTGCTTACATCGGAAGTTAACCTATTTTCGCCAAGCAAAATGTGTCATATTAAACTTTTTTATTATTATTTCCCTTTGCTTTAGCGGCAAATTCTAACTGTTCCATGACGACTTGAATATTTTTCTCAATTGAGTGTGCTTCTAAAGGCGAGGTCGGATGTCTGAAACCGAAAAATGGTGTATGTTTTGTAATATTGTAACAGAAAACAGTGAAGCAAATTGTTTATTTGAATAAGATTGTAATTTTATGACGCAAGTTTCATAAAATAACATTGCAAACGAAAAAGTCATTGCTAATGAAGGGAAAAAATATATTTGTGTACAACGGTATTAACGATTTCAGCGGGCAAAGCGTAATGGATAAAATAAACAGGCTCTATTTATGCTCCCATAACTATTGTATGATGTGTTCGTGATTTGTATGTTTATTTTTTTCTTTTGAAAATAGATGTCGACATGATGTTTTGACATGTTTCAGTTCCCAGCACTTTACCACATTACTTTAGAGCAAAACATATGTTGTAAAGTTGATTTTAGCAATCAATAACATTTAGCATTGTTGTTTCTTCAATTCGACTATCATAATATGACTTTCTACATAACAGGTCGCCACTCATAACCGCACTTTCAACATCGGGTACCATACTCGAAACAGGGAATTGATGTGACAGATAGTGATGGAGAGTATGAACACAACTTGACGTAACAGTTCCGTGATGTGAAGTTGACGTGACAGACAGTGTGAATCGGCCTTCAACAAGATAGTTTAAACTTCGATGTAACAGGTGACAGGTCCATAGAAACTTGGTTTCCAAGAAAGCTCGACATGACGTTAAGGTCTGGTGACAGACAGTGTAATGAAATGCCGCCATTAGAAATGCATTGTGTAATGCAGACATGGCCAGCAGTGCCGCCCGGTGGGTGCGTCCGCAGGCAGAGTACATTGTAGTTCACGGCCCCGGCTGCGACTGTACCACTTGTGTCCCACACGCCACTGTGCACAATCCTGGGACAGGGGCACGACAAATGCCACCTGCGCAGGTGGCAGGGCGGGCACTGTGAGGGCGCCCATGCCTGCAGGGTGGTGTTTGGCCATGCCTAGTGTAATATATGGTGAAATGAAATAGATTGTATGAATTGGCTTTTATGGGGCTTCGGAATAGGTTACCAAGTACTACTAAATATTAAAAATGTTTTGTTATTATTTTAGAGCTATACATCAGCATTAGGACCTAATTGATGGAAGCTACAATCACCATGATGTCTTATTGGATTTGTGAATAAAGACCAATTCACACTTTCCATCATGTCATGTAATGTCACCTTCTGTCAGGACATTCCGCTATGTATTTCTAATGGTAGCATTCACACTGTCCATCACCAGACCGCCACGTCACTTCAACGTCATGTCAAGCTTTCTCTAAAAGTATATTTTGATGGAACGATCGTCTGCTAACATAGTAAGTTAACCTATTTTCATGTTATAGGCGATGCGGTTTACATGCAGCTGCGTCTTATTAATCTTTATTTTACTATTAGACATTGTTTTAGCGGTAAATTCCAAATGTTTCATGACGACATAAATATTTTCTTAATTTAGTATCCTTAAAAAATGTTCAAATGTTTGTATATGGGACTTAACTACGGGGTCATCAGTCCCTAAACTTACAAATTGCTTATGAACTAGCTAACACTAAGGACGGCACAAATACCCATGCCTGAGGTGGGATTCGAACCCTCGACCGTAGTGGCCATGCAGACCATGACTGACGCGCCACAGCCCCCTCGGCCACTGCGGCCGGCGTCCTTCAAACATGAAGTCTGATATCTGAATCCAAAAATGGTTTATGTTGTGGGATACTGTAACAGAAAAGAGTGAAGCAAATTGTTTATTTCAATAAGACTGTAATTTTATGGCGCAATTTTCATTAAATAAAATTTCAAATACAAAATTCATTGCTAATGAATGACATAAATTCAGTTTTTTACGACGGTCTATAAACAATTTTAGCAGGCAAATCGTAATGGATAAAGTAAACAGGCTCTATTTATGCTCTTATAAATATTGTTTGATATGTTCGAATGGTTCTTTTTTCTCTTGAAAATAAATGTTTTGAAATGTTGTTTCAATTCCCAGGACTTTACCGTTCTAAAGTTGGGCAGAAACATACATTTTGAAGCTGATTTTGGCCATCAATAACATTTATCCACGACAGAGTGGCCGAGCTATGATGTGCAAGGCTATTCCCCATCGGGGGTCCGAATCCCCCTCAGGCATTGTATTGTATTGTATTCTTTATTGGTCCTGCTAATCATGACATAGTACATCATTTGTACATATGATATAGGACAAGTCAGTTTTATACTATAATTGCAATCTATATCTACTTTAATTTGTGTAATTCAAAAAATTATATACTTATAACTATGTAGTTGACACACTCTATGTACAATGATTTCCAAATATAGTTTTATCAATAATACTAACATCTTACACATTGATAACATTTGAGAGTGGTATGATGAAAAGTCTAAGAGTGGTATGATGCAGGGACAGCTCCTGTATAGGTTTGCAGGATTGCGCTACATCCAGGAATAATAATATTGCAAAACTCCGTTTGCTGTTTAGAAATTCTATGCAGGGGTAGAAGCAGTGCTCCATTTATCTCTTTTGAAACACCCAGGCTGCTATGCACCGACCATTCCCGAGTGGACCGAAGTTCGCCAACGGCGGCTGGGTTTGCAGCCAGCCTGCAAACGCCGACTAAGGTGTCTCAGGGAGTGTGCGGGGTGCGGGGGCAACGCTTGGCAACAGTGTTCCCCTATAGACGTTTTGAGTGTATACACATTGCGGCCGAGCCACCCTGTCAGCCGCAGAAACAGAGTCCCAACTCTCCCGAAGACAACCGTAGTCGTCGCCCTTCGAACGAAGTGGGCTTTTCGGGCCTTCTTAACCAGTTCACGTGTAGCTGCAAGCGAAGTAACTGTGCGTTGTGTTCGTTGTTTAGCGTGTCTTATAGTGAGTGTTGAGGTTCAAGTGAACAGGTGAAATAATGAATCATGTAGTTTCCTTGCTTTCTGAACGCTTCAATTTACGCAAGTTTGAATAGAAATTATAAATTAAGACGCTAGGTAGACCGATTCTCAGTTTGACAATTTCACAGACAGTTAAAACGAAAAGTCGTCAATTCAACATAAAATTTAACTCGAAACTGTACAGCAAGTATGAATGTGTGGCTGCGATGTGAAAAACGCTTTATTTTGTTTTACTTGTTTATTATTTGGAGGAGAGTTTCCTAGACTAAACAAGGAGTCATTGATATTCAACACCTTCACGATAAAATAAGGAAACACGAACTTTCTTCGGTCCATCTCAATAATGTTTTGAATCTGGCAAGTCTAGGCAATGTAAATATAGCCACTTGATTAGTCAGGGATACAGAAAGTCCGTGCCATTACACAATCTAAAGGTTACAGATAATAGGTACACACTAAATCTAATAATAAATTGTATTCGATCCTGTGGTTCTTCGGAACTTCCCATCAGAGGACACGATGAGACTGAATCATCTTCCAATCCTGGCGTTTTTCGCCTTGATTAATTTTTAGTGCAGAATTGGATTCATTATTAAATCGCATTTGGAAAAAGCAACAGTTTTAAAGGCACCTCAAAACGATCCAGAATGAACTCCTCCGATACATGCTTAAAGCCTGCCAAGAGGAAATCAGGGACGAAATGAAGGGTGCCGATTTTCTGGTTATAATAGCTGACAGCACCAGCGATGTAGTCTGTGTTTTCCAGATGGTTATAGTATATAGGTGCATTATTAATGGAAGACCAATTGAAAGATTTTGGGATTTTATAGCACAAGAAAAGCATGATGCCCAGACTTTGGCAACGCATATCATAGAACAGTTAAGTAACCAATTAGGGAATTGTCCACACAAATTAATAGCCCAAACATATGATGGTGCATTAATCATGAGTAATTCGTCACATGAGGTGCAGGCTCTTGTGAAGCAAAGGTTTTCCAATACTTCATACATTCATTGCTCTGCCCACCAATTAAATCTCATTATGCTTAAAGCCACTTCTATTAATTAAGATATGCGATTATGTTTCGCCAAAATTCAGAGACTTTGAAGCTTTGCAGTTTTTTGTTCATCTACATCTATGATATCTTGGCTCAATTTTTTCGGAATGCGTTGAGCTGCCATACTGGAGAGGTGGCAGCTTGTGAAAAAAGTGCACTACCAACTTTTCTGGTCACCAGCCGCCACTGGTATGACGAACGGTACTGGAAACTCCAATTATTACAAACTTCTAAAAACTCTGAAACAAAGTAGAAGCAGTGGCCAAGCAAGTTTTCTTTCAGTTTTATTTTAAATGAATTTATATTTTTTATGTTTTTCAAATATGATGGCATATCGTTGTATAGCATAACACCAGTGTGGTGAATTCCCCTTTTACAGATATTTGTGGGTAATGTGTTTACATGCAAGCTGAGCTTCTGCCTAGTGTCATAGGTGTGAAACTTACAGTTGTACTTGAAGACAGTTTCTTCTTTTAATAGACTTCCTTTAGTGAAGATTACTGCTTCATAGATATATAAACAAGGAAGGGGAAGTATCCTAAGGCATTTAAATATTGATCTGCAAAAGTCTCTGTACTTATGATTTTTATAGTTCTGACTATCTTTTTTTGTAGCCGAAACGTTTTTATACTGCTTGGAGTATTTCCCCAAAAGATAATACCATACATCAGATGTGAGTGTATACTGCTGTGGTACATTGTGGGCACTGTTACATGACTTGTATTCTGTGCAAGGATTCTTACTGCATATGTTAATGAACTTAACTTCTTATTCAGGTTATTTAAGTGAATTTCCCATTTCAGGTTTTCCTGAATATTAACGCCTAAAAATTTTGTCTCCTTTACTGATGTGACATTTTTTCCATTAATGTTAAAATTTGGTATTGCAGGGTGAAGCTGTTGTGATGGAAGTTTACTGTCACTGTTTTATCTGTATTTATTATAAGTCTGTTAGTTTTGAACCATTGCTCTAAATTTTGAGTTAAATCAATAGCTGCTTCTTGAAGGCTGTCTTTGTTATGTGATCGAATTAGTATATTAGTGTCATCGGCAAAAAGTACTGTGGTCCCATTGGTTACACTTTCTGTTAGATCATTAACATACAAAATGAAAAGAATGGGACCAAGAACTGAGCCTCGAGGAACTCCATAACTGATAGTTTGTTCTTTACTATAGAAATTAGAAACTATATTTCTTGTGTCTTTGTGTTTAATTTGTATGTTCTATTGACGATCATGGATGTAAGACTGGATCCACTTGTTGGGAAAGCCACGAATCCCATAATTATATGGTTTCTGCAGTAAAATGTTTTGATCAATTACATCAAAAGCTTTACTAAGAACCAGAAATATTCCAGAAACATGTTACTTCTCATCAACAGCAGTTAAAACTTCATTTAAGAATGCATAAACAGCTGACTTGTCTGATTTTCCAGTTCTGAATCCATGTTGTGAGTCACTTACTATTTTTTCATTTTTTAGAATGGCTGTGAGTCTTTTAAGAAACAGTTTATCAAGAATTTTTCCAAATCCTGACAGTACTGACACAGTTCTATAATTTGTGGCATTACATTTGTCGCCTATCTTGTACAGTGGTGTTATTTTTACATATGTCTGATAATGGTCCTACAATGAATTCAGAACTTGATTTGATTTGATTTTTTCAGGGAAGCCAAAACAGTGTTGGTCCAACCCGCCACTGCCCGCACCGAAACTGAATTTATTGTGTGGTATCACTCCCTGTATGTCTAGTAAAGCCAACCAATGCCCTTGAACAGTGCAAGGAGTCCCTTTACCAGTTCTTTATTAGACACAATTTCTTCGGGTCTGGTTGTCCCAAATGTTCTGTGCCTTTTATTCTCCAATGCAATGCATTCGAAGATTAGATGTGATGCAGTTTCATCACTGTCATCACAGATCCTACATTTAGGGTCCTCTTCTGTTATTCCCATTGTATGTAGGTGTTTTTTGGAATTCCCATGGCCTGTCAGCAACCCAACCATTAGTCTAATCTCTCTCCTGTTCAGACCCAGGATTGCAGAGCTTCTTTTAAAACATAGCTTTGGCATCATTACCTTGCCATGTTTTTGTTGATGGACTTTGGTCCAATATTCTACCTGCTGTCTTCTGAGCCAGTTACGTAGCTCCAATTTGAACATTGCCTTGGTGATTGTCAGGACAGTTTCCAGTCCAATAAATGGATTCTCTGCCCCCATCCTGGCTAATCTGTCGGCATGTTCGTTGCCACTGATCCCCGAGTGGCCAGGGACCCACAATAGGTTTACTCTATTGCTTTCCCCTAGCTCCACTAGAACTCTGTGACATTCTGCAATAATTTTAGACCTTGTTGCAGGAGCTGCCAGTGATCTCAGGGCTGCCTGGCTGTCTGAATAGATATAGATGCTACAATCTTTGTAGCACCTACGCAAATTCTCCTCCACACACGCCCTGATGGCAGTGATTTCCGCCTGGAATACTGAGGCAAGTTTTCCTAGAGAGATGACACCCTCCAGTCTTGGCTACACCCCATATACCCCAGCCCCAACACCTTGGTCTGATTTTGACACGTCAGTGAACCAGACAATATCCCCTGTACGGTGTCAAACTATTTTCTCCCACTGCTCCCTACTACCAATTGTTATATTGAAAGGCTTGTTGAAGCAGTATGGGGTTATAATATAGTCGGCTGGCATTTCCCCAACCTTTCCTATATTTACCTCACTCACTATTTTAGTGTGTGATTCTGGATATCCCAAAGAGTTCCAGTTGTTGCCAGATTTGAGTCTGTATGCACCAGCCGCTGCCTCCATCTTGACCCAAAGGTTTAATGGGGGCATATCCAGCATGGTTTCCATCCCAGCAGTTGGTGTGCTGCTAATTCCGCCTGTTATGGCTAAGCAGGCTAATCTCTGCACCAATTCAGAACTTACTTTGCTAATAACATCTGGTATATCATCAACACCTGCTGAGTATTTATTGGGTAATCTTGTTATTATCATAGCTAATTCATCTGGTGTAGTAGGAGACAAGAGCAGTGTTTTTGTGTGGATTTTTGAATCAGTTAGTGGTCTATTGCCACCTGGTTGTGCTTTGTAATGTTTAGTTATGATTTGTTGTGCTACATTTGAAAAGTAGGTATTGAATTTACTAGCTACTAGGTGGGATCAGATATTTTATTGTTATTTTCATTGCGTTCTATGTTGTTGTCATCTAGTGATTTTGTACCTATTGCTGTTTTGATGATTTTCCAAGTTGCTTTGGTTTTATTTCTGCCATTTTCTATTTGTTTATCATTATCTAACTTCTTTGCCTTTGAAATCACTTGTCTAAGTATCCTTTTATATTGTTTAAAATAGTCAATAAAACTTGGATTTGTGGTTTGTTTTGAGTAATTATATTATATCCTTTTATTCTGGCATGATATTTTTATTCCTGCTGTGATCCAATTGTTGGAATTGCCTACAGACTTTATTGTGGATGTTTGTTTCGGGAAAGCAATTTCAAAACAATGTTTATATGTAGCCATAAAGTTATCGAATTTGTCATCTGTATTATTTGAGGTGTAGTCATCAGTCCAGTTTGCTCTATTCGAGAGGGAGCAAAAATAATCTATATTTTCATTGTTAAACATTCTGAAATTACCTCTAATTTTTGGAGGTTCAGTGAGTCCTGGGATAGATACTGTCAAAATCTGAGCCTGGTGATCACTATAACCAGTGTTTACTACTTGGGTGTTGTAGGTATATTTATCTGAATTTATAAAACCTTGGTCTATGGTTGTTGCAAAAGTCTTAGTAATATGAGTTGGCTTGGTTACAGTAGGTTTTAGGTTAAAGGAGTTCAATAGGTCTTCAACTTCATATTTAAATTTACTGGGTTTCGAAAAATCAACATTGAGATCTCCACATATTATAATATTTTTTGAGTGTGTTTAAACTTTCTAACAGCTCTGCCATATTATCATAAAAACTTTTTTTATCTCCGTCTGGTGCCCTATATACACAAATAATTTGTGTTGGGAAGTTCAATTATTGAGAGCTCTATGTGCTTTTCCCTGGGTAGGCTGTCGAATTTGGTTATGATTCTATATGTTATATCTTCTCTGATATATTTGCAGCTACCACTATTCTCGAGTACTTCTCTACAATAAAATCCACTTAATTTGAACTGAGGGATGCACGTCATGGTTAACTTGCTTTTGACCAACCAGTGTTCAGTAAAACACAAAACAGAAATATCACTAAGATCATTTAGTAATATTTCTATTTCATTCCGTTTGTTGGTCAGTGACTGCACATTCTGGTGGAACAATGTAAAGTTTGAAGTTTGGCATGTGTCAGGCTTATTACTTGCTTGACCACTTACCTCTTTTTTAGATCTGGCCCTGTCCGCTTTAAAAAATTGTCCTGTTGGTATATACTGATGTCTTGATTGCTGTTTCTCTGAAATTTTGGTCTCTCCTATCTTGTGCTGTGGTGCTCCTCTTGCTTATCCACTTGTCAAGCAGCATTTGTTTCATTTTAGACACTTTCCCTTCAATGATTTTGTCACGGTTTTTATTTCTGTGAGACATTGTTGTCTCCAGACATGGTTGCTGGTTAACAGATGAATACACACGCCTTGTACAATTATTACTTTGAATTAATGAACAGAGCTTTTTGCATATTTGGTCCTTTCCCTTTCTGTTCAAGTGAAAACCATGATGTGTAAATTTATCATGTGATAGTCTCTCCATCTCGAAGTTTATGCATATCCTACTTTTGTTGCAAGATGTTGAACAGTTCACTGTTTGCACTAGACGATGATTAACCATCGAGATTTTTTTCGATCATGTTGGCGTTATCAAATCTTTGAGGAATTGGGTGCAGAATTACATTGGCATGGATGTTTCTGCCGTCTGTATTATAAGATAGTTCATGATTAATTTGTAAGTTTAGGGACTAATGACCACATAGTTAAGTCCTATAAGCTCTACAAACATTTTAAAATTTGAATAACATCTAGTGTTGTTCTTCCCTCAATTCCAATATTAAACTATGAGTTTCTACATAACAGATTCCAACTCATAACCTCACTTTCAACAGCGGGTATTGGGATAAGCGAATTGACGTGATGGACAGTGTGAATATAACTTGCCGTGGTGGTGCTGTGACGTGACATTAACATGACGTTGACATGCCTGAGAGTGTAAATTGGCCTTAATACACTATATAGTTTGTTTAACTTGCAGGCGTATATACCAAACCATATTAAAACATGTTAGCTTTCCTATCGAGGTCATATTATCACATCCATTGCCAGAAAACAGTCGACACAGTTTCGGAAATTATTCACTGCAACATCAATTACACTTTTTTCTTTTCTTGTTTTGTTCATTACTTCAGGTTTAAACCATTCAGTCATGTCTTCATTACTTTCAGTCCCTCATAGTACTATTTCTTCCTTCCTTTATTTTATATTGCTTGTTGTCAATATCTCTATTAGTTTACTATCGACCATTATGTTTCGATACTTCTATTTCATAGAAATTCATTAATGCTGCCATAGAGTATTATGTTGGATTTGTATGGTACGGTTTTGATTAAAATTTTCTTTTTAAAGATACACTATACATCAGAAATACTCATAATTTGTAATATTATCAGACTCTAAGAGTGTACTACAAGCAATTTCTAATATACAAATTTAGAAACCACAAATGAATACCTATTACAAGCCGCCTATTTTATCATGAATGCCTTAAAGACAGAAACGGATCACTTTCAGCTCCAACAATTAAAGAGGTGTATTTGTTAATTTTTCCCATGGGGTATGCTGATGAATTTATTTATTTAAGCATCCAATAGATCATATACATGATTTAGGACTTGTCAAGAATAGGTTGTTACAAATAGAGCCACAAATGATTACATTAATACACAAAAACTGATTTCTGAAGAAATATATTTTACATAGAGTGAAATATAATTTAAAAATACAGAAACTAGGTTAATCTACAGTAATTAAGTGTGTTTGAGAAAAAAAATATTATTATGTTACACTGTCACTTAAAATAGAGAATGTCCATATACAGAAATAAACACAAATGTAATTAATATTCACAACATATGTAAACTACTGTGAAGCTAATAAGAATGATAACCAAAATATCCACAGGTGTTCTGCCGGTCTATAGTGTCCAACGGGCACAATATTTCGGCGATCATACATGTCGCCATCATCAGGTGAATTGACGGACTGAGCTCCTGGAAACGCATATCACAAGTATGTAACAGTGCTTGTTTGGAAGCGCTGGAACAGAGATCCGCACGCTACGGCGGCTCGAAGGGAACTGGGTTTTAGCACGGTAGCGGGCGATTTAAATATCCTACGCCCGCGGAGCGACCCCTCCGTGGTCCACGCCCTGCGCCGCGATCGCGCAGTGGAACCGATTGCGACGGCGTCTGAGATGACGTCGATATGAAGTTTCCTTCGAGCCGCCATAGCATGCGGTTCTCAGTGCCGTCGCGTTTCCAGGAGTTCAATCTGTCAGTTCACCTGATGATGGCGACTTGTATGATTGCCGAAATATTGTGCCCATTGGACACTATAGACTGACAGTGCACCCGTGGATATTTTGATTATCAAATACGCAGGGAGAAACTAAAGAATCACATCATATAAGAATGGACCATAATGCAATTAAACCCGTACTTTAAAAATTTATTACATGAACTGAGACCAACACAGTACTCCCCTGGGTGCAAGAATGCAGAGTAATTTCTTTTATTGCAGGAAGGATACACATAGTATGATATAATAATATGCATACAGCAGTATGTTCTAGTTTTCCATTATTGTTAGTAGGTATTCATTTACAGTGTAATAGCTCATACCTAAAAGGTGTGTCTTAATACTTTTCTTGAAGAGGCCTACATGAGATATTTGTTTAATATTATCTGGCAATTTATTGTGCAGCTTTATGCCTTGATATAGTACACTATTTTGTCTCCTGCACTTATTTTTTTCTTTCTAGGTGTAATTTTTCTCTGTTTCTGGTAGCATGAGAATGTATTTAGTTGTTTGTAGCGTCCTGGGTTATATTTTTATTTATAAACAGTACAGTCTGTAATATATACACACTTAGTGCAGATGAGATTTTTAGTTTTTTGAATAAGTCACTACAGTGGGCCTGTTAACTACGGTATGAAATGATTCTTATAGCTTTCTTCTGAATCTTAAAGATAATCTCCATGATTTTTTAATTTGTTTCCCAAAAAATGATGCCATAACTGAATACTGAATGTACATATGCATGGTATGTGTCTTCCAAACAAGCACCGTTAAATATTTGTGATATTATTCTGAGAGCATAACAAGTTGATGACATTCCTTTGGCTAGAACCCTTGTATGCTCCTTCCATTTTACTTGGCTGTCTACTAATAGCCCCAAAAACTTGGTGCTTGATACACAGTTAATCTTGGAACCTCTCACGTTTAGTGATACAGTTTCCTTTTCTTTATTTATTAATAAGTTCATGCTGTTTGTTTTCTCTATATTTAGTGTTAATTTAATTGTCTTTGTCCATTTATCAATATCTATTAATGGGCAATTTGCTTTTTCTAGTAACATTTCAGTAGTCTTTTCAGTGATTATTACATTGCTGTCATCTGCATATAGAATTTTATCTCTGTGATTAACACTATCTGGGATGTTGTTTATGTATATCAGAAATAATATTGGTACTAGTATGCTCCCCTGTGGGGCTCCTATGTTAATTTTTCTTGGATTTGATAAATGCTTGACAATAAATTGGGATGCATTGACAGTTTGAGCTACATCATTATGGGTAGCGAAAGTTGGCTCAAGCCGGAAATAAGTTCAGAAGAAGTATTTGCAAAAGATCTAACAGTGTTCAGAAAGGATAGATTAAACAAAATAGGTGGGGGACGTGTTTATCGCCATCAAAAGTAGTATTTCGTGTATCGAAGTTGAAGTTGATAGTTCCTGCGAGCTATTAGGGGTAGAGGTTGTACCTGAAAATCGTAAGAAGTTAATAATTGGTTTCTTTTACCAGCCTCCCGACTCTGAGGATACAGTAGCAGAAAGGTTCAAAGAAAACCTGACTCTAATTACAAAAACGTACCCGACTCACATGATAATAGTAGGTGGTGATTTTAATTTACCCTCAATCTGTTGGCGAAATTATATTTTCAAATCAGGTGGTAGGCATAAAACATTGTGTGAAACTGTACTCAACATATTCTCTGAGAATTACTTCTTACAATTAGTTCATAAGCCAACTAGAATTGAAAATGAACACACTTGATCTCTTAGCAACAAATAATCAGCTCATAACGAGCATTAACACGGATACAGTTATTAGTGAACACAGAGCTGTTGTAGCCAGATTGAATATTGAAAGTCCCAAAGTTACCAAAAATAGACGAAAAGTATATTTGTTCAGGAAAGCAGATAGAAACAAAATACATTGCTTCTTGAAAGACAGCTTCCACTCGTTTCTAACAATAAACGTAGGTGTAGACCAGATGTGGCTCAAATTCAAAGACATGGTATCGACAGCAATTGAATACCAAATAAATTAATAAAAGAAGGAGGCGATCCCCCTTGGTACACAAAACAGGTCAGGACACTGTTGCAAAAGCAAAGGAAAAGGCATACTAAATTTAAACGAACACAAAATTACCAGGATTGGCGATCGTACTCAGAAGCTCGAAATTTAGCGAGGGTTTCAATCCGAGATGCCTACAATACTTATCACAACGAAACTCTTTCTCGAAATTTGACTGAAAACCCAAAGAGATTTTGGTCATATGTTAAATATACTAGGGGCAAATCACAAACAATACCTTTACTACGTTTAGTAATCGATCCTGCCGATTACAGCGCTACTAAAGCAGAGTTACTAAACATAGCTTTTAGAAACTCATTCACCAAAG
This sequence comes from Locusta migratoria, assembly GCA_026315105.1. Taxonomy (NCBI): domain Eukaryota; kingdom Metazoa; phylum Arthropoda; class Insecta; order Orthoptera; family Acrididae; genus Locusta; species Locusta migratoria. The sequence goes on along the minus strand of CM048748.1, from coordinate 286,083,023 downwards.
AAAACTAAACCAATATTCCAGATTTCGAATTACGAACAGATTCCATAATGAGTAACGTAGAAGTAGATATCATCGGAGTAGTGCAGCAACTAAAATCACTTAACAAGAACAAGTCTTCTGGTCTGGATTGTATACCCATTAGATTTCTATCTGATTATGCTGTAGTGATAGCCCCTTACTTAACAGCCATGTACAACCGCTCTCTCAAAGAAGGATCTGTACCAAAATATTGGAAAGTTGCGCAGATCACACCTATATTCAAGAAAGGCAGTAGGAGTAACCCACCAAACTACAGGCCTATTTCATTGAGTCAATTTGCAGCTGTATTCAAATATTATGTATTATCTCGAACAGAATGATCTATTAACCCAAGGTCAACATGGATTTACAAAATATCGTTCATGCGAAACGCAACTAGCTATTTACTCACACGAAGTGATGGTGCTATCGACAAAGGGTTGGCAAATCGATTCCGTATTACTTGATTTCCAGAAAGCTTTTGACACCATACCTTACAAACGGCTTTTAATCAAATTGCGTGGTTATGGTATATCGCACCAAATTTGCGATTGGATAGGGGTTTTCTTGTCAGAGAGGACACAGTTCGTAGTAATCGATGGTAAGGCATCGACTAAAACAGAGGTTATATCAGGCGTTCCACAGGGTAGTGTTATTCGTCCTCTGCTGTTCCTTATTTACATAAACGATTTAGGGGAAAATCTAAGTAGCTCTCTTAGGTTGTTTGCAGATGACGCCGTCATTTACTGTCTAGTAAAATCATCTGAAGATCAAAATCAACTGCAGAATGATCTGAATAAGATATCACTATAGTGTAAAAAATGGCAATTGATTTTAAATAATGAGAAGTATGAAGTCGTCCACATGAGTACAAAAAGAAATCCGTTAAACTTTGTTTACAAGATAAATCAATCAAAAGTGAAGGCTGTAAACTCCACAAAATACTTAGGAATTACTATTAATTCAGATTTAAACTGGAAAGAACACGTAGATAATGTCGTGGGAAAGGCGAACCAGAGACTGCGTTTTATTGGCAGAACACTTAAAACATGCAACAGAACTACAAAAGAAACTGCATACACTACGCTTGTCCATCCATTTTTGGAGTATTGCAGCCCAGTGTGGGATCCTTATCAGGTGGGTTTGACGGAGGACATGGGAAGAGTCAAAAGAAGGGCAGCTCGTTTCGTATTGTCACAATACAGGGGAGACAGCATTATGGAAATTATACAGGATCTGGGATGGAAATCATTACAACAATGGCGCTTATCGCTGCGGCGTGGGCTACTTGCGAAACTCCAATCGCCAACATTCCCCTTCGAATGCGAATATATATTGTTGACTGCCACTCTACATAGGTAGAAATGATCATCAGAATAAAATACGAGAAATCAGAGCTCTATCGGAGAGATTCAGGTGTTCTTTCTTCCCGCGCGCTATTCGAGAATGGAATGGGAGATAAGTAGTATAAAGGTGGTTCGAAGAACCCTCTGCCAGGCACTTAAATGTGATTAGCAGAGTACCCTATGTAGATGTAGATGTACTTCTACTATCTGCACTCTGTTTTTTATGTATGACTAAAACCAATCATTTATGTCTTATGCCTGGTGCCTCTAGCTTATTCAGTAGTATCGTATGATCAACAGTGTCAAAAGCTTTGCAGAGGTCTAAAAAGATACCTGTCACAAAATCACCTTTGTCGAGAGCCTCCAGAAAATTTTTTTGGATTGTGCTATGGCTGATCCTGTGCCTTTACCACTCCTAAAACCGAACTGTGTATTTGCCAAGATGATGTATTTATCCAGATACCTCATTAGTCTGTTTTTCATGAAAGTTTCTATTATTTTGGAAAATGTTGATAAAAGATAAAGTGGTCTGTAGTTGTCTACGTCTTCGGGGCCATCCTTTTCCAGCAGGGGTATGATTTTTGCACGTTTAAGATATCCTGAAAACTTTCCCAATGTGAAGGATTCATTTATTATATCACCTAATGGAGCTTTTAAACTATCTATGCCTGTGTTAACCACACTTATGGGTACCTCATCAAATCCAATTGGTTTTTTATCCTTTAATTACAATAGAATGTTCTTTATTCCGTTTTCTGTTGTAGGAAACAACAAAATTGAATTTGTTGCACAACAATTTATGGATGCAGTAATGTTGTCAGGCAGTTAATTTTGTTGCAATACTAGAAAAGTGGTCATTTATAAAATTAACTAACTTTTCTGGGTCATTTATCAGCCTACCTTCCTCCCTGATTTCAATGTTTTTGTTTCCTCTGACCCCTTTCCCAGGTTCCTGCTTGACTATGTTCCAAATGGCTTTGCTTTCATTTTGTGAGTTCATTATTATACTGTCATTTACTGTCTTTTTGGTAGCACACGGAACCTTCCTGTGTGTCTTTTTGTAATTTTGATAATAACTGTAAAAATCTGGATGGTTTTTATTGTCTTTTATTGAGTTTAGGTATCGAAGAGTCTGAGAAATTTTTTTTTTACCTGCCGTGATCCATTTATTGGATGATGGTCTTATGGAAGTTAGCACCTTAGGGAATTTTTCCTGAAATATCGATTTAAATATTGTGGAAAATCTGCAGTAGTTTTTGTCTGCAGATCGTTCACAATATACTTCTTCCCATTTTTGGAAAGTCACCTCCCTCACAAACTGAATTATATTTGAATTTCTTTTGTAAAAATGTGACTTGGAAGAACTTTTTGTGAGTGCTTTCAGTTTAATGATTTGACAAGTGTGATCAGAAACCCCAAGATCGGGTAGAATAACTGTACAGTTTTTACTGTTTATGTTTGTCATTACATGGTCTAAAGCTGTTGCTGAAGTCTTAGTAATCCTAGTTGCATTGTTGACTAATTGAGAAATTCCATATCTGTTCAAGATATTTAAGTAGGAACTAGTTATTCTATCAATTCTATCTGTTTTTATATCTATATTTATGTCACCACACAAAATTATGTTACTCTTTAAGATGGATACTTTCTCCAGCATATCTGTTAGTTTTTCTAAGAAAATATCAAAATTTCCACTAGGAAGCCTGTAGATACATATTACAATTACATTCTTATACATATTGACTCCTGAAAGTTCGATTGCTGACACTTAAAAATGACATTTAAATCTGGAAAGAAGGTCATTTCTGACTTTAAATTGTGTCCCTTGTTTAACAAAAATACACACTCCCCCACCATCAAAATATGTCCTACAATAGTAGCTAGCTATTTCATATGAGGGCAAAGCTACATACACAATTTCAGATTGCTTACACCAAAGTTATGTGATGCACACCATTGTGTTATTTAAAACTGAAAGTTCAACTTCTAGTTGTTGTATTTTGTTCCTAATTGATTGAATATTCTGATGCATGACACTTACAACTGTGGGAGATTCCATGTTATGAGGTATGGTAATGTGCTTGTTTGTCGAGGATTATTGCCAAGCCCTGTAATGGCTCAGTATTTGAAATGACCATGTCTTCATTTCTTACCTTAGGATTTTTTTTTAGGCTTTTTGGTTGTAAAAAATCTTTCAGATGGCTGGGCAGTTTGACATTTCTTTTAACTGGGAGTGCAGAAGTTGCTGCTATTGGAGGGGTTGGATCCGGAGTTGGAGCTTAACCATTGGGGTTGTTGCTGGTCCTGCTGATGCTGAGTTGTAGGTAATTGCTTCTTTCGCTGATACTGCTGTTGCTGACTTTGGCGCCTTGCATGGAATTATGCTCTTCATATTCTCTCTTCTGGCTATGATTTCATGCACCATTTTACACAGAAAAGTCTTCCCTTCGTAATTTACATGCATTCCATGCCTGGTATGGTGATACCTGTTACGTTTGCCTATATCAAGGGCGTTGCATTTTTCAAATGAAGAGCAGATCTGTTTTATTTTAATGTTGGTTTTCCTTATTTCCTTGTTCACATGTGATTGATACATTAGGTCATGTCTGTGAGGTAATGTTGCAACGATTGTATTTCGTTGTTTATTTTTGTCTAGGAACTGGTTTAGTTTTGTTAAGAAGTTATTCGTGTCGTATTTTCAACATCGTTTGCTCCCTTTATGTACACCACATAGTCATTTTTATGCAACATTTTGTCACGTAAACTGAAATTAATTATGCTTTTCTCTGTTGCTCCTGGTTTAACAATACCTGTAGCATTGCCATTACTGTGTTCTCTGAAAAATCTTGTCAAGTTTTTCCCATGTTGTCGGTCAAAAATAGTACCCTATATGGTGTCTATCATATTACTTCCATTATACCGTGCAGTTGGTGTCATTCACAATTTCACACCATCACATTTTTCCCTGGCACTGATTTTCGGCCTTGTTTCACTATTCTGTCGACACGTTTGGTTTAAAAGTTTATCTTCATTTGCCAGTGTTAATTCAGTCCACTTCATTCACTGAAAGAACTTCATACTTGTTTTTAACTACCACTTTTTCGAGATTTTCTCTGCCTGGCTTCCAAATTATATTTGAACTTTTGTTTTTATAAGGTCTGTCGCATCCTTTCTGCATCTCGTTCCTTTCTACTGCTCTAGTTTTCAGTTTGCATGTTTCACCGTTAAAAATAACCTACTTCTTCAACTCGGAATTTTCACTTCTTAGTTACGAAATATCACGTCTTAGAATGTCCAGAATGTTTTGTAAACTTGCGATACGTTCGTTTAGTTTCACGATTTCACCATCACAATTCCCACGAAGTCCTTTCTTAATGGCAGAACTGTTGTTGTTGTTGTTATGGTCTTCAGTCCGGAGACTGGTTTGATACAGCTCTCCACCCTACTCTATCCTGAGCGAGCCTTTTCATCTCCTCATAAGAAAGACAACCCACATCCACTTGAATCTGCTTACTATATGCGTCTCTTGGTCTCCCTCTGCGGTTTTTACCCCACACACTTCCCTCCAATGCTAAATTTACGATTCCTCGATATCTAAGAATGTGTCCTACCAAGCGATCCCTTCTTTTAATCAAGGTATGCCAATAATTCCTTTTCTCACCAATTCTGTTCAGTACTTCTTTATTAGTTATGCGATCTACCCACCTAATCTTCAGTATTCTTCTATAGCACCACATTTCAAAAGCCTCTATCCTCTTCCTGTCCACACTGCTTATCGTCCATGTTTCACTCCCGTACAAGGCAACACTCCACACAAATGCCTTCAGAAAAGACTTCCTTACACTTAAATTAATATTTGATGTTAGCAAATTTCTCTTTTTCAAAAATGCTTTTCTTCCCATTGCCATTCTGCATTTTATATCCTCTGTACTGCGACCAAGTAACTAAACTCATCTACCACCTTCATTGTTTCGTTACCTAATCTAATTCCTTCAGCATCACGTGATTTTCTAAGACCGCATTCCATTATTTTTGTTTTGCTCTTGATAATGTTCAATTTATATGCTCTCTTCAACACACTGTCCATTCCATTCAACTGCTCTTCCAAGTCCTTTGCTGGCTCTGACAGAATTACAATGTCATCAGCAAAACACAATGTTTTTGTTTCTTCCCCCTGAACTTTAATCCCTATTCCAAATTTTTCCTTGCTTTCCTTCACCACCTGCTTGATGTACAAATTGAATAGCACCGGAGAAAGGCTACAACCCTGTCTTACTCCCTTCCCAACTGATGCTTCCCTTTCATGCCCTTCAAGTCTAATAACTGTGGTCTGGCTTTTGTATAAGTTGTAAATAACTCTCCTTTCCCTGTATCTTACCCCCGCTGACTTCAGAATTTGCAAGAGTGTATTCCAATCAACATTGTCAAAAGCTTTCTCCAAATCTACAAAAGCTAGAAATGTAGGTTTACCTTTCCTTAATTTATCTTCTAAGATAAGTCGAAAAGTGAGTATTGCCTCCCGGGCTCCTACGTTTCTCCTGAATCCAAACTGATCTTCCCTGAGGTCAGCTTCTACCAGCTTTTCCATTCTCCTGTAAATAATTCGTGTTAAAATTTTGCTACCATGACTTATTAAACTGATGGTTCTGTAATTTTCACACCTGTCTGCGCATGATTTCTTTGGAATGTGTATTATTGCATTTTTCTTAAAGTCTGAAGGTATTTCGCCTGTCCCATACATCCTACACACCAGTTCAAATAGTTTTGTCATGGTTGGCTCTCCCAGAGACTTTAGTAGCTCTGAGGGTATGTCATCTACTCCTGGGGCCTTGTTCCGATCTAGGTCTTTCAGGGCTCTGTCAAATTCATCTCTCAGTATAGTATGTCCTATTTCAATTTGATCTACTTCCTCTTCCCTTCCTACAACATCGTCTCTAAGTTCATTTCCTTTGTAGAGCTGCTCTATGTACTCTTTCCACCTTTCAGCTTTCCCTTCTTTGCTGCGAACTGGTTTCCCATCTGAGTTCTTGATATGTGTAGAGTTGCTATTCTTGTCCCCAAATGTCTCTTTTATTTTCCTGCACACGGTATCTACTTTTCCACTTCTTATACATTCTTCTACAGATTTGCATTTGGCTTTGGCCACTCCAGCTTAGCCATTTTGCGCTTCCTGTCAATCTCATTTCTTAGTCGTCTGTACTCCGTTTTGCCCGTTTCATTTACTGCATTTTTATATTTTCTCCTTTCATCAATTAAATTTAGTATTTCCTGTGACATCCACGGATTTTTTGTAGGTTTTTCCTTTCTATCTATTTTGTCCTCTGCTGCCTTCACTATTTCATCACTCAATGCTACCCATTCCCCTTCTACTGTTTTATTTCCCCCTGTTTCTGTCAATTGATGCCTAAATATCCCTCTGAATTTCTCCAGAACTTCACGTTCTTTCAATTTATGTAAGTCCCATCTCCTTATTTTCCTACTTTTCTGCAGTTTTTTCAGTTTCAGCTTACTGCTCATGACTAACAAGTTATGGTCAGAGTCTATATCTGCTCCTGGGTATGTCTTACAGTTTATCACCTGGTTCTGGAAACTATGTTTTACCACTATAAAATCTATCTGATACCTTACGGTGTCTCCTGGTCTCTTCCATGTATACAACCGTCTTTTATTAATTTTTAACCACGTGTTTGTTTCAATTAAATCATGTTCCGTGCAAAATTCTACCAGGCGACTTCCTCTTTCATTCCTTCTACCCAGTCCATAATCACCTAGTAATAACTTCTATTCACTTTATCACCATAAAGAACCTCACTGGACGCTATTTTCTCGACTTCTCAAAGCCTATAGGAGAATGATTTGATCCAAGGGTATCTTGCACAACATGTTGTGTCGAAATTCGGGTAGTCCTATCCATGTGATGTAGGCCTATCCATGTGGTGTTCGAAATTTCGATATATAGATGCAATTGCGATTCGTTATTTGTTAGTGAGTATTTCTACTGCTATTGCTTGAAAATCCTGGTTGGACAATGGTATTTTAATTTGCTTAAATACGATTTATGTATTACTCAATATGGCTATTCAACCTGTACCATGTTCCCGATTTCATTATATCAGATGGTAAGATCTATCATCTACATCTAAATGTCATATTAGATTTAATCCACGTCTCACTATCTACAACTATGTTGTAGTTATTGGAAAAAAGTCCATGCATGAATGAATCTTTATTGGCATATAATGATCTTTCTTTCCACTGATGAATTTTATGTCCATTGTTTCGTTTGAATGTTCAGAGATTACTTATGAGCTATTTCTGTGTTTTGTTATATTTATTTTTAACACTATTGACTCAACCTTATTGTATATATCTACCTGGACCAGATTTGAATAGATAAACTTTTTTATTAAGTTTATAATCGCATGATGCAGGTGTTTAATCACTGTCTTATTATTGTGTCTTCCACTCCTGATGGGATCGAATGGTGGGGCTCAGGGGTACGTGGTCACGGTCTACAGGGATTCTCTTTAATAGGAGATATGGGTAAATTTATGTTAGCAAAGACATGATTAGGAATCGGCATATTCTTTAAATTTTGGGCCCTCTGTGGGGCACAGTTACTGTGAATCTGTGTGTCTTACTTTACGAGAGAGGAAAACCTGATTTCTATTGTCGTCCAGTTGCCTATCGATAATATGGCGTAAGTTGTCTCGATATACCTCGAAGGTTAATATCGGAGTTTTGATACATCTTTGTTTTTCATTCGACGCCATATTTCGTATAGGATGGTTTGTTTTGTATAATTTCAACGTTGTAACAGATTCGTTTGTGTTTAGGTTTCAAGAAGAGGGAAAAAGATTTCTTGCGGTGAGTGTGTTATTGTTTCGTATTAGTTTTAAGTTGGTTGTAATTACAGGGAGCACCTTTTAAGTAAAAAACAAGTATGTGGTCAGGTAGTGGAAATTATACCTATCGTGTATTATGTTGTTTGTTGCTACTCTCACTCAGTAAGGTTTGGCTGTTAGTTCTCTTGTTATTGATTCATAAAAGTAGCTGGTATTTTCTGGATCGTTTGTTTGGGTGACATTTCTTGGTGCGCTCGCTTCGTGGTATTGTGTGTCAACAGAAGTGTCCCGATTTTGAAAACTTGTTTCCTTGTGAGATGCGAGTATTAGCCATGGATGGCTTTGTATCAAGATGAATGTTTACGCATTGTTTCTAAATTTCCGATGTGATCTGGAGGGATCGTCGAAGTTTTGTTGTTTGTGTCATTTGGGTTAGCACCAAAGTAGTGTACGTATGGCGTAAATAGAAGTTGTATTCACAAAAATATCCTGTTAAGATACAATACTACTGTTTCCATGTAGCTAAACCTGTGAAAAGCTTGCAAACGTTTGGTAATAGTTTTTCTCATATTATTTTATGGGGATAGAGATGTTTCATCTAACTCACTCATTTTACTTTGGAGTCTTATTAACACAGGGAGTAAATAAAACTCGACTGTAGCGTCCTTGACTATGTAGCATGGTCTACTTATCTGATATTTTAGCGCATCATTGATGTGAATAGGGACTTGCTTCCCAGGAAACATTATTGTTGCTTACGACTTATGTTATTTTTGCAATATTTTCCTCGAGTATCATTGTAAGTTTCATTTATACCGACAGATTGTAAATAGAATTTTGTGCCTCAAAATATGATCGAAGTAACGTTTAATTTGATATATTTTGTTATGAACAGCATTTTAATTTAGTATTATTGTTTTTGTATTTGAACCCATTAGTTAGTTTTGGCATATTCCACTGATGTTCTTGGTGTGCTAACATATGTAGCTTAGAAACACACACTTTAGATGTCACTTGCATATTTTGAATCATTTTCATTTAGGTACTTAGTCATGTGTGGTGGTTTATTTTTACTATAGGTTTGCATTGCTATTTTATTCATGTGGATAGCCTAGTTGTTTTCACTGCAGTTCTTTTTGTCAGTTCTTTGATAAATTATTACTAAATGTTAGGCCTATAGGAATATATGAATAGTCATGGTGTACTTATTAGTCATGTAGTTCATCATTGAGCAATGTAATTTGATTGAAATGATCTAAGTATTATTTGAATTGCAGTTGTTGCATGCTGGATGTTTAACCTTAAATGACTTTTTAATAGGCCTGCTTGATGTGGTTATATTTTTGTAATAGGCCATATGAAGATGGGGATTTTATGCAATTTTTTTTCTTTTACTAGTCTAATTTACTTTTGAGAGCTTGGCAGAGTGACATCTAGTCACATAACTTATCCTTGAAGTTTGTGAGTACTACTTTGTGTATGACTTTTGACAATCTACAAAGATTTCCTACGCTTGCCAAGATTTTTGGGAGGAAATTTAGTTATACTTATTTCCTCTACTGTAGGACCACTGTGCTGTAACCATTAAAAATAACATGGAAGAGAGGAGTTTGTTTGTGTTAGATTTACACTAGGATCAAATGTTTGTAAATCTGTGTGACCAAACTGCGTGGTCATCAGTCTGTAGCTTACAAACTACGTAAACTAAGATAAACTAACCTAAGGACAACACACACCCCCATGCCCCAGGGAGGACTCGAACCTTCCACTAGGATCACCACCAAATTTCTACCATTGATATGGGGATCATTATCATTTGTCATTGTTGTTTTTATGATTTATGACTAAGTTTGTGTTGTATTTTTGTTCATCCCTGTATTTCGACATGAAAATGTGTGTGTTTTCAGACAGTTACACCAAATTAAGACTGAGGTTCATTATGGGCTGTCCATAGTCAGAAATAGTCTCTATTGCTAATGTTGCCAAATGGATTGAAGTAACTTTTTATTATCTCTTTGGGTAAAATAAAGTCCATGCTTACATGATTGGCACTTGTCTAGATGTTGGCAACAGCATGATGAATGACGACAGGAGGTAAAGGAATAAGCAATAGCTTTATGTTTTGTAAACAAATAGGCATGGTGCACGTAGATGTTTTTATGAATGACATTGCAGCATCAAGACATATTCATTGAAAAATTGTAGATTGCAGTTTCATCTCCGAAGAAATGTGTTAAAAGTACGTGGAGAACAGTTAACTACATGAATCTAACAATTTGTTTTAATGATGTAGTTTCGGCTGATAGGTGTATTTTTATTCACAAGAAGTAAAAACTATTAATGAATAAATGCGGTCAACTTATGTTACATAAAGCAAACTCTTTCACCCATGTAGTGACTACTTAACACTGTACTATTCCAAAAGAAATTGGACAAACTTATCATCTGTACATCCACCACCGCTTTGTTTGCAAAGCCTAAAGCTATTTCAGTTTCCTTCATCTCCTGTTACTAATTGTGCTGTTACCAACATCTACATGTGAAGTGCCAATCGGGTATGCATGAACTGCAATGTGACCAATCTTTGTGATCTTATTTCTTCAGTGTGAAAATATGCCAAACTATTTTTCACTGTTTTCTTCCCTAGTCTTAACAAAAATTCCAACATATGCTATTTCTCTAATGGCGTGTCGTTGCCAGGGCGTTAAACAGTAATCTTAATTTCTTCGATTTATGTTCAACACGGTTGCACCAAATGTTCCATGTGGTAGTTTCGCTTCTGCATTAGCAGTACTTACTGGAACATGCAATATCCCATTTCATCCCTTGTTAATGACATAGGCTCTTCTTGTGTAGCAGTATCTCTTGTTTCGCTACTCATTGTTTATTGGTGGCTGTTGAGAGTAAAGTATTTCCTTTGTCATCTTCACATTAATATAGACCTACAAATTTTCTTCCTGTTCCAAGGAAATGTGCTCACTTTCGGTAAAATGAAGACTCAGCAAGGAATGAATATTCACTATGGTACTTGGTTTGTATATCTTTTGGATTGAACTTTTAGAGCCGAGTGCACGAATCTTGATTACAAATCAACGGTGCTTGATTTTTCATTTTACCATGTTCACTGCAAAATTTTGGTATACCAATGTTGAGTTGACTGCTGATAAATTTGCCTGTTGCTCAGGCCCAGTTTCCGTAAAATGGTCTTAATATTGAAGCTTGTTTCCATGTTGTGTGTGACTGACAAAAACTGTTAGACCTTGACCATTCAAATCATGATCTAAACTGTGTTGAAGTGATTGTGAAAAGGGGAAACCCTTTTGAAGACTGATAAGAAGTTTCAAGAGAATTGAAAGAAAAAGGTTGGTTTTGTTAAACCAAATTACTGATAAGTCATTGTTTCCTACTGATTTGAATAATCCTCTTTCTACAAAAATTTTGCCGTAGTAAATTGTGTTAATTAGGATACCTCATTGAAACTGCCATTGATGTAGCTTGCCACTGAAAAGAATGATGGCGAGAATTGAGTGTTCATCTAGGTTTTACAGTTTTGTAAGAGTTACTCTGTGTGCCTTACTCTGAAATTCTGAAGTTACTCCATCTTCCAGTTTACTAAAAATAGTTGGCATAATTGTAGATCAGCATACCACCTGTCAGCTTTGACCCATGACGTCATCAACATGGAGACAATGGCGTATATACTCATAACCAATATCGTTACCAGAACAATCGGGAAGGGGAGGGACAAGAAAAGGCAAACATAAATACATGACAATTATCATAAAAGAAATGAAATGACACTAACAGGACAAGTGCAGGAATGTGGGGGTTTTGAGTGGGGACGTTCTAAGCAGGGGGGAAAAGGACAAAGAAACCCATTGGAAAAACAAAACTATTCAGAAAGAATCGTATTTCTTAAGATGCCCACAAGAAAGGAGAGGACAAAAATTGGTATGGAACTTCAGTTGACCTATATTACACATAAAATGAAACTCAGAATCCAAACTACTCCAAAAACAATGAAAATACTACTTAACATAAAATGAAATAACTCTACACGAAGACTTATAACACTACACAAATAATTAATAAGAAATTTAAAAATGACTTGCTCAAAAATGTCTCGCCTACTCCCACCGAAGTTGGCCTATCCAAAAGCGTGCGCACACACACACACACACACACACACACACACCCGCGCGCGCACACACACACACACACACACACACACACACACACACACACACACACACACACACTGTTATGTCTGTGAATGGAATTTTAAGTTTAATAGGTAATGACATTGTCAGACACATATTACTGCCCAAGTTACAGTTGCACGTAGATCATCTGTGTCTATAAATATAAATGTTAATGTTAAAATATAAAAAATAGACGAAGATTACTCACCAGGCGAAGGAGCACAGGTGTGACAGCATCACAAATAAATAAATGAATACACACACACACACACACACAATCGCAAGCTTTCGCAACCCAGTTGCGTCTTCAGGCAGTAGGGAAGGAGAGGGAAAAGGAAATGATGAGGGTTTTAAGGAAGGGGGTAAGGAGCCATTCCAATCCCGGGAGAGGAAAGACTTACCTTGGGGGAAAAAATGGAGGGTAAACAAATGCACACATGCCCACACATTCACACAGACACAAGTACACCTAATGTGTCTGTGTGAATGTGTGGGCATGTGTGCATTTGTTTACCCTCCATTTTTTCCCCCAAGGTAAGTCTTTCCTCTCCCGGGATTGGAATGGCTCCTTACCCCCTTCCTTAAAACCCTCATCATTTCCTTTTCCCTCTCCTTCCCTACTGCCTGAAGACGCAACTGGGTTGCGAAAGCTTGCAATTGTGTGTGTGTGTGTGTGTATTCATTTATTTATTTGTGATGCTGTCACACCTGTGCTCCTTCGCCTGGTGAGTAATCTTCGTCTATTTTTTATATTTTATATTTCCTGCTAGGAATTTTTCGTCTTAATATTCGTATCATATAATGTTAATGTTAAGATAGAAATGGAACTTGTGGTTGACAAAAATAGGGGAAAACTACCTGTACTGAAAAGAAAGGAAGTAAATTGATTAAGATAGGTGATTTTCTGCGGCTTTCATATAAATTAGTAGTTGTTCCTGAAATGACAGTGCAAAGATTAAATTGACTGTAATCAATTTTTGCTAAACTGCAGAGTCTGTTGCCCATGCCCTGTAAATGTTGGCAACATTACTGATTCTCTGTATACACCATAATGCTCAGTGAACCATAGAGCAGGTATGGCATGTTTTATTTATTTTATGATCTGTATGAAACAGTGATCATTTTAAGTGAAAGTTAGGTTAGGTATAGGTTAAACAAGAAGGTTTTTTAAGTATGCGAGGACGCATAGTGCCCGAATCTCTGGTTCAAAAACATTGAAATTATTGCTTTCCCCATAGGCGCTGGCGGCAAAGTTGCCAACATACGACCCATGCTAATAATAAGGGCAATTGACTCTGCAGTTTTACCATCGGTCATCAATTCTTTTGTATTAGACATTTGAGAACAGATGTCACACTGGATGAATGTGTCAAGTTGTGATTGCCTGTACTGTAAACTATAGTCCAATTAAAATTACTTGCTTATCGAAGTTTTCCCTTGGTGCTAAGTGTTGCCACATAAATAGCTGGCTACTGCTCGAATATGAGGGACACCCAAACATGATTGGTCACTTTACAAATGTTATTAATATATTCTGTTATGTGGAGCTGTGTTGGAAGAGGCCAATAAGGGTTAATGGCGACAACATGAAAAATCTCAGTTGCTAGCTGATAAGTGATCAAAGTCTAAACTGAAGCAGAAGACATGTTTTGTAATCTTGAAGCCCAAGTTGTAACCTAACCAGACATGATGTACGGTACCATGTAGCGACAAAACAGCGGTCATCCATCTCCAGCAGAACTAAAATTGTGATTGCTTTGTTCACGGAGATTAAAGCTTGCCTCTCAAACAGAATAAATTCAGATACAGCACTAAAAGCAATCTATATCATTGGTCACCTGAAAATATCCTCACACTGGCTAGTGGTTACATCAGCTTGGCACTTAGATCATATAATGAAAAATAAGAGTGAACAAGGTATTAGAACTTAAAAAAATTAATTCAAACATATAAATTTAATAAAAGTAATGATCAGATAAATAATTGCACACAGTTATATTCAAAATAACAATATTCTGCACACAAAGTTATCACTTATCCACTGTGCTATGGAACCATGTTGTTATCATATTCTTTGTGACACTAACACCAAGGAACAGCACTGAATTAAAGCCTTCAGAGAGCTTTGTTTCACATAAATTATACGAAGCTCATGCTTCTACGCATGAACTGTCAACTAGCACTCAGAGTATAGTTTATTGGTGTTCATGTAAATTATGTGTATACCCATGTAAACAAAGAGAAACTTGTCTTTTCTGTCATCTACACTGTTGTTTCTCATTAGTACTATGCCTTATAACTTCAAATGTACTTTTTGTTCTGCTTAAAAATAAAAAATAAATCCATAGAGGGTCTTTTGTGAAGTGCGCAGATAAATCTTACGTAATGCAGGATCCTTTGGTAACTTGGATATTGACGTTTATTAGCAGTGATTTGGAATTGTTACAGTTATTGCTTTCTCTAAGTTGTAATTTAATAAAATAATAATAAAGAGAGGAAACTTACTTCTTTTCTTAGAATTGAAGATTCTAAATTCAATCGTGTTGACTATACATCACCATAAAAAAACTAAAATGATTTGTTACTTGGCTTAATGTTTTGACTTCATTGTTACTGTTAACCATTTACCCAGTAAAGCTAAACTTAATTGCATTTTATTAATATAAATTTTTGTACTCTTGCAAGTGCTGCTAGCAGTTTTTTTAGCAGACATTAGGTAGTTCAATTTTTTTACTTATGATGATTCTGTGCTATAGATGTTAGTTTCTGTCTTCATTATTTACAGATGTTTGAGCTAACATAGAGTATTGGGCCAGTTGATTTGGGATTATTAAAAAAATAATAATAATATAAAAGTAAAAAAAAATAATGCAGGAGTTCTCATACTTACAATGAAGAAAAGAAAAGCAGTTTGCTACACTAGTTTTAGTACAGGTGAGAGCTCTTCAGGTGCTTTTCAGGTTTGCTGTATGCTGTTGCTATTTTGACTGGTGCATATTCTTCGTATAAAAAGTCAATATAGTCCTTTAACATTTTAGCATGTGGTTTTGGTTTCAGATGTGTCATTTGTGGTGCAGCATCTGCAACCCGAGCTAGAAAACAATTGCTCGACGAATTATCTCTTGAAATTATCATGGTTGGACTGATTTGTAAAAGATACAACCAAGTAGGTATAAAATCTGACATAGTGTATGGATAATATTTCTGTACAACTAAAACTTCATAGGAATTAAGCTTCTAACTGAAGAGTGTAAACTTACTTGGCTTATAACAGGGTCATTCCGTATCAAGTGGCATAAATTTAGACAAGCTCCCCACTCGATGTTCTTCGATTTTGTTGAAATTTTTGCAGGATGTACATACAGGCCTTATATGAAGCTCTGCCAAATTACAGGTCCATGAGTATTATGGTAGGACCACCAGCCACTTTTTTTTGTAAAGGATAGTTTTATGAAATTGCAAATTAAATGAATAAATGATTGAATTTGTTTCATCATTGCTTAGGATCTAAGAGATCTGTCTTGCGGAATGGTCTAAATGTCGTAAATAATAACTTTTTTAAGCTGGTTCTTTAGCTGCCTTCAGCCTGCCAGCATGTCAAAAGGTTCTGCAAGTGGCACCCAGATTGCTCAAATAATAACTGGGTTATCCAAGTTCAAAGTTTACTCAAAATTTGAATCAAAGAATTTTGTCTTACTTTCAAGTGGTCATATCTCAAAAGGGATCCCTTAAATCTGATTTTTCTGGGCACCATTGAAAAGAACGTACTTTGTTTGATCAGAAAAAAGTTGTTTTTATTTTGGAGACACTGCATTTAAGAACAAATAAACTTACTTTTTCCATTACATTAAAAAATACACAGGTGCACAATTGTGTTGGTCCATGGTAGCTTACAGTCTTACTATTTATGGTTCCCAAGCCATAATATTTCATTCTTATCAATTCCGTTGCTGAAATTTGTTAATAGCAATGACAGTTGATTGTAACAGGCTATAATGTTAGCCCATTCTTACTGCTAATGGAGCTGGAATGACAGTAAAAATGTGTTGTTTGGAATCTAACAAGTGTCCTTCCTGGTTGGCCAATAGAACGAATGTGCAGATGTGCAGATCCAGATGCAAGAAACTGACTAAAACATTCTCTTCTTATGAAACATCAGAGATATTACCAATCTACCATTTCCACTGTAAATACAGGCATTGTCTTGGCCCAATTGTAAGGCTGCAACATTTGTATAAGAATCTGTTGCTTGATGTTGGTCAACATTTGCTACAAAACCATTTGTATCATTGGATACTCATGTAATAAAAACTTGCTTTTCATTTAATGGTTTAAAGTGGTGATTCTCTTTTGTTCGTGATACTGTACAGCCATTTTTAAACCTTTATTCTTGCTCAGCTTTTAATGTTTCCATTTTTTCTTTTAAAACAAAAATGGGGTTGATTCCTCTTGATATTCTTTGTACAGTAATGAAAGAAATCAGTTGGTGTCAAAAATCTGGTCCTCAGTTGGTTTTTTGAAGGCTTGCTCTTGCTGCGAGGTGCTTTTTACAGTTCCACCAACTCCATCACATGGAGATTTTTCCACATCTTGTAGCAGAAAAGCTCTACTCAACTGAGATTCCAAAGTCATTTTGATGGTGGCAGTTTTTGTACTGTGTCGCTGACCCATCACTGAAGAAGTAAATGTGTGTGGTATTTCCAAGGTGATCTATTAATTTCCCTATTTTTCTGCTTTCTTTGCTGAAAATTATTTTCTGTGAGTTGCACAGATCTTCTGACTAGGTTTTACATTGCCGTTTGTCACAGATTGCAGTTGTTTTGCTGTTTCCATATTAACAATCCGTAAACCCTTTTTTACCGAATGACTCTTTATGGCAAAAGGATTACAACAAGAAATTCATCCAACAGTAATGCTCTGTGATGAAAGCATATTTGTGCATTTTCAGTAAGACACATTTCACTTCTTTGGTTTATTAATTAATGTTGTTCTACTGAATAATCTTTGATTGGATGACATGCAGACTTATCTGTAAGGCTAATGATACATGACACTGAAACCTCTTTGATATCCATGACACTACTATTCAATTTTTACTTCCAGTTAAAGTGCTGTATGTTTCCAACTGAAAGAAATTAAACAATCATAGATAATGAAAACTGAAATGAAAATAACCAGCTAAACATTTCTAAAGAGTCATGCAGCTTGAAATAGTGTTTACTTACAGAAAAAAGACTTTTGCCCAGTAATGAAACAGACTTTAGATTATGTAAAATGGCACACATTATAACTTAACATTCTTTACTATACAGCAGTGTGCTTCAGACTCATTGTAGAAGTGTGTTTTCAAACTACATTGTTGACACTAAACTTCTCTATCTCAACAATAAAAACAACCTTTTCTGATTAAACAAAGCAAGCTCTTTTCAATGGTGCTGTATGGCCCGATATTACAGCTTGTTAAAATTAACTGTAATTGCCATTAATAACAAACTTCAGCAACTGAATTGATAAGAATAAAAAAAAAATGGTATGGGTTGTGAACCATAGATAGTAAGATTGTAAGCTACCATGGACCAACATGAGATTGTGTGCCTGTGTATTTTTTAGTGTAATGAAAAAGTAAGTTTATTTGTTCTTAAATGCAGTGTTTCCAAAATAAAAACAACTTTTTTTTTGGTCAAACAAAGTACATTCTTTTCAATGATGTCCAGAAAAATCAGATTTGAGTGATCCCTTTTGTGATATGATGCCTTGAAAATGAGCCAAAATTGAATAACTAAGTTTTTTAGCAGACTTTGAACTCTGATAACTCAGTTATTATTTGAGCAATCTGGGTGCCACTTGCAGAGCTTTTTGACAGGCTGCAGATAACTGAGGAATCAGCTTCAGAAACTTACGTTCTCTGTAGATACAAGACAATAAAGTATAGTCAAAATTTTGTACAAGTTTTAAGAGGCACTTTGACAACACATTAGGGTCAATTTACTATAGTTTGACCTTTTGTTCTACAATTAAGCTATTGTACCCAAAATGTTGAAGAGGGTCACAAGGGTTCAGCACGACAGGTCTCTTAGATTCTAAACCATGGTTAAACAAATTTGATGAATAATTCATATAAGTGGCGATGTAAAAAAAAACTAGCCTTCACAAAAAGGTGGCTAGTGGCCCAAACATACTACTAATGGAGCTGTAAATTGTCAGTGTTTCATGTAAGTCCTATATCTATTAGCCTGTAAAAATTTCACCAAGATTGGAGAGTGTTGAGTGAGGACCCTTAGGCCACTTGATATGGAATGACCCAACAGCATCTTTATTGATTTTTTATATTGGCTGTCAAATAGACACAAATGTTTTAAGTAAAAGTTTTACAGTAAAGAGAAACTACTTTTATTACTAAAAAAAGTGTTTATTGTGGTACATTAATGTATTCCTGTTTTTCAGTCTTGAATTGCCTTTAAAATTTGCCAATTTTGACCAAAATTGGTCAGCTGAGTGGTAGTGAACATGTCGTTTATTATTAGTGTATTAATTTGCTCCACGAGGAGGTGCAATCTCGTGGAAAAGGCTAATTCAATGTTTTGAACTCGGGAAGGAAAGAAATAGCTATGTTCAATTTTAGTTTTTGAGATTCAATCCAAATGAAATGGTGCAGTAAAAGTTAAGTCAGTTGTTTGACCATTTTTAAATGTTTTGATTTATTTATATGTCATTACTTTATTATATAGAAGTTCAAAAAGGTTTTAAAAAAATTACCTTGCACCATTACTGAATGTTGGCCATTTTTATTCTTAAGCGCATGACCATTTTTCATTTTGGACAAGTTGCCAATAATTTGAATAACTCTGCACTGAGTTTAGTTACAACGTTGCAATTTTAGGAAAGTCTCCACTACATAATTATTACACATAATACCCCAAATTTAAAAATTATCACCAAAGTTTGATATAGGAAATTTAAAAATCCACTTTTGAAGGAAAAAAAAATAACAACCAAGGAGTGATTTATCAGAGTCCATCTTTTTTGTCTAGTTGGGTATCAGAAACTACTAGGTGTAAATACAATGTAAACACTCAAATGTTTCCTTAATTTTTTATGAATTTTTGAAGCTTGAAAATTTTGTTTTCATAATCTTTGGGGTTGGTTATCTCTGGTGGGACTGTATATAAAAAACTGATTTATGCACAGTTTCTTCACCTATATGACAGAAAAGTACTGTAAAAAATTTCCATATTGATATTTGACTGTGCCCATGAATTTTTCAAAATAAGGAAATAATTCGCATTACACTACTGCTGATCTTATAGCTGTTGCTTAATTCATGTGATTTGGCTTGATGTAATCCAATTATTATTATTGAAGTTAAGGTACTGAATTATAAACAAAAACTGGAAACAATAGTGAAATGATCATTTATATTAACAATAGAAAATCCAATTGGAATGTCAATGATGGAGGATAGATACCAGCTGCTGACAGGTAGTTGTCTGATTGCATGGATGTGTGTGTTCCTTCTCTGACGAACACTGTGGCCAGTAATTTGTGTGAATGTGATAATCTATGTTTGTGCCTTTCAGTAGCTCAGTGAACTTCTTTATGGTGAGTTGTGATCTATCCTCCATTATTAAATATTATTTTGACAAATGTAAAATATAAAATGTTTTCAACTAACGTACCTTCGAAACGTAACGCTTAACCCTGGTGGTGAATGTTAAGAACACATTTCTTCAGTAAGCTTTTGTGATATATAATAAGACCTCCCAGTTTCTGTGATAAGTTTAAGCTCTTCAGGTTTCCTTAATTAAGTTTATATCCAAACTGCCAGCAGTAAATTTCCTGAGTGACGATCTTGACTCAACAAAGTGGTAAAAATGTACAAAAACATCATTGTTTTCTGAACTTATTCTTTCAATCTCTGCAAGCCACCATTGTCCATCATAGGCACATACTGTAAGTTTTCAAGTCAGAGATGCAATTTTACTGACTCAGTGATCCTCGTAAATTAGATTTATTCCAAATAAACTCCATAGTTTATTTGTTGCTCATGTTATTTTGAAGTACTTTGGTAAATGTCAGTGTTTGCTGTGCCTGGAGCTGAGCTGTGTCTTGAATTAATGGAGGTCAGTTCAAGATATTTTGTCTACTCAGTGAAGGGACCAAATAACCTATTTTGCCAATCAGTTGTGAGTATGACCAACAAAGGTGAACAATTACATGTCCTAGAATTTATTCCTAGTATTTATCTAACTTTTAGTGTTTTGTTTTAGTAATTATTTCTTTACATTGACTGTAAAGCTTTTAACCACTTCGAATACTTGCTTAAATGCATTGTGTTGGTGTGCTTATTTGCTTGAGGGATATGTTTTGTTAGCTGCAGCATTAATGCACAGTTTAACTTTAGTTCATCATAACAGTATCTAAATGATATATCTTATTTTGCTGATCGCCCCGTTTAACGAAACAAATAAATTTGATATTAGGCTTTGCTGTTATGAATACTAACTGTTCCCCTAGCTCTTAACTGTGGTGTCAGTTTCTGTGGACAACAGTTACATCGTCATTACCTGGTGCTAATGGAATGAAGTGTCTGCTGCAGGCTCTCACAGTATTTACAACTGCTAGTCCTGAGTTCAGACCTCACTGGCTCTGTCTCATGTCTGATTTTGGGATGTGACCAGTGGGTGGGGGGGATAGAAACAGTTACCTTGTACCTGCTATCCCTGATTCATCTTACCTGCAGTTGGTTCTTAGAGAGAGCTTAGTATTGGTTCCCACATGTTGTTGAGTTGGAAGTCAATTTGTTTGTTGATTAAATTGGATTTTCAGTTTCTTTTTTGTAAAAGTAGTTCTGAATTTTAACCATGGTAGCCAGTGTCTTCTATTGCTGGTAATTCATTTTATGTCCTTTTGAGTTCAATGTTGTGCTGCAGTGTTGATGGCTTATTGGAGTGCAGTGAATGAGTATTGCACTTTTCTTCAATACTTCTACTGTTCAAATATTAAATGCTTTGAAAAACTGGACATCACCTGTTAGAAATCTTTGTTGATTTTTCAAAGGCTTCTGATTGTGTCAGTCATGGAATACTTTTAGATAAACTCACATATTGTGGTATGAGTGGGTCTGTGCATCAATTGGTCAATTCTTACTTAACTGGAAGAGTGCAGAACGTTGATATAAGTGGTTCCCATAAAGTACAAAAATCAGCTGTTTCCTGAAAATTCTATTTTCATGAAGATATAAAGCTAGTGCTTCTTGATGATACAAGTTTAGTAATCAGGCCTGACAAATAGAAAATAACTGATTAAGTTGTAAGAAATAATACAGTAATAAGGACAGTTTACAACTCGCCACAAAGACATGGCGTTGAGCTGCGACAGGCACATACAAAAGAAACACACATACAACACTTTCAGCTATGAACCATCGCCTTCTTTAGAAAATAGAACATTCATGCAATCACACAGTCATACAACCATCACTTCCAGCTGCTGCACTTCGAATCACAGTCTAAGGCGTGTAAATAGGGGAGGGGATAGGAAGGTTGTGTCACGGTGGAGGGGTTGGGTACAACTACTGCCTAGATGGGAATAACGAGATAGAGCTTAGGAATGGAGTTGGGAGCCGGGTGAGGGGTGAAAAATAAAATATATATTGTGTGTGGGTGTGTGTGTGTGTGTGTGTGTGTGTGTGTGTGTGTGTGGGTGGGTGTGTGTGTACGCAGTTGTCTGTACATGCAGCGTACACACATTTTGTTTTCTTCTTCTTATCATTTTTATTTAAATCTATATTTATTTTGTTAATTTTATTGTATTATTTTTTATTTATTTTATTTTTCTCCCTAAATCCACCTCCCCACTCCATTCCTAAGCTGCATTTCGTTATTCCCATGTAGGTTGTGCTGTACACATTCCCACCATCATGACACAACCTTCCTTCCCTTCATTTGTAGGGGTGCGAGAGTGTATAAGATTCTGATAAGGAACCCATGTTCTGAAATGTCATCTAGTGACCTCGTGTTTATCCTTTACACTTGCAAACAAATCTCTCCTAGTTTAAGATCTTTGCTTTCCATATTTTCTAGGGAGCTAATATTGGAGAGATTAGATTAGCAGTTCACTCCACAGATTCGTATTACGGAGATTCTCGTGGACATGGAACATGTAGATTTTGATTTGTTGTGACAGGGTGTCTGGAAACGTGTGTGTGTGTGTGTGTGTGTGTGTGTGTGTGGTGTGAGTAACAATTGAAAATCTGATTGCAATGTCAATAATGGAGGATTGATAACGATTCATGGTAAAGACCTTCACTGAGCCCCTGACAGGCACAAAACATAGACAGTTACATTCACACGACTTTACATTTTCGACTGCGGCCTTCATCAGACCAAGAAACACATACATTCATACACTCTCTCAGATAGCTATACACACACAACTATCATCTTCAGCCACTCCCTTACTACAAGCATCTTGACTGAGTGAGGAGGGGAGTGGAGGGGGAAAAATCGAGATGGAAAGTTCCATGTTGCAGATGGATTGAAAAGGCTCTGATAGGCAGGAATGCGAAATGCAGAATTGAATACAGTGAAGGGAAGGGGTGGGAAAGGATGAAACAGAAGTTAGATGTGTGTTGGGAGGGATTTGGGATTTGAAACAATAAAAATAAAAATATATGAAAATAAAGAAGTAATTTAATTATTTAATAAGGGCTACAGTGTAATGGGTGTGTTGTGTTGTTGTTGTGTTTTAAGACATTATGTAGATTGTTTGCATTCCTAGTATTGTATGTATGAACTGAGCTCTCTATTGGAAAAGGGGATAATACATTATTTACAACAATTTTGTTAAGATATGAATATACTGAAAGGCAGTTTCCAGTAAAACCAATTCTTTAAAGAGGCTTCTACTAGATGTCTGTGAATTTACTCCACAAATAATACATATTACAAGCTTTTGGACTCTTGAGAAATGTTGTTAGACTTGCTTTGTTACCCCAAAGTATTATACCATATGACAAGACTGAAAGTAAGCAAGTAGGCACACTTTTTTATCTTATTTTATTTTATTATTTTTTTTTTTATGTTGCCTGCGTCTGCTAGTACTCTACTTGCAAATACTATTTTGTTAAGGTGTTTCAGTAGTCACTGTTGTCTGCTTTTCCCAGCTGAATTTTTTTTATTAAGTTGTAATCCCAGGAATTTAATACTGTTAACCTCTTCTATCTACTCTGCACCTGTGATGGATCCTTGTGGGATACTACATTTAATCTTTGTCCAATATGCTGATAACTGATGGCTTAATTCACTATTCCCTTTCACTGACACCCTTTATTTACTGTTGGCAAGGTACGACATCATCCGTTTTGCAACATTGCACGTGGCACATTGAAGTCTTATTTATATAAAAGGATGTTGTGGTTCACACAATCAAATACCTTTGACAAACCACAGAAAATGCCTGCTGCTTGTAATTTATTATTCAATGAATTAAATACAATATCATTGTAGGTGTAAATAACCTTTTCAATTTTGGAACCCTTCAGAAACCCAAACTGTGTTTTGGACAATATGTTGTTTGTGGTCTGTTGGTTGAGAATCTGCTTGTGCATTACCCTCTTTTTTTGTAATGTTGGCAAAATTGAAATTGGTCTGTTGTTTGATGGTATGTCTTTATCCACTTTCTTGAATAGGGGTTTAATATGCTCAAGCTCATTGCTTTCAAGTATGCATTTTAGAGCCAATGTTTGTTAGACATTTTGTTGTGGTCCATATTATCTCCTTCTAAAAATGGGGAAAGAAAAATCTTGCAGGGGAAGAAATTTGTTTCATAGTGTGAAAGATGAAGAAGTGCTTGTAGTGTCATTGGCTGACATTTCCAAACATGGGTTCTTTGTGAAAATATTGTGTATTCGTTACCCTCTACTAGTCACCAAGTTTTGTAGTGGAATTTCTGAATACCCTATATAGAAACTTTATTTTGTTGGGATGGTATTTATATTCTCTGTACATAAAGTAGCAGCATCTCTTAGTGTATAGAGTGAGCTCTGCACTTAGCACTGTCTTTTTCATTGTCTTCAGCTTAATCTCTGTATGTGTTCACATTTTTCAGGTCTTCATTCGATGTTTATTTCAGGGCCACTCTTGTTTTTTGTTCTCTTGAGATTGTGTAGAGTATATGGTTGCCATCATTGAGACCTTTTTTTAGACATATCCAACAAGTTGTCGGAAAGAACTTCGATGTCACTCTATTAGCTCGCCATTGCTTACATGGCTTGGGCAAAGAATTTATAAAGGACTTTCCTGAGGCAACGTTGCTCAAAAACTTTTCTGTTTGATCATTTTCGCTATGAATTTCCAATTTTCACAGGTGTATAATGTTATTGGGATGAAGATTTTATTGAAGAGTATAATTTTCATAGAAGTGCTTATGGCTTTGGTTGCCCAGCTAGGGTGCATGCACTGAGACACAGCTGACGCCATTCCTATTCTGCAAGTGCCATCCTTGATCTCTCATCAGACGACATGATGTTACCTAGGTAAGTGAAATGGACATCCTCTGTAGTACACTCATGAATGGTTACAAAACACACACACACACACACACACACACACACACACACACACACACACACAAAACACAAATCACAAATTTTCCAGCTTTAAAACATCCTTGTGTGATGTTATTGTTACAAAACAGTTGTCACATTATGGTGTTATAAGTGTGATCACATTGTGTTAATTCCAGAGAAAACACTTCTCTATACTACATTCTGAAGCCTTTGTTAGGCCATTTAGCAGCAAAATAAGTTGTACGATGCTTGCTCATTTTGATAACTATAAAAAATAATTCAAACCCCATGGAAGTACCCTAGCCTTTGCCTAACTGTCCTGTAAAGTGTATCAAAATTTGGCAAGTAAATCTTGAACTTTCTCAAGGACAAATGTGTGACAATAATTGTGACTTTGAGTTGATGTCAATATTCCTACAAATTACTACATGGGGATATCTGCTGTGAGGAAATATGTGTTGTATTGCAGAATTTCTCTATTTGTTTCATAAATATTTTTAGCATTTTGTTTATTGTGCACTTTGTGTACAATGTAATGATGTTTGCTGTAATGATGTTAGTACCAAATGAATCCACCTGGTTCAATAAGTCTGAGTAGGTACAGGATGTAGCCCTTGAGCAATGCAGAACAAACTGACCAATCTCTTAGTAGCATCAAAGTACATCACTGTCAAGTAGAAACATCTGTTAATATCTCACTGGATGTGTTATGAAAGTCATTAGTCCATTTTAATAACACTGAAAAATATATATATTTCACTGTCAGTGCTTTTGCGTCTTCTTCCAAATTATGTTCTTGCTGCTATCTAGAACATTGATCATGCACCACTTCTTGAAACATAATCATATTCACTCCCCCATAGTGATAACTGATGGCTTTTTAATCTTCCTGCTTTGGGAAAGTCATAATCAAGCATCTGCCATCATACTTCCCATGTAACTGCCATATTTCTGCCTGCAAATGTCTAATGATTGCTTCACTGCAGTTTTGTTATTACTTTCTCTGGAGTGTCTCTGCCACTCACCAGTGAACAAAGTTCTTAGACCCAAACATGAATAGTGCCACTCTGTTGGAGGCGGGAAGTGGTTGGGAAGGATGCAAAGAAGGGGTAGCAAGAAAGAGTAGTTGTTTTTGTTTATGTGTGTGGGGCAGGGGGAAGTTGAAGACACTTCCATTCCCCATCCTGTCCTCTGATTAGTTCCAGTAGACTACACTAGAGGCACTTCTGCAAATGCTTGATGTGTGCTGGGCATGTGGAGGAAGGAATGTTGTCCAGTTTCACATATTGTTGTATATCTATGCTTCGGGGGAAGTAATGGTGCAGAATATACACTATCTGCTGCTGGCTATGTTGCCAAGTTTCTTGCACCAGCCCTATCATGTGTCATCTGACAGAATTAATGTAAACCTTCTCCCCCCTCCATATCACCTCTCCCGTGTGCGCGCGCGCACACACACACACACACACACACACACACACACACACACACACACACACACACACACATCGCTGCTCAAGTCAACAGGCTTTTATGAATGTTTTCCATCTTTATGTCTGTGCCAGTGTCCTTTTCTAACCCCTTCTCCCTTCCAGTGTCCTTTCCAAATACCCCCTCCTGGCATCCTTTCTAAACATTCCCTTTTCTTTCCAACCCCCCTGTTTCCAGCGTCCACGCCACCATCGGCTCAGGTAATCGCTCTCAATAATTAATTACCATCGGTCTTGCTGTGGCCGTGGTGCTGTATGTGTGTGTGTGTGTGTGTGTGTGTGTGTGTGTGTGTGTGTGTGTGTGTGTGTGCGCTGTCTAAATTCAATTTTTTGTTGTATGCTGCTGTGCCCACATATCAATCTGTTTTAGGTGAGTGGTTACCTTTCCCTTATCTTATGTATTGTTCCATCCACAAAATTTCCATTATTGATTTCAGACATTATTCTGTAGTTTATAATGGGAAATTATTTTGATTCATATCTGTCCCAACATGTTCCTGAAGAAAGAGGTAATCAGCTTTAGGGGTGGAAGCCTCAGTTTTAAATGCCGATTCTAGAGTATAATAATTACTGAAATAATGATAAATCCATGATTTCTTGTATCCACAGGATGTGGCCATCCCAGATACAAACGCAGCAGTTGCAAACACCAAACCAGCTTCATCAGAAGCAGCTACAAAAACAGCAACTGCAGCAGCAGCTTCTGCCACAGCCCAATGCCCTGCTACTGCAGCAACAGCAGCAGCAGCAACAGCAGCAGCAGCAACAACAACAACCACCACCACAGCAACAACAGCAGCAGCAACAACAGGAGGACCAGCAGCAGCAGGCTGGCCCTCGTACCCTTGGGATGACCTCTGCCATCAGCCTTGCCATGCCCAAACCCATTGACATTCAGAGAACACTAGAACTGCAAGAAGCCCTTAAACCGTATAACGTATTTGAAACTGACGAAGAGCTCAACCATCGGTATGTGTATCGAGTGCTAGTGTTTTGAGTTTTTATTTTTTTCCAGTGAAATATTTTGCTTGATTTAATCTTAATTGAAATTCCATGTCTTAGGAAAGTTAATGTCAACTTTGAAAAGTTATTTTTTATTCATCTTGGCGTTACTGAGTGCATTTAAGAGCTTTTAAGTAAAGAAAAAAGGGGGGGGGCTTCGTAATAGACTAATTTCAGTGATCAACTTGTGATGAAAGAGTGTAAGTAAAATAGTAAAATGAAGGCAGGAAAATATATGTCTACCAAATTTTATAGCAATCATGTTCAGACAGTATGTTACAGGATTTACATTGTTATTTATGTTAGTCTTGACATGCCATAAGGTGCTGTTACAGTATGGCAATGTAGGATTAAAACACTAGTTTGATGTTACAGTTCGGACGTGTGTCTGGGCAAGGTGAGCAGGGGATTTGTTGTAAAGTTGTCTAATCAAAACATCATTGTTAGTGCTGTTGCTCTTTTTCGAGTATTGACACATTAAAGGAGTATGGAGACTAGTTAGTCCCATTGATCTCCACCTATAGTCCAGTGTTTTGAAAACCTGTAGAAAAAGTGTAGATTGAAAAGTTTTCTCTTTTTATAACACTGTACCAGTCCAAGTCTTCAGATTTAATTACTTAACTACTTCCAGTTTTCTAAAATTTGTCAACAAATTGTGCTTAAATACCAAACAGGTTTAAAAATAAATAAATAAACTATATTTTCAAAATTGTATCCTTGCACTGAGTAGACACAATCTTTTGTGTTGTTTTGCATTATCAAAATTAAATTTCAGTGTATTTGACAGTTCAAAAATGAGTAAGGATCTTAACTGTGGTAACTTTTAGTGTGTATACTTACACACTTTTTGCATTATTCCAGATATTACATTCCTCTGTCATTTGTGAGTTCTCTTAATGTTTCTATTGATGTCTATGTTTTTATTTTCTAGGATGGAAATTCTTAGTAAACTTAATTCTCTTGTGAAGGAATGGATATGTGAGGCTAGTGTGAAAAGGAATATGCCTCTGAATGTAGCGGAGCAAGTGGGTGGAAAAATATATACGTTTGGATCGTATAGATTAGGTGTGCATCATAAAGGAGCTGATATTGATGCTCTGTGTGTAGCACCAAGACACATCGAGCGTTCGGATTACTTCACTTCATTTTTTGAACTGTTAAAGCAGCAAAAAGAAGTCACTGATCTCAGAGTAAGTATAAAACACTATTTTCTTTTTCCTTGAGGAGGGGGGATATGTATATGGATAACTTTTTAGTGCATTATCTATGTAGTGTTATGTAACTGCAGCTCTTCTTCTTTGCCTTCTTTATTTCCTTTCTTTTTCTACCTATAAATATATATCTTCCTCTCCAACTGTTCTGTGGATGTTTTGAGCTTGAACATGGGAGGGGAAAAATCCTATAATTATGTCCCAATTTTGCAATGTAGAGGAAAAACTTTCAATTGGTAAGGGTGAGGTAAATAAAAGGCTGAGGTAGTTAAATAAACAAATAAGGTACAGGAAACTACTTAATAATGTACACAGGGTACCATTCAGCAGCTGTTACTAACAAAGTTGTCTCTCCCCATGACACTGACAGCATGCCAACTAAATGTTGTGATGAAACAGCAAGATAATTCTTCGGGATTCAAATGATTGTTCTGCATTAAAATTGGAGGGGGGGGGTTGTGGGAAATAATCAGAGACTTCACAAGAAAAGAGTAAAATAAGGGGTATATAAGACAGAAGTGAGTAGCCATGTGTGGAGCAAACTGTAGATAGATAGAGTAAAGGAAGAAGTTGGAGAAAAATTACATGGAAATACTGAAAAAAATGCGAGTTACATACATCTTTTTCAGAGATATGACTTAACCACAGCCAAAGTGGAAATTGATGTGGCATAGGGACTCGGCAATGGTGGATTACTTTTTCTTCACTTTAAGGCATTTATATTATAAGAAACTAAACATTCAAAACCTTATATTGCATAAGTAGTGGATCAAAATTGCACATTAAAATGTTTGTGTGTATGTAAGAGGTCACAAGATTTGCATCAGTGTGTTCTTAAATTAACAACACAGCAATACAACTGTCTTAAAAGTTGTGTAAAACTTTATTTAGAACAGTATCATTAAGGAAGTGTCATCTCCATGGCAAGTAGCCCTGTTCATTGAAAAGTTGTGTGACAAATAGTAATGTACCCTAATTAGGTCTGACTAAAGATTTAGTTAATTATTTTCTTTGAGAAATACCATTGTGTTGTTTGTCCAGGATAAGTTGATGATTCATACAGTGCCTGTTGAGATCAACAGGAGGCATGCCTTGCCCCCCTCATTACAATGCCGAGGGAAGAAGAGTGATGAGGGGAAGACAGCGTCAGCTACTTACAACAGTACGGTCACTGTTATCTTTAACACTGTGTACAGTAATACTTCACGTTCACATCTAGGATAGCTTAAATTGGTAGCACTTGGAGGCAAATGAGAGTTTTTCAGTTATTACTGATTGTCTCTGCTTCTGGCAGAACCATGTAATCATCGACAAGCAGTTGACAAGTATATGTGAAATCATCATCAGAAAAACAGCAGCTATCTATACTACATTCATCATAAGAATAAACCTGATGTCAATATTACACTACAAATGTACTCTTCCATATTTACTGGAATCTCATTGGTTGTCTCAAGTACAGTATTTATTTTTGAGAACATTATGGATTAAGAGCGATCTTACGAGTAATTATTAATTCATGTAACAAGGCATTCTAGTTCGCAATTCCTTTATTTCTCTTGTAACTGGTTTCATGCACTTACATGACTGTCATCAGACCATATGAATTAATAAGTACGGTAATGATAAATTTTATGCTGTACATTTCCTCGCACATTAACTCAACAACAATATGGGACGGGTGCTTTCCTGGAGTATTTAATGTAAACAGCACTGGCCAGACAGTTCATTTAACTAACCTGTAGCAATGTGAACAGTTCTAGTCAAGATGTAAAACTAGATGAGCAGAGAAACAGTATAGGTGTGAATCTCATTTAATTTTGAAATATAATGAATTAAAACACACCAAAATTTTCCATAATATGGTGCTTTGGGGACTAGAGTAAATATATGACACAATCTTCATTACTGTATTCTAATTACAGTGACAAAAAATAAAAGTTTATTACAGGGATTTGCCATATATTTAAATACTGAACCCACTGAAGATATTTCTTACAGTCCTCTGATAATATTTGATCTGTTTCCTTGTTGGAATCTAAGGAATAAATTTAGGTATTTGAACAGTCATTATCTACATTGCTAATTAGATAATGAATGCCTGGTCCATAAGCCATACAAATGCCACATTTTCTCCTCCTGTTTTAAGAGATGCTGTTTTGCATCCCATCAGCATCCTGCTGTGATGTGTCACAAAGCTTTGAGCATTAACTCTAGTATGCTGGGCAGCTTAAATGTCACAATAGACAAAATCCTGTAACTTGGCTTCAGATCAGTTATACTTGGTGCAGTTGCAGTGCTATGTTGGCAAATGGAAAAATGTAGCATTTGAATTTTGTAGATCGATGTCATGAAAACAATTGTTTGCCATGTTTTTCAGAGCTTTTCACTCCGCAACATATGTGGTATAAAACAAAGGACATAGTCAAGACAGCATTGGTTTTTCCTTTGTGTTCCAAAAAATTAATTTTAATATTTTCTTAAACATTTTTGTAAAAATCGACTACTAAGAATTTATATTTGTAATGAAAAATAAAAATGAGTGTGACATGCAATTACAAATAAGGAAACTTTCTTTTTTCATTTCAAATAATGATGAGATAAGCATTAATTAACAAATATTAGGTGGATTTTGTATTCATATAATGTAAATATTCAAACTGAACAAAAATGATTATTTTTTTTGCCGGGGGTGGGGGTGGATTGTTGCTACTGAGATTTGAACCTTTGATACATAAGAATTGTGATTACCTGTATGAAACAGTACTGATAGACCACTTAGACTGTTTGTAGAATTGTTTTTACTTTATTACTACACTGAGGTGACAAAAGTAAAGGGATACCTCCTGTTGTTGGATATCCTTTTACCTGACAAATTGCAGCACCTTCACATGGGATGGTGTCATCAAATTGTTAGAGGTACCCTGCTGGAATATTGAGCCACACTGTCTTTAAAGATGCCCATAATAGATAATCACATTCACACAACGTAAAATTTCGGTTATGGTCTTCGGCAGAAAAAGAAACACATACATTCACGCTATCACTCAGATGAACTATACACACACAATCATCATGTCCAGCCCTTTCAGTGACACATGTAGAGAACATGTGCACTTCTGTTGAAACTTCTGTGGAATTCAATACCATAGTATAATTTTAATAGTGGAACTTGTTTTCAAACAGGCAAAAATATCTATTTATGTATCTCACTCTTGAAAATACAAAAATGTTCAACGTAATAGAATCCTGTCAGCTACCCATCATGGTGTAAACAGTTTATGATCTTCTTTGACAAACTAAAACGTGTTCGTGGTGAAGAAGCACAACACTTCACTTTGCATTGGGGCAGGAACTAAAGGTACTATCCTAAGTACTCTTAGGTATATAAATAAAATCATTTCACCAATTTGTTTGCATATAATTCATTTAAAAACACGTATGTAATTCCAGCATCATTTCAAAAGAATAATCAATTTATTTTCCCAGCACTACTTATTTTTACAATGCTAAGTTATCAAATTTTGGTAATATTGAGGTACTCTTGTACGCTTGTTAAAATCTGCTTTGTTTTGTGGAAACATGGCAGAACTTATTCATCTCACTAACATTTTAATGCTATTGAAATTGTGGCAGAAAATTGAAACTTATAAATACTGAGATCAAGAGGAGCTTGTGGTACATGAGAATGGCAGTACAGTATAAAATTAAATGAGTAATTTTTTCACTTACATTGTAGAAAAAACACAGAGTAAATTTAGTTTTACCAGCTGTCTGCCACTTAAAAAGTCCATTACTTCATTGAATAAAATCTTTAGTTTCGTAAATTAATTGTATGACAGAATACTCTCCTCTTTGCATGCTATCATAATTGCTAATATCTTGTTTCGATGTCTCAAACCCTGTATAAGATAAATGGATGTAATGATAATTTCATTCTCTTTTCTTTGCTGAGGCAATACATCGAGATCAAGCGCTTTACACACCAACCTTTATCTCTAAATTAGTTATATATAGTGGCATCTTTCCTACTTTAAAGAATAATTCAATATTTTAGCTACATTTCATATGAAGCAAGATGTGACCTAATGTGAACAAAACACAAATTCACACTGACATCAATTTTTCCATGCAAAATTTCTTGATTTCTTGCAGTTCTGTACACAATCTCTAAATATTACCAAAATAATGATTATTAGCAAAATGTGGATGCAGTTCGCTATGTAGCTGAAGAATGCATATATAAGATATGTGAGAATTAATTCGTTTTAGCAGATGGTTTCTCTGTAATTGTTCGAGAAAGACTGCACTTGGTTGGTGGGTGCGTGACACTGTCTTCCAAAAGGAGTAGAAGTGAAGATACCTGGACCATGCTTTATTAGTTGGGGCGACTTCAATCTGCCGAGGATAAACTGCGATGCTTATGCTTTCACTACAGGGTTTACAGACAAGCAGTCTTGTGAACTATTGTTGAGTACAGTTTCCCGTACACTGCTTTGAGTAGCTAAATCGTCAGCCTGCACACAATGGAAATATTTTGGACCTTATAGCTAGAAACAGGCCAGATCTTGTCAATGACATCATTGTAGAGACACGGGTTATGGATCATGATGTCATCATAGCTACAATGGCCACCAAAGTTAATAAATCGGTCAAGAAGCCTAGGAGAGTGTTTGCCCTCGAAAGAGCAGATAAGCAACTGTTAAGTGTCCCACATAAGGAATGAATGGACATCAATTAGTTCTGGTGGGTGGATGTAGAGGTATTATGGGCAAAATTTAAATGCATTGTAAATAAAGTGCTGGAGAAATGTCCTGACAAAATGGATTAAGGATGGGAAAGACCCAATGTGGTATAATTTGAAAAATGCTGACAAAGCAAAGGCAGTTGCACTTTGTTCAGAAAAGGTCAAGCAAATTAAATCAGACAAAAGTTAGTAGAGATTCCGCCTTTGGGTGGAGTGCGGAGTATGTATGTAGATGTAAGATGCAGGCTGTCGGTCACTGAGATGTCTGTGGTGAGAGATTATGCCTAATATTGGTTTTCTCAGCACACTCTTGACACTTTGGATCTCAGAATATTGAATTCTCTAACAGTTTCCAAGATGGAATGTCCTATGTGTCACTTAATTCCTGCTGTGTGTCATATTCACATCAGATATATTTTTGCTGGTATCACCAGAATACAAATAACATCTCTGCCAGGGCACTGCTCTTTTATAGATTTTGTACACAATAATACCGCCACCTGCTTCTTTTAATATCACCATCCCTTTTCACTATTGAGCTGGAAGCTGGATAAGGCAATTTTTTTAGTAGTAGTTACAATTGACATAATAGACATTTAGATAGACTGTGACTGTACACTATTTTTGAAATAAAAATTCACAGCTAATGTCTGCTTAAGAAAAAATTTGATATCTGTTAATACATTAGAATATCTTAATGTTTCATTTACAGCAATAAGAGATCTGTAAACATAAGTAAGACCTACTTCCTACAGTGAAACTCCACCAGTTACTCACACTATGGCTTCTGACGTATCATGTTTGTGTTTGTACACGGATGGTTTATTCTTATGATGAACAAAGTTTTCTATAACTGAGGAGACAGGAATTTCTAGTATTAAGCAGCAGCTTAATTTCTAATTGACATAATTAAATGTAGCTATATAAGCATAAAAATATCTGAACAGTTTAATGATAGCTTGCTTATATTTTTCCTAATGTATTTTTTAACTCATTCCAAATTCTTTGATAAAATCTTTAGAGTGATGAATTTTCAGGAATAAATCTCTTAAAGTGTAGGTCAGATTTCCATCTATCACTGTAGTGATAGAAGGCAGGTGGAGGATGGATATGCAGCTGCAAGTAGAAGAATAGAGATCTTTTTTTTTTTTTAATCTTTTCATTCCCATCTCTGAAGGAGAATGGGCGGGCTGTTTGAGAGCTTACATGCTCTATTCAGCCATAGTTGACATATTTACAGTTTTCAACAATATTTATTTCTTCATTTCAACATATTTGTGGCCATTTTAACTGGCTGCTTTCCTTCCTGCTGTAGTTCCGCAAGTATGACAAATCTGAGAGCTGTTGCATTGTGGTTGTCTCTTATCTATGTATTCATTCTTTCTTACTGAAGTGTCCAGTGGTGTAAGGGTAGTTGTTGTTAATGGTAAAGAAGTTGTGTGAGCAATCTTGCTGTTACAAAGTAGCTATGACAGAGCAGAATGAACAACTTTTCATATAAGTTGGATATGATAAATTTGCATTTTATGAAGCTCTGAAGGGTGTAAGAAGAAAAATCGTTTCAATCTAAACAATTCCAAATGTGTTCCATTAGTCTCAGTGACATCTGGAATTAGTACCAAGTTTCATATGAAAGTCATACAAATTTCGCCTAGTGGTTGTAGTATTGTTTATTCTGCATCCAAAAAGAAAACGTATGTGCTGCATCAATTAAAAAACTTGTCACAGAGCAGCATCACTCTTCATATTCCTAAGACCAAAAAGCATGCTATTTCTGTTCCATTTTAGCCCCAGTGATTTGCTTTTCTGCGCCAGCATAGAGTTCTTTAGGAAATCATAATTTTTCTATTTTGAAAACTGATGTAAATTTATTTTAATAATTGCTTACAGTTTACTCACTGGACTACATCCCCATTTCCTGGTATTATTGTCACAGTCTGGATAATGACACAGAAGTTTGTGTATGTGATGTACCTCAATATAATTGTTAGACTTCTTTGAATAGAGAAAGATATAAAAATAAATTTCCATCCATGTTAGAAAAAGTTGTATACACACTTACGTACGAATTTATATAGACATATACATGTAATACCTAGAGAGTAGATGTATAAATGTTTTTATAAACAGAACAGTAGTCTCTACTATCTAACCAGTCATTGTATTACCTTATGACCACGTCTCGAGTATTGCTCAAGTGTTTGGGACCCGCAGCAGATCAGTTTAAAAAGAAGACATAGAAGCAGTTCAGATGCGAGCAGCTAGGTTTGTTATTGGTAGGTTTGACCAATGTGCGAGTGTCTTGGGGAAAATGCTCTGGGAACTTAATTGGGGATTGTTGGAAGAAAGAGGAAGTTCTTTTCGTGAATTTCTGTTGAGGAAATTTGGAGGGCCGTAATTTGAAGTTGGGTGTAATACAATCTTCGTGCCGCCTACTTACAATTCGCATAGTAATCACAAAGACAAGATAAGAGAAATTAGGGCTCGTATGAAGGTGTATAGGCATTCTTTTTTTCCTCGTTCTATTTGGGAGTGGAATAGGAAAGGAAATGCCTAGTAGTGGTACAGTGTACCTTCCGCCATGCACCTTACAGTGGATTGTGGAGTATGTCTAGATGTAGATGTATGTAGGTATTACAGTATTTACTCAAATGTAGTACCTGACTTTTTTCCAGTTTTTTATTGATTGATTGATTTATTTTTTTAATATACTTCTGAAATTAGGGAGGGTACTATAGGCACAACCTTTGTAAATTTAATTGCGACTTAGCATACCTGTCAACTTCAAAATGTAAAAGTCAGGACATCAAGATTTTGAAAAATTAGGAAATTTTTGAAAAAAATCAGAAGGTATTTACTGTCAAAAACTGAAGCTCATTTTAGTATAAACCTTTTGATAACTAATTTTAGCTATTTCCTATGACCTTGCAATGCTATATAATGGTTACAAAAAACACCTGTAGTAACCAAAATATTGATCACATACTCCTTATTTGAAGCCAGTCCAGGTAATTGGATTGATTTTTGGATTGAAACACAGCTGTATTTTTGTGCTATACTGCTATCTGGGAGAATTTTGCAGAACAAGTGACATGCTTGTTTATTGTAATTAATTGGTCAATTATGCCCTAAAATAAACAAAGGAAATAAGCACTTGCCATATATCTCATGTTCACTATCACTTATTTTTAGCAGATTTCTGTTGTGTGTTGTTACACACTCCTCATTTTTTCTTTGCTGCTCTGTTTGCACGTGTTTTGATGCATAGCATTTTTAACCATATGATATGCAAATATCTCATCGAAAAACAGTGCAAAATAACGGGCTTTTCCTAGATTCGATTAAGCATGGAAATTGTTATGAAAACTGCTTTGAAAAACAGTGTTATATTTTTTCACCATCCTGGAATATGTACCACAGAATCAAACTCCCACTTTCCACAATTTGTATATGAAACTAACACTCCTAACCATAAACGCGGAAGGTTCCACTGATAAAGAAGATCATGCAATTGACTTCTCTTGCACAGAATGACAAAACACCATGTTCAGTCAGAGCACAACACTGCAAATGCACAGGAAAGAGCAGTTAAAATAGATATACAAGTACTGCACAACTCCCAATTTCTAAGAATTTCAGTTAAGTGAAACTGATACAAAGGACTTTCAACCAATGGCAAAAAAATTTCAGGTTTTCAAAAATGATTGTTACGGTTCAGGATAAGAGCTGAAATTCAGAGAAATAACGGTGGGAGACAAAGTGAAAAATCAGGAGACACTCTCCTGGATTGGGAGAGTTGGCAGGTATGCTTTTGGTTGGTTCAGGATGGGTTAAATTTGTTAATTATTTTATCACACTTAATATGAAATACCTACTTTAATAAAACTTATGGAGAGAATTTTTCGTTGCAATCTCATAGCTCTTAATTTGAACAACACTGTAAAGCTAATTCTCAGATTGCTGATACTCATTTTCATATATTGTTCACAGACAGACATTAATGTGGATCCAACACTGTTGGGAAATGCAAGCCCGGCAATAATGAATTGAGAGTGATGGTGGGTTAGTCAGATATTGGTACTGTTATGTCGTAAAATTTACAATAATTTTAGGAGCTAGTCTCAGGCAATGTTGTTGAATTTCACGTAAATTAGTGCTGCCGAATTATGCATAACGAATTTTTGTAGTCTTGATATTTTCTTAAATTTTCTGTTTTAACTTTGAATACTAATTTGTGTGTGTGTGTGTGTTTTTGGACAGTTGGGGTTCGCTATTATTGGGAATCAGAAATACAAAAACGTACTTTGTTTCACTCTTATATTCACCAAGACAACAGTCAGTGTATGTTAAAATTTGAGAGCTCATCACATTTAAAACAAAATATATTCATCTGCAAATGTTGAATGCCAAGTTGGTTTCTTATTTGTTCTGTCTCTTTCTTTTTCCCAGGCTGTTGAAGAAGCATTTGTTCCTGTAATAAAAATGAATTTTGATGGTATAGAGATAGATATGCTATTTGCAAGACTGGCTTTAAAAGAAATTCCAGATACAATGGTAAGCTTTATTGATATTGTAGTTAGTAGCATTGGTGTAATAAATGTAGGACTTCACCTTGTAAGGAATCAGTTGCATGGAAATAGGTGAACATTATTAGTTGTTTATGACATTTGCTCTTGATGGACAGGAATTTGTTACTTAGGACATATTATATCCAGTAACTGTTTTCTTGTGTAATAATATAAAAATATTTTTTCTAAATTAACATCAATCCTCAAGTGATAGTATAAAAGTTATTTTTTCAATGTTGTGTTGTAATCTCTATTTGTTAATTAGGGAAGGTTTATTTTAATTGCAGACATTCATGTTCAGCTAGATTTGCAGTTTATTCTGAAAAAAAAGAAAAGAAAACTATCACTGTCCTAAATGGAGTGTTCTACTCACTTATTTTTTGTCATGCTCATGCTCACAAAAATTAAATTCTCACATACCTGACATCGAACCCAAGAAACTTATAGTCTGAACACTGTGCACATTCAGCTGTCTTATCAGTGCAGAAAATAGTGTAATATTAGTGGGTAAATTCATCCTCCACCCCCATGAACCACAGACATTGCCGAGGTGTGGTGGCTTGCGTGCCTGAACGATGCAGATAGCCGTACCGTAGGTGCAACCACAGCGGAGGGGTATCTGTGGAGAGGCCAGACAAACGTGTGGTTCCTGAAGAGGGGCAGCAGCCTTTTCTGTAGTTACAGGGGCAACAGTCTGGATGATTGACTGAGCTGGTCTTGTAACATCGGCTAATGTGGCTTTGCCACACAGCTACTGCGAACGGCTGAAAGTAAGGGGAAACTACAGCCGTTACTTTTCCTGAGGACATGCAGCTCTACTGTATGGAAATATGATGATGGCATCCTCCGGGTAAAATATTCCGGAGGTAAAATAGTCCCCCATTCGGATCTCCGGGCGGGGACTACTCAGGAGGATGTTGCCATCAGGAAAGACAATACTGGCATTCTACGGATCGGAGCATGGAATGTTAGATCCCTTAATCGGGTAGGAAAATTAGTAAATTCAAAAAGGGAAATGGATAGGTTGAAGTTAGATATAGTGGGGATTAGTGAAGTTCGGTGGCAGGATGAACAGGATTTCTGGTCAGGTGAGTACAGGATTATAAATACAAAATCAGTTGGGGGTATCACAGAAGTAGGACTAATAATTAATAAGAAAATAGGAATGCGGGTAAACTACTATGAGCAGCACAGTGATCGCATTATCATTGTCAAGATAGATACGAAGCCAACACCGACAACAGTAGTACAGGTTTATATGCCAACTAGCTCTGCTGATGATGAGGAAATCAAAGAAATATATGAGGAGTTAAAGGAAATTATTCAGACAATTAAGGGAGAGGAAAATTTAATTGTGATGGGAGACTGGAACTCGGTAGTAGGAAAAGGAAGAGAAGGAAAAATAATAGGTGAATATGGACTGGGCAGGAGGAATGAAAGAGGAAGTCGCCTAGTAGAATTTTGCACGGAACATGATTTAATCATAACAGACACGTGGTTTAAGAATCACAAAAGAAGGTTGTATACGTGGAAGAGACAAGGAGACACCGGAAGGTATCAGATACCTTTTATAATGGTAAGACATAGATTCCGGAACCAGGTTAAAATCTGTAAAGCATACCCAGGGGCAGATATAGACTCTGACCATAACTTGTTAGTCATGAACTGTAGGCTGAAACTGAAAAAAACTTCAGAAAGGTAGGAAAATAAGGAGATGGGACTTAGATAAATTGAAGGAAAGTGAGGTTCTGGAGAATTTCAGAGGGAGATTTAGGCAACAATTGACAGAAACAGGGGGAAATAAAGCAGTAGAAGAGGAATGGGTAGCATTGAGAGATGAAATAGTGAAGGCAGCAGAGGACAAAATAGGTAGAAAGGCAAGACCTACAAAAAATCCTTGGATATCACAGGAAATACTAAATTTATGTATAAAATAAAGATTTTTGACTTACCTAAAGTACAGGCTCGTCGACAGAAACATAAAACACACACAAACATTCGAGCTTTCGCCACCACTGGCAGCTTCTTCGGGAAAAAGAGGAAGGAAGGAGAGGAGAAAGGGAAGGATACGGGTTTTAAGGAAGTGGAAAAGGAGCCATTCCAATCCCAGGAGTGGAAGGACTTACCTTAGGGGACGAAAAGGAAGGTAAACAAATACACACAGACTCACACATATCCCCATGCAAACACACCTAGGCAGACATTTGTAGAAACCATACAAATGTCTGCCTAGGTGTGTTTGCATGTGTGTGTGTGTGTGTGTGTGTGTGTGTGTGTGTGTGTGTATTTGTTTACCTTCCTTTTCGTCCCCTAAGGTAAGTCCTTCCACTCCTGGGATTGGAATGGCTCCTTTTCCACTTCCTTAAAACCCGTATCCTTCCCTTTCTCCTCTCCTTCCTTCCTCTTTTTCCCGAAGAAGCTGCCAGTGGTGGCGAAAGCTCGATTGTTTGTGTGTTTTTGTGTGTGTTTTATGTTTCTGTCGACGAGCCTGTACTTTAGGAAGTCAAAAATCTTTATTTTATACATATTTTTCCAACCAGGAAAGTCTCCTTCTATAATATTAGAAATACTAAATTTAATTGATGAAAGGAGAAAATATAAAAATGCAGTAAATGAAACAGGCAAAATGGAGTACAGACAACTAAAAATGAAATTGACAGGAAGTGCAAAATGGCTAAGCAGGAGTGGCTAGAAACCAAATGCAAATCTGTAGAAGAATGTATAAGAAGGGGAAAAGTAGATACCGCCAACAGGAAAATAAAAGAGATATTTGGGGTCAAGAAAAGCAACTCTACGAATATCAAGAACTCAGATGGGAAGCCAGTTCTCAGCAAAGAAGGGGAAGCTGAAAGGTGGAAAGAGTACATTGAGCAGCTTTGCAAA
Source organism: Locusta migratoria (assembly GCA_026315105.1). Taxonomy (NCBI): domain Eukaryota; kingdom Metazoa; phylum Arthropoda; class Insecta; order Orthoptera; family Acrididae; genus Locusta; species Locusta migratoria. The sequence continues at coordinate 286,042,143 of CM048748.1, read as the reverse complement.
GGAAATGAACTTAGAGACGATGTTGTAAGAAGGGAAGAGCAAGTAGATCAAGGTGAAATAGGAGATACTATACTGAGAGATGAATTTGACAGAGCCTTGAAAGACCTAGGTCGGAACAAGGCCCCAGGAGTAGATGACATACCCTCAGAGCTACTAAAGTCTCTGGGAGAGCCAGCCATGACAAGACTATTTGAACTGGTGTGTAGGATGTATGAGACAGGCGATATACCCTCAGACTTTAAGAAAAATGTAATAATCCCCATTCCAAAGAATGCAGGCGCAAACAGGTGTGAAAACTACATAACCATCAGTTTGATAAGTCATGGTTGCAAAATTTTAACACGAATTATCTACAGGAGAATGGAAAAGCTGGTAGAAGCTGACCTCGGGGAAGATCAGTTTGGATTCAGAAGGAACATAGGAACCCGGGAGGCAATACTCACTTTACGGCTTATCTTAGAAGATAGATTAAGGAAAGGCAAACCTACATTTCTAGCTTTTGTAGATTTGGAGAAAGCATTTGACAATGTTGACTGGAATACACTCTTTCAAATTCTGAAGTCAGCAAGGGTAAAATATAGGGAAAGGAGAGTTATTTACAACTTGTACAAAAGCCAGACCGCAGTTATTAGACTCGAAGGGCATGAAAGGGAAGCATCAGTTGGGAAGGGAGTAAGACAGGGCTGTAGCCTTTCTCCGATGTTATTCAATTTGTACATCGAGCAGGCGGTGAAGGAAAGCAAGAAAAAATTTGGAATAGGGATTAAAGTTCAGGGAGAAGAAATAAAAACATTACGTTTTGCTGATGACATTGTAATTCTGTCAGAGACAGCAAACAACCTGGAAGAGCAGTTGAATGGAATGGACAGGGTGTTGAAGAGATCGTATAAAATGAACATTAACAAGATCAAAACAAAAATAATGGAATGCGGTCTTAGAAAAGCAGAAGGAATTAGATTAGGTAACGAAACAATGAAGGTGGTAGATGAGTTTTGATACTTGGGTACTAAAATTACATGCAATGGTCGCAGTACAGAGGATATAAAATGCAGAATGGCAATGGGAAGAAAAGCATTTTTGAAAAAGAGAAATTTGCTAACATCGATTATTAATTTAAGTGTAAGGAAATGTTTTCTGAAGGCATTTGTGTGGAGTGTTGCCTTGTACGGGAGTGAAACATGGACGATAAGCAGTGTGGTCAGGAAGAGAATAGAGGCTTTTGAAATGTGGTGCTATAGAATAATGCTGAAGATTAGGTGGGTAGATCGCATAACTAATGAAGAGGTACTGTACAGAATTGGCGAGGAAAGGAATTTTTGGCATATCCTGACTAAAAGAAGGGATCGATTGGTAGGACACATTCTTAGACATCGGGGAATCGTAAAATTAGCATTGGAGGGAAGTGTGTGGGGTAAAAATCGCAGAGGGAGACCAAGAGATGTGTATAGTAAGCAGATTCAAATGGATGTGGGTTGCCGTTCTTATGAGGAGATGAAAAGGCTTGCTCAGGATAGAGTAGGGTGGAGAGCTGCATCAAACCAGTCTCCGGACTGAAGACCATAACAACAAATTCATCCTGTTCGCTCTTGAGTATTATGTTTTTTAAGGGAGAATAAATTTGGTGTGAAATAACACACACTGATAAATTTCATTACCATTGAGTCTGTTCTCCAAACCAGAACCACTTTATTGTTTCATGGTATGTAAAAACACTGAAATGCTGGCCATTTGTATGACTCTTCTATAAAATAAACCAGGATTTTCATTGTGCTGCTTCTCATACCATTATGGTACTTACAAACCAAACCAAAAATAATTTTTAAAGTTATAGGGAGCACTTGAGTATTTCTCAAAATAATGATATTTCTGTGAATATAGGCCACAACACCTTTTTTTCTTTAATTTTGGCATATAATCAAGATTTCACCCCTCCACCCTCAGTAAGTCATTAGTTTCAAAAATTACTTGCTCACGTTTGTTTTGTTTGTGATACGTGTTTGTACAAGAAGTTCACATTAATGGCGCAGGAGTTGATCAGAGTCAGTATTTCGATTTAAATTGAAAGGTCTCATCCTGTACCGCAGCCAGCCACAGCCGATGGCAGTGTTTTCAATATGTCTGTGTGGTATGTAACACTCGGACTTCCTAAGCTCAGAAATGGTTTTATTTGATGTGTTAAAAGAAGCTGATTTTGCCGGTAAGTCGAGAGTAAGTTGCGCGAGTTCTTACCATGACATTTATGTTCATAATGCCTACCGCGTGCGCTGATGCAAAACAAAGATGGTGGAACAGCTGTTTTGTGTAGCTAATACTGATGTTGAAATCAGTTGCTTCATTTTTAGATAATGTATTTTACCATGATCAGATCCACTGCTTTCAAATTTGGTGGAATAATTTCCAAGAAATGATGTACATTGAACTCTAGGTGCCACTGCAATCAATATTTATTGAACTGTTGTTAAATGAAAACAGTAGCTTTACTTTATTTCTTGGGGACTATAAAATAAATAAATAAATAAATAATGATTGTGGTATATCGATGTCGTGAAGTCAAACGAAGGTCGAATTGATAGTAGTTAAGTACTTCATTTCGATTGTCAATGCAAATAATCAGAAAGTAGTGAAACTGAGGAAGAATTTGCGGGTTTTTAGGACAGTGGATCAATTTCTGAGTGGTCTTGTGGTGATTACTCATCATGTGACTCATCAATAGCTGAATCTGCATCCAGCAGTGATGAAGACTATATTGAAGAATTGACTGCAACCGGCGACATATTTGCTGAAATTAGAACTGATGTTTTTGACAATCCTGCTCGTCATCGCTTCACGTTTTCGGAATTACCAGGCCCCAAACAAGTACCAATAAATGCTACGGCAATTGATTTTTTTTTTTTTTCAGTGCAATTATTGACAATAATGGCAACAGAAACAAAGAGATATGCTCATCAATTTCTCAAAGCAAACACAAATTTATCAGTAAACTCTCATGTGAGAAAGTGGTATCCTACCACAGTGCCAGAAATGAGGGCTTTTGTGGCAAGAATTCTAAATATGGGACTTGTAAATAAACCTACAATTTTTAGTTACTGGTCCACAAACGAAAATATGGCAACTCCACGGTTTTCCAGAATGTTTTAGCGGAATAGATTTCAGTTGCTTCTAAAATTTTTTTCACTTGTCAGACAATACGAAACTGCACCCTCCTGGGCATTGAGTGTGTGATCTCAGAGCAAAGTTGGATGTTGCGCTGAATATTGCCAATGACGTGTTTCGTCACCATTGTATGCCTCATCGACAGCTGATTGTTGACGAAAGTCTTGTTGGCCCATTCTCAGCTCATCCAGTATCTGCCTAATAAACATCACCGCAGGTGGGGGTAAAGTTCTGGATGCTATGTGTGTACCATTGAATAAGATGTGAAGTTGACAGAGTGGAGCTAAAAGAGCGTTGATTAGGCTATGTGGTAATTACAAAATTACTTGCTCTTGATATTTATATAAACAAGGGGTACCACATTTTCTGTGACAATTTTTTCACATCAATTCAAGTAGTGGAAAAACTATATTCCATGGGAACCTTCATTACTGGCACAATATGGAGGAACAGAAAATTTCTCCCACCTATGCTTCTTCCAAATTTGATATTGGTCAGGTCAAGTTCTTTAGAAAGGTCCTTGTGCCTCTCTGTGGCTTCAGGGAAAAGAAGTTGCAGAAAAATCCAGTTATTTTCATCAGTCCCTCCTCTACTACAACAGTGTCGGAGAGAAGTATTCGCGAACGGCAGCTTTTAAAGAAACCTGATGTCATATTTGATCATAATAAATACATGGGAGGGATTGATTCCTCTGGTATGATGACATACTGTTATCTGAATGAGAGGAAGACTGTTAAATTATGGAAGAAAGTGGTTTTTAGCATAATTGGCAGAATGATTCTGAATGCTTACACTCTTTATAAAGTAAGTCTACCTTTGTCTGAAACGCCACTCACTCATCTGCACTTCGTCTCAGGAGTGGTTCAAGGTAAAGAACTTGGCGCCCACTACATCAAGTGCAAATGCAGCACCCCTGCAGTGTATGGTGTAGAAATACTACCAGGAAAGAGGGAGCGAGTCTGTGTTTTGTGCTCTACAAAAGATACAAGGCGACACTCCAGAACAATCTGTGTCCTTTGTAAGAAGGGATTACATCCCATTTGTGTTGGTCAACATTTGTGTGTCAATAAATGATCCTAAAACTTAATTCGTATCATGTTATTTTCTGTTGGATGTAGTGACAAAATTATAGATGTTCTGCCTATTTTTTGCATCAGTTTTTTCAGGGTGAATTATTTTCTGAAATATGTGACAGAAATTCACAAATACTATATATCTCACAATACTATGCAGATTGATAATATAAACACAAATTCTAAGTTCAATTATATTACATGTGGCTAAATATGACTGAAAACCAAATTTTTAATTTTTTCCTTACAAAAACTGTAATACAAATATTGTTTTCTTTAGAAGTATGAGGCCTAATAGTGTACTCTGCTAATATTCCTGTAGCTGAAGGTACTAGCTATAACAGAAAAAAAAAAATTATGGTCCTATGATAAATGGTTCATATTTTAGGGTAAGTTTAACAAACTTCTGCAATTCACCACAAAATCGCCTGGCACTTTTCAGCGGATACCTTCAAAATCGCATGCCACTGAAAGGGTTAATTATACTCTTAATTGGTTTTCAAATATGCAACCAGCGTAATTTTTGTTTGTATGACATTGCAAGTGAAATTATCTGTTATGTACACATCAATTAGTACAAGCAGTTTATACGTATTCATCAATATCTATTCCAGTATGAGTAATTCTTATTTGCATGCTACCAAATTTGTAGGCTAATATGTTCATGTTTCCGTTCTACTAATGGCTGCAAAACAAGAGTACTGTAGTGTAGCATTGCCAACAATTGTATTAGACAAACTTAAAACATTGTGTACACAACAGACCCTAGACTTTAGCCAATCTTTGCTACAAAATATGTAGCAGTTACTACACAAATAAAATGTACTATTAAAAGTATTGGAAAGTTGTTTTGATACTACTAATTACAGTAGAACCTCATTTTTTACACTTTTTAAGGCACTTAATGAAAATGGTGTGAAATGCAGGAAATAATGGTTTACACGGTAAAATTTGATCACCCTTGCATTTTCGTAGTTTTATTTGTGATACAGGCCTATGTAAATAACAGGCATCAAAATACTCGCAAGGAAGTTATTTATTATGTAATAAAGGTTATCCGAATTTTGTATTTTTTTTAAGCACCAGACGGAACTGGTAACTTTATAGGAAGTAGTAATTTTTTCACTTGGAGTGCTGCAATGCTATCGGCCTTTCATCTCGCTTTCTTATTAATTGATTTACAGTTTACCATACGTGTTTTGATTTTGTTGAACAGGGGAGATAGATTTGCAGCATTGTGTTTCTGATTATGAGAAAGTTCGATTAGACAAGACTTTAAAAAAAAAGGGGGGGGGGGATACTGCGGCCTATAATTGAGATATTTTTGCTATAATCTTGTGTCAAAAGTTGAGGTGCAGCCTACATTCGCACAAGGATAAGTTCAATGATTGCAAGTTGCTCTATGCAGTGGCTTTGTTTCATTATTGAAGTAGGATTATGAAAGTTAGGGCAAATATTTTTATTTGGGGACATACAGAGAAAAGAAAGTTAAAATTGTTGGACTGAGACATGGAAGAAGGGTTTACTCCTACTTACACAGTGAGCTACACATTTTGGTAGGGGCCTTAAAATCAATAAAAGCGAGAAACCGGGGGGGGGGGGGACAGTCCAGTTATTTCCAAGATTTAGTGATGGATATTGTTGTTGGTATTTGATAATTACTAAGTTTGATTAAGTCCATCAATTTTAGATACTAATTACTACATACATTCATCTGCAAAGTAGGAATGTTGTAAGTTTTATTATATGTTTATATATTATATATTTATGATTGTGTCTGTATAAATCTGTTTCATTTTTGCAGGATTTAAGAGATGACTGTCTTTTAAAAAATCTTGATCAAAAATGTGTGAGAAGTTTGAATGGCTGCAGAGTGACTGATGAAATCCTTAGGTTGGTTCCAAATATTGAGAGCTTCCGTTTGGCCCTTCGAACAATAAAACTTTGGGCAAAAAGTAAGTACTGATTAAAGTTTTGTCTTTCTAAGCTAACATCTTTTAAGGTAAATAACATTTTTTTTAAAGAACTTACCCTATGAATCATCTATAAGCTGTTATTTTGTCTTAGTATTTTTGTTCTTCAGAAAATGAAACAGTCACGCAATCACACAGGCACACAACACAGTCATACAACCATCACCTCCAGCTGCCGCACTTCGATCACGCTCTGCAGCGAATCGGGGACGGGATGGGAGGGGAGAGGGGATAGGAAGGTTATGTCACGGTGGTGGGGATGGCTTAGATGGGAATAACTGCACAGATGGGAGTTATACCTACAATACATTCTCCGATCCCGAAATCAACTCAACCTACGATAACTTCCCTTTGATTTTGTTTTTTGTTTTTGTCCATACCTTACAGTTCCTACCTCTCTATCCCAAACCTTGCCTATTTTGAGTGGTGTTAGTGTGCGTGTGTGCGCGCGCGCTCGCGCGCGCCTCCCCACTCCATTCCTAAGCTGCATCTCGTTATTCCCATCTAACCCATCCCCACCACTGTGATGTAACCTTCCTATCCCCTCTCCCCTCCCCTCCCCAATTCGCTGCAGAGTATGATTCGAAGTGCGGCAGCTGGAGGTGATGGTTATATGACTGTGTTGTGTGTCTGTGTGATTGCGTGAGTGTTCTATTTTCTGAAGAAGGCCATGGCCGATAGCTGAAAGTGTTGTATGTGTGTGTCTTTTATATGTTCTGTCGCATCTTGTCGCCAAGTCTTTGTGGTGAGCTGTAAACTGTCCTTACTATATTTAATTCCAACCTGGACTTTCCATTATTATATTTTGATTAAAATGTTTGTCATGTGTGGGTCTACTGTATGCTACTAGCTCCACAGCTGTCAAGGTGTTAACTCCAAGATTGCAGTAATACAAAACGAGCTGCCTTTCTCTGAGCCTTTGGTTCCCCCCCTCCCCCCCAACCCAACATTTTTTGTGTATTCTTTCCAATTTAACTTGATTGTAGTTGTAACTTTTTAACTATTTAGTTGAATTATTTTTCAAGAGAGATAGTTTGGCTGGCCAGTTCTTACCTTTTTGCTGTATTGCTGATAGTCACACACAGAAACCAAAAAAGACGGAAAGAAAACAAGCTTTCAGAACTGGGTTCCTTCTTCAGGTAAGAGAGAAGGGAAGAATAAAAGGAATGGGGGATGAAGGGGAACGTAGTTCACGACCTAGGACATGAGGATGGTGTTCGAGGATCGTGGCAGTCAGAGATACTGTATATGACTAATATACACCGCACTTGAAATGGACGAGGTGTGGGATAGAGGGTATAGGAACTGTTGGGTGCGGAAAATGAGAGTTATTGTAGGTTAGGGCCTCGACCTGGATAATTGGGTAGATTGGAGAATCTACTATAAGGATAGCTTCCATCTGTGTACTTCAGAAAAGCTGGTGGTGGATGGGAGGATCCAGATGGCGTGAGTTGTGAAGCTGCCATTGAAAGCAAGCATATTCTCTTCTTCATGCCAGGGTGGTCTATCTTGTTTATGGACCCAGTCTGACAGTGGCCATTCATCCTTATGGACAGCTGAGTATTGGTCGTGCCAGTATAGAAAGCTGCGAAGTGACTGCAGCACAGCTGGTAAATTACATGGCTGCTTTCACTGGTGGCAAGGCCTCTGGTTGGGTAGGATAACCTGTGACAGGACTGGAATGGGAAGTGCTGGGTGAGTGGATTGGACAGGTCTTGTAGTTGGTCTTACACAGGGATGTGTCACCTGAGACAGTGCATTGAGGTTTGGGGTGGCACAGGGAGGGATTAGGTTGTTACGGAGGTTGGGAGGGTGACAGAACAACACTTTAAGAGGGGTGGGAAGGATCTTGAGCAGGATGTGTGTCATTTGTGGGCACAAGGACAGACATTAAAACCTTGCTGAAGGATGCAGTTTAGTTGTTCAAGTAAAGTGTAGTACAGGATGACAAGGGAGTGCTCGTTTGTGGATGGTTACTGGTAGTAGAGTGTGGATTTAGGGTGTGTGGGGGATATGGCAGGGATATTTGTTTGCAGATGAGGACAGTGGGGTAGTTTGTCTGTGAAGGCTTTTGTGAGACCTTCAGCATATTGAAAAAGGGAGTTCTTGTTATTGTAGATATGTCTTCTACAGGTGGCTAGACTGTAATGGGGGGATTTTTTGATGTGGAAGGGATGGCAACTGTCAGAGTGTAGGTACTGTTGGTAGATTTAATATGGATGAAAGTGTGGATTGGGGCTACCTGAGAGGTGGAGGTTAACATCTAGGAATGTGGCATGGTGAGTTGGAGGAGGCCAGATGAAGTGGTTGGGGGAGGAAGAGTTGAAGTTTTGAAGGAATGGGGGAATGTCCTGACCCTGAGTCCAGATCATGAAAATATCATCAATAAACTTGAACCCCTGCCTTGGTTGCACAGTGGTAGAGTGCCAGACTATAAATCCAAAGGTCGCGGGTTCGATCCCCACCAGGTCCTAGGATTTTTATCTGTCACTTTCCACTTTTTTCACCTCTGGCAGTACTGTTCATATGAAAAATACCGAGTAGCACCGTGGTTCGGAACCCACGTTAAACTGTAGGTCCCCCTATAACTGGCTGGGTAAGTCAGTTCAAATGTCGGAGGAAGGCAACGGCATACCACCTCCAAACAGGACCATGCCTAGTAAAGCACTGTGGTGTTCAAACCAATCTTCGGATTGTTGACTGCTTTACCTTTAATCTTGAACCAGATTGAAGGTTGGGGTTTTTGGGTGCTAGGAAGGACTCCTCAAGATGGCCCATAAACAGGTTGGCATAGGAGTTAACCATGCAGGTGCCCATGACTGTGCTGTGGATTTGATGGAAAACTTTCTTCTCAAGGGAAGGTAGTTGTTATGATAAAGTTGGTGAGGTTTATGAGGTATCAGGCTCAAATTCAGAAGGACGTTAGGAGAGATAGTGTTCTAGAGCGCCTTGGGCACGTGAGGGTAGATTTTGGAGAATTGGTTGAAGGTGTTGATCAATGAGGGCTGAAATTCTTTCACTGATGAAATGGTTTGGATTGTATGCACCATCTAATGTACAAAAACTCTAAATTGTCTGTTTGTGTTATAAAAGGATATGTATACAGCTATTTAAATTTAAGCAAACTATAAGGCAGCTTTTTTCATCACATTTCCTTATAAAGGTTTTGCTTTATTTGTATACATACTTTTATTATTATTATTATTATTATTATTATCTATACTATTAATAAATCTGTAAATATATGCCTGTCACTGTTCCCTTCAATCTTCAAAACTACTGGACAAATCTTCATGCGGTTTTCACAGCAAACATGACAAATGTTTGGTTCAACATATAGATATATATCTTAATTTCAAGTGTTTTCAGTAACCGTCGTGTCTGTGTTTTCAACTATTAAAAACCTTTTATCTACAAAACTACTTCACGAATTTGAATGGGTTTTTCGCAGGTGACTTGAGTGTAACTGGACAATATATAAGACTATGTTTCATAAAAGTCGGATTAAGGGGGGAAAAAAAAGAATATCATAATTTCAATTTTTTTTATCTGTGACTGTCATGTCTGTCTATCTCTCTGAACATGTATATCTCCAAAACTACTTGACGAATTTACATCGTGTGGTTACATAAAGGCTCCAATAATTAAAATCAGAACACAGAAAATAAAGATATCATAATTTAATCATTTGCTTAAAAGCCATCGTGTATGTATATTTATTGAGGGTAAACTCCAAAAGTACTACAAGAACTTTCATGGGTTTTCAGAGGTAAATTGAGAATAGTTTGGAGAGTAACGTAGTCTTAGTTTCATCTAAATCGGATCAAAGGAAGGAAAGATATCGTAATTTGAAATTTTATGTGTATCCTATAAGTATGGCGTGAAACAGCAAATCTCCACGAGTACTGCACGAACCTTCATAGGGTTTTATAGGTCAACTGAGAATACCTTTGGGCAACATATAAGCTTCATTTAATCAAAATCGAATCAGGGGAAGAAAAGATATAGTAATTTGTAATTTCTGGTGTATGCTATGCATGAAATGTAGCATAGTATAGCAAAGACCCGATAGAGGCGCTCTTAGATGGCAATGCTGTGTTGTTTATTCTCATAACTAAAGTGTAATAAACTGAAACACGGGCTACGATTTACCTTATGGCAGCGGTGTTGGTAATGGCAGTTGAATTCTTTTTGAAAAATCAGTGGTGTACAATGAGGGGAATAATTCTTAGTTGATAAGGAAATAATGTTGTTCCGATCAGTAAATGATCTCCCTAAAGCGAATATTTCGTTGCCAACATTAACATACTAAACTGCTGCCACTGCGATGCATTTAGTGCTTAACCGTGTACATATGAAAGAATGACATGTTTCCGTTTACCATGTAGCGCCAACAATTAGGAACTAGGGTTTCAGAAACATTTACATAAATGTTCTGCAACTCGCATTGAAGTACAATGCAGTTCTCTACTGCTCCATTCTCTATCTGCAGGCGGGGAAAATGTAACACTTAAATCTTCTTCCCTTCGATCTGATTTCTCTTATTTTATTACCAAGTAAATGTTTCCATATGTAGGTCGGTGCCAACGAAATACAGTATGTTTGCATTCGGAAGAGAAAGTTGGTGAAAGAAATTTTGCAAATAATTATTGCCTCAACAAATAACGCCTCCTTTAAAGATTTCCACCCCAACTTGTGCACTAACCTATATCGCCCTTCTCTTAAAAGTAGACGCACAAATGTAGTATAGACTGTTTCTTTAGTCGAACTATTGCATATTCTAAGTGCTATGCCAATGCAGAGTAGCCCTTGGTTCGCTTTCCCTACAGTTTAACATATTTGTTTTAGTGCTCATGTGAATGACTAAACTTAATTATTTATGGTGAATTTCCATTTCTTGCACAGTTCAGAACATTTATCTAAGTCACATCACAGTTGGTTTTCATAAAATTTAACCCAGGTACGGCACAAAAAAAAAAAACCATATTTCTTTTTTACTAGCTGTATTCCACATGCCTTGCAATGCCATGGAAAGAAAACTGTGCTTCTGTCTGTGGGTATCATTTGAATTTAAAAAATTACGACTTTCCTTCGCATCTATCGATGTTTTCATTTACTAAGAAGTCTTTCTTTGCAAGAAAACAGGAATTTATGTAGTTTTCTTTCTGATTTCGATGTGTATTTATTACAACTAGAGTCCATTCTTGAGTTAGGAATGCCTAGAAAATGGTGTAGTACAGTACAGAATAAATAGAGGCCCATTAATTATGTAGTGCACCAAAGAACGAACAGTGCTGCTGCATTTTTAATTTATTAATATTTTTTTCTTTTCGATGCTTATGCCATAGAACAGCAACGAACCACTAAAGGTGCTGTTGGTTTCGTAGTTCTGCAAAGAAACAATACATGATCGTGTTGTGCTTATTCCCTCAGTAACAGAAGTATTTTTAATTAAGAGCTGCAATCTTATCTCTGCAAATATAAACAAACATTGAACAGCGAGTTGCTGATTACACTTTGTATATTCACAGCTTATTGACATCTTTGATTCTATTGACAGGGGACATTTTAATTTAAAACATAATGACATTCCTTCACATCTGTTGATGCTCTAATTTACATAAGAATTCTTTGCAAGAATAATGGAATTTATGTAGTTTCCTTTCTGATTTCGGTGCATCCTCATTACATTTTGAGTATGTTCTGTTTAGGAATGCCTCGAAAACGGCATATTACAGGAAAGGACAAAGTGAGGCAGCGTTAGTTACATAGTACATCAAATAACTAATTACGGTATTACTGCATTTTTTCATTCTCATAACTATGGTGTAATACACTACAAGAAGGGGTACAATTTTACTTACGGCAGCGGCGTTGTGCGCTGATGATGGCAACGACTGTTGAAGGCTTTTCAAAAATCAATCAACGTAGAATAAGGGGAATAATTATTTTTGTTCAAGATGAACTAAATAATTTATGCTGCTCTGGTCAGTAAATTATTCACCCTCCTAAAGCGAATAGTTCGTTGCCAACGATAGCAACCCAAACCGCTGGCACTGCAAGTAAAGTTTAGCCAGGAAGGACACACACAAAAAAATTTTTTTCTTCCTAGTTGTATCCCATACGCTTTGCAATGTCATGGAAAGAAAAGTGCATCTTTCGATGGGGAATAACCACTACATTATACATAGAGTAGAAATATCTATGTAGTGGGCTTTGGATTCTGTGCATCTTCGCAACATTAAGCTGGAATTACCAAATGATATTGAAACAAATCCACTCTTTCTATACATTTATTTGCTCTTATGATTGGTTTGTACCACATTGGCTGCCAAGAAGCCCCACCTCCTCTTCACAGAGCAATCACATAATATGAAAGATTATCTAAATAAATGTCACAGAAGCAACAAGAAAGTTGAGAAAGCATTGCTAACGGGGCCATTTAACAGTCATCTGTTTTACCCGAACAAAAAAGGACCAAGATTAAGTCATCAATTAGTAGATTTTGTCCAAAATCAGGTGATATTTTCACGTTAATGTTGAGGACAGAAAATCTGTTCTGCGCATCTGAATACTCACTCCAGAGAAATTTCTGCTCTTTGCCTGCCACTAGAGATAATATTCACACGCAAGTGACAAACCTCCCTGCTTTCATAATTATTCGGTACAATATTGTGATTAAAATTTGTAATTAGTTACTTTTGGTGCGGACTACATTTAGATAGAGAAAGACATCTTATTTTGTAGAGACAATAGTACTTAGAGTTATAATCCGCCTTCTGAATATATAGTTTTATTACACAAGATCGATTTCAACTTTGCGCTTTATGAAGTAATCACTGCAGGACGTGGGTACATGTATTAGCTTAAATAGTGGTCAATTCTGCTAATATAGTCAAGACAATTCACTGGAAATACCATATTTAATGGAAAGTTCTACACAGACGATCAGCTGACGCCATTCCTTCAACGATTACCCATACTTACTTTATCACACATTGACACCAGCATGACATATTATTTAAACAGACGTGAACTCTTTCAGTATACGTCAACATTTTGATAATATGGAGCACTGCATACAGAATAACTACATTGTCCCCAGTGCAACACTGCAACATTCTAATACTTCAGCATAGAGGATAAAGAGTTTAGAATTACACCATAGAAACAATACATGGTACTGTTGTTGTTGTTGTTGTTGTTGTTATTGCTACTATTTCTTTTCTCAACGATAGAAGTGTTTTCAGAAGTTTACGCCAAACAGACAGTTGCACATAGCAGTCTTAACTTTATGAACACATTCCAACATTGATTTTCATCTTTCCGGAGTACGGACTTAAATTAATTCCACTTTTTGTATGAAAACCTTCATGAACATTCATTGTTTTCGATAATGACTTCTACTTAAATTTGACATCTTGGCTAGAAGAAGTGAGTTTATTGACAGAGAAATCCAACAAGGATTCTGTTTTTGCTGACCTAGGTTCGGAACCCTAAAAAACCATGATATAACTTACACAGGCCACTGTTTAACAACCGTATATAAGCTAGTTTTTAATATTAAAAAGTTTCATTTCAACTTGGGTACCCCTTCTAATATGGCAGGAAAACAGGAACATTTGATAATTTTAATATTGAGCCCTCAAGTCTGTTACTACTTGTTCATAGTAAGTTTGTTATTTTAATTTACTTTGCAAATTTTTGTTTTGTTTGAGCTATGAAGGATTTGGCTTGTTAAAAGCCTTGTATATATACTGTATTTTCTGTTATCAGAACAAATTTGTTATGATCTTGGTGTCGTAATTGCTTGATCCAATGAAATATGTTTTTGTAATATTTTTGCATGCATGACCAAAAGTCCAAATAAAGATTTTTGATTATTTTTAAAAATAGAGGTCAGTTTGAAGTAAGCAATTTATAAAAGTTTGTAAAGCATGTTATTGTGTCACAGTATCTTAAAAATATTTGCATTGACAGATTTAGTAAGTAGTTGCCATTATCAGATCCACTGAAAATATTTCTATAAATGGATGTTTCTTACCATGTGGCTATATGATGTATAGTAATTGAAGTGTTTTAGAAATGACTTGACAATGTTGACAGTGCCTGTGTTACTCATATTCAGTGGAGTATCATTATAGTGCTTACGTTTCAATTACAGTACTTGCCCCAATTTCGAACACAAATGTAACAGTGTACTTTTTTTATTTATTTTTTGTAAAAAATTCTTCAAAAATTAGACATTCATAATCAACAGCCATATCGAACTTTCAAGAAAATCGGAAGATGTCTGCAACCTGTATATCGACTGTTATTTTTCTCTAACCAATGGACTTTGTAGAACGTGTAATCATATTACTCACAAGGGAAGGACCTCAGACACAGCCATCCAATTTGGTCGTCACCTTTATCAGGTCACTTGCATATTCACAAAAGTGAAGAACTGTAAACTTTTATCTCACCACCTCCCATATTTTGAGAAATCCAACCTTACAGTTCATTGACTCATATTTATGGTCAGTGATAGATAGTTATAAATTGAGCATATTTCATGATATCATATTTGTTTGATGTTTATTGATGAGTTCTTGGCTCAATTTTTTTATTTCGGAGGGAGCCTGAACCTTGTGATTGTGAACATATTAATGCTTTGCATCATCTCACTCTGCTAGCACCACATTTTGCTGAAGCATAGATACCTTACTGCATGTATTAGTGACAATTGTAAGAAGTTCCTTGATATCTCAGAAAATAGACATTTTTGGACAAAATACATGGTGATGAAAAATCCTCTGTTTATAATTATCTCTCAGTCCAGTTAATTTTATGTCACTTTAGTGTCACAAACATAAAGTACGGTTTTCTCAAAATGTGGGAGGTAGGAAGCTGAATAATCTTTAAGTCACTGAACTTTGTGCAAACACAAATGACCGTAAAAAATGAACCGAATTTGTTGACTGTGTATGAGCTCCTTCCCTTATCACTGATATATTATTTTTGCATTATTTTCTAACTTACCTTGAAGTACTAAATAAAGCAGTTTTCATTGTTATTGAACACACATACAGGGTGATTCCACATATGAATGAGAGTCCCCATATTAAGCATTTGAAATATATGACCTAATGTATGAAAACTGCACGGAAAAGAAAATTGATCTAAAGTGCTCCCTAAATTCTTTGGCAGTAGAAACATGACACTATTGAACAGAGAAAGTTCTCTAGTGGTAAAGAAACAATTATGAACATAAGCAGTTACATCACAGAAAATTGTATGCATAGTAAGACTTTCCAATGTCTTGATAATAAATCAACATTAAATGTTCTATATGTAATAATATTATGACTGTTGAAACTTTCAAGACCACCAATTCCATTCAAAGTACCAACACAAAACAGTTGCTACTGTGAGCCATCCACAACCTGCTTGAGCAGTCTCATTCTTCTCTAATGGAGCAACATCAATAGAAGAATCACCACTAGCCTCTGCCTCAGACTCAGAACTGGTATTGGAGTACTCTTCAATTTTCTCTTCAAGCTGTATTTCACAAATCCATGTTTCCTCAACTATCTTCTTGGTATGGCTGACAACTCCAGACCATTCCTTTGGGGTAACATTTGCAGTGCCTTCTTTTGTCAGCAATTCAGCCTCACTGAACATAAACCTCTTGCTGTTTGTCACATTACATTTCACTTGGGCCCAGATATTTTTAATTGGATTTAAGATAAAGAGGACATTGAATCACACTATGTCCTTTGTCATTAGCCAGTTCTTTGATATGGTACTCTCTACCAGTAGTTTTTTGCTTGTACATTGCTAAAAGTTCCAGTAACTCTGTGTTATTCATCTCAGATTCAAGTTCATCCAGTGCAACATTTCCTTCCACCCAGAACAAAATATCAGCATCCCCCCTCCATAAGCATTGTAGGAGCTTTGTTCATCACATCAGATTGATATGGTGTATTGTCCATTACTGTTGTGGAAATTGGGGGCATATTTTGCTGCAGAACACCATTAAAGAGGTCTGTAAAACTTTCGCATTCATTTCTTTGGGATAGTCACAATGCTTCCTGGAATGGTTCAGTAGTAAACAGTTTAGAATGAAGCCATGAGTTGAACCAGTGTAAAGGGTGACTATTTTCACACCCCTTCCTAATGGTGCTTTTCGTTGTACCTTGTGCTGTGTGTTCTGCCCATCTCTAACTTGTGACATGCATTAACTCATGTTCTGTCCAGCCACATAATATCATCAAATGAAACCTTTTCCCATGGCATGCCATTATTGGTCTCTCCAGGCTGCTGTATCTCTTCTCTCGGTGGTAAATCCCCGAGACAAAATCTTTCATATGAAGTCTGATGTTGAACAGCTAGGCCCAAACAACCATCCGACAAGCAAATTTGCTCGGGAAGTGCCTTCATATATCCAATTTATTGGACTGCCTACAAATTTGTCCCGAAAAATTGGTACATGTGTAGGGGCCTCAACAGGGCTGAGCGTCTTCTATTTGATTTTTGGCGGAACACATTGTGCTCTCAAGAGTGGCTGACTGTGATGGTGCATTTCCCACGTCAGAAGTTGTGAAGGAATAATAGCCATGGTTGCAAGAAAACAATACAGATTGTAAATAAAATGGCCAAAAATTGTAACATTTGAAGTGAAGTTTGTCGTGTGAGAGTTTTACTGATAGTCCTTTTCAAAAGTTGGCAGGTATGGTAGTGTTCTCTTCCTCCTAACTGGAAAACTCACCTTCAGTCACTTGAAGTGTGTATTATAAAATATGTGAAGCAAAAATATGAAAAGGTTCTTTACTCTAAAGGATTCATGCTATATTAAAGGAGGTCACGGCCTTTTGACAACATGCATTTTGTAAAAAGTGCTTGATGCTCTGTGTAATAAAGCAGAATCTCAAACCATTTCAAGAAGGCTGTTTTTCTTTGGAAGTTTATAGGTGATGTCATGTCAGAAAACGAAGCAATTGCAGCTGGACATTGTCACCAAAATAATACGTTAAGAAGAAGACTAATACGGGCACAGATGACTTTGCTGTTTAGCAGTATCATATACCAATCATCAGCAGCAATTGATATGTTTTTGAATACCTTGTGAAAGGAGGGTGTCATACCATTCCTGGCATATACGTATTTTGGAGGCTATGCTTTCATTTCACATGATAAGTACACCAGTCTGCTATATTAGATGTACAGGTTACACATGTCCTCTATTCAACCAAAATATCAAATTAATTTGTCTTTTGGGGTTTATCAGTTAGGTAGTTACTGTCCTAACAACTCAATTTTTATAGTTTCTGGACTGCCCAACACAGTGATTGACAGTCAGGGAGAAGTATGTGTCAGCAAGGAGCATCAAGTCCATGGGAGGTATGAAATATCTGTGTGTCAATGTCAATTTGAAGTGTGGCAGCCAGAGCAGACGGTTGTGAGACTGTGCGATTTCATGAATGTTCCTAATTCTGAAGAAGGGCATGACCGATAGCTGAAAGTGTTGTATGTATGTGTGTGTCTTTTGTGTGCCTATCGTGACTCCTCGTCATGTCTTTGCAGTGAGTTGTAATCTGTCGTATTACTATATTGTTAATTCCAACCTGGACTTTCCATTATTAGGAGTTACAATAATGTACATCTTATGAAAAATCTGCAAATCAGGTAGAAACGAAATATGTGATGCCATGGGAATACTCTGAGGTACACGATAACATCACAGCTTTTGTCATATTGAATACATTTTTGCTTCTTGTATATGAAAATCTAATTTTGAGTGTTTTTGGACATACATGTTTTCTAAAAGGCACACAGTAAGGTATAATTTCTTGAGATAGCATGCCAAGAAGTTTTCCACTTGGTTGACAAATACATCCATATTTAGGCCATGGACCGTAAGTTGGCATGTAATAAAGTTTACATGTCAAGAAGTGTTGCCTTTGATATGTTTTACTCCAAAAACGGTACCTTTATTCACCACCGTCATTACCAAATTATTTTTGGCAGTATATTTTTCTGCTTATGTAAAAATACATGGTCCTTCCAAAAATTTGTCAATGAGATTCCACTGTGTATGTGTGACGCTTTTCAGTAGAAAATTGTATATGAAGATTGTAACTATGTGCAGAAACTGGTATTGTGAATATTTTGGTATATAAATTTAAGCAATTGTGACATGATCACATGTAGTATAAACTTTTATAGTTATCTTCCTGAAACTTCAGGAAATACTATTTATTTCAGGAGCTGCAAACTTATGAACAACCTGTAATTTTAATTCTAATAATTTTTAATGTCACACAAGACCCAAGTTTTGCACATTGATTTTGTTGTTTCTTAAAATTTAAAGATTGTTTTCTATTTTGGGAAGCTGTTGTTGGTATAACATTTCTTCAATTTCTTTGATTATTGCATAAATCCATTGCCATGTCTTGTAATCTGTTACGAAATGACTATTGATGTAATTGCTTGTATCCAGAGCATGGGATTTACAGCAATGCGCTGGGATATCTTGGTGGTGTCTCGTGGGCAATGCTAGTTGCACGAACTTGCCAACTGTATCCAAATGCTGTCGCTGCCACATTGGTGCACAAGTTTTTCCTCGTTTTTTCTCAATGGAAGTGGCCCCAACCTGTCTTACTGAAACCACCAGACACCGTTAACTTAGGATTTCCAGTGTGGGATCCAAGGGTAAGCCAAAGATACATTTTACATTTATTGTAGCAAAATAAAATAGATTAGGCTGTGATCTGTTGTAAGTTTGTCTTGAAAACACATTCTTTACTGTTACAAATGTTAAGAGATTCTTCTGTAGAAAGCTTGGAATTTTCTCTTTAAACTGATTCGTAGTCAAGAGAAGAAGACATAGTTGGAATGGAAATAAAGGCTTGTTTTATTAATGACTACAGCATTGAGAGGCACATGAGGAAGTTGATGGGGCTCATGAAAACTTGACAAATAATTGAAAAAAAATGTGTTAAAATTAATAATATTGTTGTTTGTAAAATATGAGAAGGGCAACCACTTATCTGTAGTGGGATGATGCCTGGAGCACAGCAACACAAAACAAAATGGACCACCGTTTGAGCATTCTCTCATTTCCAGCATAAATTAACACATCCGCATAGACAACCACACGGACACACAAACGTACAATGAGAGACAAATAATAGTTAGGATACAGTATGTGTTAAGATACCTTGTAATTTAACTCATCATATAATTTCTTTTGGAAAACTGTATTCGAGCACATAGAAACAATTGAAATAAAATAACTCCACACCGGTAGAATTACTACAGTGACGAGTATTTCACACCTGTTTCAGTGGCTGAGTGGGTAGGTTGATGGTTTTCAAATGTAAAGGGGTATGCAGGTAATATTTTAAACCAGTGTGGCCACCAAACACTGAAAACTTGAAAAGCACCCAGAATTTTTGGGTGGGTGGAAGGGAGGGGGTGACACCTGGAAAAACCTTGAAGAGACCACAAATTTCAACCAGAAAAGCGGTTTTTTAATAAGATTCATCACATTATTTTTGTATACAGGTTTTTTAAAATCTGTTTTGGGCTTTTTAAAAGCATTCGAATGATAGGCTATGAATTTTGACATAGAGTTCTCTTTCCTATCTCAACATCTTAAACCATATGACTCAATTTAATTAGATTCCTGATGTGGCTACCTGTTAGAGGAACATGATGTTATCGCAGTGCACGACTGTTAGAAAACACAACTTTAATGAAAATTCTCGCATTTCAATAAATGACCTACATCATTCTATCTGAGACACTACCTCAGTATTAGATCTCTCCTTCATATGTCACTTTTATTTTGCTTGATTCTCTGTTAGAAAATCCCTTCCAGTATCCCTTCAACACACTTGCTGACATTTTCGTAATCCAAATTTAAAACTTCCTATGAATTGGAATTGATGGGTGTTAGTAATAATGTTAGATGGTTCTTATGAATGAACACAAGCGAGGAGGTTGAGTGATTAGCACAGGGAACTCTCATCTCAGAGTGTGGCAGTTGAAGCCTGCCTTTGGCCATCCATGTCTCGGTTTTCTGTAAATTTCCTATATCGTGCTAGGCAGTTATTGGTTTGGTTTCTTTGAAAGAGCATGGCCGATTTTCTTTCCCATCCTTAACGTACCCACAGTCTGAGCTTATGATCCATCTCTCGTCCATGTTGTTGAAGGAAAGCTAAACCCTAATCTGCCCTACTTCAAGAAAGAGAAATATTAAGAAATGGAAACAGTCACTAGAGGATACGGATCGTGTGAATTGACCTTAACTATGCCCCTGCAGTTGACCAAGTTTGTAACATGTTTCATAGTGCAATGTTTTTCGTCACGCCAAGACAGAGTATCACTCGATAGCAGAACTCATACAAGTCATATTTTATCCATGGGTTACTTGTGACACCTAATTACAAATGATTGCGTTATGCTCTTGGCACACCAATAACCAAGCACATAACCTAATGTGAACAAAGATAACTCAGTTTCATTAAAGATATTAATACAATGCTTTCAACTTGACACAATAAAAATTCGTTGGCAAACTAGTGAAAAGGGTAAGTCTATTTTTATCTATCACATACATTATTTGGTTATTGTGTCAGAATGTTACCATCTTGAATTTTATTGATTCACTATGAGCCGATGTGATGATAACCAGAATTATCTTAGCATTAAAAATGGTATTCTAGAACTCTTGCACCCATGTACAGCAACCTGTTTTCTTTCCCAAGATGAAAAGCGAAAACTATGGCCATTAGATGAAGAAGTGTGAGTGTTTTAGTGTAAGCACCCTTTATCACTTTTGCCACATGCTGGGTGTGTAAAACCATCAGTTGATCATAAGAAGTCATACTAAACAGACAGCATTGTATGAAGGAATGCATTTGCCATTATTGGCCATCCAAAATGCACCAGTATTGTATCTTCTTTCGAAGGTAATATTTATCCAACCTCCTATAAATATACAAGTAATATAGTAATATTTAATTTGTATTTTAAGTTAATATGGTGTGCCTAATAACTGTGTTGGTCTTATACTGAAGAGAAAAAAAATGAAATAAAGTAAAATGAAAAGTAGGCTACATATAGCTTCAGTATTTTCTCCACACGCCATTGGCATCAATAACAACTTGCATCATTCAAGGCATAGAATTGACGAGTCCATAGAAAAGTCCTCAGCCATGGAAATTCTCTTCCATGAAGTAGGAACCAAATTGCTTAGGGCGTGCATAGTTCCCAGAGAAGGGTCTGGCTAATTGTCCTGCAGTCTTCTTGAGTACATATGTGCTCTATGGGTGAATTCAGTCATTGAATAATATTTTCCCTCCTTTGAAACAATCTCTGAATCCTAATGCTAGTTTGTGAATTATCATGTTAGTAAGTTAGAAGTCAAACTTTCTGGTAGATTAAAATTGTGTGTTGGAACCGAAATTCAAACCTGTGACCTTTTGTGGGCAAGCGTTCTACCGGCCGAACTATTCTGGCATGCTTCACAGTCTCTCCTCACAACTTTATTTCTCTCAGTATCTCGCTTCCTGCTTTCCAAACTAGAAGTCCTTCGGGGTACCGAAGTCAAGCTCCAGAGATTATATTTTAAAGCATGCTAAATTGAACTTGCCTTGGATATATCCTGTTGTCTGTGCACTCTTGAATGACCTCCACCCCCAACATTTAACACTTGTGCATTCACTTCTAGTGTGTGCCCATGAAACACACATCTGTTGTTACCTATCTGTGTGGTAAATAAGAGCAGGACCTCTCCTTGTGGATTTAGTTGTGCACTCTTCAGAGAAAATGTTTCATCTTCCCAGAACTCTGTGCTAAAACAATTGCTAATCTATTCCTGGTTTGTTTGTGAGGCAACAGTTCTTTGATGATCGCGACGGGATCTGATTTGATGTGATACTATAATTTCGTAGACCAGTTCTTGATGTGGGAAGGAAGGAAGCTTAGGGTTTAACATCCCGTCAACTGTGTGGTCATTAGAGACGGAGCTTATGCTTGGATTTTTGGGTAAGGATGTGGCAGAAAGTAAGCTGTGCCCTTTGAAAGGAACATCCTGCCATTTGTCAGGAGTGATTTAGAAAAATCACAGAAAACATATATCTGGAAGACGTAATTTACAGAGGTTCCAACCATTATGATTTAATCTTAATTATTGCGAAAATTGTTTAGAATTATGGGTTTACGATTAAAGTGGTTCGAATTCCGAATTAAATAACAAATTGGTGTCATTTATTTTCTGCTTCCTTTAGAGTTCGTTCGTATGATGTCATCAATAAAAATAAACCAGTTATAACCAACAACTTCTAGCATGACTTTGTGGCAATCACCAGTATTGGGAGTAACTTCTACGAACTCGAAAACTGTGTCATTGTGGAATCTAGCAGCAGCCACATGAGGAGAATAGCTGATACATCCAAAAAGTAGATGAAGAACTTAGCATCTGTGGAATACTTCTTGGCTTTTTTTCCCCCTCAAGTGTCTTTCTTCCTAGTGAGATTAAAGGACTACAAGTAGAGTAATTTTTAGTTTTCTTCTTTGGAAATGTACTTCATGAACAAGCAGATATCTTAAGGTATAACATATCCAAATTGGAGGATTCCTCGGGCAAAACACTTTTTGCAGAATTGTCCAAAGTGGTTGACAACTCTGTTGGTGCCCAAAAGCAATGCTGTCACTGAACATTTTGTGTAAAAACAAAACAGAATTCTGGCAAACTCTTAGTACTTCAACATTGAATTCTTAACTTGTTAAAAAATTTAAATGATTTCTTAAAAAATTTGAGTTTTAAGAGCTCCACTATCACTTCAGGTTCTTCCTCTTCCAGTCCTGGAACATTCACAATGTTTCAGAAAATTGGGAGAGTGATTTCATTAGGCTTAGTGACATGCTGTAAGAAGAGGATGTGGTTGTAGACATCAAAATTTGACCATTTTTAAAAATTCTTGACCTGCACACTCACCGAAAGAATCTTAACCTGCACTCTAAGTTACGATTTTATGTTATCTTGTGTTTTTATGCAATTTCTAATGAGTAGATTCTTTTAGTTCTAGGAAGGTAGACTATATAAATAAATATTAATCGACTGATAACTATCGCTGTTTAGTCCCCTCCAAAAACCAACCAACCAAATATTATTTTGGTGATTACAAAACCTATTAAGTTTTGCTTCCCCCCCACCCATACACATTCCTAGTATAGACTACAGAATTATGAAGTAATATGAGTCCCCCATATCTCGTTTGCAATCTTACAGAAATTGTTTTCACAGTTCTGATGTTTCCTTATGCACTTACTCGCAAGAAGGTGGGCGTTCTAATAAGGTGTTGCCTCCAGTTTTCTCGATATTGTTGGATTTTCTCGTTCATGTTGAAAATATTTAATTCTTCCGACGTCATTCCTGATCGTGTCTCTTCTTTTGCAGCCCTGTACTTTCTCAGGAACCTCATCTCTGCACTTCCAATTTCATTTACTTGTATTTTTGTAGTGACCCAGTTTTTGCTTTCGTAATATAATACAGAAACTGCCACCACTTTATAGAATTTTAAAATGTCTCTTTTTTGTACTTTTCAGCCAAATGTTCTGCTTATGGTACCACAGACAGTTGGAATTTGTGTATTTTATTTTCAATGTCGGAGTCAAAATCTGAACTGATATCACTGCCTAAATTTGAGATATGAGAGACTTGTTCTAAAGGCAAATTATCTAAAACAGTTTTTGATCAGATTGGGTATTTCCCTTGGAAAGCCATTATTTTAGTTTTATTACTAGAAATTTTAAAGTTCCTGGTTGGAATTTACAATATAGTAATAAGGACAGTTTACAACTCATCGCAAAGAGATGGTGACGAGCTGCAACAGGCACATACAAAAGACACACACATACAACACTTTCAACTATCGGCCATATCCTTCTTCAGAAAATAGAACATTCATGCTATCACACTCACACAACAGTCGCACAACCCTCATCTCTGGTTGCCTCTTGATTATTTCATTCATCTGGTATACTGAGCTTTGCAGATCATCTTCATTCTTTTGAATAATAAAGACGTCATCTGCAAATAAACACATTCAGATATTGCTGATTCTATATTTTAATTACTTTGTGTGTGTGTGTGTGTGTGTGTGTGTGTGTGGGCGCGTTTTTAAAAAGCTTCCATTTCCAAAGAATGAAGTCAATGTAAGTGAACGTCAATGTAAGTGAGAGTCCACATCCTTGTCTTAAAGCTTGATTAATACTTATTTGATACAGACATAATCTTCCATAGGCTATCATGACTGACATTGTCAGAAGCCTTCTCAAGGTTGATAAATGCCATGTGGGTTTCTACGTTAAACACACTGTGTTTTTCTGTGATGTTCTCAATTACAAACATATTGTCTGTGCAAGCAATTTTGTTCCTCTGAAATAAGAGCTGTTATGGTCTCCAGGCGGTTATTGATTATTTTTGAGTATGTTTTGTAGCCAGTGTTTGATCACAATAGTTTTTACAGTCAATGTATTCACTTTTCTTGATGAGAGAGATTACTTTTGTTATATTCCTGTTGTCTAGGATGGTGTAGTTTCTCCAGCATTCATTTATTAATTTTAAAAATCTTTTACCTACTGAAGGGCCTCCATATTTTATTAGTTCTGAATTTATTCCATCCTTCCAGTAGGTTCCATGTTCTTCATGCTTTTCAAAGCCTCTTGCAGCTGTTCCCATAGTAATTGGATGTACTGTTTCACTGTACATGCTTTCTTTAGTTTCATCTTTGGTATCATATTTATTCGAATCCAAACCGCACCCAAAAAATTAAACTCAAATTTCAATAAAAAAATTAAAAATAAAATAAATAAATAAAAAATAAACAAAAGTATTTGAACTAAAGCCGCACCTGAAAATAGGACTTGAAATACAAGAAGGGAAAAGTTATAGGCCACATTTTGAAATTGAAACAAACACGTTTCATTTTAACATGAGATACAGTAGTTGGGTTTGAGTCTTAAGCTTAGCAGTTGAGGTTTTGGTGAAAAACTTTTTAGGTGTCGGTGGTTATTGTTGGTAACGCCATGATGAATCAAGCTAATCATGTGGCGTTGCAGACAGCCATTGAGTTTTCTGAATGTAACCAAATCTGCATTTCCATCTTACTTTGACTGTACTACTATGTTTAACTTAACCACAAACTCGAAAATCATGAAATATCCATAGAAACATATCAATATATTTCTGAAAAGCGAGTGTGTGAATGTGTCCGCTATCTTATGCTCTGTATGAGGCAGGAGATAGATACTGCATTCTGAAGAAAATGCGTTGAAATGTGATATTTTGATAGTGCGAGAATAAAATGTTGCTTCAGTGCAACACTCCCCCAAGTAATCTTAATGTCTAATAAGCAATGTTTTTAATGATTAGTGTTTTGTAATTAAATTATGAGTAGACTGTCAGTGGATTACAGTAAAACTTCGTTTATACGTTTTTTACTGACACGTTTTTCCCACTTATACGTTTTTTTTTTTTTACCCCCCTTCCGGTTACCGGCAAAATATCAACAATTTTCTGTCTATTAGTGTCTACTTGTGTTGTTATCTGCATAAATTACATTCGTCACTCGGAAAGATGACTTACTAGAATAACCATAAATTTAAAAAGCAATGGCTTCCGGTCACTATGCCAATTGTGGAAATGTAGTGTTGCCAACTAAAAAATTACGTTCTTGCGAGCACTCGCAGACAACTAGCACTTAATTTTTAATGTGAAATCCTTAAGATTGTTTTTTAGATCGACATATATGCAACAACAAAAGTCATCACAAAAACCATACGTTATATACACTGTATGTAAGTAAGAAACTTCTTTGCGGTTACGGTGGTGGCGATAGCTGTATACGAAAGGTTGGAACTGGGTGCAGCAGTCATTTGTTCCTGAGCGAAACTGGAAGCGTGGTATTACCGCATGCTCTTCTGTATTAGATGAAGTAGTGCACGTATTAAGTGAATGTTGTTATTGTGCTTAGGTGTTCGGTACTGTAATTCTTATTTTCTGAGGTCTGCTAATATGAGTGAAAGAAAGAAAGAAGAATAGCATAACGATCGCTGAAAAATTAAGAATTTTGATATTAGTTAAGGAGAACAAAAACAGAAAGTGTGTGGAGATAGCTACAGAATTGGAAATTCCTACTTAGACGTTAAATTTCACCGTAGGGAAGGCAAAAGAAATCGAAGAAAGTGCAGGTGTATTCAGAGTTTCTGTCAGTAAACGGGCTCGCTTTCAAGGCGGAAAATACGAAGATGTGGAAGGCTGTTTATTGCAGTGGTTCCGGCAACATCGAGCAGAAAGCATTCCCATTAGTGCCCAATGCTCTGTGAGAAATCAACTGAATTAGCTTACTTGTCATAGAAGATTTTAGTGCTGCTGCAGGCTGGCTGCAAAAATTCAAGATCAGGCATGGCGTCAGTTGTCATAATGTGTGTGGGGAGAGCAGAAGTGTAGATCCTAAGACTGTGTGTGATTGGAAAGAAAATAGCCTGAAAGAACTTGCCATAATGTTTTTTTGGGAGGAAATAATAGCAGAGTTGTCCCAATTTGAGATCACTGTTCATATCGTGGCTTCAACAAAGAAAATGCAGGCAAAAATTACGGACTTTTTTAAAACGTGACATCTTGTAAAAGTGTAGGCCTGACTAATTGTATATACTTTCAAGTGTGTAAAAGACCTATTAAACATTTTCTGCCACAAAATGTCTCATATTATGCATTTGCCTATTATTTTTTTTATCAAGAAATTCTCTTTCACATATATACGTTTTTTTCACATGTACGTTTTTTTCCTTTAGTCCGCTGAAAAATGTATAAATGAAGTTTTACTGTAATTTGTATTGTAACCATAATCCCAAAGAATTACAACAATCACTAATATGTACTGTCATAAACACCAAATCAAACAATCGCCCCAGTGTCAGCTATAAATTCACTTCATCTTGTCTCACCCCCTTATTAGTTTTGTGTAATTCCCGGAAACACGCGTGAATATTTGTGTTTTGCAAAAATGTGTAAATTTATTTTAAAGCTGTGCGACTAGGTTCCTCTAGAACCACATATTCGAAAATCATGACTCGCATGTAATTACTAATACATACAAAAATTCTAAAGCCTTTTTGCATTTTTGGTATTGATGTAAAGAAACTTATCGTTTCTGATATGTTTATTTGAAACGTTGCTTCATTCGAAGATGAGCAATGCTGAATTTAGCTTTCTTCGTTGCATTGATTCAATGGCTGAAACTCAGAGAAAGAAGACTCCTCTTTCACCTTAATTTTTGTATTTATGTTTTTATTAGTGCAGAATTTTGGAGCCAGTAGGTTTATTTATGTTTGAGCCTGCAAAGCTTGCCTACTGCTGCTTATGTTCTACGGCAGTAGTTAGTTGTGGCAGCTCCCAGTGCCATTTTTCAGAACTGCAGTTTGCTTTACAATCGATTCTAAGCTGTAAACAATTTTTTTGCATCCCAAAATTGGGCAAAAAAGTGTGGCTTAGATTTGAGTAAATACGGTAGTCTGCGTATACCGTAGGTAAGTATAATGATTAATCCAGTTTTCATTGGCTATAATATTAAGTGAGGCAGTATCTTGCACAGGGCTTTCATGACTTTGTACCGGTATGTGCATTTCTGTCTGCCATGTACATCGTGTTATAGTATGCTTACTAACTTATTCAATGATTGTTGGTGCACTTTGCATACTATTTGTTCCGCAGTATTCCTTTTTAAATTTTATCCTTACCAACTCTCTGGTGTTTTTATTTACAGAAACTTACTGTGTAAAATCGGTGTGGATTTGTGAAGCAATTAGTGCAACTGTCTACAGAGCAGAAAACCCAAGGATCAAATCCTCGCCTTTGAACAGATATTCATACAGTGCTTCAACCTGCACATATACTCATAATTTTTTATGACTTCAAAAAGTCTCTGAATAGTTTTGTTTCATTGGTCTAAATCCTAAATGCTGGAGAAAATTTTGTGTGGAAAGAGGTATAGAGCTCATGACCATGACAACTTCTAATTCTGGTTTCTGAACAAGTGGAGCCTCGAATGGCTGAATGGCTGAAAGTTTGAATGCAAGTCTCAATCATACAAAAGGGGGGGGGGATGCAAGAAAAGTAAAAGAGAAATAATTATTTTATGAGCACACAGTAAACAAGTCATATATTTAATGCATATTTTTACTATACCATTTGTATTCTTACCAGTTTCGTAGTAAATAGTATAACTACTAATATGTAAAATATAGTTTCTCATTTCTGAACTTAAATGTTCTTATTTGAAAGTATTTAAATTTTGCTTTCATTATGTTTGTAAAAATGCAAATGGATAACGTGAGGCTTGTGTATATCAACTTAAGCACTCATGGTAAATCAGCTTTTACAGTTACAAAGGTTGCCTGGGTATTCCAAAGAGAACGCAAGGGAGCCCATGGTTGCAAAACCCAGTTTTTTCTTTCTTTCTTTTGAAAAGTTTAAAAGCTACTCTCATTTTCCATATGATAAGTGGTCACTCCTGGTCTCTTCCACATATACAACCTTCTTTTGTGAAAGAGACCAGGAGACACCGGGAGATACCAGATAGATTTTATAATGGTCAGACACAGATTTTGGAATCAGGTTCTACAGTGTAAGACATACCCAGGGGCAGATATAGACTCTGACCATAATTTGTTGGTTATGAACTGTAGGCTGAAACTAAAGAAACTACAAAAAAGGTAGAAAAATAAGGAAATGGGACCTGGATAAATTGAAGGAACCTGAGGTTCTTAAAAATTTCAGAGGGAGCTTTAGGCAACAATTGACAGAAACGGGGGGAAATAAAACAGTAGAGGAGGAATGGGTAAAATTGAGAGATGAAATAGTGAAGGTAGCAGAGGACAAAATAGGTAGGAAGGCAAGACCTACAAAAAATCCTTGGATATCACAGGAGATACTAAATTTAATCGATGAAAGGAGAAAATATAAAAATGCAGTAAATGAAACAGGCAAAATGGAGTACAGACGACTAAGAAATGAGATTGTCAGGAAGTGCAAAATGGCTAAGCAGGAGTGGTTAGAAGGCAAATGCAAGGATGTAGAAGAATGTATAAATAGGGGAAAAATAGATACAGCCTACAGGAAAATAAAAGAAACATTTGGAGATAAGAAAAACAGCTCTATGAATATCAAGGACACTGATGGAAAACCAGTTCTCAGCAAAGAAGGGAAAGCTGAAAGGTGGAAAGAATATATAGAGGGGCTCTACAAAGGAAATGAACTTTGAGACAATATTTTAGGAAGGGAAGAGGATGTAGATCAAGATGAAATAGGAGATACTGTACTGAGAGAAGAATTTGACAGAGCCCAGAAAGACCTAAGTCAAAACAAGGCCCCTGGAGTAGATGATATTCCCTCAGAGCTACTGAAGTCTCTGGGAGAACCAGCCATGACAAAATTGTTTCACCTGGTGTGTAAGATGTATGAGACAGGCGAAGTACCCTCAGACTTTAAGAAAAATGTTATAATCCCCATCCCTAAGAAAGCAGGTGCAGACAGGTGTGAAAACTACAGAACCATCAGTTTAATAAGTCATGGCTGCAAAATATTAATGCGAATTATATACAGAAGGATGGGAAAGCTGGTAGAAGACGACCTCGGGGAAGATCAGTTTGGGTTCAGGAGAAATGTAGGAACACAGGAGGCAATACTCACTTTACGGCTTATCCTAGAAGATAGATTAAGAAAAGGCAAACCTACATTTCTAGCTTTTGTAGATTTGGAGAAGGCTTTTGACAATGTTGATTGGAACAAACTTTTTCAAGTTCTGAAGGAAGCAGGAGTAAAATATAGGGAACGTACGGTTATTTACAACTTGTACAAAAACCAGACAGCGGTTGTCAGAGTTGAAGGGCATGAAAGGGGTGCAGTGGTTGGAAAGGGAGTAAGACAGGGTTGTAGTCTTTCTCCATTGTTGTTCAATTTGTACATTGAGCAAGCTATAAAGGAAAGCAAGGAGAAATTTGGAGAAGGAATTAAAGTTCAGGGTGAAGAATTAAAAACATTGCGTTTTGCCGACGACATAGTAATTCTGTCAGATACAGCAAAGGACCTGGAAGAGCAATTGAACGGAATGGACAGTGTGCTGAAAGGTGCATATAAGATGAACATTAACAAGAGTAAAACTAGGGTAATAGAGTGCAGTGTAAGAAAATCAGGTTATGCTGAAGGAATTAGATTGGGAAATGAAGCAATAAAGGAGGTAGATGAGTTCTGTTACTTGGGTAGTAAAATAACAAATGATGGTCGCAGTACAGAGGATATAAAATGCAGAATGGCAATGGGTAGAAAAGCGTTCTTGAAAAAGAGAAATTTGTTAACATCGAATATTGATTTAAACCTAAGGAAGTCCTTTCTGAAGGCATTTGTATGGAGTGTTGCCTTGTATGGGATTGAGACATGGACGATAAACAGTGCGGACAGGAAGAGGATTGAGGCTTTTGAAATATGGTGCTACAGAAGAATGCTGAAGATTAGGTGGGTGGATCGCGTAACTAATGAGGAGGTACTGAACGGAATTGGGGAGAAAAGGAATTTCTGGCATACCTTGACTAAAAGAAGGGATAGATTGGTAGGACACATTCTTAGACATCAAGGAATTGTGAATTTAGCGTTGGAGGGAAGTGTGTGGGGAAAAAATTGCAGGGGAAGACCAAGATATGGATACAGTAAGCAGAGACAGATGTAGGTTGTTGTTCTTATGTGGAGATGAAGAGGCTTGCTCAGGATAGGGTATTGTGGAGAGCTGCATCAAACCAGTCTCCGGACTGAAGACCACAACAACAACAACAACAACAACAACAACAACAAGTGGTCACTTGTATTAGAAAATGTTAGAGTATAATGCAAGACCTTTTTAAATTTATGTTAAAATAGCCACTTGTTGTTTGTCATCTAAACAATGGAAAAAAAAATTACCAATATATAGATAAGCTTTCGTCGTCATAAGTTTCTTTGTGAAGGAAGAGAGAAAATCATAAATGAAAATTTGTTAAAATTGCAAAATAGTGCAGAAGGAGAGCATCATTAACTGAAATGAGGTGAAACAAATAACTAAATTCATTCATGTTGCAGTGTGTGCCTTCCTCTAGTCAGTGCAGTTACCACTACAGGTTATAAAAAATACAATAAAAATTGTACACACCAGTAAGTCCTGTATCATTATTAAGTCTAATGTTAAAATTGTCTTTTGTTTGGTTAGTTTGAGTTATTTGCACTCAAAGCATCATGTCACCTTCAGTACTATTGTTTAATTTATTTATAGAAGGAGACTTTCGTGGTGGGAAAAGTATGTATAAAAATAAAGATTGTTGGACTTATCCAAAGCACAGGCTCACCGATACACACACACACACACACACACACACACACCACACATTCAATCTTTCGCAACTGTTTTTCGCTTCTTCAGGAAAAGAGGAAGGAAGGAGGGGAGAAAGGGAAGGATAAGGGTTTTAAGGAAGTGGAAAAGGGGTCATTCCAATCCCAGGAGTGGAAGGATTTACCTTTCTTCAAATGTTGTGTTAGCGTGTGTGTGTGTGTGTGTGTGTGTGTGTGTGTGTGTGTGCGCGCGCGCGCGCGCGCGCGCTTGTTTGCTTTTCCTTTTTTCCCCTTAACTAAGTCCTTCCGCTCCTGGAATTAGAATGACTCCTTTTCCACTTCCTTAAAACCTGTAACCTTCCCTTTCTCCTCTCCTTCCTTTTTCTTTTCCTTAAGAAGCTACCAGCGGTGGCGAAAACTTGTTTGTGTGTGATTTTATTTGTTTGTCGACAGGCCTCTGCTTTGTGCAAGTCATCCGTTTTCTATTCTTTATATTAATTTATCCCATCAGGAAAGTTTCCTTGTGTGTGTGAGATTTGATTTGTCATAAACATTATTATTTTTTCTTTCAGATAAATGCTGCAGATAGATATCATTTGATGCCTATTATTACCCCAGCATATCCACAACAAAATTCTACTTTCAACGTATCTATATCAACCAGAACAATAATGCAAGAAGAATTTAAACTGGGCCTAGCGATAACGGAAGACATAATGGTTGGCAAGTGCACGTGGAACAAATTATTCGAACCTCCTAATTTTTTCTCTAAATACAAGTAAGAATATTTGACATTCACACAATTTGTTTATTGAAAAATTTCCATTTCAGCAATGTACCAGTAGTGAGAGTTTAAACTTGCATTACTTCTTTGTGTTTATGGTTTTGAGACTGTCTAGCCAAACTCAGGAGTCGAAAGTTATTTTTATTTGTAGAAATAGTTATGCAGTTATTATCACATACATTGATTAGGCAAAACATTATGACCCTTTCCCATAGGAAATCCACTGATGTAAAAATACAGTGCTGATGCAAGCTCAAAAGTTTAAGGAGTACACTCAGTGCAATTGTTGAACATGGGGCTCTGTAGCAGACAATCACTGTTGTTATCAATATATGTTACTATTTTATAGAGATTAAACCAAATATTGGTGGAAGTGTGTCACATAATTAGTTACACCAGCTTGATGGATGTGCTTGGGCATGCAGTCATATGAGTGAATGGCTTCTCAAAACTTGCACATGCCACCTACATAGGCCTAAGGGGGCAATGCTATTCTGGTGGGCATTCACCTGCTTTCCCCTGGGATGTGTAAAAGTAATCAAAAGCATCATGATAGCTGTTGACTATATGCTCATTACTGTGGACTTTCTGCAGACCTTCAGGCTTGTTATCTTTCCTGTTAGTAACATCATCTTAGAGAAGTGTAAATGTTGGTACCAGAGGGTCATAGTTGTGTTAGTGATTTTAGACACACAGTAGTGAACTCACATTAATGTTCTTCGCCAAATTTGTGTGTTCTCAATGTGATGGTACACATCTGGGAGGCTATTGAATGCCATTTCGGCTCTTACAAACCATTGGTCGGTAAATTATAGGAATTACATAACCTGTCCTTAGATGTCTGTTTACACATACCTCTAGGGACCTAACAAGGACTTGTAAAACTAGTGCTACGCAGAATCAATTTGGTATTGGATTTCAAAATTGATGACTTACTTAAGTTGGTGATCATAATGTTTTGTCTCATCAGAGTATGAACTGCTTTATGTTTCTACCTGTGTACAAAAATCTTGTTTACAAACTAAATTTACACTTGTGTGACACAGTGAATACACTGGCATTTTGAACAAGAAATTTTGCAGGAACAATTCCCTTGTTCATTGTTTGTTTCTAATTTTGAAATGAGGAATGGACTAAGCCTGGTCTGTCACAGATATTGATAGTGACCCTTTCAGTAACAGAAGGAATTGATCACTATGAGCATGTCAGATATGTTTTTGCTGAATATATTTTCATGCTTTAGCCTTGCTTAGGGAAGGCTAGACAGGTTTCTGTGTACCATTCCTCTTCCCCTCTTGGGTGGGAGCGGTGTAAAATGTTTAAAATTTGTTTACACTCATTTGCCAAAATATGAAGTCTGTACTCTAATGGTTGGAAAATATATTTTTATAGCATTGTCAAGTATGGGCATTATGGCTACAGATGTCCAGGAAAGGATGAAATTAATATTATTGAGATTTTGTAGTTACCATAATGTTAGAGAAAATAATAAGGATGAGAAATACCTTCAGTTACACACATTCAATTCATGTGCCGAAAAATGCTGATACTTAACGGAATGATTGTTGTTTGTTCAAATAGAGCTACATGTAGAATACCAAGGCACTTATGAACAAAACAGTTGAGATTTTTGCAAATGCAAAGGTTCTTGTCAAAATATTACATAATTAGACTGCTTTGACAGTCAGTTTCATAGCAGTGAGGTTTTGTCATTTGTGTTCAATTACTGATGGAAATTCACCACACATATGATAAATTACTGCTCAAAAGAGATAGTTCACATGTTCAGTACTTACCTTGGTGCTGTACTGCTGATAGTCACTAAAGCTAGAGATCACTGACTTCCACAGCCTCAAACATCATCATGGCCTAGGTCGTGAATTACCTTCCCCATTCTGTTCCCTATTTCTTTTTCCTTCCCTTATCTCCTACCAGACGAAAGAAAACAATTCCGTATATATTAAAAACTAACATGCCCATACTTCGCAACGGCTGTTAAAAAGGGACCTGTGTTAATCATGGTTTTTTAGGGTTCCGGACCTTGGTCAACAAAAACAGAATCCTTTTTGGATCGCTCTGTCAATAAACTCAGCTCTCCTAGCCAAGATGTCAAATTTAAGTAGAAGTTATTGTTGAAAATGATGAATGTTCATAAAGTTTTTCATACAAAAAGTGAAATTAAGTGCGTACTCTGGAATGATGTTAATTCATTGTTAGTTTGTGTTCATAAAGTTAAGACTGAGGTGTGTAATAGTCTGTCTGGCATAAACTTCTGAAAACACTTCTGTCGTTAAGATAAGAAATAGTAGTAATAATAATAATAATAATCATAATAATAATAGCGCCATGTATTGTTTCTATGGCGTAGTACTAAACTGTTTATCTCTCATAATAAATGTATGCTGAAGTATTAGAATGTTGAAGTGTTGCCCTGGGGACAATGTAGGTATTCTGTATGCAGTGCTCCATATTATCGAAAAGTCGATGAATACTGAAAGTCTGGTAATCCAATCAACAGAGCAGTTCATGTCTGTTTAAATAAGACGCCATGGTGGTGTCAGTGTTCGATAAAGTAGGTCTGGGTAATTGTTGAAGGAATGGCGTCAGCTCAATATCTGTATAGAACTTTCCATTACATATAGTAATATTTCCAGTGAATTGTCTTGACTGTGTTAGCGGCATCGGTTACTCTTTCGGCTAATACATGTCTTCACGTCCTGCAGTGATTACTTTGTAAAGCACGAAGTTGATCTTGTGTAATAGAACTATGTACTCAGAAGTCATATTACAACTCTAAGTACAAGTGTATCTGCAAACCTAACCTAACCTAACGTCTTTCTCTATCTTAATGTGGTCTGCACCAAAAGTAAATACAGTAATTACAAATTTCAATCACAGTATTGTACCGAACAATAGGGTATTTGACTGTTTTCTGGAAATAGTTTTAAATTGTTAATTATGTCATATTATGGTCCGAACATGCTTTTTTACCCCGTGGATTCCCGTACTTTTTTTTTTTTTTTTTTTTTTTTTTTTTTTTAATAAATGAGATTTAAATAATTTGAAAGCCCGCTAAACGCTTAGTATTGCTTAGTTCCGCACTGTACCAATACATCTGTCAAGACTCCAGAAAAATTGTTCTTGCAAGTACCAAAAAATGAGAAGATACGCAAAAAGTGGTTGATACTGGCACGAAGAGATCCAAATGAAATAGCGGCTACTTCATGTGTGTATTTCTGTGAGGATCATTTTGGAAATATTATTCCATTGGTAAACTAAACTGTTTAGTATCACTCTCTTCTAGTGCAAAGGTGTAAAGTAGTATTATGTGTAGGTTAATGACCTGATGTTTACATTTGCGAAGTAAAACTTCATAATGTTACATGCCTACAATTTATGTATAATTAAAGCTGTTTCCTAATATATTTGGTGAAAGAACAACATGGATATTGTTGCAGCCCACTATAAAAGTATAGCACTGATTATTTATCTCCAGTAAGTGGAATTTTATCACCAATAGATCTTAGTGAAACAACCGTTTTATACATCGACAACACCCTTCTAGTTACTTTACAACAGCTTACCCTATCATAATATACGTATATGCAAGATGTTTTTAATGTGCCGATTTATTTAGCTTTCAAACTTTTGTAATATGCAAGTGTAAATACGATTAAAAGTGTTAGTTACCCAAGTATGTGTTTATTGAAGCTTTACTGGTTTAAATTTTACTAACTATCCTGGCGGCTTCCTGTGACTGTGTTGGCAACAGATGCTGAATAGCGAGAATCATGAGATGTCGCCATTAGCCAATAGCGTGACAGCGCAAATATTTTGTCATGTAAACTTTGATTTACGAGGGCAGTTACTTTTACTGACTGGACAAGGGTACATACAAGAATCATGGAGCAGGAACAGTATTGTTTATTTACTTCATGGTCTATACGATACACTAATCTAGTCATTCTATGTGGTCTGAACATCTGGACAAAGATTTTCTATTGTGTTGTTGATGTTGCCAACATAATCACTTAAGACTGCTTGGATAGAAGATAAAATTTCACCCTTTATTGCATAATATGGTTACTTCAGATTAAGTCTGCTGACATCAACAAATAGGGTACAATGGCATAAAATATCTCTCGAAATAATTAGCTTTAAAATGTTGGTATGCGTTACTTACAATGCAGTTTTCAGGTTTCTTATTTCTAGCACGTAAAAATTTGGATTGTTTTTGAAGGATGAAGACACCGTAATTGCATCAACTTTAGGGAGGTTTCCGCTATCAGCTTTCACATAACTATCTTCCATTGTGGCATAAAAACTGTAAACGCGTTTAGATCACGAAAAAAACTGAACTTAAAGCTGCGTAATGGAGGAAACACGTACAATAATACAGCTCCGACTTCTAGTTGCCGTGTTGTAGGTGTCACCAGTCACCAGTACTTCATCCAATAACGGAGTGTTTTCGATCACGTGATCTAATCGTGAAATTTGATGATTTTTAAGCTTTAATTACGTAAAAATAACAGATGTTTTGTAAGAATTATGAGCGAAAATGCTGTCTGAATGTTATAATCATTCAGAATAACTATAATTCGAACCATATTTTTAACACAGGAAAATATCCTATTATGAGAGCAGGGAGATTTCTGATCAGTTTGTCGTTCGCGTGTGTAAATTATCTCTAGCGGCAGGCACAGAGCAGAAATATCTGTGGAGTGAGCATTCAGATGCGCAGAACAGATTTTGTGTCCTCAACATTAAGGTGGAAATATCACCTGATATTGGAAAAAAATCTACCAATTAATGACTTCATCTTGATCCTTTTTTGTTCAGGTAAGACGGATGACTGTTAAATGGCCCTGTTAGCAATGCTTTCTCAACTTTCTTGTTGCTTCTGTGACACATTTATTTAGATAATCTTTCATGTTACGTGATTGCTCTGTGAAAAGGAGGTGGGGCTTATTGGCAGCCAATGTGGTACAAACCAATCATAAGAGCAAATAAATGTATGGAAAGAGTGGATTTGTTTCAATATCACTTGGTAATTCCAGCTTAATGTTGAGAAGATGCACAGAAACCAATGCTCACTCAATAGATATTTCTACTCTATGTATAATTTGGTGGTTATTCACGTCGAAAGATTCACTTCTACGTGACTGGTTTTTGAAAAAGCATTCAACGGCCGTTTCCAACAATGTCGCCGCTGTAAATAAAATTGTACTCCTTCTTGATGTGTATTAGACCATAGTTACGAGAATGAAGAACCGCAGCAACACCATAATTAGTTTTTTGGTGTACTATGTAACTAACGCCGCCTCACTTCGTCCTTTCCTGTACTATGGCGATTTCGAGGCATTCCTAAACAGAACGCATCCAAAATGTAATGAGGATACACCAAAATCAGAAAGGGAACTACATAAATTCCATTTTCCTTGCAAAGAATTCTTAAATAAATCGATAGACACGAAGGAATGTCGTTATGTTTTAAATTTAAATGATACCCACGGAAAGAAGCACTTTTCCTTCCGTGGCATCTCAAGGCATGTGGGATACAGCTAGTAAAAAAGTTTACTTTTTGCCATACCTGCATTAAATTTTACTTGCAGTGGTGGCGTTTTAGTATGTTAACTTTGGCAACGAAGTATTCGCTTTAGGTGAATCATTAATTTACTGATCGGAACAACATTAATTCTTTATTTCATTATCAAGAATAAAAATTATTCCCCTCATTGTACGTGACTGCTTTTTCAAAAAGGATTCAACGACCGTTACCAACGTCAATACACTACACTGCTGCCGTAAGGAAAATCATGCCCTTGTTTCAGTGTATTACACTTAAGTTATAATTATAAACTATGCTGCACCGCCATCTATTAGTTATTTGGTATACTACGTCAGTAACAGCACCTCTGTCGGATCTATGCTATACTATGGTACAATTTAAGCATAGCATATACCAAGAACTACAAATTATGATACATTTTCTTCCCCTGATCCGATTTTGATGAAATGAAGCTTATATGTTGCACCAAGGTACTCTCAGTTGACATATGAAAGTTTGTGTATTACTCTTGGAGATTTGCTGTACTACACAATACTTACAAGCATAGTATACACACAAACTTAAAATTATGATTTTTTTCCTTCCTCTGACCTGATTTTGGTGGAACTAAAGCTATGTTACTCTCCAAACTATTCTCAATTTACCTGTGGAAACCCGTGAAAGCTCCTGTAGTGTTTTTGGAGATTACCCTCAACAAATAGACATACACGATGGCTTTTAAGCAAATGATTAAATTATGATATCCTTATTTTTCTATGATATGATTTTTAATTATTGGAGCCTTTATGTAACTGCACGATGTTCTAAAGTTACGTGTGAAAACCCCATGAAAATTCGCCAAGTAGTTTTTGTCATAGAGTCAGACTTAATGGTCGTAGATAAAAAAAAAAAATGAAATTATGATATTCTTTTTTTTTTTCTGTGATCTGACTTTTATGAAACGAAGTGTATATATTGTCCAGTTACACTCAAGTTAACTGTGCAAACCCCATGCAAATTCGTGAAGTAGTTTTGGAGATAAGAGGTTTGTAATAGTTGAAAAAACGGACATGATGGTTATCAAAAACACTTAAAATTACGTTATCTTCTTTTTTTCTATGATCTGATTTTGATAAAATTATGTCCATATGTTGACCCAAACTTTTCTCATGTTTCCTGTGAAAACCGCATGGAGATTGAAGAGAACAGCGACATTTACAGATTTATTATTAGTATAGATTAATAAATGTAAATTTTCTCAAAAATAGATGGGAATTTTGCTGAAAATTATCAATAATTTTTCAAAATAAAGATGCTAAAATTTGATATCCTAATGATTTGTGAAGTGGTATCTACAGCTACACAGGGTACATTACAAATCGCGTCAGAGTGTCTGGCAAAGAGTCATGCTATTTATATACTATTACATTCTCGTATACTGCACAGAAAGAAAGAATATACAAATTTCTATGTTCATGCTCTGATATCTGGAATTTTATTGTGATGATCACATCTCCCTATGTAGGTGGGAGTCAAAAATATTTTTTTACTTCAAAGGAGAAAGTTGGCGGTCAAAATTTCATAAGTAGGTCTCACTGCAATGAAAATCACCATTGTTGTAGTGATTTCTACTCCAATTCTTGTGTCATTTCTTGACACTCTCGCCCCAATTTTGGGATAGTACAAGATAAGATGTTCATCTTAGTACTCTTTCATTGTCCTCCAGCAATTCTGCATAATGGGTATCACACACTGTGCAAAACTTGCTCCAAAAGAGGACAGACAAGTGTAGTGTATGTAGTTTCCTTAGTAGCTTGTTGCATATACTAAGGGTTCCGACACTAAAACAATCTTTGGTTTGCCTTCCTTACATTTTCTATATGTACTTTCCATTTCAAGCCTCTCGTATTAATAATTCCTAGGTATCAAGTTAAATTTACCACCTTCAGATTTGATTTATTTATGTTGTAGATGCTGGATTCCTTTTAGTAATCATGTTTTCTGCAAATGACTTCGTCTTGTTGTTTTGGTCTTCAGTCTGCAGACTGGTTTGATGCAGCTCTCCGCACTACCCTGTTCTGTGCAAGTCTCTTCATCTGAAAATAAGTTCAGCAACCTACATCCTTTTGAATCTGCTTACTGTATTTGTCCCTCGGTCTCCCTCTACGATTTGTACCCCCACACACTTCCCTCTAGTGCTAAGTTGTTGATTTCTTGATGTCTCGGAATGTGTCTCACCAATCTATCCCTTCTCTTTGTCAGGATATGCCAGAAACTCCTTTTCTCCCCAATTCACTTAAGCACCCATCTAATTTTCATTATTTGTCTCTAGCACCACATTTCAAA
Source organism: Locusta migratoria (assembly GCA_026315105.1). Classification (NCBI taxonomy): domain Eukaryota; kingdom Metazoa; phylum Arthropoda; class Insecta; order Orthoptera; family Acrididae; genus Locusta; species Locusta migratoria. The sequence continues at coordinate 286,001,858 of CM048748.1, read as the reverse complement.
AGCTTCTATCATCTTTTTGTATGAATTCCTTATTGTCCACATTTCACTCCCATACAATGCTACACAGACAAATCCTTTCAGAAAGGACCCTAACATTTAAATTAATATTGGATGTCAACAAATTTCGCTTCTTCAGAAACGCTTTTCTTCCCATAGCAATATCTTCTGTACTTCGGCCATCAGAACTTATCTTGCTACCCAAATAACAAAACTCAACTACTACTTTTATTGTCTCATTACTAATCTAATTCCTTTAGCATTGCCCGAGTTTCTGATGCTACATTCCATTGTTCTTGTTCCTCTTGCTAACGTTCATCTTATACCTTCTTTTCAAGAAACTGTCCATTCTGTTTAATTGCTCTTCTATGTCCTTTGCTGTCTCTGACAAAATTACTATTTTATCAGGAAACTGCAAAGTTTTTATTTCTTCTCCCTGAACCTTAATGCCCTCTCCAAATTTCTCCTTGCATTCCTCCACAGCTTGCTCAATGTTCAGATTGAACAGCAGTGGGGAAAGGCTACAATCCTGTCTTACTCCCTTCCCAACCTCTTGTGTCCCTTTCATTCCCTTCGACTCTAATAACTTCAATCTGGTTTTTGTATACGTTGACTATAACTCTTCACTCCCTATATTTTACCCCTGTTACGTTCAGAATTTGAAAGAGTTTATTCCGGTCGACATTGTCGAAAGCTTTCTCCAAATTTACAAATGCAAAGAAACGTAGGTTTGGGTTTCCTTGGCCTATATTCTAAGATGAGTATAATGTATTGCATCCCATGTTCCTACATTTCTCCTAAATCCAAACTGATCTTCCCCGAGGTTGGATTCCATAACTTTTTTCATTCGTCTGTAAATAATTTGTGTTGGTGTTTTGTAACCATTTATTGACCTGACGGTTTTCTAATTTTCACATTTGTCTGCACTTGCTTTCTTTGGAATTGGAATTACTATATTGAAGTTGGAGGGTATGTTCCCTCTCTCATACATCTTGAATACCAGGTGGAACAATTTCTTCATGACTCGCTCTCCTAACGATATCAGCAGTTCAGGTGGAATATCGTCTACTCCAGGGGCCTTGTTTCGACTCAAATCTTTCAGTACTCTGTCAAATTCTTCTTGCAGTATTGTATCTCCTATCTCATGCTCCTCTACTTCGTCTTCCATTTCTAGAATACTACCTTCAAGTTTATTTCCTTTATATAGGAACTTTATATATTCCTTCCACGGTTCAGGGTTCCCCTCTTTGCTTAGTACTGGTTTTCAATCTGAGTTCTTGATATTCATACAACTGCTTTTCTTGTCTCCAAATATGTCTTATTTTCCTGTAGGCGATATCTTTCACCTGGTAATACATTCTTCTATGGTTCTGCATTTGTCCTCTAGCCACTTCTGGTTAGCCATTCTGCTCTTCCTGTCAACCCCATTTTTTCAGACGTTTGTACTCCCTTTTGCCTGCTTCACTTGCTGAATTTTTATACTTTCTCCTCTCATCAAGTAACTTCAGTATATCCTGTGTTATCCAGGGATTTTTATTAGCCCTTGTCCTTCAGCCTATATGATACTCTGCTGCTTTCACTGGTCTTTCTCTTGGAGCAACCCATTCTTCTTCTACTGTATTACTTTTTCCCGTTTCAGCCACACCTTGCCTAATGCTCCCTCTGAAACCCTCAACCACTTGTGGTTCCTTCAGTTTGTCCAAGTTACACCTCCTAACTTTTTTACCTTTCTGCAGTCTCTTAAAGTTTTAATCTACAGTTCATTACCAAAAAGTTATGGTCTATATCTGCCCCTGGATATGCCTTATAGTTTAAAACCTGGTTCCTAAATCTATTCCTTACCATATGAAATCAATCTGGTACCTTGCAGTGTCTCCTGGTCTCTTCCATGTATTCAGCCTTCTTTCATGATGTTTAAACCAAGTATTGGTGATCATTAAATTGTGCTCTGCACAAAATTTTACCAAGTGATCTCCTCTTTCATTTTTTTCCCCAGTCCATGTTCACCTCCAACATTTCCTTCTCTTCCTTTTCCTACTACAGAGTTCTATTCCCCCCCCCCCCCCCCCAAATCACAAACAGGTTTTCATTCCCCTTAATTTTCTGAATAATTTCTTTTAGCTTCTCACACATTTCTTTGATGTCCTTATCATCATCATCAGTATAGCTAGTTGGCATACAAACTTGCAGTACTGTGGTTGGTGGTGGTTTTGTGTCTCTCTTTGCTATGATAATGTGTTCACTATGCTGTTCATAGTAACTTATCTGCATTCCTATTTTTCTATTCATTATCAGACCTACTCCTGCGTTACCACCAACTGATTTTCTATTTATAACCCTGTACTCACCTGACCAGAAATCCTGTCATCCTGCCACTGAACTTCACTAATCCCTACCATATTTACCTTTAACCTATCCATTTATCTTTTCAAATTTTCTTACTTATCCTACACGATTAAGGGTTAAAACGTTCCACGCTCTGATTCGTAGAATTCCAGTGTTCTTTTACATCCTCCTGATTAGTCCCCACCCGGAGATCCGAATGGGGAACTATTTTACCTCTGGAATATTTTACCCAAGATGATGCCATCATCATGTATTCATACAGTAGAGCTGCATGTCCTCAGGAAAAGTAATGACTGTGGTTTCCCCTTGCTTTCAACCGATAGAGTAACTGCATGGCAAAGCCATGTTAGCTAATGTTACAAGGCCAGCTGTCAATCATCTAGGCTGTTACCACTGTAACTACTGAAAAGGCTGCTTCCTCTCTTCAGGAACCACATATTTGTCCGGCCTCTTCCAGGTACCCCTCTGTTGTGGTTGCCTTCTTCCACATCTCATCTGGAGGGTCCATGACGACCTGTGCGGCAGCTACCTCTTTCGTATCTGCCTGTCGCTCCCACAGTGTCCACCTGCTGACCATCTGCCTCGCTGGTCCCTCCGTAGGGCTGACTGGCCATCTTATTCCTCAGCTGCTGTGTTTTCATCTTCCTTTGTGGCTGTTAGCGCTATTCGACAGATCAGAGTCCATTGTTTCTGCAGCCGAGAAAACTGTCCCCCCCACCCCCCAACCACACACGTTTCTATTGCTCCATCGTAAATTGGTGTCCTGGTGGACACCAGAGGTTACTGAAGCCATCCAGGAACGTCGGCTGTCACCACTGTGGTCCATACTATTCAGGGATCATATGTTGGAAACAGTAGACTGGCAGGGTGGGATTAAAATAGGTGAAAACAAAATAAGCTGTCTTGCATATGCAGATGACTTAGTTGTGATGGCAGCTTCAATCGAAAAGTTGCAATCTAATATTTCAGAGCTTGATCAGAGGTGTAAGGGTTATGATATGAAGATCAGGATGTCAAAAACGAAAGTAATGGATATGGGAAAGTGATTTAATCATATTGAGTGCCAAATAGGAGGAACAAACTTGGAAAATGTAGACAGTTTCAAGTAGCTACGATATATTTTCACACCGGATGGCAACATAGTGAAAGAACTTGAATCAAGATGTAGCAAAGCTAATGCAGTGAGTGCTCAGCTAAGATCTACTCTCTTGTGCAAGAAGGAAGTCAGTACCAAGACTTAGTGGTGCACCGCTTGACCAACTTTGTTCTATGGAAGTGAAACCTGGGTGGATGTAGGTTATCTTACTCATAAGGTTGAAGTTGTAGATATGAAAGTAGCAAGAATGGCTGCAGGTACTAATAGATGGGAACAATGGCAGGAGGCTGTCCATAACCGGGAAATCAAAGAAAAACTTGGAATGAACACCATGGATGAAGCAGTTAGAGAGAACAGACTGAGATGGTGGGGTCATGCCACACGCATGGGAGAAGCTAGGTTACCTAAGAAACTCATGGTCTCAGCAGCGGAGGGTAAGAGTGGTTGAGGTAGACCAAGGAGAAAGTACGTAGATTCAGTGAAGAATGACTTTGAGATAAAAGGTGTAACATCATAGGATGCATCAATTTTAGCATTGAGTAGGGGATAATGGAGGAATTTTATTAGTGGAACTATGCTCCAGACTGAACACTGAAAGGCATAATCAGTCTCTAATGATGATGAGTCAAGTCCAGGATATTTAGAGCATCCGGCCTTCTGCTTCATTAATGAAAATTTAAACTATAAAATGTTCAATTAACGATGAAATTCTCCACAGAGATGATAAATTATTTTTCAAAAGAGATAGACCTAGGTTGTGAATTACCTCCCAATTTCCCCCCCCCCCCCTCCCCTCTCCCCTTTTCTCTCTACCTTAAGAAAGAACCTTGTTCTGAAGGTTTGTTCTTTTTTCGTCCTTTTTTCCTTTCTCTGTGTAACTATTGGCGGTACAGCACAAAGGTAAGTTCTGGCTAGCCACTCTCTTTTGAAAAATAATCTATAAAATGTTTTACATAATGATTACTGTATAAGTATGGTAGTTAAAGTCAGTAACAATCTGCTGCAGCCTTGAAAATCTCAAATTGAGGATAATTTCTTAATTTAATAATATAATTTAAATTTTTATACATGGTGATATGGATTGTATGAACAATAACTTGTGTGTTTAATTTTATTTGTTTGCATTTTTTACTACTTGATATGTTAATTGTTTTCCATAGGTCAGATGCAAGAGTAGATAATGTAGATAGAACACTAACATACCGGAAAATATGTGGCTTAAATAGAACAATATTACAAGGCCAACACATCCAAAGAAAGGCGTGTTTGCATAATTAGTTTTGTATACAGTATGTCATTTGTCTTATGTGGCTTACAGAATACACTTTCACATGATATTCTAACACATCCAAATTAAGCTCTGCTTGCATAATCTGTTTTACATACAGTATCTATATTTGTCTTACAAACACAAGTTTGAGTTAGGAAAAAAGCCTTAATGTGATAATTAACAGACATGTATTTGTCAAAATTCTTTGTTGTTGTTGTTGTTGTTGTTGCTGCTGCTGTTGTGAGTCTTTTTTATGTAGTATACATAATTTTAATCTCTTACTTAATCCATAGGCATTTCATAGTTCTTCTGGCAAGTTCATCTTCAGCTGAGGATCAGTTAGAGTGGTGTGGACTGGTTGAATCTAAAGTGAGGCACCTGATAGGCAATTTAGAACGCAATCAGCATATAACATTAGCACACGTGAACCCAGAGTGCTTTCCTCCTCTTGATGCTGAACCCGGGGTGTTCTGTTCCATGTGGTTCATTGGACTTGTTTTTGCCAAAACCGAGAATTTAAATGTTGATCTCACGTATGACATTCAATCATTCACTAACTCAGGTAAGTTCACCATTGCTATGAACCTTCCAAACAGTTTTAACATTTTCATTCATCTGAAAATTTGAATTTTTGTGACGTAAGCATTACCATTTGTATTGATATCTCTGCAGTAATAAACACATCATTTGAATGTACGCATATAGATGTGATTTTACGCGTAAAGAATTCTCTGTAGGAATAGTAGGCAATACCTGCCATTCACCCATTCTCTTCAAGCAAGATAAGACTCTTGTTACTTTTTGTTCTGATATCAATAAATAATGACCATATAAATGCTATATTGATTTGCTAATTGTGATAGAAAAGCTAAAATTTTTGAGTGTGTTACTTGAGTTATTATCTTTGTTCAAGAATGGCAATATAATGCTGATTATAAGTAATTTCTTAATTAACAAAGTCTCAGATCTGTAAGGTATGCTTCATGTTATTGATCACTAGCACTCCTGAAATTCAGAGGACATTGTTTTGATTTTATACACTTAGAAGTGTATTAGCAGTGAAAATTGCATGAAATATGGATTGATGTGCTCAGTAATCATTTCAGTAGAGCTGTGAGTATTCTTCAGAGTATAGTAACTACCATCCTCAAAGCACACTCATTTCTAGTTCCAGGCAATGTACTCTGAATGTAGTTATAGATTTTATTGTATCCTTAAGAGTGTTTAGTAAACAAAATATGTCGGAAAACATTAATTCTTCAAAGTAATACTAATGTACTAATCTGTTCACAACAAAGATGCTTAGAATTAGTATAATTTCTCAGTTTTTGTTTTGGGTTTGTGCTATTAATGCAGTAGAACACCTTTTTACATGTTTCAAGGGACTTCAAAGAAATAACATTTTAAACTGTCAAATTCACTTACTGGATTATCATTTTCGTAGTTTATGTATCATATATGTACATAGTAGGCATCAAAATACTCGCCAGGATGTTTAATAAAGGTTCTCTGATTTTTGTGCTATTTTAAGCACCAAGTGGAACTGGTAGCTTTACAGGAAGTAGAAATTTTTTACTGAATTTCATTCATCATAATAAACATTGTCGGCAAGCCTTTAACTGACATACATTATTTAATTTATGAAACATTGTACTAGTTACATATTTTTTTATGTTTTGCACAATGTCAGTGCATCTCAAAATTCATCCTACCATTACAGACTACTCATGCCGACACCTAAAGGTAAGATCTGAGAGATTAGGACTCGTACAGATGCATACAAGCATTTGTTTTTCCCTTGTTATGTATGGGAATGGAACAGGAAAGCAAATAACTACAATAAAACCGCTTTTAACAAATGTCAGGGGACCGGAATATTTACAGTAAAACGTCACTTTTACACTTTTAAGGGGACTCGAATAAAATGGTGTAAAATGCGGGACAATGTAAAATGTAGGAAAGAAAATTTTAAGCTGTAAAAGTTACCTACAGCATCCCCCCTAGCATTTTTATAGTTTATGCAAGATGTATGTACATCATATGCAACAAAATACTTACCATGGACTTCTAATATACCCATTAAAGGTTCAATGAATTTTGTACTGTTTACTAACTTACCTATAATTGATTGATTTGAAAGTAAGCAGAGCTGCCATGTTTTTTTAAGTGTTTGTGAGGCTAAACTTTAGTATTTGTATTTGCAACGTATGAAAAATGCACATAGTGTTCTTTGCACTAAAGATCTCGTTAAAATACATCCTGGTGGGATAACTTATACAAAGCACAGACTCGTTGACAGATACAAATAAAAACATACACAAACACAAATACAAGCTTTTGCAATCGTTGGTCGCTTCTTCAGAGAAAGAGGAAGGAAGGTGAGAAAGAGGATGATATGGGTTTTAAGGAAGTGGAAAAGAAGTCATTCCAATCCCAGGAGTGGAAGGACTTGCCTTAAGGGGAAAAAAGGAAAGGTAAAAAAATGCGCGTGCACACACGTATGTATGGACACTGGTCAAACATTAGCACTACTTTACTACACGCTGGACCCATCACTTAAAATGCAATTTACATGTCAGCAGCTGATGCTTGATGTGCAGATGTTGATAGTGCCACCTTCAATGACAGAAGTTTATAGCAACCAATCACTTCCTCTGATTCGATGTATAAATAAGTCTTTAACAAGCTATACCTCTGATACAATATACATCTTCAGAATTAGGTTACATTATAATTCATCAAAAACATTTTCTACAAATATGGATGGATAGGGGGTTTAAGTGCATGAGAACTAGGCCTGCAGTACAAATATGTGACGACTTCGGATTATGTTGTTAGGCCGGTAACTACAATAGTACCACAGCTTTAATTTCTGCAAGTTAAAGGAGCAGCTGCAACATTTATAGTGTAAATTTGTCAAAACGTTTACTATCTTTTAAGAGTATGTCCCGACTATGCGATATATTACTCGTTTACACCTCAATCAACAGCCGCTGACACTTAATCTGCATTTGAACCTACCCCTCTTTGGGACTAAACACTTGAGAAGTCTCAAAGACATCCAGGCATTTGTGTTGTTCTCACATTTTAAAACACTTTGGACTTACAAAAATTTCCCTATTACACTTAGGGGTAACTTCTCAATACCATCATTATTTACATACATACAATAGTGCGGTAAAGTCTTTCTTTTGAATTTTCCATCATTAACTAAATAAGTTACGCAAGAAGTAAGTAATAAAACATGCCATTTACATCTGTGTTTAAAATGTCTGGCCTGTAACCTTGTATTAGTCGTAATGTTTTCTTCAGTGGTTGACAGTTTCAGAATCCACAGCTCCAATCTCTGCACTTCTACTCTTAAATAAGAGAGTATGAAGTTTCTTAAGCAGTTCGAAAACACTGGGTTTTCCACTTCAATCTGCAGTGCGATTTTCAAGCCTTCCCTTATAAAAGTTTTTTGCTTACAGGAATGCTCCTACATACTTGTCACTAAATGTTGTCATCTGAATAGTCGTCTTTTTTGCATCCAAAGGAACCACTAGATTCAGCATTTAACAATGATTCCTCCTTATTAACAATGCCACACAATGAATACTGCAAAATCATACTTCTTAGTCATATCACATAACCTAATGTTACGATGGTCTTCGACAGCATGGATGTGAAACACTAATCAAATAATGTCTCTACTGTTAGCCCTCTCTAAACCTGCCAATGATTTTACTGTAGATCCAGTACAATGGAGAACAGCGACAGTCAACCATCCGCTGCCAAGTTGGGCTACCTTATTATTATTAAATACTTGAAAGTTAAAAACATAACTGTGAAACACTGAGGCTCCTTGCAATATAAATTGAGTGACTATGTTACTGTTACTTTTAAAATCCAGACTGTCAATTGCCTTATACTCAGTTTCATGTGATCTTCTGTATCTTTTTCAACGATGCATAATCATGTCAATGCCAGTAAATGGCAACCAGACAATGACTGATATGTCTTACTGGAATCATTACTTATGTAGCGATGGTAGTATGACATCACACGCAAGGTGAAAATTTTCTAAGTCCTGCATTATCCCAGATGCACGCCAAAGTAGATCTAGTTGGTGCACTTGTGGCGGAGAACTGCAATAGCGGTGAAGTCCTGCTCAAGGTCACCTTGAATATTATGTAACAGCAGAAGACAACAATGACAGTACATAGCTCCTAAGATAACATTAATTAAATAACCACCCCCTCTTGCTTACCCCTCCCCCCCCCCTCCAAATTGTAATTTAAGTAAATCAAACTGTTGCATCTTTGAGTCCCTGGTTCTCGATGTACGCTCACCAATTACATCAGCCACAATTGAAGTAGCATATGGGAAGGGGGGAAATGATACATTGTTGGTTCATCATCTTTCTCACAAAGGCCTTCACAGACAGCCGGAGGTGATGGTTGTATGACTGTGTTGTGTGCCTGTGTGATTGCTTGAGTGTTCTATTTTCTGAAGAAGGCCTTGGCCGATAGCTGAAAGTGTTGTATGTGTGTGTCTCTTGTATGTGCCTGTCGCAGCTCGTCGCCACGTCTTTGTAAACTGTCCTTACTACATTCTTAATTCCAACCTGGACTTTCCATTATTATGATTTTTTGGTTGTAACAACACCAGGTGCATGCTTAACTATAACAACTTCACCTTTGAAGGATAAATCTTAAAATGAATTGGGCAGATCCACTTTCAAAATTATTCCAGTCTTAGGTAATTTTTCCCTATGTTATCAACATTGCATTGACACTGTGTAAAGCTGAAGAAGCTGCCAGTGGTGGCGAAAGCTTGTATGTGTGTTTGTGTGTGATTTTATTTGTTTTTTATTTGTTTCTCTCGACGAGCCGGTCCTTTTGGTAAGTCATCTCTTTTCTATTTTTATATATATATATATATATATATATATATATATATATATATATATATATAGAAAAGAGATGACTTGCCAAAAGGATCGGCTCGTCGAGAGAAACAAATAAAATCACACACAAACACACATACAAGCTTTCGCCACCACTGGCAGCTTCTTCAGGAAAAAGAGGAAAAAAGGGGAAGAAAAGAAAAGGGAAGGATATGGGTTTCCTTTTTTTTCCTTTTTTTCCTTTTTTTCCCTCTTTTTCCTGAAGAAGCTGCCAGTGGTGGCGAAAGCTTGTATGTGTGTTTGTGTGTGATTTTATTTGTTTCTCTCGACGAGCCGATCCTTTTGGTAAGTCATCTCTTTTCTATTTTTATTTATCCCACCGGGAAAGTTTCCCTCTATAATTTATTTATATAATTATAGAAGGAGACCTTCCAGGTAGGAAAATGGTATAAAATAAAGATTTTTGACTTACCTAAAGTACAGGCTGGTCGATAGGAACACTAAACACACACAAAAACACACAACCATTCGAGCTTTCGCCACCAGTGGTGGCTTCTTCGGGAAAAAGAGGGAGGAAGGAGAGGAGAAAGGGAAGGATACGGGTTTTAAGGAAGTGGAAAAGGAGCCATTCCAATCCCAGGAGTGGAAGGACTTACCTTAGGGGACAAAAAGGAAGGTAAACAAATACACACACACTCACACATATCCACATCCAAACACACTTAGGCAGACAAAATGTCTGCCTAAGTGTGTTTGGATGTGGATATGTCACATCCAAACACACTTAGGCAGACAAAATGTCTGCCTAAGTGTGTTTGGATGTGGATATGTGTGAGTGTGTGTGTATTTGTTTACCTTCCTTTTTGTCCCCTAAGGTAAGTCCTTCCACTCCTGGGATTGGAATGGCTCCTTTTCCACTTCCTTAAAACCCGTATCCTTCCCTTTCTCCTCTCCTTCCTCCCTCTTTTTCCCGAAGAAGCCACCACTGGTGGCGAAAGCTCGAATGGTTGTGTGTTTTTGTGTGTGTTTAGTGTTCCTATCGACCAGCCTGTACTTTAGGTAAGTCAAAAATCTTTATTTTATACTATATATATATATATATATATATATATATATATATATATATATATATATATATACCAGGCGAAGGGGCACAGGCAGTAATAGTAACAAGTAAACACACAGACACACACACACACTCAAAAATGCTAGCTTTCGCAGCCTAGCTGCTTCATCAGGCAGAAGGGAAGGAGAGGGAAAAGGAAATGATGAGGGATTTAAGGAAGGGGGTAAGGAGCCATTCCAATCCCGGGACAGGAAAGACTTACCTTGGGGGAAAAAATGGAAGGTAAATAAATGCACATACACTCACACATTTACACAGACACAAGTACTGGTACTTGTGTCTGTGTAAATGTGTGAGTGTATGTGCATTTATTTACCTTCCATTTTTTCCCCCAAGGTAAGTCTTTCCTGTCCCGGGATTGGAATGGCTCCTTACCCCCTTCCTTAAATCCCTCATCATTTCCTTTTCCCTCTCCTTCCCTTCTGCCTGATGAAGCAGCTAGGCTGCGAAAGCTAGCATTTTTGAGTGTGTGTGTGTGTCTGTGTGTTTACTTGTTACTATTACTGCCTGTGCCCCTTCGCCTGGTAAGTGTTCATCTATTTTTTACGTATTTTTTTCCTGTTAGGAATTTTTCCTCTATAATATATATATATATATATATATATATATATAGAAAACAGATGACTTACCAAAAGGACAGGCTCGTCGATAGAAACAAAATAAATAAAATCACACACAAACACACATACGAGCTTTCGCCACCAGTGGTGGCTTCTTCGGGAAAAAGAGGGAGGAAGGAGAGGAGAAAGGGAAAGATATGGGTTTTAAGGATGTGGAAAAGTAGTCGTTAAGTTCTTCCACTCCTGGGATTGGAAAGACTCCTTTTCCACGTCCTTAAAACCCATATCCTTCCCTTTCTCCTCTCCTTTCTTCCTCTTTTCCTGACGAAGTGACCAACGGTTGCGAAAGCTTGTATGTGTGTTTGTGTGTAATTTTATTTGTGTCTGTCGACCAGCCTGTCCTGTGAGTAAGTCATCTGTTTTCTTATATATAGAGAGAAGAAATTCCTAACAGGAAAAATATATGTAAAAAAATAGATGAAGTCTACTTACCAGGCGAAAGAGCACAGGTAGTGATAGTAACAAATAAAATAAAAACACACACACACACACACACACACACACACACACACACACACACACATACAAACGCTAGCTTTCGCAGCCTAGCTGCTTTGTCAGGCAGAAGGGAAGGAGAGGGAAAAGGAAATGATGAGGGTTTTAAGGGAGTGGCTAAGGAGTCATTCCAATCCCGGGACCGACTTGTGTCTGTGTGAATGTGTGGGTGTGTGTGCATTTGTTTACCCTCCTTTTTCCCCCCAAGGGAAGTCTTTTCTGTCCCGGGATTGGAATGACTCCTTACCCACTCCCTTAAAACCCTCATCATTTCCTTTTCCCTCTCCTTCCCTTCTGCTTGACGAAGCAGCTAGGCTGCGAAAGCTAGCGCGCGCCCGCGCGTATGTGTGTTTTTTTATTTGTTACTATCACTGCATATATGTGCCTTGCAAAGACAAATGTCTGCCTAGGTGTGTTTGCATGTGGATGTGTGTGAGTGTGTGTGTGTATTTGTTTACATTTCTTTTTGTCCCTTAAGGTAAGTCCTTCCACTCCTGGGATTGTAATGGCTCCTTTTCCACTTTCTTAAAACCCGTATCCTTCCCTTTCTCCTCTCCTTCCTTCCTCTTTTTCCCGAAGAAGCTGCCAGTGGTGGCGAAAGCTCGAATGTTTGTATGTTTTTGTGTGTTTTATGTTTCTATCGACAAGCCTGTACTTTAGGTAAGTCCAAAATCTTTAATAATAAAATGACTTGTAGTTTTATTATCATTGCTGCTTTGTGTTAGGACTAAAGGCCTATAGTTGGAAGCATGAACGACAGCAATGGAGTTTAGGTTTGGTCTGTGCATCTACATCGCCCATTCACAGACAGCCAATGAGCATTCATTATTTTTCAAAACTCTCTGCAACAACTGTGGTAGGCATTACCTGAAATAAACTTTATTGTAGTGATTTATTCAGTGAATTATATTCTATTTGTTACAAGTTTTTGAAGTGCAAAGCATGGATAAATAAGCATACTAGACGTGTGCAACCTGCCATTGTTCATGGGTCATACTTCAGCCAGATCAGATGTAGGCAGTAAAACTTCTCAAAATGATACTGGATCCCCCAAATTATAATGTTTCATTGTTAACATTTTGTGTGCATTATGTTCATCAAGTATGTTGAAATGACCATGGAATCTTATTTCAGTTCACAGACAAGCGGCACAGATAAAGATGTTGAAGGATGGGATGAAAATTGAAGCACGGCATGTAAAAAGGTAAGAAATTATTTGTGCAGGAAATCCCATACTGCAAAAAGAATTAGTTCCTAGCTGAATAACGCTGGCATTAAATTCTAAGTAGCATAGCTAGTGGATGGTGGGAGTGATATATGTACAAAGGAAAAAGAGAACCTTATTCTCAAAACAGAAATAAATAATGATGGGAGCATAATTATAGATTTCATAGTGCTGTTCAGATGGTTTCTACAATTATTGGCATCCATTGTGAGAAAGTAGACTGCATGTATTGAAGGGAAGATTTGTACAGAGACCAGTTTAAACATTTGATGTTTGTTGATTACATAGTAATCTTTCCAGAGACTGTAAAGGACTTAGAAGATCATTAGATAAAGGCACACTTCAGTTACACAACCGTCATCTCCGGCTGTGGAGACGGAGATGACGGTTGTGTGGCTTCGTGATTATGTGAATCTTCTTGATTTTTCTTGATTCCGATAGCTTAAGTATTGTATGTGTGTGTGACTTATTTAAGTTCTCGTTGTTCGGTGCTCTCGTTAATGGCTGGCTGAAATTTCATGTGGGAAAACTAATCTACTACAAATAATGTAAGTGACACAAACAATTGCAGTTCATTGACACTTTAATGAATTATTAGAGACCAGTTGTTCCCATTTATGACCAGCATGCAAGTTTCATTACTACCCAGTACGCATATTCCATATTTCAATAATAATTGAAAGTACAGTTTGGAATTAATAATATAGTAATAAGGACAAATTACAAATCGCCACAAAGACGTAGCGACGAGCTGCGACAGGCACATACAAAAGACACACACATACGACACTTTCAGCTATCGGCCAGGGTCTTCTTCAGAAAATAGATCATTCACGAAATCACGCAGGCACACAACACAGTCATACAACCATCACCTCCGGCTGCTGCACTTTGAAATTGCTACACCACGAAGATGACGTGCTAAAGATGGGAAATTTAACTGACAGGAAAAAGATGCTGTGATATGCAAATGATTAGCTTTTCAGAGTATTCACACAAGGTTCGCGCTGTTGGCGACACCTACAACATGCTGATATGAGGAATGTTTCCAACCGATTCCTCATACACAAACAGCAGTTGACCGGCATTGCCTGGTGAAACGTTGTGATGCCTCATGTAAGGAGAAGAAATGCGTACCATCACATTTCCGACTTTGATAAAGGTCAGATTGTAGGCTATCGCGATTGCGGTTTATTGTATTGCGACATTGCTGCTCACGTTGATCATGATCCAATGACTGTTAGTCGGTGGGTTCAGGAGGGCAAATATGGAACTCCGTGCTGGATCCCAATGGCCTCGTACCACTTTTAGTCGAGATGACAACAGACATCTTATCCACATGGTTGTAACGGATCATGTAGCCACGCCTCGATCCCTGAATCAGTAGATGAGAATGTTTGCAAGACAACGACCATCTGCATTAACAGTTTGAAGACGTTTTTAGCAGCATGTTCTTTCAGCTCGGAGAGCATGGCTGTGGTTACCCTTGACGCTGCATCACAGACAGGAGTGCCTGTAAAGGTGTACGCAACAACGGACCTGGGTACATGAAGCAAAACGTTATTTCTTTTTCCGGATGAATCCAGTTTCTGTTTACAGCATCATGATGGTCGCATCCGTGTTTGGCGACATCGCGGTGACACACATTGGAAGCGTGTATTCGTCATCGCCGTAGTGGCGTATCACTCGGTGTGATGGTATGGGGTGCCATTGGTTACACAACTCGGTCACCTCTTGTTCCCATTGACGGCACTTTGAACATTGATCGTTACATTTCAGATGTGTTACGACCCGTGGCTCTACCTGTTTTGTCTGTAAATAAGACAATTTAATTTCAGCAAAACTTATATTATGCAACCAAAACAAAATGATAATTATTCTTAAGTATATATGCAGTCTGGAAAATAATATACAGAAAGTGTAACCAGCTTATACACAAAAGGATTGTCCCGTAGAAAATTCCCATCAGTCCCTACACACTGTCCACAATACTTCTATCCTCAATCTGTTAACACTTTCCAGCAACTGGTTGTCCAACTATGAAGGGCAGCTCCACAGTCTCTGACACACACAATCAAACACACTCCCTCCTGCGGATATGCACACCTTATATAGTGTGGCCGCGCGGGCACGTGGTCAGCGCCTCATGACGTCTTGTGGCCGCTGCAGAAAACCGTGGATGTCGATGGATCGCACAGTGCCTACCTTGATCGTGTGCCGAGAGTGGTGCCAGTAAACACCGATACTGCATCCCCCCCTGCAAAATGCCACATTGTCGTCGTGGGGAGCCTGTTGGACAACATGGAGGGGGAGGGACTTGCTGCCGGCCGATGCTTCTGGGGCTGGGTGTGAGACTTGCAGGCGGCGCCAACCAGCCCGCACCCAAGTACGCACCTTGCGAGTCTACCGGGAAACACCCGCCAGTAAATCTGTGGACAAGGTGCCATCCGTGGCAGGTCTTCGGCTGCCGCCCGGTTGTTTAAGCAGCGCCGGCATGTGCAAATGGCGAAGAGGGCGCCTAACAAAACTGGGAATGTGCATCTGGGCGAAGAGTAATGTGCGCATCAAAATCTTTTGCACAACCTAACGACGAACCATCAAAGAGAGTCTTGAATTCATTGCACCATTTATCAATGTCACTTGGTGACGGAGGAGAAACAATTTTCTAGACATGATCCTCAATTTGCAAACCGAAAAGGTCGAAAGCATGTAAACCAAAAAGGTTTTGAGTGTTAGCTGCCCGAAGAACTGTCACAGGAACTGATTTTGATGTATTCCTGTACATGGCATTCAAAACACATGTGCCTAACACGTCTAATCGTGTACCATCATAGGTAGTCACATGACGATTTGAACATTGCAGCGGCAGAGCACCAATCAAGTTGTATGTCTCTTGGTTCATTAATGTCAATGAGGCACCCGTATCTAATTGAAATTGCACCAAATGTCCGTCGATTTGAGAGGAATGAACAGTTTGTTAGAATGCCAGATAACTTTTGACTGTGCAGCAACATTTGAAATGTCCACACAGGAATTAGCATACGAAGCAATAGAAGTGTTCTTGCAGAAAATTTGGCATGCAGAATGTTTTCTATGACGTTGACATGGCCAAGTTGGCACGTGTGAATCAATCCTATTAATCTGCATTTTCTTGCACGTCTGACCACGCGCAGAGGGTGCGTGTGACCTACATTTCTGCTGACAAAGTTGCTGAACATGATCTATCTTATGGAAAAAAGTACATGATGCTGACTTCCGTGGGCACGATAGAAGATCGTGTCATACGAAATATTGAGGACAAGACTTAAGCTTTATACTTGGGCTTGAGCGCGCACGGAAAGTTTGTTTCCGTTTCTGTCTATTTGCACGCAACTTGTTTTGTGCTGGTGAGCGAGGCGGAAATTGGGACCGGCTGCCGTTAGCTGTACTCGCTTGCTGTGACACTTAAACAGCTGCCACTACCAGCAACTGCATATCTACCACAGCTTATTCACAAGTCTCACACTGCTCTAAAAGAAACAACCTTGTCTAAAGAAGGGTTCTTGTGCTGAAGTATTTTCGACCTTACATGTTCGTCCCTACACTGTCCACTATACTTCTGTCCTCAATGCGTTACCGCTTTTCAGAAATTGGTTGTCCAACTACAAAGGGCAGCTCCACAGTATCTGAGACACGTTATCAAAAACACACTCCCTCCTGCTGATATGCACCCCGTATATAGTGCAGCCGCGTGGGCACGTGGTCGGCACCTCGCGACGTCTTGTGGCCGTAGCAGGAAACCATGGATGTCGATGCATCGTACGGCGGCCACCTTGATCGTGCGACGAGAGTGGTGCCAGAAAACGCCGATACAGTACTACCCTTCATTCGATCCCTGCAAAACCCTACATTTCAGCAGGATACAGCACGACTGCTGTTGCAGGTTCTGCATGGGCCTTTCTGGATACGGAAAATGTTTGACTGCTGCCCTGATGAGCACATTCTCCAGATCTCTCACCAATTGAAAACGTCAGCATACCTGCCAACTCTCCCGATTTAGGCAGGAGTCTCCTGATTTTTCACTTTTTCTCCCGCCTTCTGATTTTGCCATTATTTCTCCAGATTTTTACCTTTTATCCTGAAACCCAAGAGGTTCTTTGGCCAATTGTCAAAAGTCGTTTGTTCATTTATCGGTTTAATATAAATACGTATTCAAATTAATAGAAATTAGGAGTTGCAAGTGACTTGTATAACGATTATTTCTGCACTTATTTGCAAATACATGTGTAGTGTTTCCATGTTGTAATCTTTCTGAACGTGATGTTTTGTCATTGTACGAAAGTGAAATCACTTTCAAGGCTTTTAAATCTATGGCTACCTTTTGAGTGGATAGTTAGGAGCATCAGTTCCAGACGTGAAATGCAGAAAGACAACTTTCCTGTAAACAGCTATTTTACCTGATTCTGGGATTTCAATTCGGTGGTGTGTGTTCCAGTATGGCAAAAAATATAACCCCTCTTTAAGCAGTTTTTGGAACATTATTTGTATTTTGTACTCTGTCAATGTAATATTCCACATCATGTGGTGGAAAAGTGATGTACCAAAATACGTGCAGAAAAAATGAAAAGTCTGTGAGAAACAATAAAAGACTGAAATAGCGGAGAAAAGTGAAAGTGATCACGTGATACATGCAGAGGGCTTATTTACATTGTTTATTTTAGAGTGGGTTTATTTCATGTGGGTCACTTGTTCCATAAAATAGGTAGCAGTATAGTGCAAAAATACAGCTGTGAACTAGTTTGTTTTAATCAAAAAATCAATCACTTTACCTGGACTGGCTACAAATAAGGATGTAATCAACTTTTGGGCTAATGCAAGTGTTTTTTGTAGCCATTATGTAGTGTTGTGAGATGATAGGAAAAGGCTAAAATCGGTTATCTTACGGTTTGTAGTAAAGTACGCCGCAGTTTTTAATAGAACATATCTCCTGATTTTTTGAAGAATCTCCTGATTTTTTTAAACTGGATCTCCTGATTTTTACATTTTGAAGGTTGGCAGGTATGCGTCTGGTCAATTGTGGCCGAGCAACTGGCTCATCACAATACGCCAGTCGCTACTCTTGATGAACTGTGGTATTGTGTTGAAGCTGTTCCAAGCTCTGTTTGACTCAATGCCCAGGCGTATCAAGACCATTATTACTGCCAAAGGTGGTTGTTCTGGGTACTGATTTCTCAGGATCTATGCACCCAAATTGCGTGAAAACGTAATCACATGTCAGTTCTAGTATAATATATTTGTCCAATGAATACCTGTTTATCATCTGCATTTCTTCTTGGTGTAGCAATTTTAATGGCCAGTAGTGTAATACTGCAGTTCATGAGGGGGGAAAGAAAAGCATGTTATGAGCAAAAGATGACATAATTAATCATTTAATGTGATTTCCAGTAAACAAACACTTCATGGTAAAATCATTCAATGTGATCTTGCTATATTAATCTTCCTAATACACAACTATAGTCGGGCTGGAATATGATGATCCCTAACTCTGCCTACTGGGCTGGGAGACCTCCCCAGTTGCGGAAAGTAAATGCAACCATGTTGCCAAGTAGATAGTTCGCTGCCTGACAGTATAGCTTAACAGTCAATGCTGTTTGACAGAACTGGCAAAAGTGCAGAGTGCAGCCGAACGTGCGCATGTGCGAGCAAAACTCGTGTTTGACTTACTCCAATGGTCTGCTGACGCTCAAAGCTGATTGGCGCAAGCACCAGGGATCATGCTATTTCGGCTCGACTATAAATGACTAAAAGGGGGGGGGGGCCTCTCTTTATGTGTGTGACATTGACAAACCTCTGAACTGATGATTTGTAATTGTTCTGGTAACAGTTTTTTTGAAATGTTGAAGAATCCTCCTCCATTTTCCCCCTCAGTCATTTAAGTGACTGTTAATGTTCAACAACCTTTTAGGTAATTATCCTCTTACTTTAATTTCAGTTGTCAGTAAATTGTTAGTGTTATAAACTGAAGCCTTTTTCTTTTTTTCTTTCAGGAAACAACTGCATTTGTATCTTTCACCAAGCCTGCTCAAAAGAGAGAAGAAGGTATATAGTCAAAACATATCATTTGAATTAATGAGTAGATTATGACATGTGCATTGGTATACATGCTATCAGAATTTTGTATATATTTTGTATCTTATACATAAGTAATCATATTAGCAAAGTTAGATCTGATGGAATTGGTGCAATTCTGTTAGAAGAATAGTGTTGACATAACTGTCGTGAGACAGAAGTCTGTATGTTCAAAGGTGTTTTTCTTTTTTTTCGTTGTGATACCAAGAGTACCTTCCTGTAAACAAAATTTACAGTAAATTTAAGTTGTGGTTGCATTATTTATATGTTTACTGATAAAAGTTTGTGTGTTCATTAATTGACCAATACAAAAAAAAGCAACATTAAAATTCCATCAAGAGGCTGTCTGTAAGTAATATTTATGCTTTACCACCTGTACTTTCTTTTTCAGGCAAGTGGTACACCAGGCAGCACTCCACCACAGCAAAGGAATGGTGCTAATAACGTTTCTGCGCCTGCTGATGGCAGTGTTAACATAGCTGGCAAGAAACGTGTTTCTGATTCATCACTTGATGCACTGCCCAAAAAGCCAAGGACAACAGATGAAAATTCTTCACATGTAAGTTATTGTCAGCCCTTTTGTACTTTGCATTCAGGATGATAGCCATTCAGACACTTGTGCAGCCATCAAGAATTAGGTTTTCTGTCATTTTCCTAAGTCGCCGTAGGTGAATTCTGAGATGCCTCCTTTCAAAAGGCTCAGATGATTTTCCTCCCCATACTTTACAAAATAATCCCAGTTTGGACCTCTCTGTATTGACTGCATTGTCGATGGAGTGTTAAACCCAAATCTCCGTTCCTTACATGTGATTAAATTTTACTATTTTTCCATGTTATTTTGTGAAATATTAATCAATATTTTTGCCAAATTCAATGTTTTACCAGATTGTTGTTATTTTTGTATGCAATCACCCTTTTTTTTTTATTTTTTAGCCAGGCTTAGTGTATATTTCCAAATTCCAAGTTTCTCACAGTTTTGATGTATTATAGTTAATTACAGGAGAAAATAAGCAACATTTTAAGCCTGTACATGAATCTTGGTCTTTGGTGTGTGTGTGTGTGTGTGTGTGTGTGTGTGTGTGTGTGTAAGTAAGGGGGGGGGGGGTTAAATACAGTGTCAAAGTACTAGTAAAGAATACTGCTAAATTTTCATCCTTACGATTGATAACATTTTCATTGGGGGGGGGGGGGGTGCATACTTCACAATATTTGATGTCTTAAAATTTTGCTGTAAACTGTTAAACATTATTGTTTCACAGACTTATTGTTTCCATGTGCAGGGGTATCTTATTCATACAGTTATAATTATTGGTGATTTCAATTTACCTTTTGTGTGTTTCAAAGAACACAAGTTTCATGTTAGTGCTTATTTGGAGCAGTTACAACACAAAGTGTAAATTGTTGCAATAAAGTATTATTTCTCTTAATGACACAGCCATGTGCAAATTGAGAGTGTTGTGGAGGATACAGAAAATATTGATCACAGTACCATTGAAATAGTAAATTATTAGAACATCCACATCCACTCTAAAATAAATCGAGAATATCAATAATAAAAGATAGATATGATCACTGAGCCACTGACAGGTTTATAAAATAGACAGTCACATTCACACAACACTTAAATATTTGACAACAGCAAAAGAAACCTATGCACACACGACCACGATCTCTGATGCCTCCAGAGCTGCAAGCTTTTTGACAGTGAGTGAAGAGGGGAGTGGATGGGGGTGAAGGATGAGGATGCCGAGTAAAGGTGGGATTGGACGATGATGGATTGTAAAGGCTCTGATGGGTTGGAATGTGAGATGCAGCAGGGAATGTTGTGAAGGGGAGAGGTGGGAGAGCATCAAGAGGAGTTGTAGATATGTATGTAGGGTGGGATAGAGGGAATTTAACATAATACAAATATATTAAATAAAAAATAATTAAGGGGATATTGAAATATAAAGATAAATAAATTGAGGGGTGACATACAGTTGGAAGGAAGAAAAGAACTGGAGACATACAGGATAGTGACTGGGGGAGGGGGGGAATGTTAGGTGGGGCTTTAGGATGTAAAGTTCTCTTAGGTTGAGGCAAGGGTGGTTGTGTAACTAGAATGTATTGAAGGGCCAGCTCCCACCTGTGCAGTTCAGAAGAGGTGGAGGTGAGGATCCAGGTGGCCCGGGTTGTAAAGCAACCATTGAAATCAAGTGGGTTGTCTTCAGCTCCATGCTGTACCAATTGTGGTCCATCTTGTTTATTGCTACAGTTTGATGGTGCCAATTCATCCAGATAGACAGCGAGTTTATCACACCAATGTAAAATGTTGTGCAACAATTGTAGCAGAGTGGTAAATCACAGAGCTGCTTTGAAAGGTGGATTGACCTCTGATGGGGTAGGATAAGTTTTTGACAGAACTGGAATAAGAAGTGCTAGATGGATGGATTGGGCAGGTTTTGCCATGGCTGCTTTAGTATCTGCGCCATCTGGAACCTCCTGTCTACTACCAGCTCTTCAAAACTGCACAGTTGGCTGTTATCCTTGGAACACATTCTATGGCCTTGCAAGCTCTGTGACATCAACCTTGGGTAATTTATTATCCATACACCCCATGTCAAACTCCCCCCCCCCCCCCCCCTGCAACCTCTTTTGCCACTCTTTACCTTGTCTCCCTCTGAGTCATGTATTACTTCCAACTTCCCCTTATTTTATGTATATTTCTTTAATATTTCAATATTATCTTAATTATTTTTATCTATTATTATTTTTATCATTTTAAATTCCCTTCTCTCTCTCCACACACCTCTACACCTCCATTTTATCCTCTCCCACCCCCTTCCCTTCACTGCATTCAATGCTGCACCTTATATTGCCACAAATTAGAGCCTTTACAATCCATCATGCAACACAGTATGTTCCATTCCCATCCCCAGCTGGCATCCTTCATCCTCTTTGAGATGGTGGTCATGTGTGCTTGATTATGTATGACTGATCGTGTGAATGTGTTTGTTTCTTATTCTGATGAAAGCCATGGCTGAACAATTAAATTGTGTGAATGTGTTTATTTTATGTGCTTTTCAGCGGCTAAACGATTGTGTTTCGAGTTGTTACCTACCCTTTCTTATTGACATTCCAAACTGGATTTTGCATGGATAAATGGAAAAAGATGTATAAAATGCTTGACACCTGCCCTAAGCACATCTCACATGGCGTAAATTTCCCTGTAGTCTTAATTGCTGGCTGACTGACAGCTCCATAACATGCTGCATCATCTCCTGCCAGCTTCCTTGAACAGACTGTTCATATTTTCTATGATACCTCCAATATTACAATCATTGTTTGGTTCCAGCACTGCTTTTGATGCTAACCGATGCAGAAAATTGTTTGGTGTCTGATATCACAGTTTGGGAATTCTTAGAGAACTTGTCTAAAGAAAAGTATATTGTCACTTATAGTAACTGTATTTCACACAGGAAAAGTGTACTTTTAACCTGGAAATTGAGATTCTTTTTTCTTGTTCTCCCTCACCATATTTTTACAATATCAAATAATAAATTTTGATTAATGGCAGTAGAAACTATAAAATAAATAAGTTCATGATTAAAAATGAATAAATCATTTGTTTAAATTTATCTGGCTGAAATCTTAGAGGCTTCACCCAAAACACAATTGCTCTATTTCTTTGATTTTAGTTTGTTTTGATCTGTTCAATTATTATTCCTGCTTTCCTCTTTCACCTTCATTATCCTAATGTTTCATTTTTGTAGAAGGAATATGCTTTGCGAAAGTAGTGTGTATGAATTTTGTTAATGTTGAAATTGTGAACTCCCTTACTATTTTTGGACTGTGTCAGATATGTACCTGCAAACACTAAGGCATTTTTTCCATTTGTTAGAAAATTTAGACATACTGCCAATTTCCTTTTTTCCTTTAAGTTTTTATGGGAATTCTGAATTCAGGCAGAAAAGCACTATATTATTATTTCAGTACACCAATGTGGAGTAGTCACCCAGCCACCTAGATCTGCTTGATACATGTCTGTACGAGTTAGTAGTCTTCATGACTATCACATCATATTTTTTACTCATGCCAGCCACAATGCTCTAACAATTGTGATAAGTGTTACAACAGGTTCGAATTAATGTCAGATATTGTGCTAAATTAATCATAATCATTGTACACCCCGTGCCACTCCTCTCTCAACTCAGCAAACCAACAGCTCTTTGTGTGTGTGTGTGTGTGTGTGTGTGAGAGAGAGAGAGAGAGAGAGAGAGAGAGAGAGAGAGAGGAGTGGCGCGCGCAAGTCTCAAAAGTACTACATCCTTTCTCTCCCATGCTGCATTTCCTTCTCTCTCTATTTCCTTCTTCACATCCTAGTAACTCCCTCGCCTATCTCCTTCCCTCGTGCAGGTTTATGATCTAGAATTAAACCACAGTTTTTCCTTGCCTTTCATAAGAGACAACTAAAGGAAGTCTCATTGGAAGTGATGCTTTAATTTTGTAGTTCAGTACAGAGTGTTATTGAGAAAGTTTATTGTTCTTTGCCTTTTAATTTTTTGTGACTGAAACAGTCCTTCAGTAGATAAATTGGACAAAGTACAGTTAGTCCTATTTGTTGAGGTTATCTTCAATGGATATGGTCTTTGAAAACATTTGATATCAGCATTGTTCAGAATATTTTAGTTATAACATGTAAGGATTAGAGGTACGTGAAATTCGCATTTGTGATAAATGCGAAATCTGCATATTTCCCCGAAATTTCTTGAAAATAGTATATTTTAGTGAAATTTATTACTCAAGTGCTAAAACATTCTGATATACAGTCGTTAGCACTTTTAATAGGTCCAGAATTATACGTGAAATCGCCAAGTAAATATTACGAAAGGGAAAAAATTAAGATTTTAAACAAATACTCGTTTGACTACACACTACTCACAGAAATTAAGTTGTCATTTGGCACATTGCCGTGTGGGAGCAAACGTAAATGGGAAATGCGTATGATAGCTCCCATAATCCACCGCCCCGAGAGTCAACTGAATTTGCGTGAACAGTATGCTCTATGTGCGTCATTCTGCTAATCTAGTTTTCATTTTTCTATGGATGTATTTGCTAAAATATACATGTTTAGCCTACGCATTACCACGAAGGAAATAAAAAGATACATCTCCGACATTTTACACCAGGGAAAGCAAAAACTAAGCCAAGGGTGTTTTATTTGTACTGGATACAATAATGAGTGAATAAAAGTTAGGCAAGAAACAATCGTAAATTTGAGATACAGAAAATCACTGTTTGCACATTTAGAAGATTTACTAGATGAGATTGAACAGTATGTTTCCTACTTTGCTGCGTGTGTAAATATAGTAGTGTAGAATTTTTGTATTTAATGATTTCAGTATCACTTTTCCTTCCCCTTTATTCGCTTCATTCCCTATTCAGAAGTACAGCGTTCTTGCACTAAAAATGTTTGATATGAAGGCATCAAAATATACGTCTGTTAAATATTAAAGTGCTTCTTCTTCTTCTTCTTCCCCCCCCCCCCCCCCACCCGTATGTCTGCTGTGTTCTTTAATGACCGTCTTGCTCAAAAAATTGTGGCCAAGGAGGTTAGGTTGAATTGTGGCAGCTGTTTTCTAAATGAAATAAGTATTCACCCTTTTTGCTTCCATATTTTTATTTTATTATTATTATTTATTTTTTTATTAGAATTTTTGCCATTTATTTTTCATAATTATTGAACAAGATTTTCAAAAATACAAGTAAAACTACATTTTTTAAAAATATTTACGCAAGGTAGATATGGCTTCTTTGGAATGACTTTGTGTTAATCAAAGAGTTTGGAATGAGGTTTCTTTAACACCCTTTTTAAACCGACCCTCAAGTGCTCAGTCTTCTTGATTTGTGATTGTTGTGAACTGTTTTTCGAAATGAATAGATGTAAACTAAGAGTACAAGCGCAATGCAGTGTGTATCCAAAAGGAGAAGGATTTTATGTTCACGACAATAAATTTTTGATGTGCTGTTTTTGCTATGTATAACTCGAGTGGGAGGAGGACAGTTTAGACAAACATTTAAAAAGTGCTAAACACATGGCAAATAAAGCAAGTGCAGTGGCTTCTGCATCATCATCTAAAAGGCAGGCTGGTATTGCTGAGATGCTGGACAGTGCAAAGAAAGCTAAAACTGAGAATGAAACTTTACCCTATGATATAGTAAAAATCTGCTTAAAAGCAAATATTCCACTGTCAAAACTAGATAATGCTGAAGTAAGGTCATTCTTAAATAAATATATACCCGGTGCTGGATGTATACCCAGCTCAGACAGACTTCGACGAGAATATGTAAGTAAGTGCAGTGGCGAAATGAAGGAAGATATAAAAAAATGCAGTGAAGGATGTGCCAGTTAAGATTGTCGCCGATGAAACATGTGACAAAAATGGAAGATGTGTTTTTGCTGTTTTATTTCGCACAATAACTGCAACATCACAACAAAATGTGTATTTGGCTTCGTGTATCTTTTTAGATGTTGCTAATAGAAGCACTTGTGCCCAGGCCGTTGTGGACACTGTAAAAGACTACAATATTAAATACAAGAATATTGTAGGTTTAGTTTCAGACTCTGCTGCATTCACTTCAAATGCTGGGCACATAAAATAAACTTAGTTTCAGACGATTTCATGAAAGAATTGAAGGATTTCAATTTTGTTGTTAGTAAGGTGAAAATGGCGTTTCTACATTCTCGAAAATTGAAGAGTGCATACCTACAGTTCCTAGAAGATAAATTTCCTCACATAACAAGAAAACTTTTCCCAGATGCAGTAATCACCAGCTGGAATAGTTGGTTTCATGCTGTGCAGTATTTGGATACACACTTGTCTGCAATAATAGAATTTTTTACGTCGTTAGAAAATAAAAATGCTTCAGTTGAGCTCATTTTGGATCATTTGAAGAATGAAGCTACATTGGATTTAGTATGTTTACAATGCAAATTTGTAAGAGACACATGTGCTAGTATTGTTAATTTGATAACAATGCTTGAAGGCACAACTTACCCATTCGCCCATATGCTGTAGGAGGAACTGGAGAGCATAAAGTTATTATTGAAAAGTGTTACAAAGGTTGCTTTTCAGCTGGCATTATTAATTGTCTTGACAAGTTCCGAAATGAGACACAGTAAGCGTCTGCTAGAAACTGTCTCAAATCTGCAGCATTGAAAAGCTTACAAAAGCTGTGTAAACACACAGCACCAGATCCAGCCAATATTTTTTATAAAAACATTGGTGAGCTCTTCAATCCTGTTGTTTGTGGTGCAAAACTGTGTTTGAACGATTCTGCTGTTGTAAACTTAGCAAGGACAATTCCACAATGTCAAAGCATTTCATCCGACTGCTTTATTGAGGCTTGTATCTCATTCCACCGTCATCTTGTGGAGTGTTCAAGATGTAATGAGAAGCCTGACATAGTGCAGCTTCTTCTATGTGAAAGGCTAAAATATGAAGAATTTGGAAGTAATGCATTATCAGCAATTTGGGCACCTGTCAACAGCATCGATGCAAGAAGTTTTTCTCGACCTATAATCTTGTTGAGAGTGACAAGAGGTGGTCAATGAAGTCGGACACAATCGAAACGACTTCAATGCTTGCATACAAAAAAAGACATTTGTATCTAGGGCTGTGTGTTTATTGACTCGAAACCAGCACTATGGTATTGTTACATAAGTAAAAAAATTTCTTTAATTTTTATTTATTTTTTATTTATTTATTTATTTTTCCCCAAAGAAAACTGTTTAAAAAGTGAAAAAGAAAAATAAGCAAACTATAAGGTAAGAATTTTGCATATGTGTTTTGTTATATGCCTACATAAATGCATAAACATATTGAAAAATATAAATGCTAAATCAAAAAAATAAATGCAAAATTTTCATTTCAAAATGCGAAATTTTCGAAGTTT
The DNA here is from genome assembly GCA_026315105.1 of Locusta migratoria. NCBI lineage: Eukaryota > Metazoa > Arthropoda > Insecta > Orthoptera > Acrididae > Locusta > Locusta migratoria. The sequence continues at coordinate 285,974,752 of CM048748.1, read as the reverse complement.
ATTTGCTAATTTCACATAGCCCTAGTAAGGATCACTTTCAGCATTGAATCAACTAACACTATAAACTGCTCTTCCATAACTTACTACATCTGTGTACGTCTACCATAGCAGCAGATAGATACTTCTTGCATGAATGGGAAAGAATCAATCATCCCCTTACCTCTCTCTTGCCTAAATCACCATCTGTTAACATTTCAGATCTTCCTAACCACACCTTACCTACCATCAATCCTCAAATGCCTTAGCATGGAAACCAATCTTTCACCCTGAGAATAAAATGCAATCCACCATCTAAAATTAAATCCTGACCTTATAATCCTACCAGCTGACAAAGGCCCCACTACTGTTTTTTGGACTCGAGGATTACCTGGCAAATGGATTCCGTCAAATGTCAGATTCGTCTACCTACAAACCATGCAGCAGTGATCCCATTCCAGAAATTCAAAAGGATCTCCACTCTCTCCTCAAATCCTAATCCTCAAGCCGTCCTCTCGTAGGAAGTGGAAACGCACATGGAAGAGAAAGTGGTGAATTCGCAGCATGGAATGCCACGTTCCACTATCCTGCAAAGCATGGAATGAATCGGCCACAGCTGCTGGAAATGCCCCCCCCCCCCCCCTCTCTCTCTCTCTCTCTCTCTCTCTCTCTCTCTCTCTCTCTCTCTCTCTCTCTCTCTCTCTCTCTCTCTCTCTCTCTCTCTGTGTGTGTGTGTGTGTGTGTGTGTGTGTGTGTGTGTGTGTGTCTGACGAAGGCCTAAAAGGCTGAAAGCTACAAAGTTGTTGTCTGTTATTTGTGCCTTTCTGCGGTTCATCGGACTTCTCTGGCAAGTAAGTGACCTATCCTTCTCAAAAATATTTTTGAATCCTTCCTGTAATTTCCATTGTTTGAATGAAGGATTTATCATGTTAGATTTTTGATTCATGGAGTGGAACGTGACCAATGAGAATCAACCTGGTTTTCATGTGACGAAGCAGAACTCATGAGCCGCCATATTGCAAACGTAACTCTGTATTTCATACCTTCTTTCGTTGTAGCGTACGGTCTATGCATATAATCTTTTTTAAAGCATCAGAAAATTGAGGAACTTTTGAAAACTTGTCATTTTAGATAGGATTTGTTACAATAAATTACTAGAAATTACATTTTATAGCTTTACAGGTTATCATTTTCGACACGTGTCAGTGTTATAATTTGTATACTGTGAAAGAATATTTTTCCTTTGCTATGGTATAACTCCATTCTATCAAAGGAGAGTCTTTGTGATGTGATGCTATGTCATACATAAATATACAACATTTTTTAGATCAGTAGTATAAAGAAGAAAGTGATGTGAGAGAAATGCAGAAATAGCGTAGTTGGTAGTGTCGCAGGCTGCCCTGTAGAAATTACAAGTGGGCACGATTGGTGTTCGCATACATCCTTGTGTTATATTTAAAAAAAATATACAATTTTGGGAAGAGTATTGCATGCCACATGCAAGCATAACAACGCTAGTTTCAGGTTTATTTTATTTGTTGTTATCATTTTCGACAATCGCTAACAGAGATACCTGTAATTTTATGCACATCCATCTTTGCAAACACAATGATCTTTGCGCCAGCCCACAATGGGTGCTGGAGAGCACTGCTGTCTCAAATCACAATGAGCAGCATGTTACGTGGGATGTAGCAGGCACATTCCAGAGTGTGCTGTAGCTAGATAGAGCATGTCTGGTCCTTGCCATGTTTGAATAACATGTCCCATGTGAGCACGGCTTTGCCTCGCGCACCAACTTGCAGTATAAAACAGTTACGGTTCTTTTTGTACACACTAGATCTTCAACAGGTAGAAGTTTGTACAGTAGAACCCCGATTTAACGAACCCCCATTTAATGAATATTTCTGTCGGTCCCGGCAAAACTCCCATTAGAATAATGTTATTTTTCCCCGCTTTTAACAAACCCCGCTTTAAGGAAAAGTCCGCTTTTAAGGAACAAACATGAAAAATTCTGGAAATTAAAATTTTGTTTTTACGCAATTCCTAATTGTGGGCAAGTTAATTTGTTCTGTTTCTTCCACAGAATTAGGAATTTGTGTTTACGTGACGTCGGTTATCGATTCTTTAAGTCAATGCATATCGAACATCTTTGCAGCGATACGGGTATAAGTAGCCGTAATCAATTCTTTCCATCGATAAGTTAATGTATCGAATACCAGTGCAGCGATACCGGAGAAATTATTTGACAAATCAGCTAGCTATTTCCCTCATGTCTTCCATGTGTTATGGTCACGTGGTCTGACGTCAGTCGAAAATTACGAAGCGCAAGCTGTGAAGTTTTGTCTTGTGTTATTTTTTTCAGATTCACTTTTTCAGAATTGTAGGAGTGGAGAGAAGCTGAAAACCAACCAGGCTGTTTGATAATGGCAAAGATTATGATTTGGCGCGTCTTCTTTGTGCGACTCTTAGAAACAGGGAACATTGTTAAATGCCAAATCTAGCGGTACCTTTGGTTGCAAGAAGACGAATAATCCTGTGACAATGTTCAGTTGTACTTATTTAATGTTTTGAAGGCGTGGGAATTACATAGCTGCATTCCTGAAAGGGAAAAATTTATGCAAAACAGGTTCGAAAATAGCCTTGCTAGATTAGTGTGGAAAATGCACTGTTTTTGAACTGATTAGAAAACTTAATAATCTCTCGTTTCAGAGTTTAAGTGCAAAGTGTGGAAACTGAACCAGTGGAGAAAACATTACGACTAATAAAATGTTATAAGGTCAGGCATTAAGTTACCCCTACGTAATTAAAAACTCCAATGCGTTTAAAAAATTACCTCGTACATCAAATGCCTGAATGACTTCGAGAATTGTCAAGTATTTAACCCCAAAGACGGGTGGGGTAAAAAGCAGATTAACTGTCGGTGGCCGCCGATTGAAGTGTTACAGCGCGATGGTGAACCACAGTGAAGACATTCAAACAGCTAATAACGTGTTTAGGTTACGTTTTTCTCTTTGTAAATTTGGTGTTGTGGATTATTTTTTACGAGTAATGTATCGCAAAATTGTGACACACTTGTAGAGGATATGTTTAAGTTTTGACGAATTTACACTATAATGTTATTGCTGCTCCTTTAACTTGCAAAAAGAAAAACTGTTCTATTGTAGTTACCGGCGTAACACAATCGAAAATCTTAACATATTTGTAGAAGCGCTAAAGACCTACTTCTCGTACGCCCAAACTCCCTATACATCAATATTTTTTGAAAATGTTTTTGACGAATTAACGATGGTAATAATTTTGAAGAATGTACAGGTTGTTAAAAAGATATTTATACCTAGAACCGGGGGAAGGCGATGACGAAAATTTTGAAATTTATGCATTAGTAAAAATTACAGATTGCATATTCTGCAAAAAAGAAACCGCTGGAGAACTTTAGAAAAAGTACATTGAGTATCAGTCAGTTCTCGAGTATAGTGTTTAAATAGCTCCTATAACAACTACACATGCTTGAATTATGTCTCTGAGTCACTCCTCCTGTGTACCTAGGCAAAACCCCCATTTAAGGAATAGATATTTCGGTCCCCCTGAGATTCGTTAAAAAGGGGTTTTACTGTAACAGTTGTGTGAATTTATCTTTGAATAGTCAGATGCTATTTGAAATACTACAGCAAATAAATATATATTGAATGCACAACTTTAATAAAAAGAAAGAGTAAGACATATTAATATTGAATGAAATTGATCATTTTTACAAGTTTATCCCAATTTTGAAATGCTAGGTGTTGCTCACTTTTTTAAATGTATGATTGAAGCTACTGATAGTAGTTCGGCTTTTGTTGCCCGCTTGTTTTGCCTTGGAATTCAAAATTGTGTTGAAGTTATAGACATCAGGCATCAAAATGTTCAAAGTATCTGAAACTGTGCTGAACATTGTAAATCTGTAAAATATTTATTATCCCCACTTCCCCTGCCCCAGGTCTGTGACTTACCTTGCATCTTTGTGGCACTACAGTGTTAGTTTAGGCAATTGTCACAATTAATGTGAAATAAATAGTTTTGTGCACCCAAAAAGATATTGCTGAAGTCAATGCTGCCTGCAGAAACAACTGTTTAAACAGTGTCTAGGGAAAGGAAGGTCTGAATATCTGCCCTTACATTTTCCCTTCATCTCTTTATTTCTGTGTTTTTCTTTTCTTATATTCTGCCTTTGCACCCCCCCCCCTCCTCTCCCAACCTGCCCCCTTTTGCTTGTCTTGTAGTGTTCAGCTTTAAGTTGAAAATGTATTATTAGCCTTAAACAACCAAAGGTCTGATATTTGTATATTGAATTCGAGGCTCTTGAGTTAATTTTACATGTTTCCTCCTTTTGTACACACAGGGTGATGAATCTCCAAGCAGTTCAATAGTAGTTCACTGTTGCGAGGATTCCAATTCTGTGGATGAACGTGGACTCAGTGGAGAAGAGTTGAGAAGTGAAGAGGATGTTTCCCAAGACATCTCAATCAACCGAGAGGTACAGATAACATCTGATACATTTGTTAGAAATTTCTCTTGGTTAGTCATGCACTTTCCTTACTGGTGTGTTAAACATGAATATATGTCCAGGTTGTAAGTGATGAAGATCTATTGAATTTGGCATTTCACAGGTTGTAACAATCGTAGTTTATTATATTTAATGTGATACATGTTCTGTTATCAATTCATGGAACAGTTATATTTGTTGTTATTTCTGGGTATAGCTGAAACAGTTTCATGTAGCTATACAAGATTATAGGAGTGAGTAAAAACTTGGGCTTCAAAATTGTTGTTCTTGACAGTTGTCATGTATTGGTGGTTTCATGTATTTGCATGAAAGTTGTGAGATGGTAGGTGTAAATCGCAATTCTCAATAAACATTTAGGAGCCAAAGATCCCAAATGAGTGATGCAATTATCTCCAATGATGTCAGATAAGTAGAATGGATTCCCAAAAAGTGAGAACACTCATTCACATGCACATCTTGGGAACACAATCTCAGTGTGATGGAATACCTAAAAGAACCAGAGATATAACAAATAAATTTATTTTGAAGCTCATATTCTGTAAATGTTCATTGGGATTCACTTTCGGGCAAATCATTCACAGGAACTGTCCAGAGAATTCCTTCAAACCAGTTGCAAACAGTTATGGCTGAATGACATGGCTTATTGTCATCCTTAAAAAAAAACCATCATTGTTTGATGAAATAAAGTCCATGAATGGCTGCAAATGGCCAAGTAACTGAATATGGACATTTCCAGTCAGTGATCTGTTCAGATGGAACAGAAGACCTAGTCCAATCTATTTAAAAACTGTCCACAGCCAACTTGTATAGTGACTTGTTGCCAACTTTGCTCCATAGCTTCGTGCGGTGTGACCACACTTCAACCCTACCAGCAGCTGTTACCAATTGAAATTGGGTCTCATCTGGCACAGCAATGGTTTTTCACTCCAAGTCAAATAGATATGATAACAAGCTCAGAAGAAATGCTGCAGGCTATACATTTACATTAACAAAGGCACTCAAGTCAGTCTTCTGCTGCCACAGCCCTTTAACACTAAATTACACTGTACATACATCCCACATTCATTTATGAAGTTATTTCATGCAGCGTTGTTTTCTAGTCTTGTGGCAACTCTACGAAAACATGCTGTTTTGGATATTAAGTGTAGGTCATTTGCAACTGCATTGTCAGCACGTGGATATTTCCATAGTGAAACCTTCCACCTTTTTTTTAATGTGTCAACTATGTAGTAGATGGGAAGATGACCCATACTAGGATCAAAACCGGTAATCATTAAATTTATATGGTGTGCTGTAGACTGTTTTGTTTAGATCATTAACAGAGTGCAGTTGGTCACACAGTGTTTCCAAAAATATGTGAATAATTTGTTGCTGCATATTTTTTAAACATTCATATTGTTATTTGAACTATAATGAGGAGTATTAATTAAGCACTGTGTACTATAAATCAGAATTTTTATCATGTACTACAATTTAGGCTGTTTTCATATACTACGTAAAGATGCTATTCTGACCACTTCTTTTACATCATCACACTCTTGCCACTGTTTCTCAGAATATTGAATTGCCTGACTATTTTCGAAACGTTTATTGTCTGGCACCTACTACCATTCAGTGTTCATTCCCTTCTTGAGGCAATAAGCCATAATCTTGTGGGACACATATTCACATGAATTACTGGAGTATAAATGACAACTCTTGCTAGTGCACCGACCTGTTGTACCTCGCGATGCGATACTGCACACCATTCACTTCACATATCGCCATTCCAAGACTTCAGTGGATTATGCAGAGAGAAGAGGAAGAAAGTGAAGTCCCACCTGATTACTGTGTGTTTTAAAGTACTTTTTACAATGATTAACATGTTTTCACATGTAAATGACTCCACACACAGACAGTTGGGATACACACATTTCCTCATGGAGGTAATGGGGAGGAGATATGATAGGCATCTGGGAACCCCGTAACACTTTCAGTGCCAGAACCATAGATCCTGCAATCTGCATGTCACTTGTAAAGTGCAAAACCTGTAGGTTTTACAGGGCAGTGTATTTGTTGAGTGCAAACTGATCACAGTACATACACAATGTTTGTACTGTAGTTATTAGTTTCACAGATAGATAGTTAATAATTGGTGCATTCTGAAGAAATGGACAAATGTTTACTGGTACTGACATTGTTAAATTCACCATGCCAAATCTGGGTTAACAGTGCCGACCCTGTTCATGTAGGTGAAGTGAAAAGAGGAGGAGGATGAAGGTGAAAATAACATAAGAAATGTGATACTGTATAAATAATTTGACAACAGTGAAGGTCTTCAGTGGGAACACTGCCTTGGCAACATGTACCCAGAAGTATTGAGATCCTTAATGAATATAATGGGGGCTAGATTAGTGTGGGTACTGTTGTTGTATAGGAAAATGTAAGCTAAACTGGCTGTACAATGTATTTTAAAAGATTTGTTCAATAGAGGCAACACTATATTTACAGCATTTCTATCTTCGGGAAAGCCTTTTGTTAAGGTTGGCTGGGCTACACTCCTTGATATTCTGAAGGTAAAAAGGGTAACATACAGTGGCCAAAAGCTTATTTACAACTAGTATAGAAATCTAACTTCAGTCATAAAAGTCAATGGGTATGAAAAGGAAGTCGTGGTTGAGAAAAACTGTATAACAAATTTCTGGTCTATTCTAGTTGATAACCAGTCAGCACATTGGACAGTTCTGTGAAAGAAACATGCAACTGTAAATTCAGCAGTAATAAATAAAACTTTGCTATTTACCAATGACTTCTCATATTCTTGGTGACAGTTACAGGCTAGGAAAAGCAGCTGCCTGGAATGAATATTTTCTTGAAGAGCAGCTAGAAAAGGATCATTACTAAAATTAAAACAGCAGTAGTATAATTTAGTGTGATGCTGAGTACATTAAATTAGGAATTGGGGCAATGAATGTAGTAGTTGAATTTTTCTGTTTTGGGAGCAAAGAAACTGATATTAACCAAAGTTGGGAACATATAGATTGACAGCTGCAAGAATAGCATTTTTTTTCTTTTTTTTTAAGAGATTGATTAGGTCACATTATATATAAATTTAAGCTTTATGAGTTTGAGTTTTTTTCTAAAAGTATTTGGAATGTAGCCTTGTATGGGGGGGGGGGGTTTGGACTATAAATGCACTTCATATCAGGTGAATACTGAAGATTAGGTGGATAGATTGAATGACAAAAACTAGGGGAAAAAAGAAATTTATTGCGCCATTTCACTATAAGCAGAAATGGTTGATGGGATGCATCCTGAGGTGTCAAGGAATTGTTAATTTGGAACTGGAAACAATTGTGGGGGTAAAAATTTGTGAAGGGAAGCAAAAGCCTGAATACATTATGCAGGTTTCAAATGGATGCTGTAATTAGGCGGACATACTAAAAGGCTCTCTGGGGATAGACTAGCACGGAGCTGCATCAGACTACTTTTCAGACAGACTAAAGACTGCAGAAAAAACGTTACAACATTTTTAAGAATGGAAAATTCTATTGGAAGGTCAGTAATGGAGGATAGATAACAACTCACTATAAAGACGTCCGCTGAGCCGCTGACTGGCACAAAAAACAATCCCATTAACACAACTTATATTTACCGCCATGGATTTCACAACAAAAGAAACACACAATCACTCAGACAGCTATACACACGACCACCTTTTCCGACTGCTCCAGCACTACATGCCACTTTACAGTGTTGGGGAGGAGAGTGGAGAGGGAAGGATGCCGGGCAAGGGTGGGGATACAAAGTTTCATGTTGCATGATGGACTGTAAAGGCTCAAATAGGCAGGAGTGTGAGATGCAGCATTGAATGCAGTGAAGGAAAGGTGTGTGAGAGGAAAAAGGGGGAAGGTGTGTGGGGAGGGAGGAGAGGAATTAAGTGGATATTTTAAGGGGTGCCACACAGTTGGAAGGAAGACATGAATTGAAGAGATACAGGCTAATGAGTGGGGAAGGGGAGGGGAATGTTAAGCAAGGGGTGTAGGGTGGTTGTGGGACCGTAGAATGTTTTGAAGGGACACATCCCATCTGTGCAGTCCAGAAGAACAGGTGGTAGAGGTGAGGATCCAGATGGCTTGGGTAGTAAAGCAGCCACTGAAATCCAGAGAGCTGTGTTCAGCCACATGCTGTACCATAGGTTGGTCCATCTTCGTTTTTGCCACAGTTTGACAGTGGCCATTCATTCTGATGGACAGCTGGTTCATCATCATACCATCATAAAATTCTGTGCAGTGATAGCACACAGCTGCTTTCACGGGTAGTCCGACCTCTGATGGGGCAGGATAAGTCAGTGACATTACTGGAATAAGAAGTGCTTGGGGAAAGGGGGGGGGGTTGGATTGGGCAGGTGTTGCATTGGGCAGGTGTTGCATCGGACTCTTCTGTGACTGGGATATAATCTCTGTGGTAAAGTGTTGCAATTGGATTAGGAATGGAGCAAGGATTGGTGGTGTGTGGCAACTGCTCATCACTGCAAATTTGCTGTCCATGGATGGATAGGCTGTATATCAGGAATATTTTTATCTGGAATAGATGGCCAGCGTTCTGTCAACAAACACCGAAGGTGAATGAGATTGGTAGCATCCCACCCCATAAGCCCAGGGAGAATATAGAATATAGAATATTTATTAGCCTTTCAGTATTTTTCATACAATTGGCTTCGTCAGGGTACATAGTGGAATTTACATTTATAGCCTACATTACATTTATACATTAAGCATATACCATACATACAGAATCACATATTACAATGAAACAATATCATAATTTAGGAGAAACATATATTTTTACTGTCAGTTTCTAGGAATTCTTCAATTGAGTAGAATTCACTGGATTTTAGCCAAGTTTGCAGTGTGTTTTTATATTTGCTCAGTGGCATTGTTCGAGCTGATTGTGGTAGCTTATTGAAAAATTTTAAGCGTAAATACTTATAGTTATTTTGAACTATGGCTAGTCTTGTGGAAGGCAGATTCAACAGGTAGTTGTTTCGTGTATTGTGAGAATGCACATTTCTTCTCATGTTATATTTATTTATATTTTCTTTAGCATATACTAAGCAGTTATAGAGGTGGCAGGGTGGTGTTCATTGGATAAATGTATTCTACAATAAAACCCCTTTTTAACAAATCTCAGGGGATCGACATATTTATTCCTTAAATGGGGGTTTTGCCTAGGTACACTGGAGAAGTGACTCAGAGACACAATTCAAGCATGTGTAGGTGTTATAGGAGCTATTTAATTACTAACATACCAATAATCTGCTACAAATTTAAATACATCATCACACTTTCTGCAGAAAAAAATATTTTTTATTAAATCAAAATGAGATGACCATTTTGTTTTTCCAGCATACATGACCAAAGTTATCACTATGTGGTTGATGTTTGTTTCTATTGACTCAGCTACTGTAAATGAGCTGACTACAGATGCAAAAATTGGTGCCGTACATCAGCCTTAAAAAATGCTATCCCCGAGTACTGACTGATTCTCAATGTATTTTTTCTAAAGTTCTGCAGCGCTTTCTTTTCCGTAATTTTTACTAATGCATTTCAAAATTTTTGTCATCGTTTTCCCCCTGGTTCGATGTATAAATACCTTTTTAACAACCTGTAACTTCAATACGAAAGACTTCTTCAAAGTTAATTTCCACATCAAAAATATTTTCTACAAATATTGATGGATAGGGAGTTTAGACGCATGACAAATAGGTCTTTAGCGTTTCTACAAATATGTCAAGATCTTCGATTATGTTGTTACCCCGGTAACTACAATAGTAGCACAGATTTACTTTTTGCAAGTTAAAGGAGCAACAATAACATTATAGTGTAAATTTGTCAATACTTAAACGTATCTTCTACAAGTGTGTAACGATTTTGCGATATATTACTCATAAAAAATAATCCACAACACCAAATTGTTTACAAAGAGAAAAACGTAGCCTAAAGACGTTGTTATTAGCTGTTTGCATGCCTTCACTGTGGATCATCATCGCGCTGCAACACTTCAATCGGCGGCCATTGAGAGTTAATCTGCTTTTTAACCCACCTGTCTGTGGGGCTAAATACCTGAAAATTCAGTCATCCGGGCATTTATCATAGGAGGTAATTTTTTAAACGTATTGAAGTTTTTAATTTCTGTATTATACATAGGGATAACTTAATGTCTGGCCTTATATAAACATTTTATTAGTTGTAGTGTTTTTTCCAATGGTTATGTTTCAGTATCCACAGCTCCACTCTTTGCACTTAAACTCTGAAATGAGAGATTATTAAGTTTTTCTAAGCAGTTCGAAAGCACTGCATTTTCCACCCCAATCTAGCAGAGTGATTTTCAAACCTTTTTTTGCCTAAGTTTTTCACTTACACGAATGCAGCTACGTAATTTGCACTCTTTTGAATCATTTAATAAGTACAGCTGAACATTGTCACATGAATAACGTCTTTTTGCAACCATAGGTACCGCTAGATTCGGCGTATAACAATGGTCCTTGTTTCTAAAAGTCGTACAATGAAGACGGTGCAAAATCACATTCTTTGCCATTATCACACAGCTTAATGTTACGATAATCTTTGACAGCATGGATGGTCATCAGCTTCTCTCCACTCTGAAGTTTTCTACATTTATAGGCTACAATTCTGAAAGAGTGAATCTAATAAGAAAATAACACAGGACAACACTTCACAGCTCACGCTTCGTAATTTTCGACTGACGTCAGACCACGTGACCATAACACATGGAAGACAAGAGGGAAATAGCTTGCTGATTCATCAAACGCTTTTTCCGGTATCGCTGCACTGGTATTCAATACAATAACCTATTGGCGGAAAGAATCGATTACGGTTGTTTATTGCGTTTGCGACTAGTGCTGACTATCGGCAAATGATCAAACTATGCTATGGCAGGGTTTCTCTTCAATATGTGTGATACCTGTACAATGTTTGGTTCTTGTGTAATAAATAATTGAAAGTGTTACTGGACTTATTTATGTACACCCTGTATGGATATGAGAATGATAAAGTGACCATTACAAACAGAATCATTGAACAACTGACACAGCATGTCGACCTAGTGCAGCAATTCTCTGGAAGTACCATCCTGCTACTCACAGAGTGAAGTGGCACGTTGGTACCACAATGGACTCACATTCTGGAGTACAGTGGTTCAAACCCTCCTCTGGCCATCCTGCTTTAGGTTTCCTGTGATTTCATTAAACCTGTCCAGTCAAATACTCGGATAGTTCCTTGCAAACCAAAATTTAATCAAAGTGTGTACTCCATCCCTAATGACAACACTGTCGACAGGATGGAAGGCCACAGTTTGACTCCTCTTTCAAATTCTCTCAATTACCTGTAGGAAGCACGAGTGCATCTCTGGCATTGCATTGGTTTGCTTCACACATTGACATCACTCAGTCTTACACTGTTAAAATTCTCTTTTAAATGCTATACACAGATGATGCTTTTCCATCTACGTCACCATATCAAAATCCATGTTATTTTTCCAGGTTTTCCCCCTCTCCCCCCACCAGTGTACTTCCACATTTATAGTACCCTTTTTCACCCTCCTTATTTTTCCTCTCTTTGACTATTTGGGGATATTTTAGCCAAATGTTACTAAACTGTTGGTGCAGCCCAAGCAAATCTTCATCACATCTACCTCCAAAAGTAGACTAAACATTGACTGCTCATTCTAGTATTGTCAGATTTAGAAAACTAAGCTGAATTTCATTTTTGAAGGCAATACATGTACTAAGTTCTAGAATTAATTAATAAATTTTGTACTGTGAGTACATACAATGAAATACATGCTTATTTAATTGTATGAGGAGTGATGAATGCAATCGTGAATTTAGAAGAAAGGTACAATTTTTCACCCTGTTCATTTTTTTTCCCTCCATACTCATCACTTGCTACACTTATTATTGCTTTTTATTACTGAATATTAATATTCAATTTCAGGAAAGGCCAAGCAGTCTACAAGAAGGCTTTATATGTACATGACAACAAGAAACAAATACTGAAAGACTTCGCTGTTAATGTCAGGTAAATATGTTTTAAATTTTAGGTTTCATTTGGAGATATTCATTTGGTCATTACAGTGATTATAGCACCAAATTTTTGTAATGTCATCAGCACACTTATTACTTTTTAAGTAAATATTTTCCTACCTCAATCATCACATAAATGTTATTGTCATAATTTCTCTGTGCACTTGTAGTCTAATATAAAGGATAATGCATAAATATCCTTAACTCATAATGGACTATAAAATGAATGTTAGTAAATGGATTACTGTGTTGCGTGACTTAACTTAAAAATATAAGAAATGAAATTAATTACATAATTGCTTTCTAGTTAAGACTGTCCAACCGAATAATCTATACCTGTGTGTTACACTAAATGATGCCAATTCTAAACAGTACCTTTTTTGTTACTGTCAATTTATTTTTTACCGTAACAATATCACAGTGATTACATTACAGGTTCAAAACCATGCCCTATTCATTACCCTTGTTTTGCTGAGGTCACGGCTCCTATTGAACTTTTATGAAGGAAATGAAGTATTTCATAGCATTGGTAGCTGTTGAGTAAAAATACACTAACATAGATTATTTTGTTGGTATCAATATTTACTGTTAAAATTATTGCTTAGCTGTTGATGGTTGGTGCCAACATTTTCAACAAAAACATCTCTGCTGAGAAAGGCAAGGTGTCTGCCTTAGGCATACAAGTCAGCAACTTTAAAAATGCTCCAGAGGTGGGCCTAATGAAGACTTGTGCCAAGATGAATTAAGCAGTATGTACAACTTGTTTGAATCTCTGATGCTTTTTTTATGATATTCTTTCACTATTATCTAAATAGTGTTTTGCCAAGACCAGCTTTGCCACTTCTCTTTGTTTTATTTGACACATTCAGCACAATAGCTGTGGAGGGTTTGTCCTACAAAAATACTGCCATGTGCAAGGAATGTCATATGTGCCTGGCACTCCTCACATGTAAGAATTGCAGTTTCAATCCGAACCACTTAGGTTCGTGTCTTATCTAGATGGTTATTGTTACACAATTATTAAGCAGTGCTGCTCGTGTGACCGCCTCTAGTGAATCATGAGAAATAAAAAAGTAGTTATGTTAAACTGAATGGCTCCTACCCACATTGTAAGAAAGGCAAAACCACTTAAATCTACCATTAGCGTGGAGGACCAATGTTATACCTAGTTCCTGATAAAGGAAGTATTAAATTTCTACGTAATACTAATAAAAGATTACCAGCACAAAGAAAGTGTTATAACATTAGTTGATACTAGTTTACCAGCACTAATGGTGACTATTATTGGACACAATACACAGTAAACACACATATGTGAGTGTGTGTGTACTTGTTTACCTTCCTTTTTGTCCCATAAGGTAAGTCCTTCCACTCCTGGGATTGGAATGACTCCTTTCCCACTTCCTTAAAACCCCTATCCTTCCCTTTCTACTCTCCTTCCTTCCTCTTTTTCCTGAAGAAGCTGCCAGTGGTGGCGAAAGCTTGAATGTTTGTGTGTTTTGTTTCTATCGACGAACCTGTACTTGGGTAAGTCAAACAATCTTTATTTTATATATATATATATATATATATATATATATATAAAGGAAAACAAACCTTTCAAAGTCCTGACTAGTCTTTGGTTATGAAGGAGCTACTCTTTTGAAGCTCGTAATTGGGGCCAAAAGGACAATTTTTGGTGTGTGGGGACATGGCATGGAAAATCTGTTTTCCAGTGAAGTCTAGGATTAGTGTCTTGTGTGTCAAGGCATTTGTGAAATCTTCAACATATTGATTTACTGTTCTTGTCACTTAAGATACCCAATCCTCATGGTGGCTAGGCTGAAAGAGAGAGTTTTTTTTTTTTTTTTTTTTTTTTAATTATGTATATGACAGGGGTGGCTGTTAGTAATTTGTAGACTTAATATGGAGGGATGTGTGGTTGGAGCTGTCAGTGAGTTGGTGTTTAATGTCCAGGAATGTGTCACAGTGATTTGAGGAAGACCAGTTGAAGCAAATGAGAGAGGAGAGGACTAGTGGTAATTTTGAAGTAAAGAGGATAAGGTGTCGAGGCCCTGAGGCCATATCATGAAAATATCAACATTGAACCTGAACCAGACCAAAGGTTTGGGATTTTGGGTTGCTAGGAAGTTTTCCTGCAGATGGTCCATGATCAGGTTGTCATAGGACTGCCATAGGAGCTCGTGGCTGTGCTGCAGATTTGATTGTACACTTTCCCTTCAAGTTTGTTTGGATAACGCTAGTGAATCAGAATTGAGTGATGCTACTATTGCTGTCTATAACAGCTGTTCTACACCTCAGCTCTAAATCAATGAGACTCTGAATGTGTTGTTGTGGTATAGCACTCCATGCTAGCTCCACATATTGCCAGAGTTTATTTCAGGTGCTGTATCCCAGGCTAGTCGTTATGCAATCATCGCCAAGATGTTTTCGATGGGTGAGAGATCAGGAAAACAGGGAAGCAATGGCACAAATAAGTTTTGACCATTGCTTGCTACTTGAGGTCACTCATTATCCTGTAGCAATGTGACTGTCAGCAAGCTGCAAAGGTATGGGAGGATAATAGGCTTCAACACTTCAGAGAGATGATGCAGCTTGATTAGTGTATCAGCAATGTGTACTTTGGGGCTACAAAAGTGGCATACAGTACCAGGTCCACTTCTATAAGCCAACAGACAGTTTCTCACCAGTCACTAGAGACTCCAATGTGACTATCATGATAGCATAGGAAATTCGAGATCGGAACAACATTTTTACCTATGAATCGCAATTCTGCTTGCACCAGCATGATGGTTGAATTAGAGTCTGGGGACACCATGGTGAGAAACTATTGAACTGTTGCCTTTTGCATTCCCATACTGCTCCTGCAGGCAGTGTTATGGTTTTGAGTGGTATTAGATTCCAGTCCCACATTCTCCTAGTAAATATTGCCAGTGCCAACTACATCTCTAAAATGTTGAAGCCTGTTATCCTCTCATACCTATGGAACTTGCCAGTGACCATATTGCAACAGGGTAATCCACGACTGCAAGTAAAAAATTAGTTATCTGACTACCTGGAAAAGCCTTGCGATCAAAAATTAAGATTTGGTGGCCATCTTGAAATTGATATACCACTCCCAATGCCAGTTTCATTTACAATAGTAGTCTGGGTACAGTTCTTGGTGGATCACACTGTACTGTTCGCATATTTTCTTTCATCTCAATTTTCGTCCAAAACACAGTTTTCAAGTGATTCACTCAAGGAACACCCCTTTTTCATTTGTGTAATCTAAAAACTCTTCACATATGGTCTTCACAGTGTTGATTCATGAGCTGAAACAACAGAATAACTTTGATTTATGAAAGGTGCTGTAATTTGTTGTGTGTTGTTTGTTGTACATTCTTGGGGATTGACAATTTTGGTGATGTAGCAGATTATTTTTCTGTAGTTAACCAGTATAGTATTGTCAAGTCTATTGCATCATGTATTATGAGTGTACCTTTATTGTTGACGCCTCCTCCTGAGTACATATCAAACTAACAATGTGATCGACTGTTGGGCATGGAAGGAGACCTTTCGTTATCTGCAAAGAGTACGATAGTGGTATCATCAGCTGTGTGATCTGGATCTGAATCCGTTCACATTTTCCCCATTAACATCATTTGCTACTCATTTGCCTTGGAGGATTGTATTAGCCTTATAGTGTGGTGTTGTTTGTCTGCTAGATGCTGTCACGTAATGATGGTGTTGCTTGTATAAATGTATGGCTTTTTTGTATAATGGTGTGAATTAGTAACTATTCATACTGGCAGATGGTGTACTGGATTATCAGAAAGTATATATGATGGCAGTTGTGGGTGATCTGTATATGAAAATAACAGTATTTTACTCTGATGTCTATGAAAGTTACTTGACATGTGAAATAAATAAATGTACAAAGGTAAAGCATACAATTGCTTCCCACACTTCCCCCTTTGTTACAGCATACAACTGTATGTTTATCTTAAAGCTGAAGTTCCATTTGTTTAATCATCAGAAAGGCTAGTTCAAAGCTTATTTGGTTTGACATGAGACTTGGTATACACAAAAATATTATGCACCCCCTGCCGTCGGACACTGACAAGTAAGTCAATTTAACCTGCCTGAACCATATAAATTTGCTCAAGGGGACAGAATGTACAACAAAATATCACATCTATTAGGTAAACAGCCATAATTATTGTTGGTATCTGGCTGTCTGGTGCTACGTCTTCTTCATTTTTCTTTGCACTTACATGTTATCTCCCTCAAGGAATTTCTAATGTTTTTTTGCATTTATGTGTGTGTGTGTGTGTGTGTGTGTGTGTGTGTGTGTGTGTGTGTGTGTGTGTGTGCGTACACGTGTGTGTGCGCGCGCGCATGCACACACTTACACAGCTTTAATTGAGGGAATGGGTGTTCACCAGTGTACAAATGTCACGAGATGGCATTGTACTTAATGTGTATGTTACTGTTATTTCTCTTATTTGCAATCTTAATGTGTCTGTTGTACTAAAGCAGATCTTTGTCGTTTTCTTTACAGGAAGAGCAAAGCAGACATCAGTTACAGAATCCTCCCTCATGGTTTTGTAGGATGTCACTACTGATGAAATATTTGTAAATGCTTTGTCAGGTGTAATGGTATCACAACTGGTATATACAAGAAACACTTGAATTTATTTCTTCTTAAGATACATGCACCTCAGGTGTTCATAAGGTTTTATGACTTCAGAAAAGTATGGTTATTACATGATTTCATGGTCTTGCATATGTACATTGAGACAAATGATTGATGAACTGTGCAACTGAAAGTTGTGAAACCCTTTGACACAGCTAGCTGTGTACTTAAATTGTGTACATATTCCTATATACATTAATTACTGTTTTAAAAGCACATAGCTTCCTTGAATGTTTTGTCACACCAAACATTTTTTCTTGAAGGTTAAAAGTAATTAACCAGAAATAGATTTTTTATTGATTGTACTGACTTGTACTAAATTTTGCAGTGAGTAGTGTGCAGTGAGAGAACGTAAGAATACAAGCTGTACAGTACAGTTGTATACACACACACACACACACACACACACACACACACACGACACATAATATATATATATATAAAAATATATACATATAGAAATTAGAGTGTTTTATATTTTTCTTTTGACTTGTTCAGTGTATTTCAATGAGCCCTTTTGCATTTTTTTACTGTTCTGTGGTTTGGTGGGGGCTCTTGTGCCACCACAACATAGTGTAGTTATGTTTATTGAGGGATTAAAGCTGATAGAAAAGTGATTAGATTTGTTTCATACTGAAGTGTTTGACACCTATATATATATTTTATATGGATGGAAATGAAAGGTTAAATTAATATCAACCATTGTAAATAAAGTAAATCTTCCAAGGAGTGTGTCATTATGTTCTCAGTCTGTGTCCAATTTATTTTCTAATGTTGAATGTGAATCTGACTTTTTACATGTGTGTACATGGATATTGAGTGACATTTTATTTATACATACCTCACATATTGTAGACTGCATTTTATAATGTGCAGTTTTGAATCGTTAGATTTTGTGCTGTTTGTACCCTCTTGGAATGCTGTATGTTTAAAATGCAGGTATGTCTGCAGTTTTGTTTCAGCATTCTTCTTCATGACTAATTGTTACTACAGGTCATTGGGATAAATCTCTTTTGTTTTTAATTGCTGTGGTAATGGAGAAAACAATTGTAGTTGTTTGCTCTTGCAGAAAACATTTATTTAATTTAATATGTTGATCTTATAAAACAGGAGTAAAGTTTCCTGCAGACCTGATGTAGGTTAATCATAATTAGAAATAAAGTATGTTTCTGGAAACTCTTCAGTATTGAAATACATACCTCCTTGAAAGTAATATGCATTACCTATCTTTTGTTATTCAGTAGTCTTGTGCCAGACACCAGTACTAAACTTATTGCATGTATCTGAATGATAAAGAGGATTATAGTAGTAATAAATGTCTACTGAATTTTATTAAAACAAAAGTTTGATTTGCCTAAAACCACAGTTTTTTTAATTTTCATAACATTCTAACTTTTCACAGATTATGTGCATTTATCATCTTTAATGATAGTCATGTTAATAAACATGGTTATAATGTGAATGTTATGGCTGCTTGTCTGTCCTCTTAACAGAAGTAGGAAGTTCAAATTTTATTTCATATCCAGTTATGACAATGACTTTGCCAATCAAAGCTGCATTAAGTTTTTTACCATGGAGAAATATAAAAAGATGAGTTTTTTTATATTTATGTAGGATATTAGAGTGAAGTTGGGAGGATTTAATTTGGTTTCAACATTCCATTAGCTATTTGTCTTCGTTACTTATTTTTTGCAGATGCATCACGCTGACTGACTGCCAGTCATTATTTACATTTTCATTCTCATTTAACATTTTGTTTTTTGTTAAGCAGATTAATGAAATTATGCTCATATAAAGCCTCATTTATGTCTTAAGTGGTATGGTGCAATTCTGCAAAGATGTAGAGATAAGTATGAAATGATTTGTAAAGAATATAAAGTATTTGATAAAAATTTATACTCATTTTATTTTTCCCCTTCCTTATTTCATAGGGTTCTTTAATTAGTGTTAAAAATATGCCACTGTGTGTAAATAATCATTTTTTCTTTATTAATATGAATAATATAATGAGAATAGGTTGCAACCCACCATAAAGAAGATTGCTGAGCATTACACAAAAGACCGTCTCTCAACTTTTCAGCCACAGCCTTCTTCATAAAACAAGATCTCACACACATTCTTACAATCAAACAGGTAAAACTCATCCACAAAACATCTCCATCTCTGGCTGCTGTGATTCTAGTCACAGTAGTCAAACAGCAGTCACATATGCATAATTTTTGCTTATATGACTTTGTTCTCTTTTCCAGGAGACTGTTGTGAGCTAAAACATCTAAACAAGTGTGTTACTATCATTATTACATACTTACCTGCAGCATAGCAATATCCTTTAAAGTAAGTTGCAGCCTATCCTCATTATATTATTGACTTTTCAGTCTATACTTTCCATTTTTACCACACAGACAACATATACACTTCCCAAACATTTCCTTGTTCGGGAAGTGTGAGTAGGTGCTCCACTCCTTCAGCACTCCTCCAGAGCTAAATTGACAATTCCTTGATGTCTAAGAATGTGTCCTACTAATTGATCCCTTCTTTTAGTCAGGATAGGCCAGAAATTTCTTTTCTTCCCTGTTCTGTTAACGCCTCATTAGTTACACATAGCTGCCAACTCTCCTGATTTAGGCATGAGTTTTCTGATTTTCAAGTTTTCTTCCACCTCCCGATTTTTAGATTTCTTCCTGAAACCTAAAATTTGTTTTAAAAGTCGGCAATATTTGGTTAATGGTTTAATCAATAGTTGCAGAAATTAGGAGTCTCGCACAATTGGTATATAGATTGTTTCTACTCTTTCTCATGCATTTGCAGATACACGTGTTTCCGTGTTGTGCTAAGTGAAGTGGCTTAAGTGTTTTTAAAATCAGTGGAAACTGTTTGAGTGGGTGGTCAGGAGCATTACTTTTATAAGCAACTTTCATGTAAACAGCTATTTTATGTGATCGTGAGATATTGATTCAGTGGTATGTCTCAGTATGGGAAAATCATAGAAAAAACTGATTTGAAGCAGTTTCCCGAAAAATTTCGTACATTATCGAATCTAGAATATGTTCTTTGTTTGTATTTTGTTCTTTTTGTCGATGTGATATATATCATCGCACAGTGGAAAATGCGATTAATCGGAACAAGTGAAAACGAAGAAGCTCAGAGAAAATGAGAAGTGTGTAACAATATAAGACTGAAATTTGCTGATTGAAGTTAAAGCAATTGAGGGCTTATTTACATCGTTTATTTTAGAGAACAATTTACCAATTAAGTGTGATGACCATGCAGGTCACTTGTTCCGTGAAATGTTCCAATTATACAGCTGTGAACTTTTTTGTTTTAATCAAAAGTCAATCACATTACCTGGATGGTTACAAATAACAAAGGAGTAGGTAATTAACAAATGAGTTAATGCTAGCTATTATATAGCATTGTGAGATCATAGGAGAAGGTTAAAATAAGTTATCTTAAGATATATACTAAAATGCATCACAGTTTTTGGTAGACTATATCTCCTGACTTACATTTTGGAGGTGCCAGGTGCCGGCCGCGGTGGCCGAGGTGACTGAGGCGCTCCAGTCACGGTCAGCACGGCCACTACGGTCGGGGGTTCGAATCCCCCCTCGGGCATGGATATTTGTGCCGTCCTAGTTTGTAAGTAGTTCATAAGTAGTTTGTAAGTTTAGGGACTGATGACCCCGTAGTTAAGTCCCATAAGCTTAACAAACATTTGAACATTTGAGGTGCCAGGTATGGTTATGTGATGTGTGTCAGTGTTCTCCAGTAGCAGCAAATTTCAGAATCTTCTATCATTTTTCTGTCTGAACTCTTTATTGTTCAAGGCTACTCTCCAGAAAAATTATTTCCTACCACATAGATTAATATTTAACATCAATAACATCTCTACTTAAGCCAAAGGAAGATATTTTACTACACAAATAATAAAACTCACCTACTACTTTTAATGTCTTGTTACCTAATGTAATTTCTTCAGCTTTGCCCGGTTTTCTTGGACTGCATTCCATTAGCCTTGTTTTACTCTTGTAAATGTTCATATTATAACCTCATTTCAAGACACTGTCCATTCCATTCAATTACTATTTAGGGTTCTCTGTTGTCTCCGAAAGAAATACAATGTCATTGGTAATCAGCAAAGTACGTATTTCTTCTCCCTGAACTTTAATTCATTTGGAGCTTGCTCAGTGCACAGGTTGAACGACATTAGGGAAAGGCTACAACTCTTGTCTTACTCCATTCCCAACCACTGCATCCCTTTCATGCCCTTTGCTCTTAAGACTGCTGTATGGTTTTTGTACAAGTAGTAAATAACCTCCCATTCCCCTATTTTCTCTGTACCACCTTCAAAATTTGAAAAGAATTTATTCCAGTCAGCTTTGTCAAATCTTTCTTGAAATCCACAATAGCTAGACATGTTGGTTTGCCTTTCCTTAATCTGTCTTCTAACAGAAAGTGTAAGCTGAGTTGTGCCTCATGTGTTCCTATATTTCTCCTAATTCCAAACTGATCTTCCCTGTTGCCAGATTCTACTAGTTTTTCCATTTGTCTGTAAATAATTCGTGTTAATCTTTTACTCAAGATCAGGGGCTACTAATGTCTTTGGCCCACTAAAGCTCTTTCTAAGCTCTACACAAAAGCTGCCTAAATTGCTGCTACCCTACAATGAGCCCAAAAACCAAAGCACACAAGGAAATGTATTTTACACGAAAATACTATGGACTGCTACAGTCATGTGTACACACACACACACTCACACACACACACACACACACAGACTCAGAGGTTGTATTAATTAAAATTTCAGTGTTGGGTATTGTCAAGGTAGCTATGAAAGGCAGAACTCAACTGATTTCCTCTCTCCCAGAATCCAAGTACAGGTGCACTAGGGATGAGAGGTGCCAGATAAATCATAAAATCTAAATCAGATCAATAGAATGGCTTACACTGAGACATCTCAGGACCCTACATCTCCCAGAGGATGGGGGGGGGGGGGGGGGATGAGCAAGGAGTGGCCTTGCTGTGGTAGGACACTTACAAGCATTCTTCTCTCTCTCTCTCTCTCTCTCTCTCTCTCTCTCTCTCTCTCTTGTTTTCCCCCTATGTTAAAAAAACCCTCTCTGAGGAAATAGACATGTACAAAAAGTATAAACAAAAGCAGACCAACTATTCTACTCTAAAATGCTGTCATATGTCTCTGTTCTTTATTGTACTGTGGTAACAGATTTAGAAAAGAAAAAATAATAATTGTACAAGAGCCTCTTGTGGGCTAGCAAGCCGGCCGAGGGGACTGAGGCGCTCCAGTCATGGTCTGCACAGCCACTACGGTCGGGGGTTCGAATCCCCCCTCGGGCATGGATATTTGTGCCATCTTTAGGATTAGCTAGTTCATAAGTAGTTTGTAAGTTTAGGGACTGATGACCCCATAGTTAAGTCCCATAAGCTATACAAACATTTGAACAATTGTTTTGGGCTAGCAAAGTGTTACTGGTGATTTGGGCTGAATTCAATATCGGAATGTTTGTGTCACTGAGGGGTTTCATCATTTACCGAATGCAGCTCAGACTAAGGAGTTTAATATACGGCAACAGAAGGAAAAAAAAAAAAAATGTGCCTCAGAGTTTACTATCAATATAAGAATCTGTTAACATAAATCAAAAGCACAAACCACTAACACAGAAAATAAAAATAAAACAATTAATTTGGCAACTTTTTTTTAAATATTGATCATCAAGACGACAGAAATAACTATTAATTGATCAGCACACGGACATGACCACCGTCTCTGGCTGCTGTGGCCGACCTGCAGTACGCAGTATGACCTAGGCGGAGCAACCAGTGGTGGGTGAGGAGATGGCAAGGAGAGGAAAGTAGGAGGGGAGGGGGGATGCGTGGCATGGGTGGGGGAATATGCCAGTGCTGTCTGACGGACAGTGCAGAAGGAAGGGAAGGGAATGAAATGTGTGGCGGGATGGAAGACAAATGCAAGGATAGAGAGTGGCAGGGAGAGGAAAGGAAGGGTGGTAGTCAGGAACTAGCGATGATTTAGGCCTGGGGGACTGCGGGAGCGTAGGACACATTGTAGGGAGAGTTCCCATCTGCGAAATTAAAAAAAATGCTGGTGTTTGTGTGGAGGATCCATATGGCACAGGCTGTGTAGCAGTTATTGAAGTGAGTCACACTGCATGCTCTGCAACAAGCTGGTCTAGTTGTCGCCTGGCCACAGTTTGATGATCCCCATACATTCAGATAGATAGCTGGGTGCTAGTCATGCCCAGTGGAAAGCTGCACAGTGATTGCAGCTCAGTTTGTAGATAGCATGACTGCTTTAACAGGTTGCCTGGCCTTTTATGGGATAGGAAATGTCAGTGACAGGACTGGAGTAGGTGGTGGTCGGATGGTGGATAAGACAGGTTTTGCATCTAGGTCTATTGCAGGGATATGGTCCATGGGGTAAGGGGGTTGGGAGCAGGGATGGACAAGGATATTATTTAGGTTAGGTGGACGGCATAATACCACTGTGGGGGGTGTGGGGAGGATACTTGGTAGGATATTTCTCATTTCAGGGCAGGATGAAAGGTAGTTGAAACCCTGGCAGAGAACTTGGTTAAACCTCTCCAGTCCTGGGTGATATTGGGTTACAAGAGGGGTGCCCCTCTGTGGCTGGACGGTGGGTATGGGGTTGCTGGTGGGTGACTGGACAGACAGGGCCTTTGAGATCTGTTTCTGGACAAGGTTTGAGGGGTAATTGTGGTCTTTGAAGGCCTCAGTGAGGCACTTGGCATATTTGGAAAGGGACTGATTGTCACTGTAGATGTGACGGCCACAGGTGGCTAGACTGTATGCAAGGGACTTTTTGGTGTGGAATGAGTGACTGCTGTCAATATGGAGGTATTGTTGATGGTTGGTAGGTTTGTTGTGGACGGAGGTACTGATAAGGCCATGAGGAATAGGTCAATGTCGAGACAGGTGACTTGTTGGATTGAGAAGGATCAGGTGAAGTGAATGGAGGAGAAGGTGTTGAGGTTTTGAAGGAATGTGAGTAGTGTCTCCTCACCTTCAGTCCAGATTATGAAGATATCACCAATGAATCTGAACCAGATGAGGAGTTTGGGATTCTGGGTTCTCAGGAAGGATTCCTCTAGATGGCCCATGAACAGATTGGCATAGGAGAGTGGCATATGGGTGCCCATGGCTGTACTGTGAATTTTTTTGTAGGTTCTGCCTTCAAAGGAGAAGTAATTGTGGTGAGGATGTAGTTGGTCAAGGTACCTCAGAAGGAAGTTGCGGGCTTGTAGTTGGTCGGACGTGTTTCAGTGTTCAACAGTGGCAAGGCCATTAGCATTGGGGATGTTAGTGTAGAGGGAGGTAGGATCAACTGTGACAAACATGGTACCAGGTGGTAAAGGAGGAAATGATTGGTATCTTTGTAGAGTAGGGTAGGTTGTGGGTAATAGCCTGAAGGTGTTGGTCCATGAGAGCAGAGATTCTCTCTGTGGAAGCACCATAACCGGCCACAATGGTATGTCCAGGGTGGTTGGGTTTGTGAACTTCAAGGAGCATGTAGAAGTGGGGGTGTGGAGTGTAGGAGGGGTGAGGAGAGATTCTGGGGAAAAGGTCTTGGGATGGTCCTAAGGATTTGAGGAGGGATCATTGTGGAAGGGTGTGTAGGTGGAAGTATCAGACAATTGGCAGAGACCTACAGCAGCATAGTCCTTGAGGTCTAAAACCACAGTGGTGAAGTCTTTGTCTGCAGGTAGGTTCATAAGGTCAGGATCAGTTTTGAGGTGGTAAATATCATTTCTTTCTGAGGGTGCGAGATTGGTATCAATTTTGAGGGATTTGGGGAAATATGGTGAGGCCGCGTTAGATGTTAGGAAATTCTGAAAAGTGAGAAGGGGATGACTTGGGGGCAGTGTGGGTGGATCTCGACTGGATGGAGGAGTAAAGGGGGAGTCAGGCTGGGTTAAATATTGGTACTGGTATCTGTCTGAATGATGGGGTTGGTAGTAAAAAGGTACCCCTTGGTACACAAAACAGGTCAAGACACTGATGCAAAAGCAACGGAAAAGGCATGCTAACTTTAAAAGAACACAAAATCCCCAGGATTGGCGATTCTACACAGAAGCTTGAAATTTAACAAGGACTTCAATGCAGGATGCCTACAATACTTATCACAACGAAACTCTTTCTCGAAATTTGACTGAAAACCCAAAGAGATTTTGGACATATGTTACATATACTAGGGGCAAAACAAAAACAATACACTCATTATGTGATAGTAATGGTGATCCTGCTGATGACAGGGCTACTAAAGCAGAGTTACTAAACTAAACATAGCTTTTAGAAACTCATTCACCAAAGAAGACAAAACCAATATTCCAGATTTCGAATTACAAACAGAGGCCAGAATGAGTAACGTAGAAGTAGATTTCATCGGAATAGTGAAGCACCTAAAATCACTTAACAAGAACAAGTCTTCTGGTCTGGACTGTATACCCATTAGATTTCTATCTGATTATGCTAAAGCGATAGCTCCTTACTTAACAGCCATATACAACCGCTCTCTCAAAGAAGGATCTGTACCAAAAGATTGGAAAGTTGCACAGGTCACACCTATATTCAAGAAAGGCAGTAGGAGTAACTCACTAAACTACAGGCCTATTTCATTAACGTCAATTTGCAGCAGGGTTTTGGAATATATCCTGTATTCAAATATTTTGAATTATCTTGAACAGAATGATGTAGTAACTCAAGATCAACATGGATTTAGAAAATATAGTTCACGCGAAACACAACTAGCTCCTTACTCACATAGTGATGAGTGCTATTGACAAGGATTCGCAAATCGATTCCGTATTTCTTGATTTCTAGGCTTTTGACACCATATATCTCAAATGGCTTTTAATCAAATTGCGTGGTTATGGTATATCGCACCAAATTTGCGACTGGAAAGGGGATTTCCTCTCGGAGAGAACACAGGTCGTAGTAATCGATGGTAAGGCATTGACTAAAACAGAGGTGATAACGGGCGTTCCACAGGTTAGTGATATTGGTCCTTTGCTGTTCCTTATTTACAAAAACGATTTAAGGGAAAATCTAATTAGCTCTCTTAGGTTGTTTGCAGATGACGCCGTCATTTACTGTCTAGTAAAATCATCTGAAGATCAAAATCAACTGCAGAATGATCTGAATAAGATATCACTATAGTGTAAAAATTGGCAATTGATTTTAAATAATGAGAAGTATGAAGTCGTCCACATGAGTACAAAAAGAAATCCGTTAAACTTTGTTTACAAGATAAATCAATCAAAAGTGAAGGCTGTAAACTCCACAAAATACATAGGAATTACTATTACTTCAGACTTAAACTGGAAAGAACACGTAGATAATGTCGTGGGAAAGGCGAACCAGAGACTGTGTTTTATTGGCAGAACCCTTAAAAGATGCAACAGAAATACTAAAGAGCCTGCATAAACTATGCTTGTCCATCCTTTTTTGGAGTATTGCTGCCCAGTGTGGCATCCTTATCAGGTTGGTTTGACGGAGGACGTCGAAAGAGTCCCAAAGAAGAGCAGCTCGTTTTGTATTGTCACAATACAGGGGAGACAGCATTATGGAAATGATACAGGATCTGGGATGGGAATCATTACAATAATGGTGCTTGTTGCTGCAGCGTGGGCTACTTACGAAACTCCAATCGCCAACATATATTGTTGACTCCAAATTACATAGGTAGAAATGATCATCAGAATAAAATACGAAAAATCGGAGCTCGAACGGAGAGATTCAGGTGTTCTTTCTTCCCATGCGATATTCGAGAATGGAATGGGAGATAAATAGTATAACGGTGGTTTGATGAACCATCTGCCTGGCACTTAAATGTGATTTGCAGAGTATCCCATGTAGATGTACAATAGATGTAAAATGGTGTTTCCATTGTAAGAATCGGGAAAAGGAGAGAAGATCCTTAACAAGACCGGCATGATTGAATCTGGAGTGGGGCAGAAGGTAAGTTTTTTGGGAAGTACTGACAGTTCAGTGGAACTGAGGCTTTTTGAGGAGAGGTTCATGACTGTCTGTTTAGGTTGTAGATATTGTTTGGTTGTGTGGGGGAGTTTCTGAGGGTGTGGTAAATGTAAAAGGTCTGCTAGGCACCATTTGTCGGCTATGAGGGACTGTGGGGTATGTTTCGAGGTTGTTTAAGGGGTGGATAATGGTAACCCAAGGCAGTAGTAGGAGAATGGAAGGAATTTCCATTGTTTTATTAATTGATCAACATGATCAAAGTTTATCAACATAGGTAAAAACAGAAAATCAGTTGAGAGTTCTGCTGAAACAGAGAGTGTACACATACTTGTCATTTAATTCGTAGCACTTCACTGGATATACGTACAAACACTGCAGTCAATGGGACATTTGGTGTGTGTTCACAAGAGTACTTGGAGGATAGTGGGAGACCTCGATGCTGCAGTTATCAGTTGTAGCATTCTGTTCATCTGCGACCTTCCTGCTCTGATGTCTCTGTGGTAAAACGTGATGTGCAGTGTGGACCCCAGAATTTCTCACCTCCTCATCCATGCTGCAGGACACGATGGTGCTAGTGAAGGTACCTGCAGCAGTGGTTGGCATTGTTCCATTCTTGGAGCTAGGGTATGCATGAGGATGACTGGCACTTCTTCTTTTACCACATTTCGTGTTGTAACAGTCGACAGGATGCATGCAAGTGCAATGTAGGGCCAGCAGACAGCTTATTATTGCATGAAGTTATCATTTAATGTGGTGTAGACAAGAACACCAGAAAGGCACGCCCCTGTGCGCACGAGTCTGTTATATTCATTCTTGGACTACACCGTGATACGCAACTCATGGTAGAACCTCTTGACAGTACTGTTGGCAGAACACCCACTGGGTGCACCCATGATCTACCAACTTCTGCTTTGGACAGCACCACAATACACAAGTCGTGGGCGGCCCATGCACGCGCCTATATAGTGCTGCCATAGACGGGCCATGCGCTTGGCATTGTTCTGGAGGGTTTGTCGCACTCCTTTGCTATCCTCTCAGGTTTGATAGTCCCTCGCAGCAGTGAGTCATGTTTACAAACTGCTGCTTTGCCTGATATCTCCATGTAATGGCCAAGTTGTCTTCTTATGCTTGACTGGTTTGACAGCTCCTTGAGAGTGGGCATATCATGCTCATGCAACACTTGCTCTGGCTGACACATGTTCATGTTGCCAGATGATGTTTACACACTACTTATGGTAATCCATGGCGTGTTCCGGGGCTCGGTGATGTGGTAGATCTCCCTGACCAGATAGTCACTTGTGATCTTCCAAACTGTGGGATGTCTTGGACAACTATAGGTTGCCAGGTACTTGCCACCATGATGTTAGTGTGGGAAGGGGAGGCTGAACATGCTAGCCATGTGACTGTTCAGACCTACCACTGGCAGCAGCAGCAACAGCAGACATCATAAGTGGCCTGGGAAGCATCAGCTTTGCCCAAAACCTACCCCTTTGTCAGTGGTGCTGGAAAGCAACTCTCCCCCTCCACTGGACTCACAGGCAACACACCCATGATACAACATATGTTAAAATCGGAAAGCCACTATTTTCTTTGAATAGCTGTACTGGATAGGCTTTCAACTTTAACCTCACTTATAATTTAAAAACCAATAATTAGCCCAAAAATTCATATTAAATGTGGGGATTTATGACAAGTTTTCATTTAACTTTACTATCTGTAGTTGATCAATAAAGTAACTTATTAATAGTGATAATCAAATTGGTTTCCTCTGTAACACATACATACAATCTGCACAGTTCCACTCACATCATCACACAAACATAGTCTGTGTCATACTCTGTCCTTGATATTTCCAAATCACTACCACATTCCACACAAACTACCATCTCTACTCATGCAACATGTAATCAATTTTTATCACCCTATGAACTCGTGCTCCAAATGTCATGGTCCCAAAGCCTTCCACCTGTCACCTGAGATTCCCCTCCAAATCTAAAACATCATTAGAAGCACTTCCGCATAGAAATCATAGAAACACTTCAACAAGTATAAACAGACTTCTCTATGATGATATTTAGGTGGACTATTCTAATTTAAAACTAAAGTAGGGAAACAGTGGAGGAAGAAAAGTTCATCTTACGTACACAAAGTACAACCATATTATTCACATACACTATGCTAATGTAGGAAAATAACAACAAATAAATAAATATAAACTGGTTGTTGTTGTGGTGGTCTTCAGTCTGCAGACTGGTTTGATGCAGCTCTCCACACTAACCTGTCCTGTGCAAGTCTCTTCATCTGTGAATACTTTCGGCATCCTACATTCCTTTGAATCTGCTTACTGTATTCGTCCCTTGGTCTCCCGCTACAATTTTTACCCCCCACACTTCCTTCTAATGCTAAGTTGACAATTCCTTAATGTCTCAGGATATGTCCCACCAACCAATCCCTTCTCATAGAATACACCAGAAATTCCTTTTCTCCCCAATTCTGTTGAGCACCTCCTCATTAGTTACATAATCTATCCATCTAATTTTCATCATTTGTCTGTAGCACCACATTTCAAAAGCTTCTATCATCTTTTTGTCTCAACTCCTTATTGTCTGCGCTTCACTTCCATACAATGCTACACTCCAGACAAATGCCTTCACGAAGGACTTCCTAACATTTAAACTAATATTGGATGTCAACAAGTTTTGCTTCTTCAGAAACACTTTTCTTCCCATAGCCATTCTGCATTTTATATCGTCTTTATTTTGGCCATCAGAAGTTATCTTGCTACCCAAGTAACAAAACTCGTCTACTACTTTTATTGCCTCATTACCTAATTCAGTTCATTCAGCATTGCCTGATTTTCTGGCACTACATTTTGTTATCCTTGTTTTACTCTTGTTGATGTTCATCTTATAACCTCTTTTCATGACATTGTCCATTCCATTCAATTGCTCTTCCAGATCCTTTGTGGTCTCTGACAGGATTACTATGTCATTGGCAAACTGCAAAGTTTTTATTTCTTCTCCCTGAACTTTAATTCCCCCTTTAAATTTCTCCTTACATTTCTTCACTGCTTGCTCAATGTACAGATTGAACAACAATGGCGAAAGGGTACAACCCTGTCTCACTCCCTTCCCAACCTCTGTGTCCCTTTCATGCCCTTCAACTTTAATAACCACGGTTTGGTTTTTGTATAAGTTGAGTATAACTCTTCGCTCCCTATATTTTACCCCTGCTACCTTCATAATTTGAAACAGTGTATTCCAGTCGACATTGTCAAAAGCTTTCTCCAAATCTATAACGCTAAAAACATATGTTTACCTTTCCTTATCCTATCTTCTCAGATAAGTCGTAATGTGAGTATTGCCTCCCGTGTTCCAACATTTCTCCTAAATCCAAACTGATCTTCCCCAAGATCGGATTCCACCAGCTTTTCCATTCATCTGTAAATTATTCGTGTCAGTATTTTGCAGCCATGACTTATTAAACTGATAGTTCTGTAATTTTCACATTTGTCTGCACTTGTTTTCTTTGGAATTGAAATTACTATATTCTTCTTGAAGTCTGAGGGTATTTCCCCTGTCTCATAAATCTTGCATACTAGGTGGAACAATTTCTTCATGACTGGCTCTCCTAATGATATCAGCTGTTCAGACGGGATGTCATCTATTCCAGGGGCCTTGTCCCTACTCAAATCTTTTAGTGCTCTGTCAAATTCTTCTCGCAGTATAGTATTTCCTCTCTCATCCTCGTCTCCATCATCTTCCATTTCTAGAATATTGCTTTCAAGTTTATTTCCTTTGTACAGACCTTCTATATATTCCTTTCCACCTTTCAGCTTTCCCATCTTTGCTTAGTACTGGTTTTCCATCTGAGTTCTTGATATTCATATTGCTACTTTTCTTGTCTCCATATGTCTCTTTTATTTTCCTGTAGGTGGTATCTATCTTTCCCCTATTTATACATTCTTCTATGGTCTTGCATTTCTCCTCAAGCCATTCCTGCTTAGCCAGTCCGCACTTCCTGTGAACCTCATTTTTCAGATGTCTGTACTCTTTTTTGCCTTCTTCATTTACTGAATTTTTATATTTTCTCCTCTCATCAATGAAGTTCAGTATATCCTGTGTTATTCAGGGATTTCTATTAGGCTTTGTCCTCCTGCCTATATGATCATCTGCAGCCTTCACTACCCTATCTCTCAGAGCTACCCATTGTATAACTTTACCCCGTTCCAGCCAATCCTTGCCTAATGCTCCCTCTGAAACCCTCCACCACCTCTGGTTCCTTCAATTTGTCCAGGTTCCATCTCCTAACTTTTCTACCTTTCTGCATGCTCTTGAGTTTTAATCTGCAGTTCATAACCAATAAGTTATGGTTAGAGTCTATATCTGCCCCTGGATATAAAGTGGAATGATACAAATACCACCTGATCTCCGTATATTGTCACCGCCTTAATCAATGGTTTGAAATTTTAGATCTGTTGCAGACCCTGCAATTTGCGGATCCTGAGTGTCTCTACTTCCAGCACATTAGGGTGTGGAATCTGGCATACTCAATAGTCATCTTAAAATATTAAAAAAACATTTTACATAACTCCAAAGGTTCCAACCATTACGAGTTTATGATTGTTGTGGTTCGGATTCCGATTTTCTGGTTTAAATAATAAATCTGTGTCTTTTGTTTTCTGACGGCAAAATTCGTTTTGTTTAAAGTTTGTTCGTGTGATATTATCGACAAAAGTAAACTGGTCATGAATGACATCCTCTTGCATATTCTTCTGGAAATCACCAGTATTGACAGTAACTTCTACTACCTCGAAAACTGCATAATACGACATACCGGATGTATCCACAAAGGCGCGCCATTATGGAATCTAGCAGCAGCCAATGAAAACGAGGCATGAACTTGATTCCCAGTTTTCTTAATATGCATAATCACCGACATAACCTACACTGTTGATTTGATTTGATTTCTTCAGGGAAGCCAAAACAGTCTTGGTCCAACCGCCACTGCCTGCACCAAAACTAAGTTTATTGTGTGGTATTGCTCCCTGTATATCTAGTAAAGCCGACCAATGCCCTTGAACAGTGCAAGGAGTCCCTTTACCAGTTCTTTATTAGACACAATTTTTTCGGGTCTGGTTGTCCCAAATGTTCTGTGCCTTTCACTCTCCAATACAATGCATTCGAAGATTAGATGTGATGCAGTTTCATCACCATCACCACAGATCCTACATTTAGGGTCCTCTTCTGTTATTCCCATTGTATGTAGGTGTTTTTTGAAATTCCCATGGCCTGTCAGGAATCCAACCATGAGTCTAAGCTCTCTCCTGTTCAGGTCCAGGATTGCAGAGCTTCTTTTAAAACATGGCTTTGGCATCATTACCTTGCCATGTTTTTGTTGGTAGACTTTGGTCCAATATTCTACCTGCTGTCTTCTGAGCCAGTTACGTAGCTCCAATTTGATCATTGCCTTGGTGATTGTCAGGACAGGTTCTGGTCCAATAAATGGAGTCTCTGCCCCCATCCTGGCTAATCTGTCGGCATGTTCATTGCCACTGATCCCTGAGTGGCCAGAGACCCATAATAGGTTTACTCTATTACTTTCCACTAGCTCCACCAGAACCCTGTGACATTCTGCAACAATTTTAGACCTTGTTGCAGGAGCTGTCAGTGATCTCAGGGCTGCCTGGCTGTCTGAATAGATATAGATGCTATGATCTTTGTAGCACCTACGCAAATTCTCCTCCACACATGCCATAATGGCAGTGATTTCGGCCTGGAATACTGAGGCCAGTTTCCCTAGAGAGATGATGCCCGTCCAGTCTTGGCTGCATCCCGCATACCCCAGCCCCAACACCTTGGTCTGATTTTTACCCGTCAGTGAACCAGACAATATCCCCTGTACGGTGTCAAACTATTTCCTCCCACTGCTCCCTACTTCCAATTGTTATATTGAAAGGCTTGTTGAAGCAGTGTGGGGTTATAATATAGTCGGCTGGCATTTCCCCAACCTCTCCTATATTTACCACACTCACTATTTTAGTGTGTGATTCTGGATATTCCAAAGAGTTCAAGTTGTTGCCAGATTTGAGTCTGTATGCACCAGCCGCTGCCTCCATCTTGACCCAAAGGTGTAATGGGGGCATATCTAGCATGGTTTCCATCCCAGCAGTTGGTGTGCTGCTAATTCTGCCTGTTATAGCTAAGCAGGCTAGTCCCTGCACCTTACCAAGCTCCTTAGCAGCAACCTGCTGTTCTACCTTCTTCCACCACACGACCGCCCCATAGGTGATCCTGAAGCTAATCACTGTGGTGTATATCCAGTGCATACCCTTGGGGCTCAGGCCCTAATTTTTGTCACAAGCTCTCCTGATACTCACAAGAGTACCTTTTGCCTTGGAACAAATATTCCTAATGTGAGAGGTCCATGTCAGTTTCTCATCTAGGGTAACGCCTAGATATTTCACTGTCCCCTTCACAGGTAGTGCTTCATTGAAAAGCTTTAGATTCCAACTTGAGTAT
This sequence comes from Locusta migratoria, assembly GCA_026315105.1. Taxonomy (NCBI): domain Eukaryota; kingdom Metazoa; phylum Arthropoda; class Insecta; order Orthoptera; family Acrididae; genus Locusta; species Locusta migratoria. The sequence continues at coordinate 285,940,922 of CM048748.1, read as the reverse complement.
TGGATGTGCTTCTTTGTGAATGGTACAACAGCAGTCTTCTTAGGACTAATCCCCAGATCCTGTTTTCTGCACCAGTGTTGCACAATGTCCAATGCACCTTGTGCCATATTCTTCACTGTGTCAGCAAATTTGCCAAGTATTACTATGACAAGATCAACTGCGTATCCTTGGCAAAAGTACTGCCTAGAGTTTAATTCTCCAATGAGATCATTCACCACTAGATTCCACAACCCTTAGTGGTGTTGATTACCATTTTTTCATTCATCATGGTAGCCTCTAACTTCCTTCCACTGAGCATGGCCCTAATCCACCTACATATAGTGGTCCGTAGGTCATGCACCTCTGCTGCCCTAACCATGGAATCGAAAGTAGTGTTGCTAAAAGCCCCCTCGATGTCCAGGAAGATACAGAGCGCTATTTCCTGAAAGTGTAGTGCTTTCTCTACCTTCCCAACAAGTTGGTGGAGAGCTGTCTCACATGATTTACCTGGTTGATATGCATGTTGGTTTGAATGTAGAGAAGCCCTACTTAACCTCCTTTCTTCAACATGCACATTAACCAGCTTTTCCAATGTCTTAAGAATGAAGGAGGACAGGCTGATTGGTCTCATATCCTTGGCCTTGGTATGATCAATTCTCCCTGGTTTTGAAATGAAGTCAACCTTCACTGCCCTCCAGGCATTGGGAATTATTCCTGCTGCTAGGCTAACCCTGAATAACCTGCATAGGAATCTAATAAGATTTTCTCCCACTTGTTGCAGGAGATCTGGAAAGATTCCATCGTGACCAGGTGACTTGAACGGTTGAAATGTTCCCACCACCCATCGGACCGTACTGAAATCGACATACTCGTTGGCCAAATCCCAGTCCTCTTTGCGAATACCTGAGAACTGTTGTCTCTCAGGAATCGCATTCTCGTTTGAGTTATCCCCCAGAGTATATTGAGGAAAGTGAGTCCTGAGGAGCAGTTCCAGCGTTTCATGTGCTGTCTTTGTATACTCCCCATCCTCCTTCCTCAATGTTCCTCCTGGATTAGTTGGTACCCTAGTGAGGATTTTATGAAGTCTCGCTTGAGCAGCTGTGCCCTCCACTTCCTCACAGAATACCTTCCAGGATGCCTCCTTTGCCCATCTGATGGCAAGGTTGTAATTGACAAGGGCCTCACGATACTTTGCCCATTGTCCTTTGCGCCTCTCAAGGTTAAACAGTCTTCGTACCTGTTTCCTTTGCATTTCCAGGTTATTATTCCACCAAGGCACACTCCTATTTGTGCACTTCTTGATGATTGAGCAGTTGTCCTGGTATGAGGTCACTATAGCAGAGGTTACGGCCTCTGCTACTTCCTCAAACTCTGCTGGATTCCTTATCGAAGTTTTAATTTCTGATAGGCTGAAGTCAAGGTCTCTCCTATACATCTCCCAGTCCGTTTTCCTGGGATTCGTATAGGCCATGGTCTGTCTGGTTCCCACTTCAACCTTGAATTTAATATGCATGTGATCTGATGAAGATGGCTCCAGGACCACATGCCACTGTTTGACGTAACTTCCCATCATCATGGAACCAAACGTTATGTCAATTACTTCTTCCCTTCTACTATTCCTGAATGTAGGTTCATCACCCCTATTCAGGATCTCCAAGTTGTTAGATAGGAGAAATTCAAGAAGGTGCTCACCTCTACTGTTGGTGTCCTTGCTGCCCCACATTAGATTGTGGGCATTGGCATCACATCCCACCAACAGTTCGTCATCTTGCCGATGGCAGGCTTCCGTCAGTCTCCTCACTTCCAAAGAAGGAGGAGAACTGTCTTCGTAAGCAAGGTATGCTGAGGCCAAAACAATTTCCCTCGTGATATCTTCCTCACGTTGCTGCATCCTGATGGTCACCAGGTCCCTGGAACAAAAATCCATCATTGGTATGAAAGGTATTCCATGTCTAACATAAATGCATGTTCTAGAGTTTTTTAAATTTCTAACATAAATCAGCTTACATCCAGTGCCACCGAGGCCTGATACACCCCCTTTGTATAGATAGGGTTCTTGTATCAGGGCCACGTCCACCTCCTGTCTCCCCAGGCAACGGCTCAGGCCAGCAGCGGCCCCTTTACTGTGCTGCAGATTTATCTGCAGCACTTCCAGTCCCCATCTTGTTGCCATTATTGCCTTTAAGGTCTTTGATTACCCTGACGGCGACCTGCGAGAACGCTAAAAACAGTTTCAGGCCTTGCTCTCACATTGCCTTCAGGGACTTCCCTCCGACCTCCACCACCAGGGTTCGTCCTTCCGGAACGACCTTTTGGTTAATTACCCTCCAATCCTCTGTCAAGACTTTTGGGTTCTGGACCCTTATTTTCTCGAACAGAGTCTTTGGAGGGACATCCTTAAGGATCTTTGGTACCCACATTGATACGTTTGCGGTCTTCAGGAGTTCGGTTGCTGTCTTGACCAGCAGGTTCGCATCCTCCCATTGGGATATCATGGGCACCTTGGCCTTAAGCCATTCTGCTGAGTGCTCCCCCTCACAGACAAAAATGAGGGCACCACGATCTAGATAGACCCTCCTGAATTTGGGTCCTAGACCAGCGTCCCCCCCCCCCCAATCTCTTCAAAGAGGGCCATCTGCATGAGCTTCTCCTTCTGTGAGGTGATGCTCACCAGTGGGTATCCTTCTTGGACAACGGCCATTCTAAAGACCGAGACTGCAGTACTATAGGTCTGTTTCCCTATTTCCTGCCTCAGCCCTTCAGGATCACGCCTGTCCAGAGAAGAGGGAGTCTTAGATTCCTCCCTAACCTTCTTGCCACCTGTATTTGACGTTGAGGGGGTCTGTGTATCCCCTTCGACCTGAGGCAGTTTCTTTTTGGGGGTCTTGGACTCAAGCCCTTTTGATTTCCTCCACTTATTCTTAGGAAGCCTTTCTTTTCCTTCCTTTTGCTTCTGTTCCTTGAGAAGTTTCCTCCTCTGAGCCGCAGACAAGGCCTTAATCCTAATCTGGTCCAACTTCTCTGTTACAGTTCCCACTTCTTGATGTCTAGACCCTGATTCAGAAGTAGGAGTGCACTCCATTGGTCCTGATCCCGGTTTCTGGGTATCTGAGGTTTCAGATTGCCCCTCAGATTCTTTTAAAATGATTTCTTTCTCTGTGTTCATCTTAGTCCCATGAGATTTGGGGATTTATATGGTTCACACCGCAATAACCCCTGCCGGCCGCGGTGGCCACGGGGACTGAGGCGCTCCAGTCACGGTCTGCATGGCCACTACGGTCGGGTGTTCGAATCCCCCCTCGGGCATAGATATTTGTGCCGTCCTAGTTCATAAGTAGTTTGTAAGTTTAGGGACTGATGACCCCGTAGTTAAGTCCCATAGACTATACAAACATTTGAACAATAACCCCACGTGGTGCAAGGCTACTTACTCAGGGAGGTCGACCAGTATCCCTGAGGCTCCGTTCGAGACACATCCACCCATGTGCCACGCACCCCTCAGCACGGATCGCATCACACCTTGGGTTGGGAAAGGGCTGGGAGAGGATAAGGAAGATGGGACGTTGTGGGACACGCTTGGTCTGATCCATCAGCTGAGGCCTTCGGTATAGCCCTTAGCTTCACATGAATACGCAAGCCTCTCCACCCGCACGGACAGTGCTTCGTCAAGGTGGTGTCCCCCGGAGAGGACCTACACTGTTACTGTGGCCAGTTATGATTTTAAGTTACCTTCTGATTCCACACATTCCTCTTGTATACATGAGAATGATGTAGGTAATATACTGCATTTGTCTTATCTGCAACCTTCCAAATCTGTTTTCACAATTTCATTTCTTACTTACTTATTCCTCTTGGATCCTTCTAACCCCCCCCTCCCCCGCCCTCCCACATATACATAGACCTCATTACTATTTGCCACATTCAAAAGTTGTAACCTCTGTAACCCTGTCCCCTTATTGAGATAGCTTGTGCGAACGACAAGGACTTTCTGACTAAGTAGAACTCAACTTTTTCTCACATTCTTTTGGTAGTTATTTTTCCTTGCTTCTATTGCCCGATTAATGTTATCTAATGTCACGTCTAGGAGAGCATTGTGCCTCAGTCTTGGTTTCGTTGACCGAGGTATGAACTCTTTTGCACTACTTGGCAGTCACTTATTTTTAAAGATCAGAGTCGGAGGCAACATTATTGACGAATTTGGCAGTTTATCTAGTTAATCTTGGGATGCCTTGAGGTGAAGATCCCACATGTTATGTGCAAGATGACAATACAGCCTGCATAATTTGCCTAATTCCTTCATCCACCGTTCACCAGGGTTGGATTGGGTATGATACACTGAGATGAAATTTAGTCTGACTTTTCTTCTTTTAACATATTCAACCATTGGTGTGATCAAAATAAATATCTGTTAACAAATACCACCCTTTTCCCTGGGCCTACTTTGCATAAGTAATTTTTTGTGATCTGTCCCTCGCTCGGTCCATGGCGTCCTGATAGTTTTACAATGTACCAACAGGCAGACCGTCCAGATTGCTGGGCACACTGCACCCATTTTGGTAAAGATGGGCATCTCTGTTCTGTTTGCTGTCAAGCATGGGGACTGTCAGACTCCACTTCTCAAAGGCATCAAGGGACAGTACATGAACTCCGACGCATCGTTCCCCAGGGTGATGCTCTCACCACCAAATCGTTTATTGATCTCTTGATAGCAAACCAAGAGGTCCACTTCCAGGTGGACACAGAGGCAACAGTCTCCTTGCTGCAAGTCCCAAAGTATGCCAATATGGGTTACCCAGCATTGGACCCGCCTTCCCACAGGTTGGATGCATATGGTAACAGCTCTATCCCTCTCAAAGGTCAATTTACTACTTTGGTAGCATACAAAATGATCACAGAACCAGCCAATCAGCTGGAAACATAAGTGATCTAGATGCTTTCTCACTGTTTGGGGTCTCTATTAAATATAATGTGCACATCCTCTGAGATACAGTTCCTGTCCAGGAACTTGACAAACTTTGGGCCTCATAAGCATATCTGTTTCAACCTGGGTTGGGATGTGTCACCAATTTTGAGACATACATTCCTTTATGTCCTGATGCAGTGCTCCATTTCTACCATGTGCGTCCTCTTCCTGTCTCCCTACAGATGGCTGTGAAGGTTAAACTAAACCACCTCCATGAAGCTGGTGTCATTGAACCTGTGTTGACAGACCTTGTGAACAAGAGTCTGAGCCACACTGATGGTTGTTGTAATAAAGCCAAACAGCTCTCTCAGACTCTGTGGTGATTTTAAATCAACCGTCAACGCCCAGACACAAGTAGAAACCTACCCTATTCCACGTCAAGAGGACCTTATTACAAAACTTGTCGGAGGTGAATACTAATCCAAGATCGAACTTGCCAAGGCGTATTTACAGAGCCCACTAAATGAGAAATCGCAATGAATCATGATTGTCAATACACCCTTTACCCTAGACAAATAGAAACGTTTGCCCTTTGGGATTTCTTATGTGCCGGCCATCTTCCACAGATATCTAGAACAGTTAACCATGCCCATCTCTGTTGTACCAACTACTCTGATGACAACATTGTTTTTGGGGTTATGCACCAGGATCATCTTTTAACCTCTGCACTCTCTTTACTAAATTGTGTAATGCTGGACTCTAGTGCCGCCTACATAAATGCCATTTTTCCAGGGACAGTTTGAATACCTTGCCATTTGCTCTCCAAAGACAGGATTCAGGCCATAGATTGCAAAACCTACCGTGCCCTCAAAACCTACAAGAGCTGCATGAGTTTTTGGGGAAGGTGAATTATTATGCCAAATTCCTTCTGCAAGCAGTACACATTATGGATCCACCCAACCATCTGCAAAAGGAGGGGATGCAGTTCCAGTGGTCAGATGCCTATGAGCGTTCTTCACAAAGTTGGACTGCCTGTTGCTTTCAGCACCCTGCCTTATGCCATTTTCTCCGTTGCATATCCTTATTTTGGCAGTGGATGTACCCACTATGGCATTGGAGCAGTGTTGCCACACTGTAATGGTGGTACGTTTAATAACCAATAGCCTATGCGTCCAAGACACTGACACCTGCTCAAAGGAACTACTCTCAGATAATGGAGGAGGCATTGGTGATCATCTATGTCATTAAGAAATTCTATGTATACCTTTTTGAGACCAAATTTAACCTTATTACAGACCACAAACCATTGGTAGTACTCTTTGGACCATACTCTTGGTTGCCAGAGCAAACAGCCAAAAGACTCCAGTGTTGGACTCTTTTCCTTAGTTCTTACTATTAAATAAAAGATTACTGCACAACACTTTCTTTCTCATCTACCCTTGTGACCAGACCCAGCATTCGACTAGCATGAAGTTTCCTGTTTCCAAGTTGACACTGAGCCGCAAAATACCTCGGATGGGTTTCCCATCATGTCCACACACATTGCGACAGACACGCCTTCACCCTACCTTGCAATGGGTCATACATTATGTTCTCCATGGATGGTCCAAAAAATTCCCAAAATTGGCTGTTTCACAGCTCTGGCCCTGGTCCCATCTATCTCATTGATTGTCAGACATTGATGATGTTCTCCTGCTAGATGCAAAGGGCAATACCCACCAGGTAGTCATCCCACCTGCCTTTCACCCCAAGATTCTTGGTCTTCTCCATCGAAGGCATAGGGGTATGTCCTGAATAAAATCCCTAGCCATGAGGCAAGTTTACTGCCCAGGACTGAACAAAGACATGGAGACCATTGTCCAACATGTTCTACACACCAGGCTGTCCCGCCTCAATCTTTTGCTCCTTGGCCTGCTCCATATGCCCCTGAGACCGCATCCATCTTGACTTCGCAGGCCCCTTTCTGGGATCTATATAGCTTTTTGTCATTGACATGTATTTCAACTACCCCTATGTGGCATTCACCACCACGACCTCCACACTCAATGCCCTCACACAAATTCACTATTGAAAGCCTACCCCTTACCGCTGTGTCTGACAATGGGCCCCTATGTACAGCAATAGCCTTCAAGCAGTTTCACAATGCCCATGGCATCAAACACCTATTTAGTCCTCCGCTCCACCCATCCTCCAATGGTGGAGCTGAGTGGATGGTACAAACATTAAAAACAACAAATGTTGAAAGCTGTGGGCACATCCATCATCACCACAGCCCTTACATTGTTTCTAGCCCAGCAGAACTCCACCATGGATGACAGCCATGCACCATTCTCCATCTCCTGGCCCCACAGCCTTCGGAACTCAAGACTCAGTATATTTGGTGCTATTTCCCAGTTTACACTGTGTGAACCTGTTCATATGAAACAAGCCCTCAAGGGTGCTAGCTACAGCGGGGGCCACTTGTGGGCAATGTCTCTTCTCAGTCAACACTAGAAGTGGGTTTGGAGTGCCAACATACTAACCAACTCTGTCCCCATTTACCAGCATCACTTCCAATGGTAGATAAACCGGACTTAAGAGCTTGTCAATCCCTTAACCGCACAGTTACAATCTGCACTCTAGGGCTTTGTCAGTGGCTCTAGTGGATATGGGTATGGAGGTGGCGAACTCACATCTACAACTATGCTCGTAGGAGCACTCACCCTCCGACATACCTCAACAACAAGAGCTCCATTTGCACTCCAGGGTGGCAGCAGCAACTCCAGGAGACATAGGCATGGAGGTGGAGACCTCACCCCTGCATCTACCCTCTCTCAGCAAGCACCTCCCATACCAACGCGTCCCAGTACATATCTTTAATGTCCCACATTCTTTCCCTGAGCTGGTGGGCTCTGCAGCCAGGACACCAATCATGCCATCAGCCACCTCCCAAAGCATCGTCCTGGACACTTTCATCCCGACATGCCCATTTCAGGGGGGCGAGGAATCTGGTATTCCAGCCCGATGAATACAAGAGCCTGCCAGACCATGAACTTTGAGAGTGGCCCTTAGGTGCCTCACACAACCTATGAGTACTGTCATTGTTACTACAGTGCTGCATGCAGAGATGTGCCTATCGTGCAGGCCCAGCCACACTAAATAGGGCACAGAACTAGGGCCCGTTCCTCAGTCATGTCTTGGCTACACTCTGTATTCGTTCTCTTGTACATAGTTGTTTTCCTAGGATCTTACTTGGTTGGCTACGTCTTGGTTTCGATTTTGTTCACATTTTGGACTAGTAGTCCCACTTGGTCATTGTTTATAATCATTACTTGTTGTCTGTTTGAGGTGACTCTCCGTCAATGCTAGGGGCGGATCCAGGATGGCCTGCTGGGGGGGGGGGGGGGCAGTGAAAGAATTCTCATCATCAGCTGAACGCTGGCACAGTAGAAAGACTAGTACCAGCCACCCCTTTTTACCCCATGCCCAATCAAACAAAAGTCTCTCAGTTTTGAAGACTCAGCATTCTAAAAAAGAAACTGCTGGAGGACTCTTCCCCACCCCCTTGGATCCGCCTATGGCCAACGCCCTCAGTCTCTTGGTCGTCCTCTAGTCTGGTGAGACTTCAGTGTCAATACTGCCAATGCAATCAGTCAATCGGTTGTTCGCCCCAATCCAGTCCAACTTTGGTCTCAATATTAACCACAACTTAAAAAAAAATCATTGTATTATTTAACAAGGCTCAAATAAAATCTATTTTTGCATTGTATTAACTTTCCCCAACCAGCTAGCATCACAGGAGGACCATCAAATTGAGGGAACAGAGTAATATCTATGTAATCTATTTGGGTAATGTAGAAAATTGCTGAAAATGGCAAATTTCATTAACAGCTTGAGGCCATCAGATTTGAATGGAAGTGGAAGCCACACCATGGTGCAGGAATATCAGTTCTGCCCAATTCCAAGAATTTGCATCCAGACCAGTGACACAACTTGAGTAGCCAAAACACCAAGCTATCTCCAGGGTAAATCTGCACCAATGGTTCCCTCACTCTCCCTGTCAAGTTGGTTACGGGGAACTTCTTATTAACAGTGGAGGAATACTGTGATGCAGTGGCTGAATGTAATGGAACTTACAACCAAATACCAGTTCCATTTGGTCTTGGAAACATACAATACTGTAGTTTTGTTAGCATTGTTGTTAGCTGATCACTGTGTGTTAGTACCATCCACGTAGATCAGCATGAATCCCATGTACAAGCTTGCAGCAGTGATGCAGGTTGCCACCAAGCAGTTCCACTGCTTGCACAGCGAACATTCCGGCACTGTGACTTCACAAATTGTAATGAGATAAGCACAGTTATTTGTCCTCCTGTTCCTGTTTTCATCAGACAGTTCTCCTGGCTAGCAGTCTGCAAAAAAATGCTTGAACTTTCCAGTGTTTTTGTATAATTTTATTTTTTCTTGTACTACAGCAAAGTGGCTTCAGATTAGGTTAGATTAGATTAATACTTGTTCCTTAGATCATGAATACGACACTTTGTAATGATGTGGAACATGTCAGGTTAATTAAGGGTGTCTGTACGAGACGTTACATTTATTTTTTTGATTTACTAATTTATATCAAAAAACTCATCTAATGAGTAGTTGTCATTCAGAAATTCTTTTAATTTATTTTTAAATGCTAGTTGGCTATCTGTCAGGCTTCTGATGCTGTTTGGTAGGTGATCAAATACTTTTATGGCAGCATACTTTACCCCTTTCTGTGCCAAACTCAGATTTAGCTGTACATAGTGAATATCATCCTTTCTCCTGGTGTTATACCTGTACACACTGATATTACTTTTGAACTGGGTTGGATTATTAAGTTTTATAAGTGAATATCTATATACTGGAAGGGTACCTAAATAGATGTCTGCAGGATGATCATGGGTGGGCTCCAGCAATTATTCTGATTAGACACTATTGTGCAATGAATACTTTTTCTTATTCAGTGATGAATAACCCCAGAATATGATGCCTTACGAAAACAGTGAATGAAAATTGACATAGTAAGCTAATTTACTGAGATTCTTATCACCAAAATTTGCAATAACCCTAACAGCATACATTGCTGAACATCTCAGCAGACAGGCTATGTGTTGCTTCTAGTTTAACCTCTCATGAATGCTCACACCTAAAAATTTTGAAAATTCTACCTTAGTTAGAGACTCCTGTTCAAAGTCGATATTTATTACTGGAATTGTGCCATTTACTGTACAGAACTGTATATACTGTGTTTTATCAAAATTTAATGAGAGTTCGTTTGCAGAGAACTACTTAATGATTTTGTGAAAAACATCATTTACAATTACACCACTTAGTTCTTGTTTTTGGATGTGATTACTCTATTTGTATCATCAGCCACAAGTACTAACTTTGCATCTTCATCAATGTAGAATGGAAAGTAATTAATGTATATCAAGAACAGTAAAGGATCTAAGACCAAACCCTGTGGCACCCCATCCTTGATAGTCCTCCAGTTTGAGGAATCGGCTGATGTTTTGACATTACATGAACCACTTATTTAAAATTTCTTCATTCTTTCAGTTAAGTATGAATTACACCATTTGTACACTGCCCCAATCAAACCATAATGATTAAGCTTATTAAGAAGAATACCATGATTTACACAATCAAAGGCCTTTGAAAGATCACAAAAGAATACCAATGGGTCATGTCCGGTTATTCAGAGCATTTAATATTTAATCGGTAAAGCCATATATAGCATTTTCTGATGAAAAGCCTTTCTGAAAACCAGACTGACATTTGGTTAGCTACTTTGGTTTTATAAATATGGGAGGCTACTCTTGAATACATCACTTTCTCAAAAATTTTCAATAAAACTGTCAGAAGAGAGAATGGGTGGTAGTTGTTAACATCTGATTTATCTCCTTTTTTATGCAATGGTTTGACAATGGCATATTTCAGTCTATCAGGGAAAACACGTTGCTTCAGAGAGCTATTACATAAGTGACTGAGAATACTACTTATCTGTGAGGAACAAGCTTCAAGTACCTGGCTGGAAAAGCCCTCAATTCCGTAAGAGCTTTTACTTTTCAGTGAGTGTATTATTTTACTGATTTCAAGGGGAGAGTTACTCAGAGTGTGAGTGAATTCTAGAAAACGTGATTTGGTTACCTCCCATGTGTGTGTTTTTTATCTGCAGTACATACAAATTTTATCACATATTTTATTTTTCCTGCAACTTCTCAAATGTCTTTCTCATTGAATGAAGCTGTCAATTAGTTGATCAAACACCTGAAGTCTGACAACTTTATAGAGCATGGTCAGCAAATCATCAGGTGACAAGCTTCCTGTCTGATAGGAAAGCTAAAAGGCAGTAGCTCATCATACTACATCTGAATAAAGCAAAACCGCACCATTAACAATGTGTTACCATTGGAAACTTCTATTCAAAATAAAATCAAAGATGTATATCTTCATGGTTGGTAAAGTTGTGTAAAAGAATAACATTGGACTTAGGTTCATGAATCCTCCTTTGTCATTTTCAGTTAGCCCTGGTCCCCAATTAATGCACACAATAGCTGCCATGTTATCAATACTCTGCACACCTACTTTGTTGCAATCTGCAAATCGGACAGAATTTCTATAACTAATTTCCAAATGGTCTTCACAGCTCTAAAAGCAGACAAATTTCGTAGTATAGAGTTTACTGTCAAACGTAGCTGGAAATTAAAAAACTAAACACCAAATCACGTTCTAATCAGAGAAAACATTTTCTTTACGTACTAACTTTCACCTTCTACAGATGTTCTCTAATTTTTGAACCAATTTAATAAATAAAATGCTACCCTATGGAAATAGAATGATATCCACAAACCACAACATTGATTTTCATTTAAGTTCACATTGAAATAATACATTTACACAAAATTGCTCCCATCTTGACTGACCACAGAAATAAGATTTACACATTCCCGTAACCTCCAACAGTATGGTAAGCTGATGCTGAAATGTTGCATACTATTAAAGAATGATAATTTCGCTGTGCAGCAGTGTGTCTACTGATATGAAATTTCCTGATGAATTAAAACTGTGTGCCAGAACTGGTATTTGAACCTGGGACCTTTTCTGAGTATGGGCCGTAAAGCTTGCCAGGATAGGTCAGTCAGTAGAGCCCATGCCTACAAAAGGCAAAGATCGCAGGTTGGAATCTTGATTGTGACACACAGTTTTAATGCACCAGGAAGTTGCCTACCATCATCAGAATACCATCAGAGTTTTCATACATAATGCAATTATGAAGTGAGACTGATTTAACTCTTGAAACTACAGTAAGCACGCATTATTAGCATCCCCCCAGCCCCTGTCTTCATATTGTTTTGCATTTTGATGATTAGAGATGTGTGATGTTTTAAATGACAATCTCTTATGTCTACCAGTGTCGAAACTATGCATCATCATCAAAGATGTTGCCCATGAGTTTTAGAATTCTATCAGCCGTAATTGTCATATTTTTATGGACAATATGTTTTTGATAGTGGATCTGTGTGCAGGAATGACATGCTTAATATCACACTTAGCTCATGCACTTTGAGCCATAGAATGAATCCTGTAAGATGGAACCAAGTAATGAAATCCCTAAAGTTGTCTCTCAACTTCACTGTCTTTCCCTCTAGTGTAGATAACTGTAAATAAAATCTACATCTGCACAATACTTTGCGAAACACACTTGAAGAGTCTGGCCGTGTGTTCATTGAATCCCTTTCACATTATTTCTTGTCAATTAAACTCTCAACTAGCACATTCCAACACTTAAATCTTTATTTGAGCATTGATTTATCTCATTATAATAATCATTTCTCTCTATGTAAGTACTAGTCTGCTCGTCAACCATATAGTTTGCATTTGGGGGGGAAAGTTCGGGATTAAAATTTCACAAAAATATCCTACTGCAATGAAATATACTTTTGTCCTAATGATTGGCACACTAATTTGAGAAAAATTTCTTGACAATCTCTCTCCTTCTTTACCATAGTTCATAACTGTATGCTGTTCTTTGACTTTTTCAGTGTCCTCCATCAGCACTCACAGGTAAAGATTTGATACAGCGCAGTAGAATGACACTCATCCTCTCAGTGTATAAAGAACAACGCGATACCATGATTTCCAGAAGCATTATTAACGTTGCTGATGATAAGACCATGGAAGTATAAGATACTGGCACTGTAGGAACTTTACTACTTGTTTTAAACAAGAACAGTCAGTGTGCAATATTTATGAAGTTATCTGCAGATTTAACTGAGTGACGCATAAGTACTGTGGGTTATCCAGCTTAATGAGGTAAGTGATTATTAACATCATATGATATCTTTTACAAATCTAATAGGGCAGTGTAACATTTCTGCTATGTTGCACGATCCTTACAAAAATCAGTTGCCAACATAGAAACACGAAATATCTGACACCTAAAATAAAACTTCATTACCGGACATGTAAAATATCCCATTTTCGCCTTCTGTCTGAAATTCTGTTAACACTATTGGTATAATACCTTTTAATAAATAGTACATTGATTTAAACATAACATTGGCTGACATTTTACAAATTTTCAATTTTTAATACTTTCGTAAATAATAGCTGCAAACACTAAAAATGCATTACTGAACCTATATAGATACTAATTTGTGTAAAAACAACAATACTACATGTTATAACTATTGCACAACATGATTTCATATAAACCTTTTGTTTAAATAAATTAGGTCAAACCATGTTTTATATATCACTGGATCCTAAATTAAATACTGATAATTTTTCATGCACTAAAATTAATAATCTGTTTGGTACTAAGAAACTATCTTCGAAATTAACAAAACTACGACAACCATATACAAATCCGTATTAATAAAAAATTTGACCGCAAACTGAAATACATTAAAATTCCATGTCACAATAATAGCACGCCTACACAATATTGGCAAAACAAATATGTGTGCACTTCGAAAACACAAATAATGTAAATAATATGAGCACTGTAAACACTAGTCAAAGGATGACTTTAAATTTGTGTACCACATTAAATACAAATTTCATGAAACGTGTACATACATTGAGATAAATAGTCAAAGCTTAAAAGTAATGTTTTAATTTCTGTATTTTAGCATATTTAACATAAAACAATATTGTTTAATTGTGAATTACAAAACTTTGTCATCAATCTTATTACGTGGTTACGTAGAAAGATGTTTTGTTAGTCTTCTAGCAGTCACAAACCTGTAAGCAGCTCTGTTGGCTTGCCGCTGCATTTTTTGATTGTGCAACAATGTGATTGATTTAAACAGACTGTATTTAAACTTTATTTAAGTGGAAATAAAATCGTTTCCATATCAACTGACAGGTTTATGATTTACAAAAAGATACTGTAACATCAAATATTTTAGTGAATGCTGAAGACAACTCACAACGCAATGGACCTCAGCCAGCATATAAGTTCAACTTCACCTACAGTGGAATGACTTTGTTATAGACTGTGAACTAATAAAACTTTCCGTGATTTAGGAAAATATTAGGGCTCAGTTTGAGTCATTCTGAAAAGGGGTGACGGGTGTTAGAGCAGCTGTATGATAAAGCAGAAAGGGCTGTAATTTCTAATTAACGACTTTATAAACAATGCATGATTGATCAAGAACATTCTGGAAATGTATAAAAATGTGTGCTGTTTAAAAATATTGTTACAATTTGTTAATAAAAACTATTTCTGAACCTTATCTGAAAATTGCATATCTGGTTGTAATAATTAGTTGATGGAATCATTTATAGGCAATTATCAGTGAAACCATGACATCTCATAATTATGTAATCCCAAGTAACTAACTGCAGGGGAGACACGGGAAATGCCCTCCGATTTCAAGAAGAATATAGTAATTCCAATTCCAAAGAAAGCAAGTGCAGACAAATGTGAAAATTACAGAACTATCAGTTTAATAAGTCATCGTTGCAAAATACTGACATGAATAATTTACAGATGAATGGAAAAACTGATGGAATCCGACCTTGGGGAAGATCAGTTTGGATTTAGGAGAAATGTTGGAACACGGGAGGCAATATTCACATTACGACTTATCTTAGAAGATAGGCTAAGGAAAGGCAAACATACGTTTTTAGCATTTTAGATTTGGAGAAAGCTTTTGACAGTGTCGACTGGAATACACTGTTTCAAATTATGAAGGTAGCAGGGGTAAAATATAGGGAGCGAAGAGTTATACTCAACTTATACAAAAACCAAACAGCGGTTATTAGAGTCGAAGGGCATGAAAGGGACACAGAGGTTGGGAAGGGAGTGAGACAGGGTTGTACCCTTTCGCCATTGTTGTTCAATCTGTACATTGAGCAAGCAGTGAAGAAATGTAAGGAGAAATTTAAAGGGGGAATTAAAGTTCAGGGAGAAGAAATAAAAACTTTGCAGTTTGCCAGTGACATAGTAATCCTGTCAGAGACCACAAAGGATCTGGAAGAGCAATTGAATGGAATGGACAATGTCATGAAAAGAGGTTATAAGATGAACATCAACAAGAGTAAAACAAGGATAACAAAATGTAGTGCCAGAAACTCAGGCAATGCTGAAGGAATTGAATTAGGTAATGAGGCAATAAAAGTAGTAGACGAGTTTTGTTACTTGGGTAGCAAGATAACTTCTGAAGGCTGAAATAAAGACGATATAAAATGCAGAATGGCTATTGGAAGAAAAGTGTTTCTGAAGAAGCGAAACTTGTTGACATCCAATATTAGTTTAAATGTGAGGAAGTCCTTTCTGAAGGCATTTGTCTGGAGTGTAGCATTGTATGGAAGTGAAGCGTGGACAATAAGGAGTTGAGACAAAAAGATGATAGAAGCTTTTGAAATGTGGTGCTACAGACGAATGATGAAAATTAGATGGGTAGATCATGTAACTAATATTCTGACTAAGAGAAGGGATATGTTGGTGGGACACATTCTGAGACATCAAGGACTCGTCAACCATTAGAAGCAAGTGTGTGGGGTAAAAATTATAGAGGGAGACCGAGGGACAAATACAGTAAGCAGATTCAAAGGGATGTAGGTTGCAGAAAGTATTCTCAGATGATTAGACTTGCACAGGACAGGTTAGCATGGAGAGCTGCATCAAACCAATCTGCGGACTGAATACCACAAAAACAACAACAGGTTAGGCCTTTTTCTTATATTTTATGAACACAGCAAGAAAGAGTAATGACCCAGAAACAGTCCGATATAATAAAAAGTACAGCTCTGCACTAAAAAAGAAAAATGAAGAAGAGAGAAAGAAGTTGTTTAAAGTCTAAAGATATCCGCAATTAGTACCTCTGATAATAAAAATTAAACAATTTCGAATATTACTGAAAGGGAAACAGGACGACTGTGTTACCATCAAATTGAATGAAAAGCAGAGTAACAAAAATTTTTAAGTTAAAAATATTGTAAATGATCACTTTTTAAATTTTGAAGAGAAAATAGAATCAAGATGTTCATTATAAGAGGTAAGTCTATTAATGTAAGAGACCAATGCAATTTGATACTACTGAAATCCCATCCACCTACACCTCTGGAATATGAAACTCAGTGATGGGAAGAAAAAAAAAATGGAAGCGTTTGCATTTCCCGTGGAATACTAAAAGTCTGTGTCCAAAAACTAAGTAGGGTTCTCAGCCATTGAATGGAAAGTGAGCTATTAAAATTTGTGGGATATGAACTCTAGATGACCTGCTTATTAAGCAGTCACTTTATCCACTCAAGACACCGTGGCCTTATGGATAACAAAAAGTTAGAAAATATCCTACAGGACATTCTCCTCCACACCACAGACTTCAATTCAGCCACCGTGTTCACTTATGTAACATATCAATATTGGCGAGCCTCTCAATAGGGGAAAATCTCCCTAACATCAAACGTAAGTGGAAAGAATCTTGCCTACCAAGTGGGAGGTGCCAGGTTAAAATCCCAGCTGTAGCACAAATTTTGATCAATAGCTCTCTGAAGCAGGGTATTTTACCTCATAGACTGAAATTTTAAATTGTTAAACCACTGCTTACAAACTGGGGTATATCTTATTTCAATAACTACCACCCAGTCTTATTTGACAGCTTTACTCAGAATTCTTGAAAAACAAATGTAGACTCACATATTTGTTTAAAAAAATTACCAACAGAAGTGAATTTCGTCTTCAGAAATGCTTTCAAAAGGACATAATCTTTTTTGGTCTCTCAAAGGCTTTTGATTGTGTAAATGAAACTCTTCTACGTAAGCTAAAGTATTGTGGTATGAATTGGACAGTGCACAACTACTTTAATTCTTAGTTTGCAAGTTACCACAAAGACCTTTCACTGATTTGTGACAGGCACTTAAAAAGAACACTCGTATGTAAAGTACACTAACGGCAAAACACAAACAATACTGCCATTAAACGATAGAAATGGTGACACTATTGATGACAGTTCTGTTAAAGCAGAATTGCTTAACGCGGCTTTCCAAAATTTCTTCACTAGAGAAGATGAGGCAAATACTCCTAAATTGTATCAAGAACAGCTTCCACCATGCATTATGTAGAATATCCCTGGAGTATTAAAACAACTTGAATCACTTAACAAAAGTAAGAGTCTAATGCTGGTCTTGACTGTACCAATTAGGTTCCTTTCAGAGTATGCTTATGCGGTGGCCCCATACCTATCATATATAAACACTCGCTTTGCATGCTCAAAGAAGTTGCACAGGTCACTCCAATATTCAAGAAAGGCAATAGGAGTGACTCGCAAAATTACAGGCCTTTATCACTGATGTCGGTTGGCAGCAGGATGTTAGAACATATACCTGCCTCAAACATTATGAACTACTTTGAAGAGAATGACCTATTGTCCCATAGTCAAGACGGATTTAGAAAGTATAATTCTTGTGAAACACAGCTAGCTCTTTACTCACATGATGTGATAAGTGCTAAAGGTTGTCAAATAGATTCCGTATTTCTAGATTTCTAAAAGGCTTTTGACACTGTACCTCACAAGCATCTTCTAATCAAATTACGTGCTTATGGAATATCATCATAGTTGTACGATTAGATTCATGATTTCCTGTCAGAAAGGAAACAGTAAGTTGTAATTGAGGGTAGGTCATTGAGTATAACAGAAGTGATATCTGGTGTCCCCCAGGAAAGTGTTATAGTGCCCCTACTGTTCCTTATTTTTATAAACAATTTAGAAGACAATCTGAGTACCTCTCTTAGACTGTTTGTGAATGATGTTGCCATTTATTGGTTAGTAAAGTCATTAGAAGATCAAAAGCAACTGCGAAATGATTTAGATAAGATATAAGCATGGTGCAAAAATTGGCAATTCACCCTTAATAATGATAAGTGTGAGGTCATCCATATGAGCACTAAAAGAAATTCATTATACTTCAGTTACACAATAAATCAGTCAAACCTTGAGACCATAAATTCAACTAAACACCAAGGAATTATTACGAACAACTTAAATTGGACAGAACACACAGAAAATATTGTAGGGAAGGCAAACCAAAGACTATGTTTCATTGGCATGACACTTACAAGATGCAATAGTTGTACTAAAGAAACTGCCCACATGGCACATGTGCGTCCTATTTTGGAGTATTGTTTTGCATTGTGGGATTCACACCAGGTGG
Source organism: Locusta migratoria (assembly GCA_026315105.1). Taxonomy (NCBI): domain Eukaryota; kingdom Metazoa; phylum Arthropoda; class Insecta; order Orthoptera; family Acrididae; genus Locusta; species Locusta migratoria. The sequence goes on along the minus strand of CM048748.1, from coordinate 285,922,366 downwards.
CACTGATGGACGATTTAGAGGAAATTCAGAGAAGGGCAGTTCATTTTGTATTTTCGTGATATATGAGAGATTGTGTCATGGAAATGGTGCACGAGTTGGGTGGAAATCATTAAAAGAAAGGCATTATTTGCTGTGGCGAGATCTATTTGCAAAATTCCTTTCATCAACTTTCTCTTCCGAATGCGAACAGATTTTGTAAGCACCCACCTACATAGGGATACATGACCATCATAATAAAATAAGAGAAATCAGATAGAAAACAAAAAGATTTAGGTGTTCCTTTTTTCTGCGAGCTATTAGAGAATGGAACTACAGAGAAATAGCGGTTTGATGAACCCTCTGCCATGCACTTCAATGTGTTTTGCAGAGTATCTATGTTGATGAACCGGGTCATCAAAAATTAGTACAAATTTGAAAACTTAATAATGTAGATAGAGGGGTAAAAATTGACACACATGCTTGGAATGACATGGGGTTTTATTAGAAAAAAAAGTTCAAAAAAGTTCAATGGATGGCACTTCATCTGATCAGAAACGCAATAATTAGCATAACAAATTAAGAAAAAGCAAAGATAATGTTCTTTACATGAAATGCTCAATATGTTGACCATCATTCCTCAACAATAGCTGGAGTTGAGGAATAATGTTGTGAACACCACTGTAAAGCACATCTGGAGTTATTGTGAGGTATTGGCGTCAGATGTTGTCTTTCAGCATCCCTAAAGATGTCGATCGATCATGATAAACTTGTGACTTCAGGTAACCCCAAAGCCAATAATCGCATGGACTGAGGTCTGGGGACCTCGTAGGCCAAGCATGACGGAAGTGGTGGCTGAGCACATGATTATCACCAAACGATGCACGCAAGAGATCTTTCAAACGTCTAACAATTTTTTTTTTTTTTTTTTTTTTTGGGGTCAATTTTTACCCCTCTATTTACATTATTCCATGACTTATTAAGTTTTCAAATTTATACTGACTTTTTGATTGCCCGGTAGATTACAAATTCAACTTAGCTTTGAGAAGTGGCATTTAATCTGCATCATGCTGTGCAGGACTAGAGTGACTGCTAGCAGCTCAATTGATGCCACCCCACCCGCAGGCAATGGTGGTCAGCCAGCTGGACCCGGTATACTCACTGGAGGTCAGTGAAGTAATCTCACTGACCACAGCTAACGAGTGCTAAGAGACACTCTGATGCCGCCTATTGACACAACTGACTTCCTGTTCCCTGTAACAGTGTGAGGACACTTGCAATTTCTGCACCGTCACCGTAGTCCATGTAAGATGGCTTCCTTCACAACATTTGGCTGGCTCAGCTCCTGGCACAAATTCAAAGAACTTTGACATCATTGCCAATCCATCCCAGCAGACTGACAAATAGGAAGAAGACGTTGGCTGCCCTGCATGGGATCGCCACTGCAGCATGCCACTTGCATGCAGTGCCTGGTCCAGCCACTGCACCACACCACTGACCACCCCCTCTACAAGATACCTCTCCCACCTTAACGCGGCACTTAAAAGAGTACAACGGCCACTCCTTTCCTCACAAGGCCACAGCACAGCACCAACTAAGCAGGATTCTTTGACATCCTGATCCATCTCAGTGTCGACAAGGCAATGCTGAAGGCCTCCGTGGTCTGCCTCGACTCTTTCCACAACCATCTGCAGAGCAGCAGCTGGTTGCACAATCACAACTACTACCGCTGCAACTCGAGCCAACTTGCCAACGTGTCTTGCGACCCTCCTGGTGTTCTCTGGTGGCCCCACACAAGCTTCGAACCTGATGCTGTGAACTGTACAGATCTCTGCTCCTGGCACCCAAAGGCCAACAGCCCCCGGGACTAGGTGCAGTTGGCTGCTGCTCAATCACTCTGCAACTGTTCATCCAAAACTCACACTCTGCCATACCACTGATGGTCCACACTGGCTCAGAATTATCCATCTTCTTGCTGTAGCTCGAAACACATCCTGGCACCACTACGGAACTTCCCCTGGACATTCTCTGTAGCTGAAGCCACTGACCCCATCATCGGTGGAGTCTTCATTGGCCACTACTGCTTGCTTCCCAACATTTCCAGCTGCACCCATGGGCATCTTCCTTCACCTTGTGAAGGAGGACACAGACTCCCAGTACCATTGTGGCCTACAGAGTTACAACAATGTTCTGGTCGGCTCCACAATTTTTAGCACAGTTGACTGCGACCCCTCATGAACCACAGACATTGCTGAGGTGGGGTGGCTTGTGTGCCTCAATGATACAGATAGCTGTACCGTAGGTGCAACAACAGCGGGGAGGGGGGGGGGGGTATTTGTGGAGAGGCCAGACAAACGTGTAGTTCCTGAAGAGGGGCACCAGCCTTTTCAGTAGTTACAAAGGCAAAAGTCTGGATGATTGACTAAGCTGGTCTTGTAACATCAGCTAAAGTGGCTTTGCCACACAGTTACTACATACGGGTGAAAGCAAAGGAACACTACAGTTGTTACTTTTCCCCGAGGATATGCGGCTCTACTTAGAGACTGAAAAAAGGTAGAAAATAAAGGAGCTGGAATCTGGACAAACTGAAGAAGCCAGAGGTGGTTGAGACTTTTAGAGGGAGAATTAGGCAAAGATTGTCAGGAACAAGGGAAAGTAATACAATAGAAAAAGAATGAGTAGCTCTGAGAGATAGAGTTGTGAAGGCCACAGAGGTTCATATAGGCATCTACATCTACATATATACTCTGCAATCCACTATAAGGTGCGTGACAGAAGGTACACTGTACCACTACTATGCATTTCCTTCCCTGTTTCACTTCCAAATAGAATGAGGAAATAAAGAATGCCCATATCCCTCCGTATGAGCCCTAATTTCTCTTATCTTGTCTTTGTGATCGTTACGCAAATTGCAAGTAGGCAACAGGAAGATCGTACTACACTCAGCTACAAATTACGGCCCTCTAAATTTCCTCTACAGAATTTCTTGGAAGAACATCGTCTTTCCTCCAGCGATCCCCATTTGAGTTTCCAGAGCATTTCCATGACACACACGCATTGGTCGAACCTACCAGTAACGAATCTAGCTACTTGCCTCTGAACTGCTTCTATGTCTTTCTTTAAATTGATCTTCTGCAGATCCTAAACACTTGAGCAATACTCAAGATGTGGTCACACAGGCATTTTATACAAGGTCTCCTTTACAGTTGAAGGACATCTTCCCAAAATTCTCCCAATAAACCAAAGTCGGCTGTCCGCCTTCCTCACAACTGTCCTTACATGTTCACTCCATTTCATATCGCTTTGCAGTGTTACACCTAGATATTTGAACGACGCGTCTGCGTGAAGAAGGTCACTCCTAATGCTGTATTCAAACAGTACGGGATTGTTTTTCCTACTCATGTGCATCACCTTACATTTTTCGACATTGAGAGCTAGCTGCCATTCTTTGCACCAACTACAAATTTTGTCCAAGTCATCCTGTATGTTATTACAATCAATTAAAGACGACACCCTCCATACACCACAGCATCATCAGCAAACAGCCACAAATGAGAAGATACTCTGTCCATCAGATAATTTATGTAGATAGAAAATAATAGTGGTCCTATCACACTCCCCTGGGGCACACCTTACGATACACTAGTCTCTGATGAACACTCACCATTGAAAATAACGTACTGTGTTCTATTACTTATTACGCAAAATGTAAGTAGGCAACAGGAAGATCGTACTACGATCAGGAAGTCTTCCAGCCAGTCAAACATATGTGAACCTATTCCATATGCTCATATCTTCATTAGCAGTCTGCAGTGTGGCACCACATCAAATGCCTTTTTGAAATCAAGAAAAACACAATCCACCTTTTGCCCTTCATCCATGGCTCGCAAGATGTCATGTGAGAAAACGGCAAGCTGTTTTTTACATGAACGATGTTTTCTAAACCCGTGCTGATTCGAAGAAAGAAGTTTTTCTTTCTCAAGGAAATTTACTATATTCCAAAATTCTACAGGAAACTGATGTCAACGATATTGGCCTGTAATAATGAGGGCCAGTTCTCTTTCCTTTCATATAAGTGGGAGTCACCTGCGCTTTTTTCCAATCACTAGAAACTTTGCGCTGAATTAAAGATTCACGATAAATGCAAGCTAATTAAAGGTCCAATGCCGCAAACACACTTTGTAAAACTGAACTGGTATTCCATCTGCACAAGGAGTCTTTTTTGTATTTAACTCTCTCAGCTAAAGGCAGAAGGCCAAGGCCTAATAGGAATCCTTGGATAACACATGAGATACTGAACAAAATTGATGAAAGGAGAAAATATAAAAATGCTAGTTAAGCATGGGGAAAAAAAAAAAAAAAAAAAAAAAGAAAGAAAGGGGGAAAAAAAACGAATACAGGCGTCTGAAAAATGAGATTGACAGGAAGAGCAGACTGGCTTAGCAGGAATGGCTTGAGAAGAAATGAAAGATTGTAGAAGAATATATAACTAGGGGAAAGATAGATACTGCCTACGAGAAAATAAAGAGAGACATTTGGACACAAAAAAAGCAGTGGTATAAATATCAATAACTCAAATGGAAAACCAGTACCAAGCAAAGAAGGGAAAGCTGAAAGGTGGAAGGAATATATAGAAGGCCTGTACAAAGGAAATAAACCTGAAGGCAGTATTCTAGAAATGGGAGATAGGAGATACTATACTACAAGAACAATTCGACAGAGCACTAAAAGATTTGAGTAGAAACAAGGCCCCTGGAGTAGATGATGTTCCTTCTGAACTGCTATTATCATTAGGAGAGCCAATCATGAAGAAATTGTTCCACCTGGTATGCAAGATATGTGAGACGGGGAAATACCGTAAGACTCCAAGAAGAATAGTGATTCCAATTCCGAATAAAGCAAGTGCAGACCAATGTGAAAATTACAGAACAATTAGTTTAACAATTCATGGCTGCAAAATACTAACACGAATTATTTACAGAAGAATGAAAAAACTGGTGGAATCCAACCTTGGGGAATAACAGTTTGGATTTAGGAGAAATGTAGGAACATGCGGGGCAACACTCACATTATGACTTATCTTAGAAGATACCAACTCCTGCCAGAAAAATCTACAAAATTATGGGCATAGCGCCTCCAGACATACACAGAAGAACAGCTGCAGAAACAGAGAAAAAGAAACAGGAAACTGACCCCAGACACCCCCTCTCCGGACATGAGCCAAGAAAACCTAGGCTTAAGTCGAGAAGGAGCTTTACGAGTACAACAACATCAACTGCATTGAGGCCTGGAACTGTGAGAACAGAGTTATGGCAGAATTCATCAAACGAAAGGGCCGGAAAGAACATCAAAGAGGAACCTGCCGAAGGATTTCATCTGCCATATGCAACATGGAAGGCACTAAACAGACTGAGGACAGGAGTGTCACGCTGCAAGACGAATCTCAGAAAGTGGGGCTTCACAAACGAAGATGAGCTCTGTGAGTGTGGCAATGTACAGGACCCACAACACCTCCTGGTCTGCAGAAACCTGCCCAACCCCTGCTCCATAAAGGACCTAGGTGCAGCAAATTATGTGGCCATCAAGACAGCAGAATTTTGGAGCTTGCGGTCCATCTAGCAGAAACTAGCAGTTTCCTACAGAATTAGTCACCTCTTTCCATATTATATGTTTCTATTTTGTAATTTGTATATTTTAATTGTATATTTACTGAATTTTGCATACTTGGATTGTAACTCGCTCAATGTAATTGTACACTGTAAACATATATTTAGTGAACTTGGTGTCCCTAGATTGTAAATTGTTTATTATAATTGTATTGGAATTGTATATTTATTGATCAAAAGCTATGTCTTAGTCCTGGACACACAAAATAAATAAAATCTAAGAAGATAGGTTAAGGAACGGAAAACCTATGTTTTTAGCATTGGTGGACCTGGAGAAAGCTTTTGACAGTGTTTACTTGAATACACTCTCTCAAATCCTGAAGGTAGCAGGGGCAAAATATGGGGAGCAAAGAGTTATATTCCATTTGCTGGTACATACTAATTCTGTCAGTGACAGTAAAGGACCTGGAAGAGCAACTGAAAGGAATGGAGATTGTCTTGAAAGGACAGTTTAAGATGTACATTATCAAGAATAAAACGATGGTAATGGAATGTAGCATCAGAAAAACAGGCAATGCTGGAGGAATTAGGTTAGGTAATGAAACAATAAAAGCAGTAGATGAGATTTGTTATTTGGGTAGCAAGAAAACTTCTGATGGCCGAAGTAAAGAAGATATAAAATGCAGAATGGCTATGGGAAGAAAAGTGGTTTTAAAGAAGAAGTGAAGTTTGTTGACATTCAATATTATGTAGTTTAAATGTTAGGAAGTCCTTTCTGAAAGCATTTGTCTGGAGTGTACCATTGTATGGGTGTTACACATGGCAATAAGGAGTTTAGACAAAAAGATTATAGAAGTTTTGAAATGTGGTGCTTCAGACAAATGATGAAGATTATTGAGTAGATCATGTAACTAATGAGGAGGGGCTCAACAGAAATGGGGAGAAAAGGAGTTTCTGGCATATCCTGACTAAGAGAAGTGGTAGATTGGTGGGAGCATGGAGAGCTGCATCAAACCAGTCTGAGGTCTTCAGACCACAACAGCAACAGACTGTGCCAAGGCTTACATGCAAATCCTGGTCACATCTGAGGATATCTAGAAGACAGCCATAATAATGACATTTGGCCTATATGAGAGTGCTTTCATGATCTTCAGCCTCTTTAATGCTGCACAAAAGAGGCAGCATTTTCTGGACGGCGTCTCGGGAAATTTGCCTTAGACACAGTCGTCTTTTCCTGGACAACTGAACAACATTGTGAGCACCTCTGCAGGGTTTTTCAACCCCTTTCAGAATGCCCTATTAATGATAATGCCAGCAAAGTGAGTACTTGGAGCCAGCAAGGTGGAATTCCTTGGCCACATTATCTCCGCTGCTTGTACTCTTACCCTCCCCAATAAGGTGCAAGCTATCTCAGAGTACATGCATCCCTTGACCTTCTAGGAACTGCTTTCTTGACATGCTGAATTAGTCCTAAGCCATATGAGAAATGTCACTGCCACTCTGGACCCACTCACTGGTGTCCTTCATGACCCCAAAACAAAAGTAGAGAAGCCATGGGTACCACAAATGGAGGATGTTTTGCTGCCACCAAACTTGGTGGATGATATCTTGCTTGCCCCCCCCCCCCCCCCCCCACACACCATGGCTATTGTGGTTGATGCCAGTCAGATGGCCAATGGCGCCATCCTGCAACAGTGCAGCGACAACACTAGACAGCTACTCGCCTTATTGTCCCGTCAACTGTCTGCTGCCAAATGGCGCTGGAGCTCCTACAACAGAGAATGTCTTGCAATCTATTACACCATAAAATAATTTAGACTGTTAGACGAGACCCATTATGTCACGGTTCCACAGACAGCAAACCGAAAACACTTGCCCTCACAAAAGATTTCGAAAAGTGCTCTTCAAGCCAGTGCGAGCAACTGTCTTTCATCACCAAGTTTACTACCAATATATGTCACATCGCTGGAATTGACAATGTCATCGTTGACTACCTGAGTTGCACCTACACTGTTACTTCATTCCTGCATTTAGAAGTCCTTCCTGAAAGTATTTGTCTGGAGTGTAGGAGTGTTTGTGTGGGAGTGAAACATGGACGATAAGTTCAGAGAACAAGATGATAGAAGCTCTCGAAATGCGGCGCTACAGATAAATGAAGAAGATTAGATGGGTAGATCACATAAGTAATGAGGAAGTGCTCAATAGAATTAGGGAGAAAAGGAGTTTGTAGCATATGCTGACTAAGAGAAGGGATAGGTTTGTGGGACACATTCTGAGACTGTCAACTTAGCATTATAAGGAAGTGTGTGGGGTAAAAATTGTAGAGGGAGACTGAGGGACGAATACAGTACGCAGATTCTAAAGGACATAGGTTGCCGTACATATTCTCAGACGAAGAGGCTTGCACAGGGCAAGGTATCGTGGAGAGCTGCATTAAACTAGTCTGCAGACTGAAGACCGCAACAACAATATTACACTTTACATCTGTAGAAAATTATATTATTGCGAGATATTGTTAAGGATATATGGCGTTATAAACATTGGACTATGTGAAAACAAAACTACACACTGAAATTCACTACATTCCCAGGTGAAATGGACAGAGTGTACGACTGAGATGAAGCAATAAAAGAATGGAATAGATGCAAACACTGGGCTTCAAAACAAGAAGATTCTCACTAACATAAAAATTTTCATGAGACATGGCAGTAGGTATTTTATGACAGATTTTTAACAGCAATCTCTAGTTTTACTCTGATCTTGATGAAGATTTGCACACTTGATTTCCAAAATAGGAAGATCACTGTCTACCTAAGATTTGATACAGTGAATGTCATAGGATGCCTGACTTCAAACTTCAACAACAGATTACAGATTTTATTCATGATTTACAAAATTTTGCACATTTGACCTCAGAACAGTAAGAGTATCACTGTCTACATAAGTTGTCATGGGGTGCAAGGCAAGGGGTATCTTACAACAGCCTACAACAAGTTAGTACCTTTATGAAATTTTTCATAGACATGGGAATCAAGTGATGGACTGAGAGGTGTTCCAAAGGATAGACAGAGGCATTGAAGGTAGTTAACAGAGAGAAAGTACACAATGAAATGGTGGAATAAAATGTAAGAATAAATATATATTCGAGCAATGCTAGGTTATAAGCTTATCGGTCGTATGAGGAGTGCCAAATATAACTTCCATTTATTCAATTTCTTTCCAGCCGTTACTTTGAACTGACACCTTTCTCATAGTAAATCATACTTAACTTAGATCCTACTCCATAGGAACATAATTTGATTGTGAGTCACTTGTGAAGAACAGTATCATTTTGGAAATGTAGAAAAATGGAATCAGGTGAAGGTGCCAGTTGATATCACTCATTACTTCACAGTAATAGTTGTGTTGCCCAAGCACAATATATTTTTTTAAATTGATGCTGAGTGAATAGCTCATTTTCTTTGTAGTCGTACATAATGTTCGAACACAATATATGCTCCGAAATCCTACTGCAAATTAATGTCAGTAATTCACTTGATTACTACTATTTCCTTTCTTGAGTATTGGTTTGGCCCATGGAACGTTCCAGCTTTAGTTGTGGATCTTTTGTCAGGGAGTTGCAATGATTGCTAGGAATGGAACTATTTTAACAGGATCTTCTAAAAGGAATCTACCTGGTATACAATCTAGACCAGAAAACTTGCCTTAGGTAAGTTCTCACACACTGGAGATATCTGAGTTCCTCATGTTGGCAGAGTTCTTGGTTCAAATTATGTAATATTTACTTTGTCCTCTGGTGAAGGTATTTATGAAAACAACAATGATAAAATGTTGAAAGAAAGGGAAGTGGGACAATAGAAAAGCATTCGGAAACGTGAAGTCAAAGGGACATACCTACCTTCCTTCCTCACCAACTGCAGAATTGTGCATACAAGGCTACCTATTATGGGTACACTATTCATGCTTATGGCAATGTTTACTCAGTTCTCATAAGATTTTGCTTTAAATAATATTTGGTATCTTAAGACAACACATTGCAATAATTTATTACAATAAACGTGGGACATGACCTTGAAAGCTGAATGTGGACTGACAGTATAACAAATGATGGAAAGTCCTGGTTTGAATGAAACAATATAATGAAGACAGTTTGCAACTCACTGCAAAGATGTGACGATGAGCTGCGAGGGGCACATAAAAAAAGACACAGACGTACAACACTTAAGCTAATGGCCATGGTCTTCTTCAGGATGATTATGTCGGGATTTGTTTTGAGATTGTGGACGGCTCTCCTTTCTTCTGCTGAAGAGGGCCATAGCCAATATCTTAAGTGTTGCGTGTGTGTGTGTGTGTTTTTGTGTGCCTGTTGCAGCTTATCACCATGTCTTTGCAGTGAGTTGTAGACTGTCATCATTATATTGTAGAATAACAAATGAGGCGTTTCTGAGCAGTGTAAAAGAGGTGAGTAACTTCATGATGGACACACATTATGAGAAACTGTCTACTGCAGAGGATAATTGGAGGGAAAAGTCAAAAGGAAAAAAGAGGAAAAGGAAGGAGGTGGTTTTGTTTGTTAACAGATGTGAAGAAAGGAAGAAGTTACAAGCAAATGGAGGAGGATGGAACCAAACTACGTTGGACATCAGTCCAAGACAGAAAGACTGGAGAATGTCCAGTTGGTACCTGCCTGAGGACAGATTTACTGGAAACCGGGTGGGGGGGGGGGGGCGGCGGGCGGAGAACCAAATACTTTAATCAAATCAGTAATGACAGCATTTTGTGGTTTACTCCAATAATTCTAATCAAAATCACAGTATGTTGTAGTATTCAGTTATAAAATAGGGACAAATTAATGTTAATGTCAATTAAAATAGCAAATGATGTACCAAAGAACATGTTCTCATTTTGAAGAGTTAGTAAACTTTGACTTAATAAATAAATGCAGTTTTAATTGTGTAAAGAGTGGATCGAACACTGAATCAAAAAACATATTTCATTTTTGAATATCCACTGTAACAAAGTATAAATTCCAAAGACACTTTAATTATATACTTAATGATTATACAGTCAAATAAATAAATAAAGACAGCTCATTCAGCATTTGGAGTTCTATTCAAACTCTAATACCTAAATAGCATAAAATGGTTGCATTTCATTATACAGTAACATGCAATTTTTTTAAATAAAAGAAAGAAAACACAAATTATATGCTTAGCTGCTTTTAGGTTTACTTCCTTATACAGCTAGAGCTCAAAAATCACCACACTGGCACCCAGTATCTGCTTGTCTTGTTTGTAACACATCTTATACTATTTCCAATCACTTATAATTTTTAAAAGTGTTATCTGGTAAAATATTCAGTAAGGCACACCTAAGTCTCCTGAAGTCACACAAATGATGGATGCTAACAGTGGAGATTAATGGGTTGAGGGAGATATAAATTGTTTACAGAAACTCAGCTTTTCTTTATCAATTTTGTGTCAAAAATTGATGTAAATACATTACACCACAAATCTCTCATAAATTTTTACTGTATAAAGTTAGGCACAAAACACATTTGGACAGTAGCACCACTAGTGTGCGAATGTATTGACCTGTTTGTGCAAATCATATGTAAAGAATTACTTGTACGAAGTACATTTCTGGTCAGGTGTAAAAGAAGTGTACATCATTATATTCATTATATAAGGAAAGACATTAATTTGAAAAGTTTTGGGACTCTGATATTTTCAATTTGTTTCAGAACACAACATAAAATGAAAACTGAAAAGACAGGTCTTCTGGATTTCTTAGAAAAAATAATTTCACATAAACAAAAGAAAGTAATCTTATGTAGGACTTTATATCTCTCAATACCTGAGGGTAGTAAGTGCAGGGAGATGGCTGGTCTGCTCTCTCTGAACTGACCAAAATTTAGTATTAAAAGATCACTGTGACTGTAACAACACCTTCCAAGAGGTAACTTAAAAATAATAATAATAATAATAATATGTTACAATATGCATTAATATTTCATAGGGACCAAATCACATTTCTTTATATGTTGCTATGAAGATACCATTTTATAATGAAATTTTCATTATAAAAATACTACAATATTAATTACTTGCAGCTCCATTAACAAGAAGCAACACTCACTGCTAGATTCTTTGTCAAGAACAGACAATACAGAATTTTATGAAATACTTGGTAAGTTTGACATCAACTGTGAATTACAGAAGTTCTTGTTTTATTTATGAGTCTAGGAAGGAAAGTCCACAAAATTATTGGTTTACAGATATTTTTGGATTCAGCATATGTAACCTCAAGGAAGAGGCATCGAGGAGATTCTCATACATATTTCACATAGTTAATAATATATATATAAAAAAAAAAAAAAACTTTTTTAAATTAAAAATTATTACAAAAATAGAAACAAGGAAATAACATTATTCAACATAAATAAATACAGATAAGACATAATAATGTACTTTATGATACATTTGGCAATAGTAAGAGTATAAACAAAGGGAATAAAATTACTGATAATATATTTAAAAAACTTATTCCAACCTGGGCTTTCCATTGACTGAAAGTACTTATAAAGGTTTATTTGTAATACGCCTATAATGAAAGCAAGAAAAATACTGAATACAGGCAATATATGAAAACACAAACCTGTCAGTAATTTCAAATGTGAAACATATTGAATAACGAATACAATTTTTGGAATCACATATAGGCATATAACTCTGCCATTGTTGGAGAGACTCTTGGACATAGTACTAGATTGTATCACTGATGCTTCAGAATATTTGAAATAAGCTATGCATTATAAAATTATATTAATTACAAGAGACAATGGAACACAAGAAGTAAGAAGTCAATTGTTTGGGAACTTTGGTTTCAGCAACCAAATGACCTTTTCAACATCTGCATTATTATTCAGCTCTGGTTCGTCACTGTTAATCTCTACTACGGTCAGTCCTAAGAAATTCACTTTCATATTAATTACCGTTCTTTTCTTGGCCACCACTTTGCACAATCCCTTATGACAGTCCCTTCTCAACTCTAGGCAAAAGATACACAATTCATTAAAGTGGATTGCAAGATCTAGCAGTGTAATGTTGCTGTTGAATATCCTGTTACAGTGTGGTTAAATTTAAAGTTTTACCAAACTTAAACATACACATTAACTATCACTACTGAAAGTTACACACACACACACACACACACACACACACACACAAATTGAAAAGCTAAAGAAATGATCGTTTGTGCTAAATGTAGTATTTACATCGCTTACAAATCTCTCTCTAATGTGAACAGTGGTGTATCTTCTTCACAGCACCATACATTTCATCCTCATTCTATTCATTTAGTTCATCCGAGGTATATTTAAGCACAACAAAATATATGCAAGAAATTAAGGAAATTAAAAAGTTTATAACTTACTGTTCCATGGAAGAAAGCATAGGGCTGTGTAGTGCACAATGAATGGACTCCTCATTATACACATTGTAAAATAATTATTATTTTTACAAAATCTATTATACACTGGTGCGACCTCTTACAGTATTAAATTTATTTTTTAGCTACTCTTAATATTAGTATCAGCCTGCTGTACAGTACTGCAGTTATACAAAATGATTTGAAGTACATCAGAAAATATTTCCGCAAAAGTCCATATTAAGAATCAGCACTAATGTCCGTACAATGAGCATTCTTTACAAAACCACCTCTAATACTTTACAGACGTCTAGCACTTCTTAAAGCACTTTTGATATTAGTTCACTTTTCTTCACTTCTACTCAGTCCAAGTGCTGGCATCACTGAATCACTTTACTTCAATCAACTTTAACTACACTGTAGATCTTTCTTACAAACCAAAAGCAGGCAAAGAAACCAATTGTTCCTGAAAAATAGAAGGTATCAAGTTATTTTCTACATCCTACATTCAAATTTATATTTTATACTAAAAGTAGCCAATTGGTGCACATGAGTTATTGCTTTTAGATGTTTTGCCATCACTTTCTCTTTTACACACACACACACACACACACACACACACACACACACACACACACACACACACACAGTGACAGACAGACAGACAGACAGACAGCAAGAGCTAACCAAAATCTAGGTTGTCTTATACACCAGATATAAAACATAGGCCTATATTTAGCATTACCAGACATCCTCTTTTTTGCATTCTAAAAATGATCAAGATTGGTTTTTAGGAAAAGGGAGAGATTTCCTCTTTTATGTGTCAAATAAGTGGTTAGACTGAGAACGCAAATATACAGCACCTCCCTATCACAAACTGAAATGAATTCAACCTTTCTACCACGTTTCCCCACAACATTTTTCTTGTTTATATCGCCACCACGTGAGTCTCAATTTACTGTTACAGACCAATTGGGACACCAGGCATGGCAACTAATGTGAAGTAAGAGGTGGGAGGCGGACAGTTAAAAATATTACATATGTAACAACACAAGATATCTCAGTTTCTAATCATTCCAAATTAGAATGATTATTTTCAACTACTATACTCTTAGCTGCAAGTTGGTGGTTGTTTGTGAAATGAAGCAGTGTTAATGGTTAATCAAAATTGGGCCAAAATACTGTTCCTTTACTTTTTCATTAGCATTTTTTAAATGGCACCTTAATGCTTTCACCAATCTCCATAAGCCCTTGCTGCTCCACAGTTAGCCTGTTGTATGACCTTTAACTTGAATCTTGCTTCGTATTTCCATTTTTTTGTTGGTTTCATCATTAGACACGCACTTTAAAAAACTTACGCCTATTACACTTACAGTACAAACTGTCTGAACAAACAACACAACCTACAACAATACTTGTTAGCTGTACACAGGAGGTAATTATTCGGCACGCGCTTCGACACGCAAAACTGCAATAATGCTGAAGGACATAAGCAGCCTAATCAATTGGTTAGTAATACAAAGTTGGAATGTCGGTAAAAACGAGTAGCTGATATGATGCTTTTTAAAATACATGAGGGCATTAACTGAAGCAGTGTGATTACTATTATCCAGATCATCACTGTTATAAACTAAATTTACAGCCTTTGATTTGATCGTATATGACAGACGTCAGTAAAATTATGTATCTTTGACAAAACTTTATAGCTTATCTACCAAAATAATGGTACTTTATTTTTGTTACTCATATAGGGTGGTAATTATCCTCTGTAAAACATCTCCATCTGTTTTATGTGGTTCTACTATCTACAGCTACATCATAAATGGACTTGTGGTGCTATCATTCTCACTATTTGTTCCCATCAATTTGAGAGACTGATATTTCTTACATCATTTCGAGGCTGGTGTTGCTGACTTTCATTTGTTTTTGGTAGTACTATGTTTTGCCTCATACATTACTGTAGTATAAACAAACAATAAGATTACATATAAGGAGCGTTGAAAGCAGCACCAGACATCTTGAATACAGCATACCTCAAATGGAATTATCTTTGTCACTACTTCTGAATAATTTTTACAATCAGGATTAGAGGTCACAGCCTAGAAGTTTTATGAAGTAAGATTAAAGGCTGTGAATTTTAGATGATAGGTATATCAAACATATGCAAATAATGAAGCAACAGCCAAAACAATAGTGTCTAAAAATTGCTAATTACCATCACTTGAATGTGAAACAATAATCGCACAGTAACAGATTAATACATATATATAATAAAAATGTATTTCCATATGTCCTCCTTAAGCTATGTGACAGATTTAACCTACCTTGGCACACATATTCCTTACTATCAAACAACTGCTGTGGAGGTAAGAACCACATATGACTAATATTTCAGGAGATGTTACGTCATAAACAATGAAATGCCTGAAACTCCATTAAGCGTAAGGCTGTAATTTATCGAATACTACCAACGCTTTTCACAATACATTTCACAGACTGTTTCCTAATATTCCACTCAATATACATGGAAAATTATTATAGGCCACATTGTTCAGGAGGTACGATCTCATATGGATCTATCTGCATGAAAAAGAAACTGAAATGGATGATGGTTGATGGGAGAAGGAGATGGACTAACAAAAGACTGGAACAACCACACAACCAGCAGAGCCAAGAATCATTGTTAATAATACATAAAACAAAATAAATCTTTCAAGATACAATTGTATACAAAGATAAAAAAAAAACTACTGCTTATCAAGCAGTGGTAGGAGAACACACACAAAATATGGAAAGGTGCAGGTTTTTGGAGCTAGTGGCTTTGTCTCCTGGCAGAAGGTTTAAAGGAAGCAAAGAGGGATGATGGAAACAACTGGTAATATTTAGGAAATGGGGAGATTTATGTTAAAGTTGCCAAGGTCCCTGGATCAGGATACACTTACCAGATTTGAGAAGAAGGAAAGAGTGATTGTTAACAATCTCCAGACCTGGGATGGTTCTGTGAAACATTCTCTCACCTCTCCCCATCTCCTACACCTTACTAGTCCATTAATTTATCCCTCTTCCTATCCCCTCAAACCCTTCTGCCAGAAGTAGGAGTCACTGGTTCTGAATGTTTTCACAGGTTTGTAATAGTATCAAAAATAAAATATAGGAATAAATGGTCTACATATGGTATAAATACTTGCTAAAATTTTGAGTCTAAGCAGTTCTATGACAGTCTAGCAGATGTCAATGTAGTCACTTTAGACAAAGAAAGCAAATGCAATTTTACTTTCCTCACACTGTGACACACAATCTAGGAAATAGAAACAAATACATTTCTTCGGTTGGTAAAAGAAAGGGAGGAAGGAAGGAAACTTAGGGTTCAATACCCCATCAACCTTCTGCTGTCTTTTAGTAAAGTAAGAGGTGAACCAGTTGTGAGGTACTACTCTTATTCCATAATGTTCCAAAAATATTTTGTGATCAACACAATCAAATGCCTTTGTTAAATCAAAGAAGATGCCTGATGTTTGTAGCCTTATTTAATCCATCAAGTGCCTCACAGAGAAAAGAAAATATAGCATTTTTCAGTCATTAAACCAGTTCTGAAACTAAACTGTACATTTGACAATGAATTATTTCAACTGAAATGATCAATTAGTCTTGAATACAAAGCCTTTTCAATAACTTTACAAAAAACTGATGATATAGAAATAGTTCTATAGTTGTCTATATTATCCGTTTCTCCTTTTTTTATAAAGTGGTTTCACTACTGAGTTCTTTAATCTGTCAGGAAACAGACCATAATGAAAGGAAAATTTACAAATATGGCTAAGTACTGGGCTAACATATGGAAAACAATACTTTAGAATTCTGCTAGATACCACATCACATCAACAAGAGTCCTTAGCGTTTAACGATTTAATTATTGACTCAATCTCCTCTTTGTATCATGGGGGACTATTTAAGATAACGGCTCAGAGAGCTATATTCTAACAATGTTATATGATTGTCTGTAGAAACTAAAGTTCTGTTTAGTTATCTATATCTGACTTAGCAGTAACAACATTTCTATTATGCACTGACTTTATATCCTCAATCTGGTGCTGATGACCACACAATCTTCATGACTGAATGGTTTTAATTTTAACTACCAATGTTGAAAAAACTACATATATTTATGAATTTTTTTGCACCGAGGTTCAATTATACTGGAGAATTATCCTTTATGACTACAGGTGTATGCAGATATGAAAAATGACAGTTGCACTGCATCTGGTATTCCATCATCTGCATCTGCAAGTTCCTTACCCACATCCACAGATAATTGAAAGTGGCCATGTAAAATTCATTAAACCTGTCAGAAAAATCATTTTACTTTTTGAATTTGCTGGTTGGAATTTGATTACTCAAAACAGCAAAGTTCCTTTTTAATGTGGGCACCTAGTAAGATGCAATGAATATCATGAGGGCAGCAATATCCTCAGTACAGCAGCTCATAGTACGGGTCTAAGCGTACGGGATCGGTGATCATAAAAAGTGTGAGTGATAAGACAGCTCAGCTGTGTCAGTGCAACTGATTGTTCACAGTATGCAAAAATGTTCCAATAGCTGGAAGTGACTGTTTTAGAATAATATTAGTGTCATTTCTGGTAAAAGATTGTGTGTGCACTTAATCATAATTTAGTTTCACACATTGGGAATAGTAAAAATACTAAAAATATCTCAAGGAAGATTTTGTGCATGGTGTTAGCTCATTAGACCATTTTTTTCCTTCAATTTTAATAATAATATTATTATTGAAAAATCAATGACAAAGTTCTAGCAACATTGTGAGAGAAAAAGCAGAACTTAAAAACAATGTATGTCAAATGACTCTAATTCGTCTAGTATTTTGTTCCTACCATGTGTCCACATCTCCTTAAAGTTTATTTCTGACATCTTGACGAGAATCCATCAGTCACTGTAGGTCGCTCTTCATATAACTGATATCATCTAGAGTTCTGTGCCCCAACACAGTACTGAGAATGTGTGTTGAACATACTGATGAAATGCTACAACAATGTTGGTTGATAACAAAATCCACTTTAATATTTAACATTTTCTCCAGTTTCTCCTTACTTTTGAAATCTCTGGCAAATAATGTGAATTTTTACTTTTCCATTGTAAATGTAAGTGCAGTTACGACTTCCTGCAGAAAAGTGTTTCCTCTAAATTAATCAAACTGGCGGCTGGCATGGCCAAATTCTTTACCTTCACTGTACTGTACCTGGACCCCTCATCAATAACTGTAATCTCAAGAAATCCATTTCCATATGCAACTTAAAAAGGTTAAATGTCTTTGCTAACAAGACCGGTTAGTTTTTAGCTGTTCCTCTGGCAAGTTAATAGTGGATGGGGGTTGGGCTTATATTTCCCATTGCCACAGACGCCTTCCTAGGTATGGCAGCCAAACTGCCTGTCACTGCTTTTCTTTTTCTCTCTACGGTTTCATTCCCTGCTCTTTTCCATAGGTATGCTTTTAGACCCATACTCTGAGCTGCTGTAGTGGGTGCCCAGGGTATTCCTGCCTTCATGACATTCATTGCATCTCACTAAGGTGCCCACATTAAAGAGGAACTCGGCCATTTTGAAAAATCCATTTCAACCAGAAAATTCAAAAAGTAAAATGATTACGTGGAACTTCATGAATGTTTAGGTCTCTTTCAGTATTTAAAAAAGTAACCACATTACATAATGTAGCCTCACACAAATTTTAACAAATCTGAAGCCTCAGTTTTATATTCAAACACAGACCATGCCATTGACTTTCTCACTGTCATTAAATACAAAAGCAAATGCCTTCCAACTTGAAGATTTCAATTTTACTTCTCGCAGTAATGTCACCTGAATTTATGTCTGTGGTGTAGCTTTTAATATACCACTCTCAATAATGTAAATTATACAAGGAAACTTTCCTGGTGGGATAAACAAATATAAAAAATACAAATCGGATGACTTACCAAAAGGACCGGCTTGTTGATAGGCCCCCACAGAACGAATCTCTGCCTACATAGACCAAAACCTTCAACCCATCATGTGCAGTCTCCCATCCTTCATCAAAGACACCAACCACTTCCTCCATCGCCTGAAATCCTTACCCAGCCTGTTACCTCCTGAAACCATCCTTGTAACCATTGATGCCACTTCCTTATACACAAATATCCCACATGCCCAGGGCCTCGCTGCGATGGAGTATTTCCTTTCACGCCGACCACCCACTTCCCTACCTAAAACCTCTTTCCTTAATACCCTAGCCAGCTTCATCCTAACCCACAACTTCTTCACCTTTGAGGGCCAGGTAAAAGGTAAAGCAGTCAACAATCCGAAGATCGGTTTGAACACCACAGTGCTTTACTAGGCATGGTCCTGTTTGGAGGTGGTATGCTGTTGCCTTCCTCCCAACAACTAAAGGGAACAGCCATGGGAACCAGGATGGCCCCCTCGTACGCAAACTTATTTATGGGACGCTTAGAGGAAGCCTTCCTGGATACCCAAGCCTGTCAACCCAAAGTTTGGTACAGATTTATTGATAACATCTTCATGATCTGGACCAACAGTGAAGAAGAACTTCAGAATTTCCTCTCCAACCTCAACTCCTTTGGTCCCATCAAATTCACCTGGTCCTACTCCAAATCCCATGCCACTTTCCTTGATGTCGACCTCCATCTGTCCAATGACCAACTTCACACATCTGTCCACATCAAACCTACCAACAAACAACAGTACCTCCATTATGACAGATGCCATCCATTCCACATCAAACGATCCCTTCCCTACAGCTTGGGTGTTCGTGGCAAAAAGGGTCTGCTCCAGCAGTCCCGAATCCCTGAACCAGTACACCAATTACCTAATAACAGCTTCCACATCCCGCAGCTATCCTCCTGATCTGGTAGAGAAGCAAATTGCCAGAGCCACTTCCTCATGCCCCCAAATTCAGAACCTTCCACCGAAGAATCCCAGAAGTGCCCCTTTTGTCACCGGATACTATCCGGGACTGGAGCGGACTCTGAATGTGGCTCTCCAGCAGGGATACGACTTCCTTAAATCCTGTCCCGAAATGAGATCCATCCTTAATGACATCCTTCTCACTCCACCAAGAGTGTCTTTCCGCCACCCACCTAACCTTCGTAACCTCCTAGTCCATCCCTATCAAATCTCCAAACCACCTTCCCTACCCTCTGGCTCCTACCCATGCAACCACCCCCGTTGTAAAACCTGCCCTATGCACCCTTCCACCACCACTTACTCCAGTCCAGTAACCCGGAAGGTGTACACGATCAAGGGCAGAGCCACTTGCGATGGCACCCACGTGATTTACCAACTGACATGCCTGCACTGTGAAGCGTTCTATGTGGGAATGACCAGCAACAAACTGTCAATTCACATGAACGGTCACAGGCAGACAGTGTTTGTTGATAATGAAGATCACCCTGTGGCTAAACATGCCTTGGTGCACGGCCAGCACATCTTGGCGCAGTGTTACACTGTCAGGGTTATCTGGATACTTCCCACTGACACCAACCTTTCAGAACTCCGGAGATGGGAACTTGCCCTTCAACTTATTCTCTCCTCCCATTGCCCACCTGGTCTCAACCTCCGCTAAATTCAAATTCCCGCCCACCGTCTTTAGCATCTTTGCCTCGGTTCTGCGGGAGAGCTTAAGTTCACGACTTTGGGAGCCAGCGTGACGTCATTATGACGTGTACATGCTCTATCGAAGAGGCCACATATCGACTTTTGTGAATTTCGAGATACTGCGTACTGCGTAGCGCCTCCTTCAATTCGTTGTTCTAGCGTTTTGCGTTTCCTTCAGACGTTGTTAGTTATCTTGTTTTCAAACACTTTTCTTAGTATGTCAACTTACTATGAGAGCACAATGAGAGAAAAGCTGAAACATTTCAGTGTTAATAATGACGGAAAATTGTGTGGCTACTGCGAAATACAAGAATAAGTTGATATGCTTCTTATGCAGTTGAAGTGCATCGGCTACTCTTATTCCGTGAGAGATAGCACACAGCATCTAAAATAAGCAGGTGAAGTCAGAAGTAAGGTAATGTCTTTTTTTCGTTTTCGTTACTGTAGCCCGTATATCGCTAAATTTTATTTTAATCTTTCTGTGTGATCACGAAAACGCATTTTGGAGGGTCTTCCAGTTGTACATAGCTATGCAAAAGTAATTGTAACATATGTAGCCGATAAAATAATTTGTGTTAAGTTGTTTAATAAGTTCCTCTGCTTCGTTGTCTGTGAGAAAATAATTTTTCACAGTGTCATGTCCGATTCTTTGGCTGTTTCGTTATAACCAATTTATTTGTAAATTTGCAGGTTTTCCAAAATTCTTCTTCACCCAATGTAAAGGCAACGTTGAGATCCGATTTTACGGATTTCCATCTTCTACAGTAAGCACAAGTCACCGTAAATGTATTCTTGGACCTAAGTATTACAAAGACAAGGAAGCGGCAGTTCCAGATCACCTGGTTGGTAATCTCATTACTTCATTTCTTATCCATACGTAAATAATAATAAGTGTTCGTTTACAGCGTAAACTAAGAAGAGTAAGGCGTAATTGAAGACAGGGTATATACTGTCCTGCAATTCACTATTAATTTGGTATTATAAAAACTGGGGAAGAAGGGAGGTGACAAACCATCTCCCTCAACAAGTGGTTTCTTCAATTCAAACGTTTTTGCAATCTCTCCCCCCTCCCCCACACTGTTCTTTGGAAGTTGTTTCTTAAAGTTGCTTTAATTAATTTAGTTGTTGTACTATCAAATTATAATTTGTTTGGCTTAAATCAGTGCATTTCTGTAAATAGACTCTTACACTTTTTTGAAGTCCATAAAAGAAAATATAGGTCTATATTAAGTTGTTACTTTTATTTCTCTGTAAATTAATTTCCCTTTCTAAATTGTGCCTGATATTTTTTGTGTCAAGTATTTCTTCTGCCCCTTTTTAAAAGCACCTTGGATAAGAGCTTGTAGGTCACTGGTAGGAGGGAGAGTCTCCTACAGTTGTTAGCGTCTGTTTGCTTCTTTTTTATATAGTGGATGCATTAGTGCAGGTGTCCATACTAATGGTGAACTGTGTTTTCCAAATTTGATTGAATATTTCTGATATAGTATCAGGTGTCACCAGAGTACTTCCATAGTTCAGTAAATATATGAACTTCTCCAGATGAGTTATTGTTTTTGAGTAATTGTATTATTTCTCTTATTGTTGGTGGTGGTTTTGACTTTAATGATGAAATCAAATCATAAGAAATTGTTGTTGCTCATAATCTGTGTAGCGTGAAAATTTGTTTTAAGATCTATTTATTTACCAACAAATTTTTAAAGTGTTGGTTACAAAAATTATACATAGTGAACATAAATTTACCCGAATTATTTGCCTATTGCATGAGCAATTATTTGTACTAGCATAATTGAAACTTTTATATTCTGTTGCAGATAATTTTAACATGAAGCAAAACATTGACTAAATGCTGATTTTTTTGTGGCATTTTTAGCCATAAGATCCCAGCTGGGATCGTGTTCGGCCTGTCTGGTGCAAGTTTTTTATGTGACGCCACTGGGGCGACTTGTGATTGAGTCAATGAAGAATTACTAGATAAAGTGATAAAGTAACTGAATAACTTAAAATATTGTATTAATTATCAACAAAAATAAACCTTTCATAACTTCTTGAGAAGCAGACCAGATCAAATCTCTCTCCCCCCACCTCTGCCCCTAGCACCTACTAATTGCTCTTGCAGAATTACATATACCCAATGGAGGTGTGGGATCACTGCTGAAATATATGTTTCTATCTTTTTAAAAGTTGACGCCACTGCTAACGGAGGTCCATTGCCTGTAGGATTTGATACCTTCACATCATGTTGCGAGATTTCAAGGTGTTCAGTCATTTTTGCAACTGTTTCAGTACTGCAATTATAAGTAAGATTTATTAAGTTCTTACAGATCTCTCTTGCCCGTTACATGCTGCGAAATTAGTGCTTAATGTTTCAGAAATGTTGAGCCATGCATTTGCTCTAGATTGCTGCTAGTATTCTGTAACCCCTGTGCTGCAGTGTTTGTGTACTATAACTGCTTCTTGAACCAAACCCATATGTTTCATCTAAACAAATTGAGGATTAATCTTAAAAGAGAAATTTAATTTGTCAAATCCCCATTCAGAGAAGAAACAGAAGATGGCATAAAAATATTTGCACAGAAACTTAAACTTTAGGAAATCTGGACATGGACAATCAGGTTTTGCAAAATCTCCTTTGTAAAAACATTCTTCAATTTCTGCACTGGTTACATGAAACCATAGTTACTGATTCTGCACTTAAGTCAATATTTTCATATCACATCATCACATGCTTAAACTTTGGTGTCTTCCTATAGAGGAATAAAGAGATGTCTTTGCTGTACAATTTAACTTGCAATACTTTTCCATGAGGCTAGGAAGGTAACTGTTAACTAAAACTGCAATGAGGTCTGTTAATTCTGTGTTTGTATTATGCTCTAGGTGTGAATGTTTCACCAATTTGTTCATTACTTAAACAGCAAACATACTTTTGTACTTGAAAGCCTTCACCCACCTTTGATGCACTGGAACCCATTGTTTATCAAAGTACTGCAAAGCAGAATCATTTGGTTTATCGAAAACACGGATTCTCAACTTTAGTAAATTATCAATATACTCTTGCATGAAAGACGACTCTGCAATACCGTTCCACAGATTAAAAATTCTAGCTCACATTTTTTGTTCTTTTGTGTGTGACCATAACCACCTTTCTCAAATCATTTCTCTGTTAAATGAACACATACACTTTGAAACAGGGGAAACAAGGACTGAATTGCATTTATTTTGGACGCAGAGAAATCAGTAACCCAGTATACAGGATTCATGTTTGTGTTCCACTCCTTGAAAATAATTAATGCTTCTGAAATTGACCACGTGTCTTCTATTTGAATGTAAAAAGAACCTACGACTAAATAGCACACATTTGTCTTTACTGTTAGAAAGAGTAGTGGATTATCACACATGATGGTCTTTTACGTTGTATCAAGCAAGTGCACTGTCCCATACTTTCTCAGTAGTTCCCTTTCTCATGCAGTCTGATAGCAAAAGAAGAGTGGATGTACTTCTCCATCAACCTCTGTACAAGGTCTGAAAACAGGCACTTCCACCAGTCATCATCAATTTTTTTTCCTTCACTAATTTACCTTCACTTGCAGCATATCTTGATCAATTGCTGTTTCCTACAAAATCAGTGTATTTAGGCATGGTTGTTAGGGATTTGCTTTGCAGGGGGGAAATCTTACCAGCATTAAGATATTAGTAAAATATAATTGTTACTAAGTTAGTATTATTGTAGGACAAACAACTATTATTTCAAAGATACTGGTAACTGCGCTAATCCAACAATATCTGAAAATCACTAAAATAAACAGTTTTGCTACCATATCTAATCTGATGTATGTCCAAACATTTTAAAATTTGAACAGAATTTCATAGTATTAGACAATGTTCTATACATGTTGAGTATCAAATAAAATGATATGAAATATTAAAGTACAGTAGTTGGAAAAATTACAAACAGCATACCAGCCCTTCAACTTCTATGAGCAGTGTCGCAAGTTTTGTGTGCAAGGAAGACTACTTTTCTTAAGTACATTCTCATTAGTTATGGTGTAAGGAAAATTACTTTTCTTAAGTACATTCTCATTAGTTATGGTGTAAGTTTGTGATAAGTATTGTAACTCTGTCACCCATCAGTAATGCCATATAAGAAACAATACCCACAGTGATTAAGGCATTGCACTGTTTTAAATTACAATATTTATATCTTGCTTTTGATTGTAATTTCAATAAAAGGATTGAAAACTACCAAGGACACCCATTCCCAATGACAAGGGGACCCTGTTTCCTTATCTCTCAGGAAATTATTGATTTATTTGCTGAGGGACTGGTAAAAGGTAAAGATGTCAATACTCTGAAGACTGGTATGAATACCACAGTGGTTTACTAGGCATGGTCCTGTTGGACTTACAGTTTACCTGAGCTCCAAATCATGATGCTACTCAGCATTTTTGCTGGAGGTGAAAGAAGTAAAGTGACACATAAAAATCCTAGAACTGAGCAGGGATCAAACCTGCAACCTTTGGATTCATAGTCTAGCACTCGACTATGTTACCGAGAACCACCTGTGAGATTGAACTGAGATTATAAGATGCAGACAAGAAATCTACCAATCATCTTTTTGTCTAGTTGCTACTATGTGGAACAAAATTCAGAATGGATTTCATTACTTCCAGGATGTCTTTCCTGGTTTTAAAATTTTAAGAACAGTAGAAAATTTAAATACAGAGAACATTTTCTTTAGTGTTATTTTTGAACAATGTAAGTTTGCACATGATGTCGTGTATTTTATCCCTTGATTTCTGGATATGGACAGTAAATGTAATCATATTAGCTGATATGTTGTCCCAAACTTGTGTTTCCAATAAGGTTTCGTAAATAATGGCCATGTTTCTCTACTTCGTGTTTGAAAATTTAGAGACTCAACAGTCTTAAACACAGATGGCTTGGGAGGGACTTGACCCAGTTGAGCTAAAACCAAGTACTTTTAGAGAGGGCTAAACCAAGTTGAAAATGGTCTTTATAAAGAGAAAACCCCCTCTGGATATTCTGCTGGTCCAATTACAGAAGCAGTCTTTACAAGATCTAAGTCTATGTCAGATGTCATTTATGATATGATTTTAAATGGCAGATTCACATATCATTAAAAAAAAGGCAACACAGAAGAAAGTGCTTACACTACAGCCTATATTTACTTACACACAACATTTCTGCACAGTTAAATTTTACTAACCACATTGGCAACAGGAGTGTACAAATATTGGCAATGAAATGTTTGCTTTGCAATGGTAATTAATATACTGGCTGGATAATTACATATTTCATGGTCAATATGAAAGGTTATTCCACTCATTCTTTCTAATTGGGTTTTCAAGGAGCATTCAATGGTCGTTGCCAACGTCAGCACAGTACACTGCAGATGTGGTAAGTACAATTTTACCTTCCAGGTAGTTAAACACTTTCACTGCAGCTGATGCTTATAAGCGTACGCGCTCACTGTAGAATAGCACCAGCTGCAGCGAAAGTGTTAATTGAATACTTTTTCTAATTCTATCGTAAGGTAAAATAAATCAGTCAACACTCTGAAGATTAGGTTCAATACTATAATGCTTTAGTAGATGCGGTCCTTTTTTGCAGGCAGTATACAATTCAGTTTAAAATGAATATTGAACCATGGTGGAACTCTGCATTTTTCACACCAATAACAGTGTGAAAAGTTAAAAGTGACAGATAAAATTCTTTGGTTTGACTGAGGATTGAACCTGTGACAGTATAATATAGTCTGTGTTGGTTAGCTGCCAGCTCAGTTGTGTGGTTTGAATCTATAAAGTAGTAACTTCTTTTACAAAATGAAAGAGTGCAGTTTCTCTGGACCTACAGTTGAGGAACAATGGAGGAATCTTTGTTTTCGCCCCTGTGCTGTGAATAGGTGAAAATTATAACCAACTCTTTTCTTTTCCTGTTTTCATAACTAGTTTAGATTTTCCTGGCCATCACTTTGTATAGTTATACAGAAATAGATATCTAACAAAAAATGGACATTTATGATCTTCGACTTCTTCTCTTCAAGCCAATGTTCTGTTAAGTTCAGCACAGAAATAAATTGCAGTTAAGTCTCTTAACACATTTTGTTGAAGCACTCGGATATTTGCACACAACTCTTAAGCTTGTTACACCACTGGGTGGTTATTTCTCTATTGTGCTCTTTTTGAGTTGCAGGAGACATCATAAAGTAAGGATGCATGTGCTGCTAACTTCCTGTTTGATACACACAGGAGTGATGTGCTTTTCATGTTTTTAGCCATCAATAATTGTTGCTCCTTTCTGTTGCTCATCTTCCATCATTTTAGTTTGATTTCTTCTTGCACATTTTTTCGCCTCCAATTGAGGAATATGTGTAACCATCTTTTTGCAAATGTAGACCATACAGACTGATTGCTTTTTTAACACTTCTCTCTTTACAGTAGAGGTGTCACCATAAAGCTCATGAGACGTGTTCTACATTTTCAAATGACAAATTTCGACAATGGAAGGTCCAGATTGAAATGTCAATAACATGGGGATAGATAATAACTTGCTGTAAAATCGATCACTGAACTGTCGACACACATAAATAAAAGACACATACATTCATACTACTTAAATTTTGACTGAGCCTTCATCAGAAAAGAGTTAACTCATTCACACATAACAGCCAACACTGGCTGCTGCGGCACAGGTAGCTTTCATGTGTGGATATGTGATTTTGTGAATGTACTGTTTTCTGATGAAGACTGCAGCTAAAATTTTAAATATCTGGTTTGAATGTTTGTTTTTTATGTCTGTTGGTAGCTCAGTGAGTTTCTTCTTACGAGTTGTAACCTACAGATTTCTTTGATAAGAAAAGCATTCTACAATATTTTCACTTTTCTATATGCTCTTAATGCTAGGATCCAAAGTTGAATTGATAACCAAAATATGGTTTCCACAAGAATAAACAAGCTTTAGCCTATTGGTGCCATTTTCTTCATGCAACAAGATTTCGGCATAGTTTAAACTTTCCCGTCGTAATGAGAAGCATTACATATTTCACGTAATCTTGCTTTTGCAAGTAACTGTTGACATAAACTAAGTAATAAAGTGACATTATCTGTTACACTCTTCAATTTTAAAACTCTTGTTATTATTATATATATCAAGTCATTTGCTTTCGGTTATCACACGTATATCGACTTGTATAATAACGAACATTTTTACGTTTAATTTAATCTTTGTAAACTAGCTTTGAAATACGTTCTTTATTAGCTAAGCACAAACACATGTAATGATTATTCATTCATTCATTCACAGTCGTACCCAGCAGTACATAAATTGTATATCTATTTGCTACCAATTTCGTATTATTCCATGTCTAAACTGTTCCACATGACGTTTACAGTACAGCAACAACCCAGTCAGCAAATAGGTAGGTTTTCTACGAAACGATTACTTCCCGAGTTTTTTCAGTGGTATGTCGGGAATATTTGTATTAAAATCTAGCTCCTTTTAATCCTGCTTTGACGAAATACGTAACTATATGCCGCGGTACTGTATATCTTTCTTCAGCTGGAGACGTCAAAACAAAACTGTCATTTAGTTCAGCATCTCGAATGTTAACCGAAGTCAAAAGGTCGATATATGGCTTCTGTCTTCTTCGATACAGCATGGCTACGTCATAATGACGTCACGTGGGTTTCCATGGTCGTGAACATAAGCTCTCCCCGGTTCTGCGGACAGAGCCTCTGCCTCAAGTGGTATCTCTGTCCAACTTCTTTGCTTTTTACAAATGTCTGTCTAGGTGTGTGTGTGTGTTTGGATATGTGTGAGTGTGTGTGTATTTGTTTACCTTCCTTTTTGTCCCCTAAGTTAAGTCCTTGGGATTGGAATGACTCCTTTTCCACTTCCTTAAAACCCATATCCTTTCCTTTCTCCTCCCCTTTTTCCTCTTTTTCCTGAAGAAGCTGCCAATGGTGGCGAAAGCTTGTATGTGTGTTTGTGTGTGATTATTTGTGCCTATTGATGAGCTGGTCCTTTTGGTAAGTCATCCGATTTCTATTTTTTACACTCTCAATGATGTTATACATTTGTAACATTATCTTTAAGCAACTACAAAACAGTAACTGCAGACAGCAGAAACCAGGCAACTTGCAGTTGATCAAAGGAATCAAACTAGTTGGTAATCAGTCCCTCCTACCTGGAAAAGGTTGTCAGGAAACCTATGTAAGAAACAAGGACTTGTCACATGAAATCCACTGGCTACTGGAGGTCAAGAAGGCCTATGGCAAAGAGCAGAGAATGAAACCATAAGAGAGAAATGGAAAGCAGAGTGACAGGCAGGTTGGATGCCGTGCCTAGAAAGGTGTCCGAGGTCCCCACACCCATCCACTAATCACTTGCCAGAGGGACTCCACTGAACAATGCCCAGGAAAGATTAACAGAATGAATAGGGTGAGAGCAATACAGGTGGTGAGAGGTGGGAGGGGGAGGGCGGGAGAGAAGACCAAGTCGAACAGACACCATGACGAGGAGATTGAAGGAGGGGGTAAGGTGAAGGACGGGAAGGACCACTGCACTATTGAGTCCAGTTAGTTGCAAACCAATTGGGAAAGGGAAGGTGATAAGATGTCCTATCAATCCTACCATTGGTGCAATTGGTTGAAGCACTACCACTTCATGAGTATAATTGAGTCAGCCACTGGGACAAATTCTGCTAACACCAGGCGAAGACTTCGGAAGTTCAAGAGTCTGACGCATACATGTGAAGACTGTCAAACAGAAAGCACAGTGGCAGTGGGGGGGGGGGGGTGGAGTCTCACTACAGAGAACATGACTATGAGTCAGCTGAATACAGCCTACACAGAAATGGCAAAGAACAATGGAATCCTTGTGGGAGGCCTACAATGAGGAGCCCCACAAATTTGTTGTCTCAATTATCACCTGCAGTTTATTTGGCAAAGTTAAGGTGTAACATTTCATGTTGTAGATACCTGTACTTGATATAAAACCTGTGCAAGGCCTGATTCCAGAATACTGACACTGAGGATTGGCTTGCTGGTAGCAAATCTGACCAGCCTGGCAGCAACTTCATTTCCGAGTATCCCAACATGACCAGGGGTCCAGACAAAGACTACTAAAGCACTTTCAATTGCCCGATAGCATAAAGAAAATCCTGGATAGCCAGGACTAAGGCATGGGAAGGATAACATTGATCAAGAGCTTGTGAACTGCTCAGGGAGTCCTACATACAAGAATGGACTCACCAATGAAGAAATGGATATCCTCAAGAGTGCAAGAAAAAGCTACCAACTCTGCAATGAAAATACTGCACCATCAGCAGTAACAAAGTTCCATGCATACTGCATGAACATATGCAAAGCTAGAGGACTAGTGATAATGAATCCATCAGAAAATAGTGTTTCTGGGTCATGCAATGCATTGAAACTGGAGAAAAACTAGCATTTGGGAGGGGGTGGGGGTTGAGTTATTGAGGAGAAATCAAGATGTGGTACAAAACTTTGAATGGTGGGATCCCTGCCACCACTAGGCTCCAACTGGCAGTGGTGAATGTCCAAGGTGACTCAGAATGATACACAAGGCACCTGTAGTTGCGACGGAACTGGGCTAATGCTTTGTACAGCCATGTCAGAATATATCTGCCATTTCCTAGGTGGAAACCAACTGGTTGAAAATGCAGACAAAATCTCAACCATGAATCAAAGACCAATCCCAAAAAAAAGTCCAGTTCCACTACTTTGAGGGGCTGCATGTAAGGACCTGGATGAGGATGGAGTGTACAGTGGCAACAGGAACACATATACTGGTCTCTGCACCTGAGAAATAGAAGCCACGAGCAAGAACATAGAATTCCACTCAGCTCTGTAATTGGAGTTCTGTGACACTTTTAGCTGATTAACAAATATTAAAGCAAAATGCCACACAGGACTCCATTCTTTTGCTGATGGAATGTGTTATAGGAGGTGACATGCTGTATCTAGAATGTTTCAGATGAAAAATTGGAGCAAGCCGACAAGTCTCCACTCATTTAGGGTGGCAAGGATGTAGTGGTACCTCGTGGCATTATGAGCTTTCTGCAGGTGGAAGTAGACTGCAACAAGATAAAGCCGTTGAGTTAGCAGACTCCAGTTACACTAAATTGTCTGCCATAGAGTGGCCTCAGTGAAAACCAATCTGGACTGAGGCTAGAAGGTCCAAAGATCTGTGGAACCAATACAGCCTATGTCTCACCATATGCTTGAGCAATTTACAAAGGATGTTATACTAATGGGATGATAGTTGTCTATCTGGAAAGTTGACATGCTCCACTTCAAAAGTGGGATCAACAAAGTATTTATGCCATTTGGTACAGAATATCCTTTTGTACCAGATACTTAAAAAAGGATCAATATATAAAGGTGTCCTATCTGGTCCAGGTGCTATGTCAGTGCAGAAATCTACGGCACTGGAAAAATCTCCACTCACTAAATGGGAAAATGTAAGGCTCCATGCAATGGGGAAACAACACATAAAGGGAGTCATTCCAAGCAGTGTTTGATGAGGCAGCATCTGGGTGAATAGTGGTCTGCTGTTGAAGCCTGGGCAAAATATTAACAAAACATTCTGTTACAGAATCTGGGTTAGTAAGGAATCGACCAATCACAGAGATTCCCAGAACATCTTTGGGAAGGCTCCTGATCTTTGCCGATACCTGACAAAAAGGGGTATATGACTATATGACAACATGACAACAACATAATTATCGTTCCCAAGAAATCCATTTCTGGCATTTAACAAGAAAGCAGGTCCGGGTAAAAAACTGTTTAAAGGCCAAAGGAGGTCATGAGATGGATACTATTTGTAACATTGAGGGCATGATAACAACCTCTAAAAGCTATAGAAATTTCAGTGGTTGACTGGAGGACAGTCTTTCATGAAATAGAACTGGAGGAACAATAAATCTCTGAAACAGCTGCCAAGAAGATGGCATCGGTCAAACTCTGTATACATTCATTAATGTGGTGGAGAGATCAGAATGGCTGTCGAGGAAAAGGCTACCCAATTTATACCGGTAAACACTCACCTTGAAGGGTGTCCCGACAAGTGATATTGAAGAAATGACAAGGTGTCTGATGATTGCTGTCACATAGATGTTCACGAACTCCCTATTGAAGGAGGCAGAGTTTGAACTCTACTAGCACGGCTTAAAAAATCCTGCCCCTCAACAGTGGCTGGTCACAGTATCAACCCAAAGATGGTTGTGGGCACTGAAATCTCTAAGGAGAAGGGGAGGCAGCTGTCAAAGGGCTCATAGAGAGCAAGGAACGATCTTGATTTGGAGGGAGATAAAAATTACATATCATTATTGTGGAGTCTAGGAGGATCTGGATAGATACCACTTCCAGTGCAGTTGGAAAGTTGAATTGAAAAGCTAGCTGTGTCCTTGTGGATCAGCATAAAGACACCGTCCGAATGCTTGTAGAGGACCAACCCAGTTCCAGCAGTACACTTTGAACCCATGAAGAGGGCCCAAGTGAGCATTCATAAAGTGAGATTCTTACAATACAACAGATGCTGAGGAAAACGAGAAGTGAGACCACACTTCCGAAAGGCGGTGATAACAGCCATTGAGCTTCCATTGGAGGAAGATGATGAGGCAAGAATCTGGATGGTTGTCAAACAGCCGAAAGTTGGTCTTTTGGCAAGTCAATAGTCTTCACACTAAGAATGGATTAACACCCATAAACACCATGTCAGCCTCTGATTGAGAGGGAAATGATGAAATCACATGGGGTGTGGGAGGCTTCATCTTGAGACTTGCACTTCTCCTCCTACTGCCTTGGAGGATGAGGAATTGTGCATGGATGGATGATTCCCAATTTAGGGTGCTAGACAGCAAGGTAATCATAACCATTCCTCAAAACAGAAATAGACACCATCAAGGGAGAACATGGTAATACGACACACAGCAATTAAACATGTGGGCCTGCTTGTGTTATGATGGTAACACAAGCAGGCCCACATGTAGGTAGGAACGAGATTGATTGCTGCAAATAATGACTCTGCATAAAGAAGTCTGATTTAAGTATTAATAGGCAGTACTTCTATTGAGAGAATCATAACTGTTGATTTCACTTAAACCAGACAGCTTTGACAAATACAATAGCAGTCATTCTCTAAATGAACCAGTGAAAATACAGATTTCCATTTCTCTCCTAAAAGTACAGCATACGGTACAAGATAGAAAGGTAACATTCAGTGACAGACCTCAGTCAGTCCAATATATGGCTTAATCTGCACCCCCTTTTTTGTTTGTTTGTTAAATTACTGCTTGTTTGCAATTAGATTTGTTAGTTAAAGAAAAATGTTTTATTACATGTTATGAGTCCTGAAATTTTACAAGGATCATTTCGCGAACCTTATTGCAACAATATACCTACATTTCATAACATAATGTGAATGATAGAGGATTCTGTCATATGTTTTTAAACTATTTTGACAGATTCAAGGAAAACATTTCTAAAACATTTGAAAAAATATTTAGTAATTTTCTACAACAGATATATATAAAATCAATTAAAAAATGGCTTGGTATTACAGTAATATTAGAAACGCCTAATAAATTGTTAGATTAATATTTTTACAATTCTTTTTTTTTTGTGCTGGTTTTAGGTACTGTATTTCTCATGCATGTTTCTTTTAGTACATGCCTATATTTGCTGTACAGTATTTTTGTAGCTATTGCAATGCACACACATTTCATGCGCTAAAAAAGCTGGCACTACCATCATTTTCAGATTAGAAGAAATGAAAAGTTAAAATAAGGTACTACGAAACTTACACTATACACTATTCTTACGATTTGACCTTAACATATTACACTCCATAAAAATCACCAAATTAAATGATAAACAAACCACAAAGCAGCTGTAATGTTTCATGGTGAGTTTAGTTTGCTCTGTCAATCTGTGCTAGTCATCATTTGGAGAAAGCTTTCTCCAAATCTACAAAAGCTAAAAAACATAGGATTGTCTTTCCTTAACCTATCTTATAAGTTGTAATGTACTTCCTTACGTGTTCCTATATTTTACTAAATCTGAACTGATATTCCCATAGGTCAGATTCTATCAGATTTCCATCCGTCTGTAAATAATTCATGATAGTATTTTGTAAACATTATTTATAAAACTGATAGTTTTGCAATTTTCACACATCTGCACTTACTTGCTTTGGAATTGGAATAACTATATTCTTATTGAAGTCTGAAGGTATTTTCCATCTTATACATTTTGCACACCAAGTTTCTTCGTGTCTGGCTCTCCTAATGATGCCAGCAGTTCAGAGTGAATATCTTCTACTCCAGGTGCCTTGTTTCAAATCAAATCTTTCAGTGCTCTGTCAAATTCTTATCGCAGTATCATATACTTCCTCTTACCTTTCTACAATACTGCCTTCAAGTTCATATCCCTTGTATAGGTCTCTCTTCTTTGCTTAGTACTGGTTTTCATCTGAAATCGTGATATGCATGCAGCTGCTTTTTTTGTCTCCACTCCTGCTTAACCAGTCTGCCCCTTCCTGTAAACCTCATTTTGAGCCATCTATACTCCATTTTGCATTCTCCATTTGCTGCAATTTTATATTTTCTTCTTTCATCAATTAAGTTCTGTATATATTAGATCTGTACTGCTAATAGTCACACCAACATATCCTCTCCTCTCACAATCATCCCGGCATAAATCTATGCTAACCTCTCCCTCTCCTCCATTCTCAACTTACTTATTCCTTTCTCATTTTGTGTGTGTGTGTTTTCTCTCTTATATCTTTCCCTGTTAAACTAAAACATATAACTAAACCCCCATCTCTTTATCACTTGATCTATCCACTTTGGTTATCTACCATCTTTGACCTGGCTCAGTACTAACAAACAGTATCTCTGACTTCCACAGTCCTGAAACTTCACTCATCACCTAATGACCTAGGGCATAGATAACCTCCCCTTCTTTCTAGTTTTCTTCCCTTCTCTCCTACCTGATGAAGGAACCCTGTTGTGAAAGCTAGTACTACTTTTTGTCCTTTTTTTGTGTGACCATCGACAGTACAGAACTAAGGTAAGTACTAGCCAACCAATCTATCTCTTTTGAAGAATACTTTATTGTCTCTGTGGAGAATTTCCATCAGTAATCAAAAGTTCAGTATATCCTGTGTTACCTAAGGAATTCTATCATGCCATGTCGCCCTAAGTGTATAATCTTCTGTGGCCTTCACTACTGTGTCTCTCAGAGCCACCCATTCTTCTTCCACTATATTATCCCCCCGCTCCCCCTTTTCGGTCAATTCTTGCTTCATGCTCCCCCTAAATCTCTCAACAATATCTGGTTCCGTCAATTTATCCAGGTACCATCTCCTTTATTTTCTACCTTACAATTATAAAGCCAATTTTGTACCTTCTGGAATATTCTATGTATATAACCTTCTTGGTATGGTGCTTAAACAAAGTGTTTCTGACAATTAAATTGTGCTCCGTGAAAAATTCTAACAAACTCCTCTTTCATTCCTTCTCCCCAGTCCATATTCACCTACTATCTTTCCTTCACTTCCTTTTCCTAATACTGAGTTCCAGTCCCCCATTACAATCAAGTCTTCCTCGCCCTTAAGTCTGAATAACTTCTTTTATCTCATCATATATTTTTTCGATCACCTAATCATCGATAGAGCCAGTTGACATATATATTTGTACTATTGGGGTTGGTGTTATTGGTTGGGACAGGGGTATCTAACTGCTAAGACCATTAGTCCTCTGGTAGAGATGGGAAGGAGTGAGGATAGGAAAGGAGGAGAAGGAAATGGAAATACAGTCAAGGGAGAAAAGAAGGAAGAAAGACTGCAGTAGCTCGGGGGCCCCTGCTCCACATGCACATACTCAAGAAGGAACTGTGAGCCCTGTGGAGTTTTCTGTGTGTGTATCTTTGTTCCATTAATGTATTCACTAAGGTGTTCATGGTAACTTACTTGCATTCCTATTTTATTATTATTGGGTTCCCCACCACACAATTTTGTATTTATAACCCTGAATTCACCACACCAGAAAGCCTACCACTTAACCCCATCATATTAAACTAATGGAAAGTCCAAGTTAGAATTAAAACAATATAATAAGGACAGTTTACAACTCACCACAAAGATGCAACAAAGTGCTGTGACAGGCACAAACACACACACACACACACACACACACACACACACACACACACACACACAAACTATTGGCCATGGCATTCTTCAGAAAATAGAACATTCATGCAGTCATATAGGCACACAACACAGTCACACAACCGTCATCTATGGATTTATTTATTTATTTATTTATTTATTCTGTTCCATAGGACCCGCTTCAGGAGTAAGACTCCATGGTCATGGAACAAGTCAATACATTAATTGTTACACAATAATGGTAATAGAAAAAGTGAAAAGAATCAATAAAGAAAAAATAAATTAGCTTAATTGTTTAACTTTTCTAGGAGTTCCTCGACAGAATAAAAGGAGTGAGCCACGAGGTAACTCTTCAATTTAGATTTGAAAGCATGTGGATTAGTGCTAAGATTCTTAAGTTCTTGTGGCAGCTTATTGAAAATGGATGCCGCAGAATACTGCACCCCTTTCTGCACAAGTGTTAAGGTGGTGCGGTGCAAATGTAGATTAGACATCTGTCTAGTATTCACCGAGTGAAAGCTACTAACTCGTGGGAATAAGCTGATATTATTAACAACAAACGACATTAAAGAAAAAACATATTGTGACGCCAGAGTCAAAATTCCCAAACTACTGAAAAGGGGTCGACATGACGTTCGCGAACTTACACCAGATATTGCTCGAACCGCCCGTTTTTGAGCCAGAAATATCCTTTTTGCATCAGGCGAGTTACCCCAAAAAACAATGCCGTACGTCATAAGTGAGTGAAAGTAAGCGAAATAGACTACTTTTCGTGTTGAAAAAGGAAGAAGGATTCGGTTGTGTGACTGTGCTGTGTACCTGTGTGATTGCGTTAATGTTCTATTTTCTAAAGAAGGCCATGGCCGACAGCTTAAGTGATGTATGTGTGTGTCTTATTTTATAAGTCTGCCGCAATGCACCTTCCAATCCTCTTAGTGCCTGTCTTGTTTTCTTGACGACAATATCCTCCTTAGTAGTCCCACCTGGAGATCCAAATGGGGGACTATTTTACCTCCAGAATATTTTACCCAAGAAGACAACATCACTGTATAATCATACAACAGAGCTGTATGTCCTTGGGAAAAGTAATTACTGTCATTTCCTCTTGCTTTCAGCCGTTCACAGTAACTGTATGGCAAAGCCATGGTAGCTGATGTTACAAGGCCAGCTCAGTCAATTATCCAGACCCTTGCCCCTTCAACTGCTGAAAAGGCTACTGTCACTTTTCAGGAAACACACATATGTATGGCCTGTCCACAGATACCCCTCAGCTGTGATTGCACCTGCAGCACAGCTCTCTCTATCGTTGTGACATAAAAGCCACCTCACCTTGGCAATGTCTGTGGTTCATGGGGGTTGGTTAAGTGGCCTAAATTATGGAAATTCCACTGTAGTTATTGACATTGAACATGTCATTTTTTTTTAGTCTGAGGACATGTGTGTGGATTTCATATTTGGTGAGTGGTTAGATCCCAGATATGTGTACTTAGCAGTCCCATCATGCAATTTTCATGTTGATACTGTAGCTCTGAGAAGTACAAAGCCAACTTCATACAGTTGTATTGATTAGTCAATGCAAGTCTTGAAGCCTGTTTTCAGAAGCATTTGTTTTATGGGATGTATCTATGGATGCTTTCTGTGAATGTCTTCTAGAAATCTTGTTTGTCATAACCTTTGAAGTATTTCTCAATGGAGTGCAATTGCTTTGTCATATGTTTCCACTTTGGATTTCTGTAACTTTTTATACAGGATGTACAAAAATAAATACTGGGGCTTTAAAGCTTTGTAAACTTTATTATGGTGACCTTACCATTACAAATAATACATAAAATCAAAGAGGAACTAAAAAAGTTTGCCCTACAACTGTCCGTGCGCCTGCTCTGGTTCCTCCTCATTCCATTAGAAGTGCTAGTAGCCATGAAAGAATATTTTGCTGCATAGCAGTGATAATTTTCTGGATAGGGTTAATTTCAATAATGAACTTACATTTCACCTAAGTAAACTTGTGAATATTCATAATGTATCTGAGGGTCAGCAAATCCCCACAAGCTGAAATCTGTTGCAATGAGACTTCCCTGAACTAAATGTTATTTATGCCATATCCTGGCAGAATGTGTATGGGAGTTCCATTTATGCTGAAGCAACTGTAACTGGCGTTCCTTATTCTGATGTGTAATAGAAATGGATCTTCACTTAATTACACAAAGCTGAAACACAGAACTTTTTTCCTCTGCAAGATAATGTTGTGCTTGACTGCTGGATTACGCAAAAAGAGGCAGATGTCATTGTTATGGCCTAGTGGGCCATTCAGATCACACGCGCCCGTATTATGCTCTGTCGGCTTGAGCCGGCACAGCCACGATAGTTCGGGGCCTAGCCACAGGAGGTCATGACCGTCTAAGACAATTGACATGAGCTGCGCGCCATCTGTCGGCAGTGACAGCCAGCTCAGTCTTCGAGTGTACTCGGAACCGACAATACAGTGTTTGTAACAAACGGTGTTCACTTCAGTGGCAATGAGGTTTATGGTAGCGTGGTCTTCTTGCCGCAATCATGGCAGAGCAAATTAGCGCTTTGTTGACGAATCTTCAGTCGTTGCCGGAAGTTTTGCTCAACAGAATGCTTCCCTCACGGCGGCTATTAACACCTTGACTAGGGCTGTGACACCACAGGTCGGGTTGCAGTCTTTTGTGCCCATTCCTTCATTTCCTCACTTTGACAATGATGCCGAGGTTTGGTCCAACTATGAACAGCATTTAGCCAACACTTTGTAGCTTTCCAGGTGTGTGACGAAGGTAAGCAAAAAGCTTATTCCCTTTCGTGGCTCTCGCCTCATCTTTTTAGATTGCTGGGCAATTTGGCGCCATTTCATATGCAGGCATCCCTTTCCTTTTCGGATATCTGTTCTCTCTTTGCGGCGTATTTTCGCTGCCTCTCTCACATAGTGCCGGCCCGCATATCTTTCTAGAGTTTGTGTAAACAGCCGGGTCAGTTGTACTGTGCCTGGGCTACGGAACTGCAAGGGGTTGCACATCATTGTTTCGGTCAGAGGCACATGGTGATTCATATGCGGGCTCTATGGTCCACAATGTTTTGATTTGTTTTGCTCCCAACCTTGATGTTCACAACCAGGCTCTTTAATCAGACGATCCCTCATTAGTGGGGGTTTTGCCTATTGCATGCACATTTGAAGTTTCTGAGGCCATGGGGAGGCAACTTTCCACTTGGGGGGAGATATCCGCCATTGCCGATTCGGCCCAGTTATCTGCGACGGCGGTTTCTTCAGTGTCACCCTCCCTTCTGACACCACGGTGCCCACTTGTGTCGTACGGGTGGGGGGGAAAGGCGACGTGCGTCTCCCTCTTCAGAAAGCAAGCCGGTTTCTTGTCTTTCATGCGGGGCGTCTCATTCTCGGAAATCGTGCCCGCACAGATGGGCCACATGTAGTCATTGTGGAAAATTTGAACACATCACTCGAATGTGTCGTTCCACTGCTCGTGGCCGCAACAAGTGAGTCTGTAGGAGAAGTATGCTCTGCCATGCACCTATCACAAAATACTTTTATAGCTGATGTTTGCTACCTATGAACTATATTCCTGCAAAATTTCAGCTTCATAGGTGAAGTAGTTTCTGAGATTTCGTGTTTAGTCAGTGAGTGAGTATCCTTTTGCTTTTATATAGACAGAGATTAAGAAAACAAATTGCTTAATTTTGGATGCAAGAGAATTAAGGGAAACTTGCAGACAAAAATAAATAGTAACTTGCAAATCTGTAATGTTAACAGTTATTTGATACAATGTGACACCTGATGTGACGGTCTTACGGCATCTACAGAGAAACTGTCGTGAGCAGTACACTTCTTTTCGTTTCATCATCAAATATATTTTTATTTTTCAATTTATTTTCATTTATTTGGGTAGGTGGGGTGGTTAGGTGTCAGTTACAAAACGCTTCATAAACGTCCGAAATTACATGCAAACTTCGTTGCAGGTCCCTAACAACTCCCATTGTCCAACAATTTATGCATAAATCTGGGTATTCTCACGCAGTGGCCTCTCATTATTTATGACGACGTATCTCTTGAGCTATGTGTCGTGCTCTTTTGTTTTTGGGTCAGGAATCTTCATGAGTGGACGGTGAACAGTTCGCCAAAGTTTCATTGCAATCAAATGAATAGTTTCTGAACACATAGAGGCCATACAGACAAACGTTTTTGTATACTTAGATAAAACATATCTATATTTTTTTCTTTTTTATAGAAATGAATGCATTTCTGGTTAGTCTAAATTTAAGGTTTTCAACAATGATAGTTTTAATTTAAAAAATTGAAAAATATCACAAATTACATTTTTTAAGCAATACTGAAAATCAGAAACCCTTTACTTGGACTTTTATCATTGTTTTCCATCATCAATGTGATTTCAAATATGCCAGGGCGATAATCATCGTAAAAGCAGGGAAAAGAATAATATTCTGAGTATCTAGCACATCATACAAATGGTTAATTATTATAATCTTTGATATAAAAACTAGCAACCAAACTTTATTTGCATTCATGAAGATGTATCTTTTTCCTCAAAGTTTAGACACACATCAGGCATACCAGATCATTTCACTGAAGATTGGAGAGGACAGCTGGTAATGCATAATAGAATGTAGTTTCACATCCTCTTTCAATTGAAAGGCACACAAACAAAAAACTAAATAAAAAAAAAATAAAAATTGAGATTATCGTGAGACTCAAACTGCCAAAACTAAGTTAAATCAATCGACAACCTACGCCGCTACCAAATGAGCTTCAACGACAATTGTAATAATTGACACCGTAACATACAATCACCAGAAACATATGAATGTCTCTGTTGTGTTGAATACGACGAATAACAACCATTCCAATTATGAGAACTTAGTGTACATGTGGTAAATAAAGCAATCAAGTGATATTACTATGCTTCAATTTTCCTTGCTATTATAGTGAACCTATTTACTCACAACACATCCAAGTGTGCATTAGTGACATAAAACAAGTTCATGCTTAGGAAACAATATTTACAGAATACAGTATGGAACTGAAATGAGCATCAGAATAATATACATACCTGTAAGTAGGAAAAACAGGAAAACCATAATTAAAGTGTATCCAAAATAGAGAAAGGTTGACGCAGCATCCTCAATGTTCAATTTTGTTACAAAATAATGGATACAATAGACAAACAAGTAAAATGCTGTGAAGCCACTCGTGAGAAAACTGCGCCACCACCAGTGATAATCCTACAAAAAGAAAAAGTTCCTTTCATTCTGCAAACCTTAAATCATTATACAGTGCATATTATTCTTAACAGATAGCAGAAAAAAATTCTGATAATGCTTATGTAACTTTTTGCTTCTTTCTTCTTAAGTTGGGTTGGTCAAAAATATGAAACATATATAAAACACAAAACAACCTAGAAAATGTTGAAACACAACAGCATTTAACAGAGAAAATGGTATTTTCAAACACACACTGATTAATATAAGAGTTGTTATATTTTAGCTTATTCAGTATCAGTAACTCCTTACTAGTAAACTGGACTTTGTATCTACTCTTACTCCCACATCCTATTCTGCATCTTTTCTCCTCTTTCAGATCTTACTTCATTACTTACTCTTTAGCTATATGTTTCCATCATTGAAAGAAGAAATTCTTTAGAAATAAAAAGCTGTGAAATCAATGGGCCTTTTTAATTTGCTTTTACTGCCTAAGGTAAGAAACTTCTCATTTTTTCACACACATATTAATTATTATTTTTATTTTAATTATACAAATACAATAAAACCCCATTTTTACATTCCTGGATTTTATGTTTTCCCACCATTTACACCATTTTTTGTTGGTCCCATCAAATTTCCTATTTTCACAATGTTAATTTGACCCCATTTTTGCGTTAACATATTTACACTTTTCCCGTGTTTTATGCTTTTTGAAAGCATGTTCATGAAGAGAAAATGATGTAATTGACACTGGCATGGCTTTTGCCTTAAAGTATAGTGTTTATAAACATAATAATGGAAAGTCCAGATGGAATTAGTAATATAGTGAGGACAGTTTACAACTCACCGCAAAGACGTGGCGACGAGCTGCGAGAGGCACATACAAAAGACACATACATACATACAACACATTTAGCTATCGGCCATGGCCTTCTTCAGAAAATAGAACACTCATGCAATCACACAGGCACACAACACAGTCATACATCCATCACCCCCGACTGCCGCACTTCGAATCACGCTCTGCAGCGAATCGGGGACGTGAGGGGAGTGGAGAGGGGACAGGAAGGTTACGTCATGGTGGTGGGGATGGGTTAGATGGGAATAACGAGATGCAGCTTAGGAATGGAGTGGGGAGGCGGGTGAGGGGAGAAAATAAAATAAAATAAATACATATAGAAAATGCATGCACACTGCAAGTACACAAGACTGCATACACACACATGCGCACGCTTCCCATCCCCAATTCGCTGCAGAGCATGATTTGAAGTGCGGCAGTCAGAGGTGATGGTTGTATGACTGTGTTGTGTGCCTGTGTGATCGCGTGAGTGTTCTATTTTCTGAAGAAGGCCATGGCCGATAGCTGAATGTGTTCTATGTGTGTGTCTTTTGTATGTGCCTGTAGCAGCTTGTCGCCAAGTGTTTATAAACGTTACACAGTCAAGTTTCTTGACACTTTGCATTTAATCAAACATATATTTCGCATTTCATTGTTGGCAGTATGTGCCTAGGTGACTTCCAAAGTGCTGATTGTCAGCTTGGTTTTGTTTATGCAACTGGTAGTTTTTCATGTTTGGTATGATATGTTTCAAGAATTTATTCTTGTTGTGAAATAAGTATATGATTGTTTGCTTGTGTATGTTTCTCTGCACATTGAAGGGAGGACAGTACATTATAGCCTCAAGAAAGTGACAATAATGTGAGATGCCGACCCTACGCAAACGTCACAAAAATAAGAAACTTCCTGGCAGATTAAAATTGTGTGGCAGAACTGGGGCTCGAACCTGGGACCTTTGCCTATCACAGGCAAGTGCTCTACCGACTGAGCTATCCCGACATGACTCACGATGCCGCCCCACAACTTCCGCCAATACCTCTGGCGGAAGTAAAGTTGTGGGGCAGCAAGCATCGTGAGTCGTGTCGGGATAGCTCAGTCGGTAGAGCACTTGCCCGCGAAAGGCAAAGGTCCCAGGTTCGAGCCCCGGTTGAGGCACACAATTTTAATCAGCCAGGAAGTTTCATATCAGCACACACTCCGTTGCAGAGTGAAAATTTCATTCTGGTCACAAAAATACTTTTGCATACATTTGAATTCAAGAACGTGAATAAATTCTCAAATACCATTGTGTGAAACGTCAAAAAATATGGAAGAAAAGAACTTGTAGAGTTTTAATACCGGTAAAAGGCTTGCTGACTAATCTATTTATAGTCTTCAAACCGTCTTCTGCAATTAAACTTTTGGTATTCAAACATATTCACGTTCTTTTAACACAGAACATCATTAACCCTTTTAGTCAGTTATATCTAGAATTTCCGGTTTGTAGTTTAACGAGTTGCACTGCAAATCTAAGACCCGACATAAGAATGTCACATATATTTATTTAGGAAATATTAGTGGTCAGATATTTCTTTCCGATTTTATTTATTTATTTTTTTCAGATAAATAATGGATGGGTTTCACTTGCTGTTCAAGCTGAAGTTTCCCTAGACTACTAAACAGAGACTTTATTTAGTCCTTGTTGAAGTTAATATATGTTCTTTGACATTGTTAAAGAGAGATTATTTGGAAATGTGCTAGAAGATTGACGAACATTCATATTGTATC
The DNA here is from genome assembly GCA_026315105.1 of Locusta migratoria. Lineage (NCBI taxonomy): Eukaryota > Metazoa > Arthropoda > Insecta > Orthoptera > Acrididae > Locusta > Locusta migratoria. Next base: position 285,878,626 of record CM048748.1, on the reverse strand, counting down.
AACTTCTGTGAAAACCATGAAAGTGCCTCTGGGTAGTTACCAGAGAGAATAAATATTTGTTAAACATTAAACCTCGAGTTCGAGACAATTATTTCCAATAGTAGCCGTCTCTATTTTCTCATGCTGAAACAATTTTTGGAGAAGAAAGCCTGATGTTTCATGTAAATAAAGAAGACTAAAACTAAATGCTTGGGGTAAAGACTAGCTGGACCTCTTATGGCATTTTTTCATATAGGGAAGAAAGAAGACAAGAAGAAGACTCAATAATTATTATTATTATTATTATTATTATATTCCACTCTTGAATTATATAAGGCTGAACTGTAAGTACATTTTCAATTAACGATATTTAATAATTAACACCAGTTCTAGTTGAAATAACTATGTCTGTTTATACACGGCAACTGCCTTTCACAGTCGCTGTTCATGTATGTCTCTCTTCCAAAGTCTCCTTATACTACCACTGGCACTTTCTCTTGTCTATTCCTCCTGCTCTCACTGTCTTCCTCCCTTTCTCTCGATCTTCCTCAGTGGTATCTTCTTCTCTGCCACTTCCACTGCCTCTGCCGTTTTCTTTGTTTCATCCTTTCCCATCACATTGCCATCACTGTTTCTTTCTTCACTAGTCTACTATCTGCCTCTTCGGTCACCACTGTCTCCTCTCTATACATGTCCTTGCTGGTGGTTTGGTTGGACTTTCTACTAGACTATGAAACTTTAACATATGAGTATTGGTGATGGGGCTAAGTGGACAAAAATGGTCTTGTTATAGTTAACCGACATGGAGAATCCAGACCTCCCAAAGCTCATGTATGGTCTCAACTCATCTCTCTTTTCATTTCTATTGCCTCCTCTCTGTTTTGCCCCTCACTGCTACTCTCTCCATCAAATTATCTTCTTTACTGCCTCCCCCCTCCCTCTATGGCACTGTCACTTCTCTTTCCTTTGCCACTCACTACTATTCTCATTCAGAACAAAAAAAGAGTTAATGTGTTTGCATGCAAAAACATTTTGGTGAAGAAAGTGGAATGAGTACTGAAGCAGTTCACCAATTTTATGCCATAATTTATTTTTAAATAGGGACATATTAACCTTTTATTGGTTTTGTTTTATTATTATTTATATATTGTATTCAAATTTATCAGGTGGTTTTCTTCTTTTTCTTACTTCAGCAGGGTATGCTGTTTGTGTACAAGTAATTTTCTGCAGAACCCAACAACCCAGTGAGAACAGTTTGCAACTCACTGCAACACTTGTCAAGCCACAACAGACACACAAAAAAGGACAATCACATGCATATAACTTAGCCTTCATCCACAGCCTTTGTCTAAATAACTTACACCCTCATCCACGCAATCACTCTTAAGACACATCTCCGGACTGCTGCATTCCAAGATGTGTTTGTGAACGAGTGTCTTATGTGCCTGTCACGGCTTACTAAGCATCTCTGCAGTTAGTTGCAAACTTACCTCATTATATTGCTGAGTGGCAGCTTAGACTTTCCACTATTAAATCCTGTAGATCAGTTGAGGCAAAGCAAATCCACCACCCAGCCTGATCTGCTATATTTTTTTCCAAACTTTTATGTATTCACTATATTGAGATATACAGTAATTACCCAAAATTGTAAATAAGTTTTATTTAAGTTAAATTGATTACTCAACACATTCTTTGTAACAGTATAGAGACAATGTTATAGTTATTTCAACAAGAAATGGTGTTAATTACGAAATTTCATTAATTGAATATGTACTTACAGATCAACCTTATATAATTCAAGAGTGGGATATAATAATAATAATAATAATAATAATAATAATAAACAGGTTGCTCAAAGTAAACAGAAAAATGCAAAGTGTTGCATGATATGAGGAAACACAGAACTGTACAACCGGAAATTGTAGATACGAGCTCCACCTGACATTCAAAACAGTTTTTTACTTTTACCCAAAAGTGTTTAAGCACCTATGTTCCCTCATAAGTGTGTTTATTTGTTTATGGCTGTGAAAAAATATATACATTGCCTTAGTACTAACCTATATGCAAGTATTAGCCCTAAAAGTCATGTTTTACTTTTTGTTGTTACCTTGGTTTTTACATTAGGTGGTCTTGTAGGTGCTGTCGCAGCCCCTTGCTCGCAGTGGCCATTTTGAGCAGCAGCTGAATTGTATTTCACTGTAATGTTTTTATTTTTATATTTATAAGTCACCCATATGCGTTTTGCCTTTGTCTCAAGGCATCATCAGTGGGTGCTCACACAAAAACAGTAAACATCAATAACGACCAACTGCATAAGAGATGGCACTGTAGTGCAGCACTACTTTACGGTTAGACATGTGACAGTGCCCAGCCAATGACAATGGGAGTAACTTGGTGTAGCCCTCTGCCAATGTCGGGTTCATAAGCGCACGGACTGAGAGTGGACAGCCAGCGCATACCCAGCTACTGGTCGCTCCTACATGGCATCCAGCTTCAGCGGTATTCAGTGTAGACCGTAGTTTTCGTGTTGTCGTATTGTATTTATTTTTGGCCTAGCGCCACTTGTAAATAGGATGTGCGAGGCTTTACACTATTGTGCTAGTTTGGTTGCCCGTAAGTGACTGGTTATCTTTTTCTTTGCATTCATTCTTTTCGTTTTGTTGTTGTACACCCAGAAGGTTTTTTGTTTGATAAACAGTTCATCATTTTCAACAGTCGTCGTCTTTGCTGCAGATTTTAGGACATTACAGTATGACTCTTAACATAACTAGGAACTGGTAGCATTTGATCTGCAATTAAATAATCTGAGTGAACATGTTGACGATTTGACATGCTACTTCTGGTGTGAAAATGTAAAATTTGAAAAGAGGGGGATATCTCAATAGATTATTGAGATAATAACTGTATTTTCTATTATTTATGTTTTGTTTAGAAGTACATTTCCTCTTCCGCATTTCTATGGACACCACACATGCATTACACATATTTTGTGGACTTTATTTCTTTTCACCACCACTTAACACTTATGCAAAAAAACAACCATGTATGCTTTGTTACTATTCATTCCTACTAGATGGCCTTCATTTGTTCTCCGTTGGGAATGGTCGTGAATTTGAATTTTGTTTATTTCTCTCTCTCTCTCTCTCTGCGTGTGTGTGTGTGTGTGTGTGTGTGTGTGTGTGTGTGTGTGTGTGTGTGTGTATGTATGTGTGTGTGTTTTGCTTTTTGTGTGTGGTAGTTTTCTTATATTGTGAGTTTGTGATAAAGGTTGTGGCTTGATTTTAATATTTTTAAGCCTGTTTCTATTTTTGGTGGGTGGTGTTTGTGCACTATTAGGTGGCCTGCAAATGTTCTATGGAAACTGTGGCTTTTTAGTGCTCCTAGGTGTTTCAAGTAACTGGTTTTGAAATACCTACAAATTTGTTTTATGTATTCGAATTGACATGTGTTGAATGTGAGTTCATTTAATCCTGATCTGTTTATTTTGTCTGCTGGTGTTATTTGTGTTCTAAGTTTTCTCAGTACTGTGTTGCCTGTCCTGTACCCTATTCGGAGTCATGTTTGTGCCATTTGTTTCCATCTGTGTGTTGTGCTGTTGTGTACTGTATGTGGTCCTTGCCTGCTTCTTCACAGCCATAAATAAATACATAAACCCAATGATGATGACGACACAGAGGTGCCAAAACCTGTTTTGGTAAAAGTAAAACAGTGTTCTGCGTATCGGGCGGACTTCATATCTAGAATTTTTTACTGCAAACACAGCAATCAAAATATCTCTACATCAAAAATGATAACTGTGTACTGATTAAAATTTGGATAAAACAAGTCAGAGTAAATATGATTACAGACATTGTTAAAAATTTGACAGATGGTTGGGGCCCAGTGACTACTTAAAGAAATAAAGCCACACACAAAAATCTCTCACCCAATATTTTGTGAAAAAGTCCAGACATCATAGCAACTTTTAAAACAGGATCCACAGTTGCCTCATCGTCAGTTAAAATAGAATTCAGGTCCCTTGGGAGACCCAAACCTGACCTCAGACCATCATACAAAATGCACTCAGTTAAAATATTTCACACCTGTGGCACACAGGTACTTCCTCACAGCATAAAAGGAAGTCAGGCATCAGTTGGCAATGTCCTAGGTGTATTTTAAGACGATTTTGGGCTACTTCGTAAACTCATCGAGGGCAGACGGAGGTTAACCACAGATGTACCAAATGTTCTACTGAATGGAGCTTATTATTCTCAACTTCCAGCCAACACCAAAACATTGTCTTCCAGGTCACAAAGTATGTTACTGCCTGCAGGGGGACAGAAAAAAGAGCAAGAGGTGGCAGGAAGCAAGCCTCTTTGGCAGCAGGATCTGCCAGCTCATTTTCCCCGATTTCTACATGCCCTGGAACTCAGAAGAATATTATATCTTTGTCTTACCTTTGCAGTGCAAGGAGAGCGTCCTAAATTACTTAAACCATCCAATCTGCTGGGTATATCTGTTCAACAGTAAGAAGGATACTTTGGGAATTTGAGCAGATGAATAATTTCATGCCATGATGTCATTTCATCTGCTTCGTGGTATGTCAGACAGACTGGACTCTGATCCTAACTCGTTTGCATCCTTCACAGTTGCACAGTTCTACATAATAAACGGAAAATTTGTCTGAAAGTCTTATCTGAAGATCATTGTCATGGAACATGACAGAGCAGCCCATCCGATCGCCTTGCTTGGACCCATCTGTGTAAACTGCAATAAAATCTGAATGCTGGCTTAAAATGCCTAAAAATTTAGATTTGTAAAAATGGTCTGAAGTACAATTCTTCCTGTAAACAGTCAGATGTAGGCCTATTAAGTAGTCAAAGAGATCTCCTACTTCATGCCTAATGTGGGGACCTTAATGTCATGCATTTGGCTGCAACTCAAGGCTTGGGACTCAAAATGACCTTGGTACTTGTGGATGGTTACAGAACAGACATTCAAATGGCTGCTGTGCAACTGTGAAGGATGCAAACGTGTTAGGATCAGTGTCCAGTCTGTCTGGCATACCACGAAAACGGCAAACAGTTGCTGGTCGGGATCACATAAAAGCCATGTAAAGTTGGAGCATATGTACCCTGTCAACTTTTCAGCACCTACATCTAACACATTTAAGGATGTTTAAAGCCTTAGGCACCTTATTTTTAATTCCTTAAGGCATGGTTAGGAAGTTAGTCTCTCATCAAAAGTGAGGCCGAGATATTTAACTTTGTCCTTGAAAGTGAGAATAGTATTCCCTAGTTTTAATAAAGGTAAATTAAAAAGAGAATGGTAGCAATGAAAATCAATACAAACAGCTTTCTCTAAAGAGAACTTATAACATGTGGTGTTAGACCATTCCTTCAGCCACTTGGTCATTTAATGCAACAGAGGATGATGCACAAAAGAGGGAGAAATTGTCCACAAACAAGGAACACTGTACAGGTCATCATACAGAGAATGTAATCTACATCTACAACCATACTCTGCAAGCCACCCGACGGTGTGTGGCGGAGGGTACCTTGAGTACCATTATCGATTTTCCCTCCTATTCCAGTCACGTATTGTTCGCGGAAAGAAGGATTGTCGGTATGCCTCTGTGTGGGCTCTAATCTCTGATTTTATCCTCACGATCTCTTCGTGAGATATACATAGGAGGGAGCAATATACTGCTAGACTCCTCAGTAAAGGTAAGTTCTCGAAACTTCGACAAAAGCTCGTACCGAGCGACAGAGCGTCTCTCCTGCAGAGTCTTCCACTGGAGTTTAGCGATCATCTCCGTAACGCTTTCACGATTACCAAATTATCCTGTAACGAAGCACGCTGCTCTCTGTTGGATCTTCTCCACTTCCTTTAGCAATCCCACCTGGTATGGATCCCACACTGGTGAGCAGTATTGAAACTGTGGGCGAACAAGTGTATTGTAACCTACTTCCTTTGTTTTCGGACTGCATTTCCTTAGAATTCTCCCAATGAATCTAAGTCTGGCATCTGCTTTACCGACGATTGATTTTATATGGTCGTTCCATTTTAAATCCCTCCTAATGACTACTCCCAGATACTTTATGGAATTAACTGCTTCCAGTGCTGACCTGCTATAGTGTAGCTAAATGATAAAGGATCTTTCTTTCTGTGTATTCGCAGCGCCTTACACTTGTCTACATTGAGCTTTAATTGCCATTCCCTGCACCATGCGCCAATTTAATGCAGATCCTCCTGCATCTCAATACAATTTTCCATTGTTACAACCTCTCTATATAATACCGCATCATCTGCAAAAAGCCTCAGTGAACTTCCGATGTTATCCGCAAGGTCATTTATATATATCGTGAACAGCAATGGACCCACAACACTCCCCTGTGGCACATCTGACATAACTCTTACTTCGGAAGACTTCTCTCCATTGAGAATGACCTGCTGCTTTCTGTTATCTAGGAATTCCTCAATTCAATCACACAATTGGTCTGATAGACCATATGCTCTTACTTTGTTCATTAAATGTTTGTGGGGAACTGTATCAAACGCCTTGCGGAAGTCGAGAAACACAGCATCTACCTGAGAACCCATGTTTATGGACGTCTGAGTCTGCTGTTGATGGCACTGGCAAATACTGTATTCTGCAGATTCTCCTATGTAACTACCACCTCCTTATTATGAAGGTACTTATATTGACCTTAAATACAATAAATGCTTGACAATGAGTTTTGTGTGTGAAATATATGACAGAGTGAATGAAAGAGAATTAAAGTGGATACCAAAACTAGCAGTCACTATGGACTGATATAAACAAAAGCTTACCATCCTTAACTATTATGTGACTTACCTCAGCACATAGGTGGAAGTAACACAGCAGAATAGTTGTCTCTGAACAAGTTATTACAAGTATGATGAACACAAGGAAGAGGAATCCAAACATGTAGTACATCTGACTGGACCTAAAACATAAATAAATTACATTGGTCTTCAACACTACATTATTACAACCTTGAATGAAATATCAATGTAACAAAAATCCACAACCCAAATAATGGAAAGAAAATAGGGCAATCATCCAATTTATTATTGATTTATCACGGTAGGATATAGGCACACTCAAGAGAGAATAGGATATTGTACTAGCTTTCGCTCCTCTCTCTCTCTCTCTCTCTCTCTCTCTCTCTCTCTCTCTCATAATTTTTTTTTTAATAAACTTACTGACAGAACAATAAAATAAAAGAGGTGGTAATGCACACAAATTTGTGGGCAAGCATTGGCTTAATGCAACATGGAACCTAAAAACTGTTCCTAATTTTGCACATTGCTGCCCATTGTGATGTCTCCACCAAGTGGGACTAAAGGATGAACACAGGAGTATCACCACAATGCTTCTCCAAAACATGGGAAGAATGGGACCTCTCCCCAGGTAGAAGCCAAATGGCTGACAACTGTTGTTCAGTGCAGAGAAGAAATGCAATGGCAGACCTTCCTTTTGGGTCATTATACCACTCCAAATGCAACAGTTTGTATTGTGGTATTAATGGCAGCTTACATTTGGGATATAATTCCCAAGTCGGGCTGCTGTCGGTCTTTGATGAATGGTGTTGAATGCTAAAGAATGTTTCTGTAAGCCCATGTCTTGTTCTGAGATGTGAAGGAGTTGGGAGTCCTCGGTGCACAATATTACGATCCGTCTGTGGTGTCATCAGAAGGATGAGTTTGCAAGACAATGTTAAAAAAAAAAAAGCAGCACCACATGCTCAACACTATCACTGCAAGCTGCCCTGCCCACACTAACAAGATGTGAGATCCATAAAAGTTGCACCATTTCCTCTGTATTTGTTAGTTTTCAGTGTAGGTAAAACAAGATGCGAGAACTTTGATGTTGTTCATATGTTTTTGTACAATTACTTACTATTACATGCTCATTGGAGAGATTAAGTGAAAAAACATTTGAAAGGAGAACAGTTTTAAGTGCATAGAGGAATAGGTGCCAAGGAAGTACCATGGGAAAAGCCTCTGTGACAATCTGGATAGTTTAACACTACTTACAAGTGTTGGTATAATTCTTCAAACTGCATAGAAGTGGTTGATGGGAGGCAAATCACAGGTGTAGATGATCCGCCAATAATTGCTATTAATTTTGATTTTTTTCTTTTTTATTGATTGACTGTTTGTAATTTTTAATAATGAAGTACTGATATCAAAGTAGAATCTATGGCCCAAATGTCCGTAAGCACGCTACCTGAATACAAATTAAATCCTTTTTAAATGTGTGACAGGGACCTATAGCTATGAATAATGATCACGGAACACTATTCTTTGAATCCCAACAATTTATTGTGATGGATCAATGTCTGATCTATGATTACCAACAAAATTACAGTGAAAAAAATAAATATCAACATAATAAAAAACAAGATATTGAATGACACTACAATTGACTAATGTAACATGGAGAATTATTTTGTGTCATTCAATTTTTTATTATGTTAATGTAACACGCTATCCCCATGAACCACAGACATTGCCAAGGTGGGGTGGCTTGCGTGCCTCAACGATTCAGATAGACATACCGTAGGTGCAACCACAGCGGAGGTGTATCTGTGGAGAGGCAAGACAAACGAGTGGTTCCCGAAGAGGGGCAGCAGCCTTTTCGGTAATTACAGGGGTGACAGTCTGGATGATTGAAGTGGCCTTGTAACATCAGCTAATTACTGCGAACGGCTGAAAGAAAGGGGAAACTACAGTCGTTACTTTTCCTGGAAAACTTGCAGCTGTACTGTATGAATATATGATGATGGCGTCTTATTGGGTAAAATATTCTGGAGGTAAAATAGTCCCCCATTCAGATCTCTGGGCGGGGACTACTCGGGAGGATGTCACCTTCAAGGAAAACAAAACAGACATTCTATGGGGCGGACCATGGAATGTTCTAACCCTTAATCGCAGAGGTAAGTTAGAAATTTGAAAAAAGTGCTAGGGTATGTGAACTGTAATGAAGCACTAGGATTTCAAGAAGAAAGTTATTTATTATATGGAAAAAAAGTTATAATCGTGCTCCATCCAAGTGGGCTGAAGTCAATTCAGCAACCAATTGACGTCTGTTTCAATAAATCATTTAAGGTCAAGCTTAAACATATGTACACCTACTGCCTTTCGAAAAGTGACAGACAACTGAACCAACGAGTGGTGTAAAACGAGCAAGTGTGCCAATGGACTGATGATACATGGAAGTGGGTTCCAAATCAGATTGTGTACTAGGCATTTAAAAATGTTCGAGATTGAATGCACAAGATTGTACGAGGGATGATGCACTGTAGTACGAAGGAAATGTGTAAGAAGGAATCAAATGAAAGAGATTCAGAAATTACCTTACCAGTATCTAATTGCTATTATAAACATTTTGCAAAATTTGTATTATAAGTCTAATAAAATTGTTTTATATTTCCGCATTTAGTTTCATGTGATAGTCGTACATTTGAAGTCTTATCTAAAAGCTATTACGTAAAGGCGACTGGCAAGCCTGTTTTCCATCAATATGCCTGACGCTACGATCACTACCTTCATGCTACAACTTACGTGCTTTTCAAGGGATTGTTCCTATTAATTATGATTCATAAATTCCATACTCTTTTCACCATAAGAATAATACAAATGTAAACATTACGTCATGTAATCTTCTGTGTTAGCTGTTACCACATTTAAGTTCCATCCGCCTAACAAACCCAAATGACAACAGCGAACGCGGAAGAATATACGTATCATGTTAATGTTTACATTTGTATTATCCTTGTGCTGAATGGGAATAGTTAGATATGATTCTAGTACTGATTTTTAAATCTTCTACAAACAAAAATTCTGTGCAGACAAGTTATGTGATCTTAAATGTTTGAAAGAATAAATAAATCTGCAAAATACCCTTGCTTAACCCTCTGGAATGTGCAACCTGCGTGTTGAGCACTTTTCACAGATCTGAAATGTCTTCGTGACAATAACAAGTATACCCACATCGAATAAATGTGGATTTCTCTGTGTCAATGTCCTGTCCGGCACTCGTGAAATGCCTGAAACGTCACTATAAAATTATTTAACATTTACGCATGCTATTTTTTAAGAATCTATCTTTTAACTTCCAAAATATCTACTCATCTTTTCAGGTTTTATTTTTGAATCTTCCCCTTTAAAAAAGAAAAAAAAAAATAATTCTTTCTTTTCATTTTGATGAAATAAAAAATAATGAAACATTTTGTAATCGAGTGAAGAAAGTTTCTTATTATCTTTTAGGCCATCTAAACAACATATATATTGAAATGTTTCATCAAATTTCTTTTAAGGGTATGGGTTATTACAAAATCCCTACGATTTAAAATTTCTTAAATTTTACTGTTAATATTGTCATTTGCGATTCACCCTCGAAGACTTTAACTTCATCACTGGCTGTGATAGAGTAGTAATTCTTTTTAAATACATGTACTTGAGTTGACAGATTATTTGGGTTTGAGATTCAGAAGATTCGATTCGGATTTGATACTTGGCACATGTTTTATTTAAGAATCGGTATTAGGATTCGATTCGGTAAAATTGGGGTTCGACCCATCCCTAATAATTATAACTTACATTTCTAAATATACACATGTCAGATGGTTATGACATCCTTATGTATCATTGATTTGTGTGTTCTCAATCTCTTTCATTGTATGTAAGTTTTAAGAGAGCGATATTTGTTGTCAAAAAGTATTAAGATGATCTTACCCACATTTGACAGCTCCTAGACAGATAACCAGTGATATAACATGGTTAAAAGCTGTTTGTTTATCCTGAAGATAATCTTTGTTATTTGGGTAATTGGTGGAATGTACGATCTTTGCATGTGTCAGAAAATTTAGTGATCTATTCTTTTTTAATTGAATCGTTATAGACAGACTAACATATACAGTTACGATACTCACAGCTGGGAAAGTTGTTACCAACTGACAGTTGCAACAACACTAGCACTCTTAACAGTGGGCAAGCTGCCGAAGGCACGATTTTTGTCTATAATTGTTTTGTATGTAAGTAATTGAAGAGTTACTACAATTTTTGCGTTACAAGCATTAGTCAAATATCAAGGTACACACATAATTGGGACATTAATGCGAAAGCAGCCAAATTTAACTGATTCAGAGGTATAAAGAACAACTTCATCATGAACAAATTCTTACAAATGTGTGTATATTCGAAGCTTATTTTGCTGAAAGCAAATAGAATATAACCGTAAGAGAAACAAATTTCTATTAGGGTCTATTCCTACTATGGCGCGTATCAATTCAGTATAGACTCTCAACAACCAACACATTTCACTCATCTTTCTTATACATGCATATTCTTTTGGGTGTAATTACTTTAGCTTAAAAAGCTAATGTTTTGAAGATTCTTGCCGTTTGTGGTTCAGCTATGGTAACAATTGTGGAATTGGTTTCTTGTTTGTTGCAAAACAGTGTGATTGCTTTTGTGTTTTTATTGCCACATCTGTGATGTTTTTCCTTCAGCTACAACTATGCAAGCAGATTTGGCGAGTTAAATACGGTAATTACTGCATTTCATGTAGGTTTTACTACATTCCACACTTATCGGTATTACTGAAATTGTAGTGAGAAACCTTAACATTACTGAGTAGGTGACGTCTTTCTGCCAAAGGGCATGTCTTCTGTTTCCTATCTTTTTTTTTTTTTTTTTTAAATAAGAAATGAAATTCTTCAGTAAAAGCCTATAGTTTACAAGATAATGGTAAATAAACTATTCTGTAATGCATCATTTTGTACCGTGTTAGGGATCTTAGGAAACTTAAGAAAGAAAAATGTGGAGCTAAGGAAACTTAAGGAAGAAAAATCATTACCCCTTTTTATGGCACTACATATGTTCCCTAATGTAAAAAGTATGTTAAAATGAATATAAACAACAATATGTGCACTAATCCAATATCTTATTAAGAAATGTAGCTCGCCGGCTGCTTGGAACGCTGCTGTCGCAATGTATAACAAGAGTCAGTGGAAGTGTCATGACTGTATGTGTTAGACTGAGTTACAGACACGTGTGATCATAGTAAATCATAAATGTTAGTCATCTTTGCAAATGAAATCTTTATTGGTATGTAATCTACAACTTCCTCATATTTCCCATATATTACACATCAATAAAGATTTTAGTAGCAAAGAGAACTAAAATTTATGATACTAACATTACACATGTCTATAACGATTTGACTAAAAAAGATCACAAAATTTTTTGACACATACAAAAATCATGCATTCCACCAACTACCAAAATAGACAATATTATCTTAAGGATAAACAAACAGTATCCTGTTAATGATATGTCAAATGTCAGACAGAAAATCTTGAAACTTTTTGAGAACGAATATCACTCTCGTAAAACTTACAAATAACCAAATAGTTCGACAGCATGAAAACCAACTTTATATATGGATGTCATGACCATCTGATGTATATACAGGGGGGTCCCACTCACCTGTTTGACCCCAGATGTCTCTGAAACTACAAGAGATATTGAAAAACCACTTTCACGGTCACGAACGTGGGCTTATGCAAGTAGGTAATATGGGCTTATGAAAGTAGGTAATATGAGACACACTAAAATGTGAAGAAATATTATTTTCAACACAAACTTGCATTTTTTTTAAATGGATACCCCATAATATTTTTAACCAATCAATAGGATGAAAAATCACAAAAAGAATGGCATCAGTTGCATCGCAATGCATCAATTACATCCGGAGAAACCGCGAAGCGAAGTTGACATTTGAAATACATGAGGCGCTCTGCTAGTGCGTGTCCGAGGCTCAAGCGAGACTCATGCTTGACCCTTGGACACGCACTAGCAGCGCACTTCATGTATTTCAAACGTCAACTTCGCTTTGTAGTTTCTCTGGATGTAATTGACGCATCGCGATGCAACCGACGCCAATCTTTTTTGTGATTTTTCATTCTATTGACTGCTTAAGAAATAATATTACCAATATAAGTTTGTGTTGAAAATAATATTTGTTCATGTTTTAGTGTGTCTCATAATACTTTCCAAAAATAATTATTAGAAGTACCACTAACATAAATTACAATGCAAAGCACATACCAAATAGAATTAAGGATAAAAAACAGCTGAATAAAGATGCACCCAAATGGGAGAACACCACCCATTATTATTCCAGGCAGTGGCTGTGTATAAATGCTTTGTTCAGGAATCTTTCGTGGAATCTGATTTGTTCGAACTGGATGCTCAATAGCCTGCAACAAAAAATTAGTAACATAGTTAAATGAATAAAATACAAAAATAGAACAGGTTTACCTTAAATCTTGAAAAACATTTCAAAGTATCTCCTTACTCGTTTTCTAAATCCAAAGTAAGCTCCAATGAATGTGAGTGGAACAGAAACACCAAACCACAGAGCAAGCAGAGCAACCAGAGTACTAAATGGAACAGCTGCAGAGCTGCCTTTACCCCAAAGAATAAGGTCCATCACGAAAAATAAGCAGAACACAACTCTGTGAACAGATACAAACATATTTTTTAAGTTTTCCAACTACACACCTGATACTTCCACTTCAGTGGCACAAAATATTATTTCTTAGTGAAAAATCCAAATTTACTGCAAAAAACTGAAGCGATGGCATCAACATTTTACTAGTAAATGTTACTTTACAAAACATTTATTAATTTCAACAAATAACCAGTCAAACATCAGCCACATATTTTCTGTTTTCCTACTCATACATTTCCAGCAATAATACTTATGTCTAAAATTTTCAGATATCCAGATCTTTGGAAATTAATAATCAGCCAATACACAGTCTTATTTGTTTCAACCAGATGAAGCTAAAGTGCCAATCACAAAATTTTCCTGAGGGCATTGCTGCAAAGTATATGTAACATAGTAAGACTCCAATGCGGATATATCAAGTATTTACCCGAATCTAAGCTGCCCTTTTTTCCCCATTTTCAGAATTCAAAAAACTGTCTGTGGCTTATAATCAGGTGCAAAGCAAAAAAATTCTGAAAAATGGCAATAGGAGCCCTCACAACTAACTTTTGACATTGCATATAATCTGCACTTATAATGTTTTGCAAACTCAAAGAAAAATACAGACACCAATAATTCTGTGCTAGTAAAAATATGATAAAAGATGAAGAGACTTTTCTTCAGAGTTTTAATCACTGAATTTTAATACAACATGCAAGAAAGGAAAGAGAAATTCAGTATCCCTCATCTTCAATGAAGCAGCCATACAAAAATTCATAGCATTGAAAATAAATGTATTTTCATCAGTAACAAAAAATCACAAGGCTTAAGAGTTGGTAGTTGCGAATATGTCATGATTTTCAAACATGTGACTAGGTAAAAACTAGCAGCCTTAAAGTAAACAATTATGCATCTCACAAATATCATTTATTTGTACACATTTCATGTAACCAATGAGAGGTGGGAAAAGATGAAATGAATTTGTAGTGCTGAAATTTAAAAGATTGGTTTGGTGGTTTTGTCAGTAATTCGTTGTGATTATGGTGACAATACAAACTGATCCACTGACAATCTACCAGGCCCCCGATTAATTACATAATACAAATAATTTAAAACATTGATCATTAGAAATTAAGATTACTTGGCAGAGCTTTGTGCTTCAGAATACGGTATCTGTCTCCTGTATCATTCCAAGCATATAACAGTTGACACACACAGTTGCTTGTCAGAATATACTGATGTGTTTCTACAAATGTTTTACAATTTTTGAGTTTTTGGTTAGGAGGAACATAACAGCACAGCTTAAGTACACTGGAAAAGCAGATTTATTTACGTTCAGAAAGACGCAACAATTGCCTACAACTGAAATATGTTTGGCAATGCAAACTGTCCGTGATTCATCATGCTGCAACCAACATCTACACATGGAAGCATAAATCGCCACAATCTAAAAAGTGTTTTCACCAAAATAAATCTGGCATAATTAATTTTGACTGCAAAGCTTACAACTCGAACCAACTACTGTGGGGGGGGGGGGGGGGGGGGGTGGACATGAGGGACCAAACAACGAGGTCATCAGTCCCTTCAACCTCAAATTGAATACGCCATGGAACTCGACAAAAGATAGGTGAAAGCCAAAAGACCATTACACTAGGAAGTAAAATCGACTCGCCAACAAGACTAAGACCAACCCAGGGCAGCAAATGCTACAGTGTCCGAACCCACAGCTCTGGAAGCGACCTCTAGCCTTAACCACAAGGTACTAATGGCACAGTGGTCAACGTATCATAGCTCCTGAACAGGGAGAAATAAAACTACATTAAAATGTAAAAGAGTGGGGGGGGGGGGGGCTGATGGGGATAAGGCTCTAAACCCCACAATCAGCCAAGAATCACAAACCCACTCACCCTGAACAAGCGAGTCCTAGAGCTGACAATAAAATCTACTTTCACGGAGGAAGGCAAGGACGCGATCAACCATCCGTGGGTCATCCGCCAAAACTGAAGGCAATGCAGGCGGTAGGCCATAGTCGCCACGGAGTGTCGAATGGAGAGGACATTCAGTCAGAATATGAGACACGGATTGTACGGCTCCACAATCACAATGTGGTGGATTGTCATTTCGTAAAAGAAATCCAGGGGTCAGCCTGCAGTGTCCAAGACGGAGGCGACAGAGGACAATTGATTCTCTCCGGGAAGGGCGTAAAGATGAACTCCAAGCTGCAGTCGTATCCTTGATGGTGCGGAGTTTATTGGAAGGGGCAGTAGCTTTCCAACTGCTATCCCATGAGGAGTGAAGCAAAGATCTGATCTGCACCCGCAGATCCGCACCCGGAATTTGAAAGGGAGACGGGCAGCGAGTAATTGCCGATCTAGCCAACTGGTCAGCTACTTCATTCCCTGCAATACCAACATGGCTTGGCACCCAGAGAAAGGTAACTGAGCAGGCAGCACGATGAAGGTCAGCAAGGAGTTCATGGATGGAAATAACTAAAGGATGGGAGGGGAAACAACGATCAATAATAATAATAATAATAATAATAATAATAATTTTATTGTCATTCAGCCATAACAGCAATAGACAAAGTCATACAATTATTACATACAACTGAAATTCAAGAGAAACAGTTTTGCTTATAGGAGACAAAGACACACACACACACACACACACACACACACACACACACACACACACACACACACATATATATATATATATATATATATATTACAGTTTAGCTAATAGGAGACAAAGTCACACATAAATTAAGTACAATTGATAATTCAACAGAAACAGTTTTGCTAATAGTATTACAGTGTCATATTACAGTTGAGATATTCATTTACTTCATAGAATGGATGGGCAACTAGCCAGTCATACAGTGTTTGTTTGTATGCCTGTTCAGTTAACTCTTGTACAGATTGTGGAAGTTTGTTAAATAATTTGTGTCCCATGAGTTCATAACTATTAATAGTTTTCGACAGTCTGTGGTATGGGGTATAAATACATCTGGTCCGTCTGGTGTTGTAGCCATGGACGTTTTCTCTACGTTTTGTCTCCGGTAACTTCTTTTTTGTGTAAAGTAAAACATAGTATATGTAGAGGTTTATTACAGTCATGATTTTTAGTTCACGGAACAGAGGTTTACAGTGTGCCTTATATGTAGCACCAGAAATTACCCTCATAGCTTTCTTCTGCAGTATGAGGATGTCATGCACAGAACTTGAGTTTCCCCATAAAATGATGCCATATGTTAGTATGCTTTGGAAGAAAGAAAAATAGGATGTTCTAACATACTTTTCAGGTACAAAGTTCATAAGTTGCCTTAACAAATAGATCACTCTTGATAACTTAACACTTATATATTCTATATGTTGAGCCCAAGACAATTTATTATCCAAATATACACCCAAAAACTTAACGTAGGTTGGATTGTCTGAGGGAAGCTTGTCTTTTAAACTAACAACCATTTGTTGTGTTTTGTCATTATTAAGTAGGAAGCCATTTGCCTTAAACCAATAGGATGCTTGTTCCATTGTCTGTGCAACACAGGTTTTGAGGTTACTGAACTCATTGCTACAGTGGAGAAAAGTTGTATCGTCTGCGTATAAAACGGTAGGAGACTTGATAAATGATGGCAGATCATTGATCATAATTAGGAACAGAAATGGGCCTAATACTGATCCTTGTGGAACACCTATCTTTACTTGTTGCATACTGGACATTTCTTTTCCGACACAAACTACCTGCTTTCGGTTCTGTAGGTATGATTCTAATAATTTAAGACTGTTACCTCTAATGCCATATAATTCCATTTTTTCTAAGAGTGCTTTATGCTCTACACAGTCGAATGCTTTACTTAAGTCACAAAAGGTGACCTGGGCGAAGCCCTTATTCTCAAGAACTTGATGAAGGTATTTGACTACTGAGTCTATAGCGTCAAGAGTTGACAGGTTTTTTCTAAAACCATACTGTGACTTGCTAATTATTTCTGCATTTTCAAAATAAGCACATAATTGTTGATAGATTACACATTCAAATACTTTAGAAAGAGCTGGGACTATGGAAATTGGCCTGTAACTAGAAGGGGAGTCAACATCTCCTTTTTTGTATATCGGAACTACTCTGGATACTTTCAGCTCATCCGGAAAATATCCTTCAGTTATACACTTGTTTACACAGTATGTTAAAGGGTACACAATACTATCTATTACTTTCCTTAAAATAGTGCAAGAAATGTCATATATATCTACACTGTCAGATGATTTAAGCTGTTTTACTATTCTTAGGACATGACTAGGAGACACCTCAGAAAAGGAAAACATACTTGTATTTGCTGGTGGTTTAGAGATATTTACTGAAAGGATCTGTGATGAGGTTATATTAGGTTTGATGATTGCATTTCCTACTTCTTGTACAGATTTAATAAAAAAATCATTGAATTTCTGGGGACTTACATTAATTATCTTGTTTCTTTCATGTTTAGCTACACTGTTAATTAGTTTCCATGCAGCTTTACACTTATTGGTGGAATTCTGAATGGTACTGAAATTGTGTGCTTTCTTGGCTTCTGCAATTGCTTTTTTATACTCATTTCTAGTTTTAACATAGGCTGATCTGGCATGGTCAGTCTTCAGATTTTTATATATATTGTGCAGGAGCATAACTTGGTTTTTAAGATTTGTTAATTGTATGGTGTACCATGGATTTTGCTTATTTTTACCCTTACTGCTATGGTCTTTGTTAGTTATTTTACATTTCTTTGTGGGAATACAGTCATTAAATTGTGTTATAAATGCTTTAAAAAACCTTTCAAATATTAGCTTTGGTGGCAAATCATTACATAAACTATAATGTGTGACACTGTATTGACCAAACCAATCTCTGTTTGTAAGGGACTGACAAAATCTGACAATTTTGTCATCTGTGACAGGTCTGGTGATCACCACCTTTGGGACATACATTTCAATATTACTCTTATCAGCACAAAATCTATTGACATAATTTAAAGATACAGGATCATGATCAGAGAATGGGAATACTGTTACTTCGCATGATGATTCTGTAGTTTCAAAATTTACAAATATATTATCAAGACAAGCTTCATCTCTTGTGGGTCTACTGTTGATAAAGTGTAAATTGTACTGTCTTAAAATATTTTTGAGCTCAGTGACACTATGTTTGGTTGTTGTTACATCAAAATCTGCATTCAGATCACCACCTATTACTACATCATAATGTGACCACTTTTTCTCACTAAATATCTCTAGCAGCATGTCCAGTTTTTCTAGAAATACACTAGTGATACCCTTAGGTGACCGGTACAAGGATATTACTATTAACCTAAACTTGTCAATAACTACTCCAGTAACCTCAAAATTCTTTTCGTCACATAAATAATCTAGATCCAACTTCAAACAACTGAGTGACAGGTTAATGTAGATTGCCACACCACCTCTAATATACAATTTTCTACTGTAATTATTTGCTAGATTATAGTTATCAAATTTAACTACAGAAAGTTCACTATCTCCAGCCCAGTGTTCACTCAAACAAAAAATATCAATGTTATTATTCAACCCAAAAGTGTTTACAATGAATTCTTTATCTTTTAGCCCTTGAATATTCAAATAGCAAATTTTAAGATCAAAATGGTCTTTTACTTTAGAATGAACATTTGGACTAGAGATACTGGTAACATTTACACTGCTTATTTCATGGGCCTCTTCACCTTGCTGTGTTCCACTAAAAAATCATTTAGTCGGAGAGGAGGCACTGTTTTCCGCTTACCCATAACACTTATTTCTTCCTCTGCTGGAGTTTTCTTCCTTCCTTTTGGTGACAATGCAGCTACTGTTGCCTCAGCTGTTTCATCTTCTAGTGCTGGTTGTGATGACTCCACTGGTGACAGCGATGCTTCAAGTGGTGTAGGCAGGGATGTATCTTCACCATGTGCTGTTGGTGCATACTTTTCTGTTGCCATTGGCAGCGAGCCAATTGCAGGAAGTGCAATTTTTTTGTCAGTGTTAACACTTGTTGTTTTAATTGCTTGCAAAATTTCTTTGGCCAACACTATCTTGCCTAGCTTGTTTCTGTGGAGCCCATGTCTTGTAAAATGTTCTCTGATAGAACTGCTTGCCTCAATAAAAGTTGCGTGTAGAAAACTGTTACAAATCTTTCGCAGTTTTCTGTTTGTTGCGACAATTTCCCTATTTACACATGAGTTTTCTACTAAGTCGTGTCTGTGGGGAATGCTTACGAAAAATACATTCGCTTGTGGCATTTTTATTAGTGATTCTCTCAATGCTCTTATAGCCAGGCTACTCTCGTTTTTATATACATCGTTGCCTCCACCAATTATGACACAGTTCACGCCACTTTTTACTGTAGTTTCACAGTTTTTCAATACTTCCTGCAAAGGAGCTCCAGGCTTTGAAATTCCTGTGACGTAATATTCTGACTGTATGTCGTGCATAATTTTTGCCAGACCCTTACCATGACTCGTTGACAGGATGTATATTTCTTCTTTTACCTTTATTGTTCGACTTTCTGCAGACTGCTCATGGAGTCAGCACAGATTAAACCACGTTCCACGGCAGAACGTTTAATAAAACAGAGGGTTCTATAAATCGCCATCAGCTCTGCCGTAAACACACTGCATGCCTCTGGCAGAGAATGGCATTCCGCCCCAACAGGAGACGTAAAAGCATATCCGGAGTGGCCCGCTGTTTTCGAGCCATCAGTGTAGAAGATAGAGGTTCCCTGAAACTCTTCTAGTACTGGGCGCACCAAACGCCGGAACCAACTACTGTATCTCCCCCCCCCCTCCCCTTGAATTTTGCGTCTTATATTTTGGGTGCAAGCTTAGGCTTGAGTACACACTCTAGACTACTAGACTAAATGACCTTTGAATAGAAACTGACTGATCTCTGTTATACGTGGTATACTTCAACCGACAAGCATTTCACTCTTTAGTCAGGTGTTTAATAAGTATTAAACTTTTACTCAATTTCTGTTCACTAAATCTGTTTGAACTCTGAGGCGGTTCATCCTACGGTGCAACAGAGCACTGAACCCCTAAGGAAATATTTGCCTCTGAGAAGACTTTACCGTATATAACGATGTTAAACTTTAAATAACCTACTGTCCCAAATTACATAATTATTTAGTAACAAACATAAACCTCCAAACCAAAGTTTGCAGTCAAGTTCGAAACTGGCCATCAGCTCGTCCAGGCCTGCTTCGGCCTTGAAAATCACATTCCAGTCAACGAGTTCTGTAGTGAGGGGCAGAGAAGGGAGCGTGGCATGGAGTGTCTCCCATCCTGAGCATTAGAACAACACTCCGTTATGTATCTGCCAAAGCCTCCACTTCCCCTCCTGCTGTGACACCTCGACAGTGTGCAGTTCTTCTTCCTCTCCAGTTCTACAGCCAACGCAAGACACAAAAAGCAGAATCCAAAACCAATTCACATCGACACTTCTGCAGCATTATAATGTGTGTTGTTGTCATTGATCCCTGCTACCAGTTAAGGTTTATAAACTTCAATAATAGGTAGAATCTATTTAGCATTGACAGCCAAGAGTGTTCTATTATTTGTTGCATTGGAGTTACCAACTCTGTAGCAGCTTTCACAGCTAGTTTAATTGTGAGGTTAATATGTGTGATAAAACAATGAAGTGGCTAAGGGAAACTAATTTCTCTTCCCTTTCACTTGAAGAAAAGCTTAGTAACAAGGACCTAGGAAGACCAACACCATATATCAAGTTAGTAAAAAAAATCTAATAATAAGAGTCAAGAAACTGCAAGAACTTTCAAACCAGACATTTAAGGGAAAGTAGATTGGGTAAGTGGTTGTGAAATTACAAACAAGTAGTACAGTTTCTGGGTCTGTTGTTCGCCAAAGAAAATTATGCTGCTGGATCACAAATGAGGAAGGAATGACATCCATAAAGAGTGGATCAGACTCAAGCTCAGAATGTTGAGCAGGTTGGGAGGACAAAAGGTGGCACCTCAGGCAACACCAGAGGGGCCTTGTTCTGCGACCTATGTTTCTTCTTCTTTTCTTTCTCTCTCGCAGGACGAGGGTGGCATGTCCCAGAGAGAGAACCAAGATCAACAAGATCTGGAACTGAGGACATTCGGGCAACATTATTACAGAGTGAGAGTCCATTGGCCTGCGAAGTAGAAGACCTCCGATGTGGTGAATGACGGGAAGAGGGGCCCTGAGAGGGGACACCTTCACCAGGAAGCACCAGAGAACGGGAGCATTTCTCTGGCTGGAACGAAGGATGGGTATGTGCAGAGGAAGGGGCGAGAGATCTGCAGGAGAGGGTACAGTAGGGTGGGGGTGGGATGAGGAAGGGGACGAGGCAAAGGTAGGCATCATTTGCACTGGATGCGGTGCTCGCATTTACAACAGGCCTCAGGCTATGTTAAACGTTCAAGATACTTGTACTCTTGTATTTTCTTCTCCTTCTTGTACACTGGGCAGTTCAGTGAATGCGAGGAATGATGTTGCTGGCAATTTACGCACACAGTGGGTGGTACACAAGAATTCCCCCTCATTGAGTGGATGTCTGCATTCACCACATAAAGGGGCTGCAGAATGGTGAGAGGACATATGCCCAAACCACATACTCTTGAAGCATCGCATAGGAGGTGGGATGTACGGCCTGACACTGCATCTACATATCATGAACTTCACCTTCTCTAGCAGTGCATCCCTCTCAAATGCCAACATAAATGTGCCTGTGTGCATTTAATTATCCTTGTTGTTGTTGTTGTTGTTGTTGTTGGAATTCCTGAGGGGACTAAACTGCTGGGTCATCAGTCCCCTAATTTTCCTTGGGGTCTCTCTGAACACTACAAACTAAGTGGACCCAGAGTTCCTCATCAGTTTGAAGGAGGAGGTCACGATGAAAAATTATTCCCTGAACCATGTTGAAAGACTGGTGAGGGGTTATAAGACACTGGAATGTCACCAAGACGTTCACAGGTGCAGAGCGGCAGATTCGACGGCAGAGAGAGTTTTTATGAGGAGAGAGCCAGAGCGCATGTTAATCATGGAGTCTACTTAACCAAACTTGTCCACAATCTGTTTTTAAAAAACAGCGGCTTGGTTGCAATGAACATTAATCCGTCTGTCCTGCTGCAGGCCAGGTAGTGTGGAAAGGGTTGCACCCCAAGCCGGCATGCCTGGCCTTCCTCCCAAGGGGTAGCCAGGGAGGGGAACGTCCACTTATCATAAGAAGCTACATTGAAATTACCTTCCCTGGCTTCAGAGACGGCCGTTGTATATCCATTTTCTAATTTCACACGTTTCATGGTGCGAAACGTCTGCCCTGGTACCACCCACTCCGATCAGTAGCTCACCCCATGGGCGCCAGCCAGCCACAGGAAAGGCCACTTGTCACAATGGCCATTGCCGGAAGTCCTGACACCCCAAGAGGACAGGTATTAACTCCTTCGCCTGCATGGGGAGGTTTCAGCTCTGGTAAATTTTATTTGTATGAGATACAAGGGCAACGGTTCAGTAGTTGGAGCAGTTCCTGATAGTCCCTTTCTTGTGTAAGGGGATGAAGAGACTTTGACCAGTCATCCGGCCACTCCCCTGTTTCCCATATTCTTTTATACAATGAATGCAGCGCATCACATTCCCGTCCCATTTCCTTTATCATTTCTCCAGATATACCCTCTACACCAGTGGCTCCATAATTCTTCAGATGTTGCATCGCATTCTTTATTTCACTGCGTAATATTGTAGGTTCCAAACTAAGTTGCTCAACTCCTTGATTGTCTGCACTTTTGTTAATTCAAGTGCACAGCTTTTCACAATACAGTTTCCACCTCATGTCTTTCTTGTCTCTGATAGGGTTATCCTTATCATCTACCAGCCACGTACAAGGATTAAATTCACTGGTGATGCTGCTGATTTTCTTGAAGAGATCATGCACCTAATTGTTAATATGATACTGTTCTATTTCATTACGGATATCATTAATGAAATGTGCTTTGTCTGTGCTACAAATCCATTGTATTGCTCTGCACAGGTTCTTGTATCTGTCTTGATCCCGAGTAGTGTGATACCAGTTTTCTGCAAATGGCTTCTCTCTTCAATTAGAGATACAGTCATGCAAAATGTGACAAACTTACATAGACACCAACAAATTCTTAAGAATTCAGACCACACCGTGCAGCAAGTTCTGCATAATTTCGACTGGCAGGACAGAAGTGATATGGCAGCACACATTTTTCTATTAGTACCTATCTATGTAGCGTATATCAAGTCCACTTTTGCTTCCTGTTTCACATGTTGACCAAATAAGAACTGGCTGGTACTCTTTGCCCCACCAGCATATGCACCTTTTATACCTACTGGAAACAAGGGACTTGGAAAAGTTGCCCTTGCTGTCATACAGAACCAGTGCACAGTGTATGTCCCTTGCCTTAAGCACTTGCTCCCACTGTGGAAAGCAGGATCATGATCAAGCAGTTATTTTGCAGTGCTGCAATTCTCAGCAGTCCATCTTGCAATGCCATTCACAGAATACTCATTTAAGGCCCTCTCACATTGCATTAAGCATACCCAGAGGCAGGCGGGCCAGGTGGCAGATTAGCTCTGTTGCCTGCTGACTAGCTGTTTATGCTAAGTTTCTTGGGATAGCTCATGTTTTATTAATCTGTTAAGCTCCCAGGTATGCTGCATGTGCTGATCAATCAGGAGAAAAAAATTTAAAAAATCATTCTCACACAACTTATAGATGCAGTCTTCTGCTTCATGATTAACTGAATATTATTTTGTTACTGAATATAGTTCTTGTGATATTTATGGATTTATTACTGTACTACAAGAAATCCAGAAATTTTGCACTGAAAAATAGAGGCTATGAATTTGCATTTGGTGCATGTTAGATCATATGTAACCGCAGATGAAATTTAGCTAAAATATTGAATTATTCTTTGAAGTTGGAAGGATGTTTATCACCAATCTCAAGATAATGGGTTGTATGTAAAGCACTTGCTCCTGATCCTACGCGTACTGAAAGCAGAAAGAAATTGTCATAAAATCCCTTATATCTCAAAGGATTGGAAGTATCGAAGCAAAATTTTATCAAATGATAATACACAAGGAAGAGATTATTTTGCCAAACGATTAATTTACTAACCTTGCATATGAAGTGCACTATTTGAACAACTACAGATTTCATTCAAAGTAGTAAAAAATACAGTTACATTATTCTGTTTCAACTTAAAACGCATAAAAGTGTTAGTGAGATGTATATTTGTAAACTCTGCTGTTTTGATAAAAGAAGTGGATTTTAGCACTGAAACAAAATCTCATCACTGAAACAAAATCTCATCACTGAAATGTTACACTGGATAAAGGAAAACAAGGAGTGTTGTGAAAATAGATAGCTTCTTGATATGAAATTACAGTGGAATTCGATACCCCAGTATCTTTTTAAATGAATGATACAGAACAAACTCATGAGACGATTTCATATGTATACTTTCAAATGTCTGAGAAGTAAGGAAAACCATTTAGAGTACATATCATACCACATTTTAGTTCCTGTCCCAACACAGAGTGAAGTGTAGTGTTGTAATTATTATTATTATTATCATCACAAACATCTTTTAGCTTGTCAAAATAATAATAAGTTTAGACCATGGTGGGTAGCTGACAGGACTCCAGCAAGTTAAACATTTTTGTATTTCCAAGACTGAGATACAGAAATAGATATTTTTGCTTGTTTTAAAACACATTTTTCAGTGTTAAAAATATACAGGGTATCAGATTCCACAGAAGTTTTAATATAATTACACATTTATATTCCCTACCGGTCTTTTCTTCTTCTTCTTCTTCTTTCTTCTTCTTCTTCTTCTTTTCCTTCACACAAACTTATTATTCACATCTTGTTCCCGACAACATAATTTCGCTTGTTTGAATGTTAAAATCAGCTACTTTTGCCAAAACATGGCAGAGTTAGCAAATATTATTCTCACTATGGCAGGGTGATCAGTCTCCCAGAATACTAAACTATTTAATAATACGGAGGGCAAGATAATTTGTACTTCATGAAAATGCACATAGAGGAAAAACAGCAATTTTCATTTCAACAGCTATTGATGGCCCTTAAAAAACCCACTACCTCATTCAATAAAATCTGTAGTTTGTTAAATATCACAATTCATATGAAAGTTTTGTGAATTAATCATACGACAAAATAATATCTTCTTAGGGTGCTACTGTTTAATGAAATCTTGCTTTGACACCTCCAATCATTTATGAGATATAAGGGATTTTACTGAAATTTCGTTCAGTTGTCTTAACTGACACACGGGAATCGGGAGCTAGTGTGTTACATACAACAATTATCTCATGATTGATGGTAGCAACATTCTTCCAACTTCAAAGAATAATTCAATATTTTAGTTATATTTCACCTGCAGCAACATATGACCTAACATGCACCAACACAAATTCATAGCAACCTCTATTTTTCAAAGCAAAATATTCAGATTTTTTGTAGGTTATACTCAATCCGTAAATATCTCAAGAACTATAATCACTAATAAAATATTAGACAGATCAACATGGAACTGAAGAATGCAGCTATAAGCTGTGTGAGAATAAAACTTTTTTACCAAATAGTTTCTTCACAATGGTCTGATAAATTATGCAGCTTGGCCATGTTGTGTGCCTTGGCATTCACCCATTCAAGCCAGCCTGCATCCTTCCATGCTTCCGTTTTGAGACAGATGGAATGATTTTTTGCCGGATTCCTAGTGTGCAAGCAACTGACGTGCATGCCATCCAAGAAACTTACGTTGAACAATATTCTGTGTGAAAGGCATTTAGTTCACTGTGTGACAAATGAGGCTCACATCGCACATCACAGCATTCAATTATAAAAACATGTGTTTCATGAACACAGCACTCTGCTTTAGTGCAACTTTAAGACAACTTATTCTTACAAGTGAATATTGCTAGGTACAACTTATAAGCTGACATTGGTTTGTCAGTGACTTTGCTCAATCTTGATACTCATGACTTGTTTCGCGACTGTTACTGAGAAAGTCCCTTGGGTATGCTTACAGCATACAATGGTCTACTAAGTGTACGTAGCCTTGCTTTAACCTGCAAGGGAGCTTGCAACCAACATTTAAGCTTTCATCTACTGCAATTCTGCATTGTCTTTTGCTAAAAGTTTCACAATAATCTGAATCTTTAGCAGTCACTGCAACTGCATGTTAACAGTGTAGTATATTATTTTGATTTTGTGGTGCTATTTTGTTCTTGTTAAAGGAAAACTGCTTATGAACTGCAAGAAGGAGACTTATAAACGAGTTGTTATGCAAGAGTGTTAACGAATTCTTATCTGAGACATTGCAAATTGATTCATGTTTACTGGAAAGAGAAGGCCTGGCAAACCACTATAGAATGGGCAACCAGTCCAGGAGAAGAAAAGAGCATGTCCTGTACCAGTGAATGGTTTAGGATATGAACGATTCAGTCACTTGCCAGATTGTGGGCTGAGAAAAAAAATGAATAAATAAATAGGATTTGTCTTCAGGGATACTTTACTGTTAACATGGAAATTGTGGGATTATTTTGGGCTTTGTAGAAGAGAAGGACTTGTTGCCACACATTTCAAGTGAAATAATGGAAAATACAACAAATTTTAAGGCCACAGAACAACACTGTAGTTTCTTTATTGTAGCACCCATGCAACTTTTTTATGCAATGTTACTTACAGGCATGAACCACAAACATTGCTGAGGTGGGGTGGGTAGCATACCTCAATGATACAGATAGCCGGAACATAGGAGCAACCACAGCAGAGGGAAATCTGTGGAGGCCAGACAAACGTGTGGTTCCCAAAGAGGGGCAGCAGCCTTTACAGTAGTTGCAGGAGCAACCGTCTGGACAATAGACTCAGCTGGCCTTGTAACAGACCACAAACCATTGCAATCAATATTTAGCATTTTCAAGTCTATTCCACAGTCTAATGTGCAAAAGCTGTAACACTGGGCTTGGTTTCTGTCCAATGAACAGAATGAGATTTTGCATCACCCCACATCCAAGCATGTGAACAGTGACACTCATTCTCATCTTCCTGCTGGTTCAGATGCGGAATTTGACTGTTCTGCTTCTTCTTGTTGCTTTGTAGACACTCAAGTGTCATATGTGCAAACTTTCCCCTTTATCATTCCCAAATTCCACATGCCACAGCCTCAGACCAGGCTTTTTGCATTTTGTTGCATTTCCTTGGCAATGGGTGGCTGCATTTGGCTCATCAAACTCAGAATGTTTAGGCTGATTATTATTATGTTCCTTGCACAATCTTACAGTCAATAAGGAAGTAATTTTGCTGCACATGGTCTAAGAATCTTCATGTTTGTTAATCCCCACTTCTTTGCAAAAGCCAGTGCACCATCTTCATCAAGGGCACTGGGGTTTTGCTTGCACAAAGCTGTTGCTTATCGTCATTGCAATGGAATTGCTAGGACAAACAAATTTAACAGATTACTGCTCAGTCCTACACTTATGCTAAAAATCAGGTGGCTTTGCCTCAAAAGTTTTTTGCCCAACTTAAATCTTAGAAAAAATTGCCTCTTGACTTTGAAGGTCCCTTCTGAAACACACGCATTGGCTCAGACACATTTAACGCATTCCCGATCCTTGTGCCTATGCATTTTGCTACAGCTCATTCTACAATTGGGCCATTCCGTGCCAAGTGGTCTAATATCGAGAAAAGTTCCCACATGACCCTCATGGATTTTGATGAAATTTGGTATGAACAATCACACATGTTCTCAATGAACACTGGTAAAGTTTCAGTTTCAAAAATTCAATACTTCCGGAGATACAGTCACTTGTTTAAGACCATAGCACAGCTTCCAATAGTGCGTTGTTGAATTTTCAGCAACTTTGAGATGATATATCTCTGGGAGTATTTGTATGAAAGAAACAAAACTTGGCCATCTTATACAACTTTTAGAGCTCTTTAAAGTAAAATATTAAGAAAAGGATTTCTGAGCAATTTTCATATAGAAAATTTGGGGCAAAGTTGGGCGAAAAAATTGCTGGTTAAAAAAAGTGCGAACTTTAGTTTTTTATATCTCCAGAAGTAATTGTGGGATGTACATGAAACTTTGCACACCATAACTCACCAACACAAGGTCTTAGAATATAAAGTTTCATTCTCCTATTGCTTCCCATTATTTCACAAATCTAGGGTAAAGTTGACAATTTTTCAAAAAGTGCTAAAAATGGGTATTTTCAGTTAAATTTTTCAAAAAAGTGTTTTCTCCAAATTCCTTTAGACTATGCTCATTAGAAAGAGCATATTCTAAACTATCTAGAAAAGTGGATTTGGTTTTGCAATGCAAGCATATAAGGCCCTAAAAAGTAGCATAATCCTAGAGGCACACTGGAAGTTTGAACCCATTTTCTGGCACTCAAATTATACCTAAAATTTTTTATTATGTCTAATAAATATTTGTTAATGCCTGGGATAAGTGAAATAAGAAGTATAAGAAGTCCTCATGAATAGGACGTAGCTCAAGTCCGAATAGAAAAAGAATAAAAATAGAAACAATGTTTTTTCTTAACTGTCCCCCCAATCCCACAACTCTCTCTCTCTCTCTCTCTCTCTCTCTCTCTCTCACACACACACACACACACACACACACACACACACACACACACACACACACACACAAAACTGAATTTAATTCATAAAATTTATTTCCATAATTATTATCTAATTATTAGTAGCCTGTGTAATGAACAAACACTACCTTACTTATGGAAAAGAAGTGTATAAATGAGTTGCTATGGTTTAACCACTGCTAGTTTCATTTCACCTGAGAAAACCAGCATCCCCATCGCCACAGGGGCAACAACAGCCACGGGTGGGTTCCTTTACCACAGGATATCCCAAGCGTGATAAGCATTTCTTTACACAGGTTCCCAAGCCTGATAATAAAATTATTGAAGTGTCTTGGGTAAAATTAGAAGCCACTCATAGATTGCTTAGTTTCCTCTAACCTATTTCAATTATTGATAGGGTATGGTGGTATAATTTCAATCATTTCGGACAAATGTAATTGTAACTGCAAACATACTGAGAAAAGAAATAATTTTAACTATGGCACTTGTTCTTGAATGTTTAATGAATATGTAACAAATATTAGACATACGTAAAAAATAGATG
Source organism: Locusta migratoria (assembly GCA_026315105.1). Taxonomy (NCBI): domain Eukaryota; kingdom Metazoa; phylum Arthropoda; class Insecta; order Orthoptera; family Acrididae; genus Locusta; species Locusta migratoria. Next base: position 285,848,914 of record CM048748.1, on the reverse strand, counting down.
AAGTCCACTTACCAGGCGAAGGAGCCTGGTAAGTGGACTTCATCTATTTTTTACGTATATTTTTCCTGTTAGGAATTTTTCCTCCATAATATTTGTATCACAAATATTAGACAATTACATATGTTGGTATGAACACAAAAAAGGGTTACAGAATTGAGAAAAATTGATATAAAATGTACCACGCTAGGTACAATTATGATCACTTCCTCGTACAATTTTGACCACTGACTTTTCCCAAATAAAAAGCACTTTTTCCTTCGGGCACCAGTTCATACTTCGCTGTACCAAACGTTGCACAATAACGAGTTTACAAGCACGTGGAAACTAGAACATTTATAAGAGCACGTTCAATGAAGTAGCTCCAACTACATCTTTACAGGGAAAAATTTATGTCTCCTTAACACAGAGTGTTGTATTCTTGGAAAAGACAGGAGGAGCTGTAGAAACCTGCTACACTGCAACGCCACACAAAGGCAAGTGCTAGCAACAATACGAGACTGAAAACTTATATTGATCGGAATTGTACCTATATCGAATTTGTACCACCTTACCCTATGCTACATTAATTTTCTGATGAATATCAAGAAGAATGGTGTATTGGCAGTCAGACAAATTTACTGATGGAGCTGGAATAACTGCACCTTAAAGGCCTTAAATGTTATCTGAAACACAAAGAGCTTGTTGTCCTAGTGGATTTTTTGGAAAATTATTCTTTTATTATTCAGGATGCTGTGCAAGGCTTCCACTGGAAAGCAACAATTCATCCATTTGTTATCTACTTTCATCAAAATGAGAAAGTGGAATCTTTAAGTTTCTGCATTATCAGTTCTTGTTTGTGGCATGACACTGGTACAGTCAACATTTTTATCAAGGAGCTCATTAAATATATAAAAGAACAGTTTGAACAGATATCTCACATTCATAATTTCAGTGAAGGCTCCAGTGCTCAATCTTACTTACCTAGAGCTGTTTCACTTCTTCTCTGAAAACATTAATGGAATCAAATTTATTTTTGTCAGTAAAGATGAAATTGGAGGGGAAAAAAGGAAAAAAAAATTGTCACAAGAAGTGAGGTTTAAACATGGACAAACTGTAGCAGGCACTAGAGAAAATCGTCACTTTTTACCTATTGATGAAACAATAATTCATGTCAGCAGAGTTTCAAATGATTGATCATCTTTTCTAGCTACAATAGGTCAGAGAACTAAAGAAGGCGTATTAATGTCTGCTCTCCAATCTGGACAATATGTTGCATGCATCTAAGAAAATTTTTGGTGGATTGGGAATATCTGTGTGACTTCCACTGAGCAAAGGAGTGCATTAATAAACTTTATGCACCCTCATGGTCCAGCAGATTCATTTTATTGACCACCAATAAGTGACAAGTGCTGGGTTCTATCACACCACATTATTGCAGTTATTCCAGCTCCGTCAGTAAATTCGTCTGGCCGGCAATACACCATTCCTGTTTACATTCATCAGGCTTGGAAAACCTGTGTAAAGAAACTCACCCATAGGTGTTGATGCTCGAGCATAGCTCCTATGGTGACGGAGACACTGGTTTTCTCAGGTGAAATGAATCTAGCAGTGTTAAACCAAAACAACTCATTTGTATACTTATTTTCCTTCAGTAAGCTGGTGGTGTTAATTAAAAATGCTACTAATAATTAGATAATGATTGTGCAAATAAATTTTATAATTTATATTCATTCTAAATTATAATTGTGTGTGTCTGTGTGTGTGTGTGAGAGAGAGAGAGAGAGAGAGAGAGAGAGAGAGAGAGAGAGAGAGAGAGAGAGAGTTGTGGGTTGGGGGGGGGGGGGGGGGACAGTTAAGAAATAACATTGTTTCTATTTTTATTCTTTTTCTATTCAGACTTGAGGTACGTCCTATTCATCAGGACTTCTTATTTCACTTATCTCATGCATTAACAAATATTTATTAGACATAATAAAAAATTTTAGGTATAATTTGAGTGCCAGAAAAATGGGTTCAAACTTCCAGTGTGCCTCTAGGATTATGCTACTTTTTAGGGCCTTATATGCTTGCATTGCAAAACCAAATCCACTTTTCTAGATAGTTTAGAATATGCTCTTTCTAATGAGCATAGTCTAAAGGAATTTGGAGAAAACACTTTTTTGAAAAATTTGACTGAAAATACCCATTTTTAGCACTTTTTGAAAAATTGTCAACTTTACCCTAGATTTGTGAAATAATGGGAAGCAATAGGAGAATGAAATTTTATATTCTAAGACCTTATGTTGGTGAGTTATGGTGTACAAAGTTTCATGTACATCCCACAATTACTTCTGGAGATATAAAAAACTAAAGTTCGCACTTTTTTTAACCAGCAATTTTTTCGCCCAACTTTGCCCTAAATTTTCTGTATCAAAATTTCTCAGAAATCCTGTTATTGGTATTTTACTTTAAAGAGCTCTAAAAGTTGTATAAGATGGCCAAGTTTTGTTTCTTTCATGCAAATACTCCCAGAGATATATCATCTCAAAGTTGCTGAAAATTCAACGACGCACTATTGGAAGCTGTGCTATGGTCTTAAACAAGTGACTGTATCTCCGGAAGTATTGATTTTTTTGAACTGAAACATTACCAGTGTTCATTGAGACCATGTGTGAATGTTCATACAAAATTTCATCAAAATCCATGAGGGTCATGTGGGAGCCTCTAGACCACTTGGCATGGAATGACCCAATTCAGACATTGTTATTTGACATGTTGTCTGGGAGGCGATCAAAATATTTTTAATTAAGTAGACAATGTGTATAGTCTTGACAATAAAGTTATTAACAATGATGACCAGTTTCAACTCATTCCTTAGTCATCTTCAGATCAGTTTTCTTGTTTGTCAATAGTTGTATCTGCCATCTGCTAGTGACAAACAAGAAAACTGATCCGAGGACGACTCAGGAATGGGTTGAAACTGGTCATAATTGTTAATAAATTTGGGATCAAGACTATAGACATTTTCTGCTTAATCAAAAATTCAGACATTGTCCACAATATTTTGTTTGGATGTGATGCCATCATTCATCATCTCCACACTGGCATTCGTTAAACATGCCAACTCTCGTAGCTAGTGAAGCTTCACCTGCGTATAAGGAGAGGGTTCCCAACTCATCTAGGATTGTGTCAACTCGTCTAGTGTCAACACTATGGGATTATACTGCTACTCACCATGTGCTACAAAATACCATGAAAAAACTTTAATTTGTAATTCACAAGTTGTCAAGTAAAGTATCTGCTGGCTATTTTTATCAATGACTATTCATGCTTTTGATTTCTGCCAGGCTTCCCTGTGTGCCCATTGTTTATTACATACTTACTACATACCACCATCTATGGCATTTGTGTTCTCTTGCGCCCAGAAAACATGCGAGTATGGTTTGCTTCACTAATTATGGCTGGTATCAAAGCACAAATAATTTTTCTGTTCAATACAGAAAACCCAAGAAAATCGAGGAGGATATTTTTGAAACAGTTGTCTTAACAAATGATAAAAGCTAAGTTACTTACAATATCTCACTTTCCAAATTATCTCAAAATATATTGTCGTGTTGAAATGGAAGCAGGCTTCACTTCGAAGGCAAGGCTGTCAACTAAACACAGCACTTATACTGAAAGCAGGTTTATTGTGAACTGGAACATAGACGCAGCACTGACTGCCTCTCGGCAGAGTGCTCTGCTATTTATACACAGACAGAATGTGCCAGAAATTAGAAGAATAGTTAACATAAGAAACATGTAGAAATTACAAGTGAATATAAGAAACCGGCGACCTTCAGCACCACAATCTGTATGCTATCCATTGTGCCACGCTGGCGGTCAGAAAACTTGTGGTCTTGCGGCAACATTTGGCATTTCAGAAATTGGAAGAACATGAAAAGAGCCTCCAAACAAAAAGAATAGTCACTGCATTATGTGCTGCAGGAAAAAGAATGTCATCAAACTTTGTTGTACTCCAAGTAAGATGTTTATACAAAAAGAGCATTAATCCATTGAGAGAAAAGTGTGTATGTAACATAGTGAATGAGTAAATCTGTCTATACACAATAAAAGTATCATCATGTATAATGAATACCACCCGAATTAACCACAGAAACTTCTGAAGTGCGGTGGCTTTCGTTTCACAACTCTACAGGTAAACATACCATAGGTGAAGCCACAGCAGAGGAGTATATGTGGAGATTCCAGACCAAAGTGTCAACAAGACAGATTTCAATAAACACTTAACACATATGAAACTTCCTGGCAGATTAAAATTGTGTGCCGGAACCGGGATTCGAACCTGGGACCTTTGCCTTTCGCGGGCAAGTGCACTACCGACTGTGCTATCCCGACACGACTCACGATGCCGCCTCACAACTTTACTTCCGCCAGTACCTCGCCTCCTACTTTCCAAACTTCACAGAAGCTCTCCTGCGAACCATGCAAGACTAGCACTCCTGGAAGAAAGGATATGGTGGAGGCATGGCTTAGCCACAGCCTAAGGGATGTTTCACTTAACACGTACTTTCAACTCTATATAGATATCAAGAGTCTAAGATGTAAAATCTTAAGATTATACCTCAAATTTTACTGCCCATATTTAAAAAAATAACATTTTATCATTTTCTGGCAAGCATCTTCATGTGTTCTATGTTAACTGAGGTGCTTTTTGTCCATAGTGCTGATGTTACTGAAGATCGGCACTACTTGAAAGATATTTCATTATCTCTAAGCACTGTCAATGTTACATTGCAACTGGACTTAAAGTATTACTGTACACATTTGTTACAGGTAATAGTTACAACTGTGTGAGAACCTACCTTCCCCCCCCCCCCCCACACTGCTCTATTCCCTAGGCAGTCATAAAGGCATACCTCCAGCAACTCCCCACTACCACTGGGGAATAACCAGTTTATTGTGGAAAAACTGTAGCTGCTACCTTACAACAATGAGTTGCATGTTTTCAAAAGTGTTAAAATGTTGTTGGATTCATGTTTACCATTAGAAAAATTTCCCACAATTCTATAAAAAAATTATTAAGCTGTCAATAATATCCATAATGATTTAGATATATTAATCAGATATTTAAATAAGCAAAATGTGTTTACCCAGGGCTTAGCATTGATGTGAGGAGAACATTCGATTTCCATTTTTCTCCACCAAAACTTTTGTAGATCCTGGCAGCAACATATCCAGCAGGAGTCCCAAAGCACACATACAGTACCATTGCACATGTCATAAGAGCTCCACGATTAGCAGGAGAGAGAAAGCCAAGGCACGCAAATGCTGAAATAAAGATACATTACTTTTAATAATTACTCCCCAATGCCACACTGAAATTAAAATACCCTAAAAGTGTGTGTTTTGAACAGAACTGAACCTTAATTTTTTCCATTGTTTTCAGTGATTCTTCCATGAATGTTTTACTTCTGTAAGATAAAAAAAAAACTTGCCTTCAGTTCCTAAAATCAAGGTTTATTGGTGCACAATGCATTTTGACCCTTGAGGGCTCATCTTCAGGTTCCTCTATGTATCTTACATGTATTTAAAGAACTAGGCCTGTTAAGACCAACTATGGATGGTAACAATATAAAAAACTTTAAACATGATTAAGGAGCTTGAACAATGAACTTACTTATTAACAGTGGTGCACAAACAAGTCTGGTGCAGCACGAGATTGTGCAATGTCTGCAGCATACTTGCAGGGATAAACAATTATCTTGAAAGTGTTTGTGATGATGTCTGTTTATATCTGCAAGTATGCTGCAGGGTAGATAATGCTCATACCTCATGCTGCACAAGACTTGTTTGTGCACCACTGTTAATACATGAGTTAATTGTTCAATCCCTTTAATGATGTGAAATGTATTTGAAATCTGTCATATTGATACACGCCCCATTTCGGCCTTAACAAGTCCAGTTCTTTAAATATATGTAAAGATACATAGATGTACCTGAAGATAAGCCCTCAGTACTTCATCAGTGCTCTAAATGCATAGTGCACTAATAAAACACGATTTTAATGACTGGAGGCAAGTTCATTTTATTTTACAGACTTTAACCTTCTAATAAAAATTAAACTTTTCATCTAAACCTATATTTGCAAACAATGAGAAATAATATGTAACAAACCTTTCTGAAAAAATATTATACTTCAAAAGCTGACACATTAAGTACCATTTGTATGAAGTGACAGACCTTACAATGCTCAAACTGTGTGAGAAGAAACAGGTCCATAACCCTTTCATGTTCTTGCATCAACATCCGTACTCTGCAAGCCACCTAACAGTGTATGGAGGAGGGTACTTTGTGTACCACTGTCACTTCATCCTCTTCCTATTCTGTATTCTGGTCCGTATGACTTGCAGGAAAAACAAAAAGAGTGCAGGTATGTGTCCACATTGGCCCTAATATCTTTAATTTTATCCTTGTGGTCTTTATGCGAGATATACCTACGATGCAGTAACACACTGGTTGAGTGTTCTTCAAGAAATGTGTGCTGTGTGAACTTTGAGAGAAGCTCATATCGTAATGCTGAACATCTCTCCAGCAGCATCTGCCACTGGAGTTTTCCAATCATCTCTATGACATTTCCGTGCATACTAATGAAACATTAATGAAGCATGTTTCTCTCCTTTCAATCTATCCTATCTCCTCTATTGATCCTATCGTGTAGGTATCTCACACTGATGGACAATATTCAAGAATTAATCTCCATGCCCAAAATTGCCTGGGTATTTATTTGTTCCAATCTATGTTAATTCTCTTCCTCCTCCCTACCTCCCCCCTTTCCCCAGGATGTGTACAGGTTTGACAAGGGAAAAATCCAAGGAGTAACCAAACAGTCTCCAATATATATCAACAGCAATATAAAAACACAATTTTTTTACAGTCTTTTTAAAACAAATTACTCCTCAAAATACGTGTGAAATACATATGTTGTACAGTAGTCAAAAAGAGTCCTCAGACACACTCATGAGTTTCATCTGCAGGCCACAGTTGAAAACAATAACAAGGAGGAATCTCACTCAAAATGGAGTGTTCTGCACCTGTGCATATAAACCATCTCTACTGCACATTCACAGATCCAAGGCAGAAAAGAACAGGTGTTATTTCTCCACAGTGGAACAGTCTTGTGAATTCTTAGTGTCACTCAATCCACTGCTATGTTACATGCTATCTACATGTGATTTGTATAAATTTGTGTCAGGATGATTATCTGAACTACTCGGAAATGTGCTCAGGTTGAGTGGCACGAGATGGTATTGCTGTTCATTTTGCATTCCCAATAAATTGCAAAAAGAGAGAGAAAGTAAATACAAAATATCAACTCCGTCAACATGTCTTGGAAGCCACACAGTTTTTGCCTTACGAGAATATAGGAGTTCCTGAATAGTATTTTTATCGAATGAGTTCAAAGGTGTGCCTGGAATTTTTTTGACAACTAACTAGTTTCTAAGGAGTATAAGGAGGCTGTACGTGCCCTGTTCCCCCCACTATCTACCCAACTCCTCCCACCTCTCCCCCGTAGGGCCACCTCATCTCTCTCTCTCTCTCTCTCTCTCTCTCTCTCTCTCTCTCTCTCTCTCTCTCTCTCTCTCTCTCCACACACACACACACACACGGTACTTTCTCCCAAGCACCATACAATGGCTTGCAAAGAACAATAACCTTCTTCATGAAAACATACATACATACATACATACATACATACATACATGTGCCCACTATAATAGTGATCAATCAAATGGTACAAAAGACTACTGTAATATACTCTCCTCTGCCAAGTACAATCATAACATGTTATGACTCTTGTTAGGTGGCCGAGTTCTTATGCTATACCCAACTAAATGTTATTTTTCAAAACTCTCTTTCTGGAAGAAAGGAACCCTATACCCTTTTCTGTGCACTTGACAAGGTATAAGCAAAATTTTATCATGACCAGTTGTGTAGTTAAAACTAGAAAGCATAACAAACAAACTCCCATTCACTAATATACAGGGTGTACATAAAGTCCGGAAAGACTTTCAATTATTTATTGCAACGAGAACCAAACATTGTACAGATATCAAACATATGTCAGTTTGAAAAGAAACCCTGAATATACCGCAAGAGCGTAGGTTGGTAATTTGCTGATAGCACTAGTCTAAAACATAGCAACAACTGAATGGAAATGAGGACTTATCCGTGTGGACACATTAAAGATTTGGTGAGGGTACTGCCTCTACCGCATGATGTAGCAGAGCTCCAGGAGAGGAAAGTGACTGCCACAGACAATGCCATGCTGGGATGGGTATGCAAGAATTCGATCACCGTATGACATCTGCTGGATCACTCATGGTTCACAACCTGAATATTTGTAAAAAAATTTAAGAGTTTCTCTTCAAACTGCAATATGTGTAACATCTATACAATGTTTAGTTCTTGTACAATAAATAATTGAAAGTGTTCCCAGACTTCATGTACATTCTGTATTTTTAATCAGGATTGGTTGAACAAGTGTTCTGTAAGCAACTTCCTTTGTTGATGAACTGCACTTCCTGGGGATTTTTCCAATGAATCAAGGCTGGAATCTGCATTACCCATGACTAATTTTAAGGTGATGTTCAAATTCAAATTGCTCCTTACATCTATATTTTATGGAATTAACTGCTAACTCCTTTGTAATTTTTTAATCAATATTGAAGGTCTCTCTTTATGTATTCACAGTATGTTATATTTGTTTACACCAAAAAATCAATTAAAACTCCCTGCACCAATCGTCAATATGCTGCAGATTCTGTTGCATTTCACAACAATTTTCCAGCATTGTGACTTGTTGATGTAATAGAGCATTAGCTGTAAAAAGTCTAGTTGAACTTCAGATGTTATCTATTGGGTTATTTACATATATAAAAGCGAAGATCCTATATCACTCTCTTTGCATAAACTGGAAAGTATGGTCGCCTTGTCACCTAGTCATAGTGCATGTGTTTATACATCTGACAAATGACATATATAAAAAATAGAAAACGGATGACTTACCCAAGGACAGGGTGGTCGACAGACACAAATAAAATCACTTGTGTCTGTCAACCACCCTGTCCTTGGGTAAGTCATCTGTTTTCTATTTTTTATATTTGTTTATCCTACCAGGAAAGTTTCCTTCTATAATTGACAAATGACAGTGTGATAAGTTGCACTACATTTCCTGATTTCATCACAAGATAATCAAATAGTCCAAATTTAAGGAAATTTAATGTGATAAGGTCAGATACTGTGTGCGAAATCCTGTTTGTACAGGGGTATAAAATACACATACAGATACTTTGCAAGAGGCTGCCCTAGCCCCAGAGAAGATGCTGAATGTGTATAAATTCTTAATATATTGTTGCAATAACAGTCTGTTTTGTTACTATTGTGACTGGAGTTCCCACATAAACGTGAACCAGAAATGTATGCAGAAGGGGCAAATAAGCCCAGTAAGAGTTATAATATTACAAACCTGCCTTTTCTGAGTATGTCATGTATTAGAAGAACAGCTTCACAGCAACCTCAAAAGTCTCAAGGCATGCAGCTACTCCAAACATACAAACAAAGCCTGATCTGTTTTAAAGGTATTTGCTGGTTATTGGGAACCGACTACTGGGGCTCAGACTTCTGAAGGATGTGGTGTGACCATGGAAATTTTGTGACCACCACAAATTCTAAATCAGTAAAAGTCCATTTTCCATGTTTGGTGATGTATTAATCTATACTCTTTTCTACTGAAAAGTCTTGTTAGTCTGTACCCTTAGGAGATGAACGTCTACATATAAATAAATATCAGACTTCTTTGAAGTTCAATAGATTGGTTAATTTGTGGAGGATAATGTTATGAGAATACTTCTTCCAACTAAATGAATGAAGAACAACTCAATCCTTGTAGTTTACCTACAATAAAGGTTTATTGATTCCCTTTCAAACTACTATAGATAAGTTGTCACAATTATGGTCGAAGTAAACTGCAACCATTTACATGTTCAAATAAGAGACAATTGACTAACAATATAATACATAGATATTACATTTCCCAAAAAGAAAAGAAAAAAATTATCAATCAGGAAGTCAAATTATGAATGGAAATCTATTTGATTACTGTGAGAGCTGCATCCTCTTTTAACAGGTTGCAGAAATCTCTCATCGAATGGCACTAGCTTTTTTTACTATGGGTAAAGTGATAGTAGAAAGTGTTTAAGTCTAAAGAATTAGAAAAGAATTAAGAATCTGTCATACTAAAAGGGAAAGCAAAATATTAAAGCAGATGACTTGAAGCCTGACCGGCATCACGCTGCATAATCAGCAAAGAGTCCGATTCCTCTGAGGGTTCAAGTTAAGGTTTTACTATGTTGACATTATACAATCCATTATCAACACTCATTTTAGATCTTTCAAATATAATTTGAGGAACCGAGTGAATACTTCGCACCATTAGTGGAGTGGGGAAAAAAAAAAAAAAAAAAAAAAAAAATGGAAGCAAAGTTGAATGTTCATGCATAGCTTTCTTCAGAATCAATCAATGAAAGTATTTAAAACCACAAATGAAAGAACTTGATCTGCTGAGTGGTTTTAGGTAAAAAAGAACTGCATACCTTAATCAGAACTGAAGATATCTTAAAATAAACTGATTAAAATATGCAATGCAAGGACAGAAGGATACCACATATGAATAAAAATAAAGGAAGGAGAGACTTAAGTTAATTGTGATACTTGATGATCAAATCTGCAAATGAATACCTTTTTTCTAAAGCAATAATAAAGGAAATTGGTTTGATAGAACGGCCTGACCGACTGACTTTAGTTTACAGCGAGGACATCTCCATAAGGAATATACAGAAGGAAATCATGTTTGAGTATAGAAAAAGGAAGGCGAGAGTTATGTAAATTCTGGTACTTGATGACAAACCTGTGGCTGAATACCTTTCGTTTAAAACAAAACTGAAGGAAATTGGCCGGGTAGTTTGGTCTGGCGGACTGACTAATTTTTGTAAATTCTTATAATATATAAGATAATGCTTTTGGATGCAGTGTGTCAACTATTTTGATAGGGCTACCATATTCCTGGAAAAACTATTACTTGTTTATTAGGGGTTTTAAGGGGACTAAACGTTGAGGTCATCAGTCCCATGTTCCCTACTGAGATCGAAAAGCTAAGGGATGAACAAAATAAAATTAACACTCAGCCCTGGATGTAATGAGTGGCATCATAAGCTAAAATACCGGAGACAACACAAAACCAGGATTACATATAAGAGAAGGCAGGGAAAACCACCAGCCGAAAGCTGGCCGAACCAAATAAAATTAGAAAACAAAATCCAGAGTGGATGTAAGCCTCAAAAGTCAGGCTAAACTTCATATCACTAGATGGCTTGAAAAAAAAAAAAACAGCTGTGTGGATAAAACTTAGGGTACTATCAGCCATGGAGGCATCATCACCAAGGGAGTGCAGTAGGCAGATTATGAGACTGGCACAATGAGGCTAAAAGGGTCCAGTCCAGCAGGATGTGGACTACTGTCATGAAAGCACCACAGCGACATTTGGGTGCGTACTCATAATGGAGCAAATGGGCCATGTGTGAGGCATGTATGGCCAATACGTAGGCAGCAGAGGATAACCGGGTCCCTATGAGACAGCCTGAGGGGGACTTCCTTGTGGCCATCAAAGGCTTGATCACACAGTTTATTTGGCGTACTCAAGGTAGACCAATCTGAATTCCAAGCCACGATACCTTATGGTGCTAACTCAAATGGATATGCATTTCTGGGATACCAATATCCAGGGGCTGGGAGATGGTGGCCTGCTTGGACAGATATTCGATTTACTCATTTGCCCAGGATGCCGACATGGCCTGGGGTCCAAAAAAAGTCTACCGAACAATTGGCAAGGGTGAAGATGGAGTTGTGAATTGATCACACCAAAGGATGGCGAGAAAAACACTAGTCAAGGGCTTCTAGGCCACTCAGGGAGTCCCTACAGATGACAAACGACTTCCTGGGGCATGCTTGGAAGTGTTCAAGAACACGAGATAGTGCGATCAGCTCCACGATGGAAATGCTAGAGCCAGGAGGCAGGGACCACAGTTCAACATCGTCATCATGAACAGACGCATACTCAACAAGGTCATCTACCAGGAACCATTAGTATAAACGACTCCTGCACCATGGAAAATACTGAGAATGGCCAGAAGTTAACACCTGAATCATGCGACAATTCCAGATGGAGCTCAAGTGGGGGATGAACCAAGGAGATGTATGGGAGATAGTGGGAGGGAGAGGTAGGGACTCGAGCAATGGAAGGAGGGTATGAACTCAGACCGTGATTGGAAAAGGATCCCAGCTTCAGTAAGGAGGCTCATCACTGGACTCCTAAGGAAGGACACCACTGTGTAGGATTGGGTCGAGGATTCAAAACACAGAAGGTGCTGTTGAATAATACACCGGGCGACCGTAGTCAAGGCCGGATTGGATGGGGGCTTTATACAGCTGCAGAAGAATGGATGGGCAGCTCCCCAAACAGTGCAGCTGAGGAAATGAGGGATGTTCCAATACTGCCAGCATTTTAGTTTAAGCCTACAGAGGTGGTGTAACCAGGTGAGCCTGCCATCAAAAAAGCGATGTGTTTCCTCCTTGCAAAAGAGTTCATTCGCTAAATAGAGATCTAGGTCAACTGCCCTACAGCAACAGAAATGAATAACTCTTACTTTTGCAGCAGAGAACTGGAAGCCATGCCTTTGTGATGGCTCCCTGCAGCCGCCCATCAGTAAAGCCGATGTTAGCGGAACTGATATATACGCAGAAGTCATCAGCGAATGAGGAGAATGTGACCTCGACTGCTACAGCAAGACTATTGATGGTGATCAGAAAGAGGGAACTGCTGAGAACATAGCCCTGAGGACACCATTCTTCCGAACATGGGATGATTTGAGAGTGGTACCAACCTTAACCCTAAAGGAGTGAAGAGACAGTATGTTTCGGATGAAAATCTGTAGTGAACCTCAGAATACCCGTTCAAACTGTGTTGCAAGTATATGATGTGTCAGGTAGTATCAAAAACATTTCAGAGGTTGAAGAAGAAAGTGATGAGGTGCTCATGCCGAGCGAAGACAGTACAATTGGCAAACTCTAGAGATACTAAATTGTCAAGAGCAGAACAGCCCTGTTGTGAGTCCAGATGACCCCGAGCTTCGAGGAGCCATACAGCCCGTCGACTCGCCATGCATTGAAAGAGTTTGTCTGATAGGGCAGTAACTATCAACCATTATCAGATCTGATGATGATACTATCGTGCCTTTGTGACGGAAACACACCCTCTTCCCAAATACGGTTGAACAAGGTGAGTAGTTTACAGCAAAAGTCAGCCAAGAGACGTCGAAGGAATTGGCCATGTACACAATTTGGACCTGGATAAATGTTAGGGCATGCAGCAAGATTACTCTGGAACTCCCACTCACTAAATGGGGCGTTTTACTTCTGCCTACGACATGTGACCCATTCCTTGAGGGTGCAGAATTCTGAGCTGCAAGCAGCTGTCGCCGAACTGTAATCATAATGCTCAGCAATAACAGTTGCATTGATGCAGAGGGTACCCTGGATGTAGAGACGTGGGATTCCCACAGGTGGGCGAAAGCCGGAAAGTCGCTGGACTTTTGACCATACCTCAAAAGGGAACGCGAACTTCCAATGGTGGCAACATATTTCTCCCAACAGTCCTGCTTACTCTGCTGGATCAACCACTGGGCTTGGAGCAGGAGCTGTTTTAAAGCAATTAAATGCTTTATGGAAAGATGACATCAGTGACACTGTAGTGCATGCCAACGCTCCCGGATAGCCTCTTTTACCGCCAGTCAACCAATGAACTGACTTACACTGGAGAGAAGCAGCAGTATATGGGACCGTTGCCTCAGCAGCAGAAACTATGGCTGCTGTGACTTGATGAACCAGCATGTCAATATCAGCTGGAATCATAGCTGGAATGCAGCGGCGAAGGTGTAAGTCGGCCAATTAGCCCTGCTGGGAGCCCAGTCAACAATGTCTGAGGAGAGGGCCTGCACGCTGCCGTGCCACATCACAAAGAGCAGGATGCGATCGTGCAGTTCACTGGCTGGCCAATGGCGCTCAACCCACTGCCTCACATCGGCCAGCTAGTGAGCTACGCATTCGCAACCTAATCTGTGTGATGTGGCACAGCAGCGTGCAGGCCCTCTCTTCAGACGGTGTTGGTCCAGTGGGACATGTGATTTGGAGGTTGAAACTCAAAGAGAAAATAACAGGTGGGGAAGTGGTTGCTTCCACAAAGGTCACCATGGTCTCCCCCCCCCCCCACCTGAGGTCCTGTATTGAGAAGGCATAAGTCCAAGTGTGCTAGTAAATCTCAATGTCTCTACCACGGCCTAAGGTCGGAGTGTCACCACCCCACAAGGGGTTATGGGTACTGAAATGCTCCAGGGGGAGGAATGGTGAGGGAAGTTGGGTGACCAAGGCAGCAAGTGCCGTGGAATGCACTACCTCATCTGGGGGAAGGTATACAGAGCAGATAGCAACTGCCCGGATTCTCACAGCCACTGCCTCTAGAGTTGTGTGAAGTGCACTGGAAACAGTGGTGAGGACGTAAAAGGCAGGCTCCACCAGACACCCTGTCACGGCCTGCACAGTTTTTGTAATAACCCCAATAGCAAGGGTATGCAGGGCAGGAAACTTTTCCTGTAGGGTTAGACAAATGACTGAGAAGTGGCACAGCTGTTGATTAACTTGCCTAAGTGATGGAAGAAACAGCTATAATTCCACTGAATGATGACATTTTTAGTGTGCCAGGGAGATACCAAAGGACCCAGAAGGCAATTTATTTTTCAGCAGTCACAACTGGTTGGGAGGTAGCTGGGTCGATCACCATCGAATCTGAGGGTGTAGTGAGATCTAGGTCCTGAGTGGATGCTACATGCTCCATGTCAGCCTCAGACACAGAGGTGGACTCACTCTCCTCCTCCTTTTCCTTCTACTTTTCAGAACAGTCGGTTTCACAAACTGGATGAGCTTCTCTGACTCCATCTCATGGACTGAGGACACCTGATGCTCAGTCAGTGGCACTTTCAGTCACTGGCTGGTGTCAACATGGGCACAATCCATGGAAGGAAGAGATCCAAGCGATTCCAGCGAAGCCAGAGGAGGCTGGCACTTCTCTAGCTCAGAAGTGGAGATCAGTGTCCTGAATGGGAGGGGGGTTGTTGCTCCCAAAGGTGGTGGAGTAGGAGCAAGCCTCAACGTAAGGACAGTCCAGGGTCTTGAAGTCCATTATCCTTCTCTCTTTATGGAGTGTGGTGCATTTCAGTGAGCAAAGAGGATGGTGTTGGCCACAGTTAATGCATACTGAAGGGGGGGGGGAGTAACCTGAAGATGGCATTATGGCTGAAATGGCCATAGTTTAAATAAGTATTATAACAGTGAACTGGTTAAAATACATTTCCTAGTATGTATTTATTTCTGACGAAGGCCATGCCTGAAAATTTAAGTGGTGTGATTTTGATTACGTAGATGGGCATACGATTAGCGAGACTGAACAGTTCAAATTCCTAGGCATTCAGAGAGATTTATCTATAGTGGAAAGCCCATGTTCAGAATCTTGTTCAAAAACTAAAAGCTATGTTGTGTAGCATTAGAACATACTAATCCATCGTGAAAACTAGTTTTATTTATTTTCATTCACCTATGATATATGGTATTATTTTCTGGGGAAGTGTTTTGATTCAAAATGATAATTTTGGCTCAGAAATGAGCAGTCTGAGCAAAATGTAGTGTAAGCTAGTGAACCTCTTGTCATCCCCTGTTCAGCAGCCTGGGGATTCTTACATTGGCTTCTCAATGCATATTTTCCTTCACGTTTATTGTGAACATCAGAAGCTTATTCCAATAAGGTAACAGCCTTCGGCCAGTTTATACTAAGCAGAATACTGATCTAAATTTGGATCATACCTCCTTGACTCTTGTCTAGTAAGGCATACAGTATTCTGCTGCATCTAGTTTTAATTAGTTGCCACAAGAATTAAAAAATCTTAGCAGTAATCGCTGCATCTTCAAGTCCAAACAGAAAAGTTTTCTAAATTTGTCAAATAACTCTTGGAAAATTAAAAAGAACTAGGCTAATTCCTGTGTTATGTTGCAGATTTTGTTTACTTAAACTCATTGTCACCTGTATAGGATTCAAACATGTTTCATTTTATCTAGTATTCTAATACATTACAATTTTATGGACAGACTCGTACCATAGCCATGGCAACTTGCAACTCAATTGGGTCATACGGTACACTATACATAAAGTAAAACTGAACCTGGCATTTCAATACTACCACTTTGCTTGAAATCTGAAAGTTTTTCCATCCTCCAAGTATTTAATTCATATTTAGGAGGTAATGAAACACAGTCATACACTTCAGACAGTAATTTGTTAATAATAATATGTAGATAGAGAACAACTCACTGTAAAGATAAACATTGAGCTGCCAACAGACACAAATAAAAGACACACACACACACACACACACACACACACACACACACACACACACAATTCTAAATTTTCGGTCGCAGCCTGACTGTGTTGAGCAGTCAGAATTGGCTGATGTGTGTGGATGAGAGTGCCCGAGTGATTGTGTGGATGGGTGTTCTCTGTCTGAGGAAGGCCACGGCTGAAAATTTAGAATTGTGTGTGTGTTTGTGTGTCTTATTTGTGTGTGTCAGCGGTTCAATTTTTGTCTTTACAGTGAGTTGTTCCCTATTTACATATCATTATTAACATTCCTTACTGGACCTTCCATTGTTGTTATTCAGACAGTAATTTCCTGTTCAACATCTATTTCACCTTCCAAAATCTCAGACACTTATTTCCACACCCTACAGAACTGAAAACCGAATACAATTGTTAATTTAGTCATCATGCTACGTCAGAACAAAAGATTCTCTTTTTCCTCTCTCACTGCAGACATGATTAAAGTTCTTCACGACAGTTCACTTTTCCATCTCTGTGGGTAATCTATTATTACTTTAGCACTTTTAGTATTTCTACAGTGTACCAATGCAATAAACATCTCTAAAATGAATAATTATACAATATATTGACGTTTATATTTTTTAAACAGTGTCCAGTGAAGGACTCCCTGATTACAAAATTAAATATCTCTAAAATGAAGACTGATAGACCAGTGCATCTAAAAGCAGTTTTATTGTGAAAACTGTAAGAATGTTATACAAAAGATCAGAAAAAGTTCAAAATGCTGATAACAGATGGTGCTGTATGCAATGCTGCTCACTGAGCATCAATGTGCTTAATAAAACTCATCCGTGGCAAGTCATATTTGCAATCACATCGCCATCTTTTTGAAATGTCCACTGCCCACAGTATGGAGGTGGTGCAAAAAAGCAATTAAAATTGCCACCACATCTTTAAGTGTATCAATGGAAATGGAAACAGATGCCTCACAGATCACCCATTCAGGCTCATCCAGCACTGTGGGATGATTTTTGTAGACAGTGTATTTCAATGTGCACCACGGAAAGTAACCACAATGAGTCAGATCGGGTGACTACGGAGACCAGTTCATCCCCATGCTGTTAATTTGCAATAATCCAAAGCAATCAACCCTATTGTTGAAAACTTCATGAAGAACATGAAACACGTATTTCTTGTGTCTGGCACCACCTGACATGAACCACTGAGTGGCTGGTCGATCCTCCAAAGCAACCTGTATGATGACACACTGTTCCAAAATTACATTTTATGTTCACTAGAGATCGTTTGTAGTATGAAAAAGGCCTAATAATCCTCTGTTGCATACCACATCCTACACAGTAACTTTGGGAGAACAACAGTGGTTTGATTTAACATAAATGTGTATTTTCAGAACTCCAAAATCACCAGTTTTGCTTATTTACAACTCCATTCAGGAGTTTATCTTCGAAAGACAGTTTTCAGGTGTTCCAATTCCTGGGGTAGACTCTCTGCGTCGGAGATAGTGCGCGCCCTATATACTAGAGTTTTAAGTACCCCATGCCTCTGTGAAGGGTGGTGACAGCTGTCTGCGTGTAAATACAGATCAGTGTGCGTTGTCTTCCAATATACACTACGACTCAGGGTGCCATCAGCTCTTCTCTTGACCAAGACGTCAAGGAACGGTAATTTACCTCCGTTTCAGTCTCCATAGTGAATTGTGAATTGTTTTTGCGTCATGTGCTTTTGCACATTGGACTGTTTTGAAAACTGTGCCTTGTTGTTCAAAGGAATAATGATTGCAACCCCCTCCTCTTGTATGCCAACCATCTTTCTCAATGCAGAGGTGGAACTGATAGCTCGGAGCTGTAAATACACTGCTTGTAGGCAGATTTTTGAACTATTCAGATACCCTCTTTCTTTTCGTTTAGCTTCTGTAAACTCTTCTCATAGAAATTCAAAATGCAAATGCTTTTTGATGCACTTATATGTGAATCTATGTTTTCTAGATATTCAACTTTGAAATCAGGGACTCTCTGCTGGACACCTTGTAAGTTGTAAAGGAAAGTATAAATATAACAGCCAAATAAATTATGGTCATACCTAAAGTGACAAGAGACATGCAGAAAACTTGTGTCCCTGAGCCCAAAAGAACCGAAAGCAGCATTCCTTTCCGTGGTGGTCGGAAAACATCTCCATGTACTAGTTTCCATCCAAATTCTTCTTGTGCATCTTCTCCTGAATCAATCTGCATTAAGAACAACATAGACAGTATAACAAAAAATAAATTACATAATCTAAAAGAGAATCTATGCACTGAACATTTTTATATATAACTAGCTTCCTACCCCAGCTTCGCAAGGATGGAATTTATATTCTATATCTACAAAATTTGATGTGCTTATGTATTTTATTGATTGATATGTTCTACATAATATGATTAAAAATAATGCATACCATGCTTATACAATCCACAGCAAGTTTAATCCATATTTATATAATAATATCACAGTCCACAACATTTGTAAGAGTTTATGTCTGGAATTTGAAAGACAGTGGTGAAAGAGTCAACCATAGTGGCACTATCATCACAGAAGCCGGATGTATCTGATCACTACGAAACTTCACCCACTTGGCTAATCAGAAGATTTCCTGAAGACTTCATCAAAATTTCTGGAGCTGACTTGCAAGTTTATAGGGAACACACACACACACACACACACACACACACACACACACACACATGCAGCTGCTTTTACAGATACACTATCTATAATGCACAAAAGGACAAAGACAGCAGCAAATCAGCTTAATGGTTGAAGTTACTCCATATTTACAATAACAAAAAACGTGAAATCTCATGACTCAACAATTGAAAACAATTGAAAAACAGATCCTGAACAAAAAGTTCAAAGTAATGGAAGATCCTGGCTGAAATATCAACAATATTATAACTAGGGATGGGTCGAACCCTAATTTTACCGAATTGAATCCGAATACCGAATCTTAAATAAAACATTTGCCGAATACCAAACCCGAATCGAATCTTCCGAATCTCGAACCCAAATAATCTGTCAACTCAAGTACATGTATTTAAAAAAAATTACAGTTCTGTCACAGCCAGTGATGAAGATAAGGCCTTCTGCGGTGAATCCCAAATGATAATATTAACAGTAAAATTTAAGAAATTAAAATTTCACTTACATTTTTATTTTCAAACTTAAGGATTTTTAATACCCCCTACACTTAAAAGAAATTTGAATGAAACATTTTGATATAAATATTGTGATCTAAAATATAATAAGAAACTTTCTTCACTCTGTTACAAAATATTTCATATTGTGAAATAAAAAACAATTAAAGGAAAGGAATTAGTTTTTTTTTTCCTTCTTTTTTCAAAGGCGAAGACTAAAAATAAAATCTGAGAAGATAAGTAGATATTTTGTAAGTTAAAAATAGGATATGTAAATGTTAAATAATTTTATAGTGACACATGAGGCATTCCATAAGTGACGGACAGTACATACAGAGAGAAATCCGCGATTATTCGACGTGTGTGTACTTGTTATTGCCACGAAGACTTTTTAGAACTGTGAAAAGTAATGCGCTGATTGAGCATTCCGGAAGGTTAAGCAACGGTATGTTTTAGATTCATTTATTCTTTCAAACATTTAAGATCACGTAACTAGTCTGCATAGAATTTTTATTCGTAGAAGATTTAAAAATCAGTACTAAAAGTCAGTTGCCGTGCATCATTTCTAACTATTTCCGTTCAGCATAAGAATAATACAAGTGTAAACATTAACGTGAAACGTATTCTTCCGCGTTCGCCGTTGTCTTTCGGGTTCGTTAGGAGGATGGAATTTAAATGTGGTACAGCTAACACGGAAGATTGCATGGCGTAATGTTTACATTTGTACTATTCTTATGGCAAAAAGAGTGTGGAATTCACGAATCACGATTCATAGGAACAATCCCTAGCCTCTAATAGAAAAACACGTAAGTTATAGCACGAAGGCAGTGATTGTGGCGTCAGGCACATTGACGCAACATAGGCTTGGCAATCGGCTTTACGTAATAGCTTTTACATAAGACTTCAAATGTACAGCTAATGTATGAACCTAAATGCGGAAATATAAAACAATTTTATTAGTCTTATAATACAAATTTTACGAAATGTTTATACAATTAGATACCGGTACGGTAATTCTAAATCGCTATCATTTGATTCCTTGTTACACAGTTCCTTCGTACTACAGAGCATCATCCCTTGTACAGTCTAGAGCATTCGATCCCTAACATATTTAAATGCCTATTACGCAATCTGATTTGGAACCCACTTCCACGTATCATTCCATTGGCACACTTGTGCGTTTTACACGACCCATTCGTGTCAGTTGTCTGTCACTTTTCGAAAGGCAGTCGGTGTACATGTGTTTAAGCTCGACCTTAAACGATTTATTGAAACAGACATCAAGTGGTTGCTGAATTGACGTCATCCCGCCTCGAGGGTGCACCATTAGAACTTTTTTTTCCACATAATAAATAATTTTCTTCTTGAAATCCTAGTGCTTCATTACAGTTCACATATCCCAGCACTTCACGAAATTCGACGAAACAATACGTGAAATCAGAATGAGGCAAGACTCCTAAAGCCTTATGTATTTTTGCCATTTTAGGCAATATTTATATTTTCGCCTGCTAAGCAAGCCTGCGTCGCCTGTGTAGACAGGAAACTTTACTTGTGGCAGCTCCTAGCGCCATTTATCAGAACTATTCAAAGTGAGGTCGTTTCGTTTTAGCGGATCTGTGGAAAATAAAGTAAATAAAGCAGACGAAAGCACACTGTTATGCAAAGTAAACTCCAACAGTCGTAACTGAAGGTTCCCACATAACACTTTGGATACGGGATTCGGTAGTATTCGACCATTATGTGCCGAATCTCGAATCCGAAGCCAGTGTGTTAGATTCGGCGAATAATGGATTCAGCCGAACCACTCGGACACAACCCTAATTATAACAACAGACTGCAACTCACCATAAAGACAACTGACATTTTAACTACACTGACAGTTGAAGCAACACTTGAGATGCAGCAGCCTGGAAAAGCAGTTGTATGAGTGAGTTTGTGACAGTGCAGTGTATGAATGTGTGTGTGTGTGTGTGTGTGTGTGTGTGTGTGTGTGTGTGTGTGTGTGCGCGCGGGGGTGTGCGCGCGCGCGCGCGCGCGCGCACACACTCTCTTTTCTGATGGAGGCTGTGGCCAAAATTGTTCAGTTGTGTGTCATTTTCTTTTCTGCAAGCCTGTCTATAGCATAGCTATCACTTTTAATTTGAGTTGTCGTTTATCCTCATAAAATTGTTGAGATGTCAAATGTGATATTAAAAACTTTAAGCACATTTCAAATAGCTTCACCATCATCTGCTACTCACTATGAGTTTAAAAATATTCTTACCTGGTTGTATCGAGCAATATCCTTGTGTAATGTTCTCAGCATGATCATAGCAACCATACCAGACAAGAACAAAACAATGACTAAGGAATTCAGAATACTGAACCATTGAATATTTGTATGTGGCATTGATTCCAATATATAATCCCAGCGTGACGACCATTTTACAGTGTTATTTTTCTGAAACAAAGATGAAATTGCATAAACTGAGTAAAGCTGCACATGTATATGACTTCAAAATAATTGTGAAGCAATAAGGAGACCCTACTGTCATAAGAATCCACAAAAAGAGTATCGATTACTTTTCTGCCACTCTGCTCATTGTATCACATGTAACTACATGAAATGACATGTTTACAGTCCACAGTCAACTGACAACCACCCAACAAAGCCTTATGTGGAAAATTTGTCTACACATTAAAAGTTTATATCTTTCTCAAATTTATTATGTTGATAATTTAATAAATTCAGTTTACTGCTTCAGATGTCTAGACATCTTAACTTTCACATCTTTGTACATATATAAAACAATAATGTTCATAACAAAATAGATCTCAAAGTGGGATAAAAATGCTAGTGTGAATAACCACAATACACAGGAAAAGAATGAAATAAGAAGCATACCCCATTGAGTGACAATACTTGCGAAAGGTCCTCAGTGCTCTGGCATCAATTTGTTAAGAAACTTACTAAAAACCTATATAAAATTGGAAAGTCCAGGTTGGAATAAATAATATAGTGAGGACAGTTTACTACTCACCGCAAAGACGTGGCGACGAGCTGCGACAGGCACATACAAAAGACACACACATACAACACATTCAGCTATCGGCCATGGCCTTCTTCAGAAATAGAGCACTCACACAATCACACAGGCACACAACACAGTCATACAACCATCACCTCCGACTGCCACACTTCGAATCACGCTCTGCAGCGAATCGGGGACGGGAGGGGAGGGGAGGGGGAGGGGATAGAAAGGTTACGTCACGGTGGTGGGGATGGGTTAGATGGGAATAACGAGATGCAGCTTAGGAATGGAGTGGGGAGGCGGGTGAGGGGAGAAAATAAAATAAAATAAAATAAAGTAAAATAATATAATTTAAAATAATTCATGTACACTGCAAGTGCACAAGACCACATACACACACACACACACACACACACACACACACACACACATATACACACACACGATCACACATTCACACACCACTCAAATCAGGCGAGGTTTGGGATACAGAGGTAGGAACTGTAAGGTATGGATATATATATATATATATATATATATATATATATATATATATATATATATATATATTATAGAAGGAGACCTTCCAGGTAGGAAAATGGTATAAAATAAAGATTTTTGACTTACCTAAAGTACAGGCTGGTCGATAGGAACACTAAACACACACAAAAACACACAACCATTCGAGCTTTCGCCACCAGTGGTGGCTTCTTCGGGAAAAAGAGGGAGGAGGGAGAGGAGAAAGGGAAGGATACGGGTTTTAAGGAAGTGGAAAAGGAGCCATTCCAATCCCAGGAGTGGAAGGACTTACCTTAGGGGACAAAAAGGAAGGTAAACAAATACACACACACTCACACATATCCACATCCAAACACACTTAGCCTAAGTGTGTTTGGATGTGGATATGTGTGAGTGTGTGTGTATTTGTTTACCTTCCTTTTTGTCCCCTAAGGTAAGTCCTTCCACTCCTGGGATTGGAATGGCTCCTTTTCCACTTCCTTAAAACCCGTATCCTTCCCTTTCTCCTCTCCCTCCTCCCTCTTTTTCCTGAAGAAGCCACCACTGGTGGCGAAAGCTCGAATGGTTGTGTGTTTTTGTGTGTGTTTAGTGTTCCTATCGACCAGCCTGTACTTTAGGTAAGTCAAAAATCTTTATTTTATACTATATATATATATATATATATATATATATATATATATATATATATATATATATATAAACAATTATTAAGACGAAAAATTCCTAGCAGGAAAAATAAAATATAAAAAATAGACGAAGATTACTCACCAGGCGAAGGAGCACAGGTGTGACAGCATCACAAATAAATAAATGAATACACACACACACACACACACACAATCGCAAGCTTTCGCAACCCAGTTGCGTCTTCAGGCAGTAGGGAAGGAGAGGGAAAAGGAAATGATGAGGGTTTTAAGGAAGGGGGTAAGGAGCCATTCCAATCCCGGGAGAGGAAAGACTTACCTTGGGGGAAAAAATGGAGGGTATACAAATGCACACATGCCCACACATTCACACAGACACAAGTACACCTAGGCAGACATACAGTATGTCTGCCTAGGTGTACTTGTGTCTGTGTGAATGTGTGGGCATGTGTGCATTTGTATACCCTCCATTTTTTCCCCCAAGGTAAGTCTTTCCTCTCCCGGGATTGGAATGGCTCCTTACCCCCTTCCTTAAAACCCTCATCATTTCCTTTTCCCTCTCCTTCCCTACTGCCTGAAGACGCAACTGGGTTGCGAAAGCTTGCGATTGTGTGTGTGTGTGTGTGTGTATTCATTTATTTATTTGTGATGCTGTCACACCTGTGCTCCTTCGCCTGGTGAGTAATCTTCGTCTATTTTTTATATTTTATATATATAAACACATATACACATATATATATATATATACACACACATACACATACACACACATACACATATATATAGGGAAGTTATCGTAGGTTGAGGCCTGGTTGATTTCGGGATCGGAGAATGTATTGTAGGGATAACTCCCATCTGTGCAGTTCAGAAAAGCTGGTGGTGGATGGGAGGATCCAGATGGCCCGGGTTGTGAAGCAGCCATTGAAATCAAGCATGTGCTCCGCTGCATGCTGTGCCACAGGGTGGTCCACCTTGTTTTTGGCCACAGTTTGGCGGTGGCCATTCATCCTAATGGACAGTGGTTGGTGGTCATGCCAATATAGAAAGCTGTACAGTGCTTGCAGCACAGTTGGTAAATTACGTGGCTGCTTTCACAAGTGGCCCGGCCTCTGATAGGGTAGGATAAGCCTGTGACAGGACTGGAATAGGAAGTGCTGGGTGGGTGGATTGGACAGGTCTTGCAGCGGGGTCTTCCACAAGGATATGATCCCTGTGGCAGTGAGCTGGGTTTCGGGGTGGCATAAGGATGAACTAGGATGTTGTGAAGGTTGGGAGGGCGACGGAACACCACTTTAGGAGGGGTGGGAAGGATCTTGGGCAGGATGTCTCTCATTTCCGGGCATGAGGATAGAAAATCAAAACCTTGGCGAAGGATGGAATTTAGTTGTTCGAGACCAGGGTAGTACTGGGTGACAAGGGGAGCGCTCTTTTGTGGATGGTTACTAGTGTTAGGAAGAGGATTTGGGGTGTGTGAGGATATGGCACGGGAGATTTGTTTGCGGACTAGGTCTGTGGGGTAGTTTCTGTTTGTGAAGGCCTTTGTGAGACCTTCAGCATATTCAGAAAGGGAATTCTTGTCACTGCAGATA
Organism: Locusta migratoria; assembly: GCA_026315105.1. NCBI lineage: Eukaryota > Metazoa > Arthropoda > Insecta > Orthoptera > Acrididae > Locusta > Locusta migratoria. The sequence continues at coordinate 285,823,460 of CM048748.1, read as the reverse complement.
TGCCGTCCACGGGTGGCCAGGCTGTAAGGGAGGGATTTTTTGACGTGGAAGGGATGGCAACTGTCAAAATGTAGGTACTGTTGGTGGTTGGTAGGTTTAATATGGACGGAAGTGTGGATGGAGCCGTCAGTGAGGTGGAGGTTGACATCCAGGAATGTGGCATGGTTGGTTGAGGAAGACCAGGTGAAGTGGATGGGAGAGAAGGAATTGAGGTTCTGAAGAAAGGAGGATAGGGTGTCCTGGCCGTGAGTCCAGATCATGAAAATATCATCAATGAACCGGAACCAGGCCAGAGGCTTGAGGTTTTGGGATGCTAGGAAGGATTCCTCCAGACGGCCCATGAACAGGTTGGCATAGGAGGGTGCCATGCGGGTGCCCATGGCTGTGCCTTGGATTTGATGGTAAACTTTCCCCTCAAAGGAAAAGTAGTTGTTAAGTAGGATGAAATTGGTAAGGGTTATGAGGAATGAGGTAACAGGCTTGCGTTCAGAGGGACGTTGGGAGAGGTAGTGTTCCAGAGCGGCAAGGCCATGGGCATGTGGGATGTTGGTGTATAGGGAGGTGGCATCCACTGTGACAAGTAAAGATCCAGGAGGCAAAGGGATGGGAATGGTGGAGAGTCGGTGAAGGAAGTGGTTGGTATCCTTGATGTGGGAAGGTAGATTTTGGACAATAGGTTGGAGGTGTTGGTCAACTAGGGCTGAAATTCGTTCGGTAGGCGCACAGTAACCAGCCACAATAGGGCGTCCAGGATTATTAGGTTTGTGGATTTTGGGGAGCATGTAAAAGGTGGGTGTGCGGGGTGCTGCTGGGGTGAGGAGGGAGATGGATTCAGGGGAGAGTTTCTGGGAGGGGCCATAGGATTTTAGTAGGGATTGGAGATCTTGTTGGACTTTGGGGATGGGGTCAATCTGGCACAACTTGTAGGTGGAGGAGTCAGATAGTTGGCGGAGCCCTTCTGCCAGGTAGTCACTGTGATCCATAACTACAGTGGTGGAACCTTTATCAGCAGGGAGGATGATTATGTCAGGATTAGTTTTAAGGTTTTGGATGGCTCTTCTTTCTTCTGCTGAAAGGTTTGAGTTCTTGGGAAGGGACTTGGGAAAGGATGGTGAGGACAAGTTGGAGGTGAGAAACTCTTGGAGGGTAACCAGAGGGTGGTTAGGTGGGAGTGCAGGGGGATCTTTGTTGGATGGTGGTATGAATTGGGACAGGCAGGGTTCAATATTGGGATTAGGTAGATTGCGGTCAGAGGGATTGGTGGCAAAGTAGTGTTTCCATCGTAGGGATCGGGAAAAGGAGAGTAGGTCTTTGACAAGAGCAACATGATTAAACTGGGGTGTAGGACTAAAGGTAAGACCTTTGGACAGAACGGAAACTTCAGTGGGGTTTAGGTTTTTTGTGGATAGGTTGACCACAGTGTTCTGGGGTTGTTTTGGTATTGGATGTTGTGGAGTGGTGGTAGGGAGTTTGGAGGGGTGAGGTAGGTTCAAGAGGTCAGCTAAGCATGGTCTGGGACCTATGAGGGGCTCACGAGGAGGAACACTGTGGTTCGGATAGGGATTGGATATGGGTGCTCCAAGGCGGCAATATGATGTCAGCAGGCTGGATAGTTTGTGGAGGTGGTGTTTGGAATGCTCCTCCAGTTGCTGGAGAGCAAAGGATTCGTGACGTAACCTTTCTATCCCCTCCCCCTCCCCTCCCCTCCCGTCCCCGATTCGCTGCAGAGCGTGATTCGAAGTGTGGCAGTCGGAGGTGATGGTTGTATGACTGTGTTGTGTGCCTGTGTGATTGTGTGAGTGCTCTATTTCTGAAGAAGGCCATGGCCGATAGCTGAATGTGTTGTATGTGTGTGTCTTTTGTATGTGCCTGTCGCAGCTCGTCGCCACGTCTTTGCGGTGAGTAGTAAACTGTCCTTACTAAAAACCTGCATTATAATGTACATGATAAAAACATTTCAAAGAAACTGAAAAACTATCTGGTGGAAAAAGAATTCTACAGCACTGAGGGGAACTTATTGAATTAATTTTGAACATATTCAATCACTCTATGAAATAAGTGAAAAGTTGACTGTTTATTTTCATTAAAAGAATTGTAACTAGCTGCCTTTATGGATATTTTTAATTAATGCACAACTAGTTTTCAAGCCATTAGCGGCATATCTTCAGTGGATACTTGACAGGAACATTTATCTTCCGCTAAGTATAGGTTTACACTGTCACGGCAGTTCTGGTAACATAACTAACTTTAGTAATCGGATAAATTGGAATTAAACTTATTGTAGTTTTATGTACTTACTGATTCCGATTTATCCTGTTCTCGATTCTAAAGTTCAGTTATGTTACCACAACCAATATAACAGCGTAAATCTACACTTAGTGGAAGATAAACGTTCCTGTAAGGTATCAACTGAAGATGAGCCTGCAGTGGCTTGAAAAATAGTTCTGGATTAATAAAAGACATACATAAAGGCAACTGGTTGCAAGTCTTTTAACAAACATAAACAGTCAATTTACGCTACAGCTGCAGTTCGTATCCAACATGGATATTTTGAAAGTGAAAAATTGACTTTTTTCTTTGTTATTTACATGTCTTCTTATTTATAAGCAGCTTAAGTGTGTGTCAGTTTGTCACTGATAAACCTGCTCTCAAACATTTTTCTGTGAAGTAACTGCGAGAGAGTAATGCTCTGCCCTAGAGTTAATCGATATTCATCCCTGTTAGACAGGCATTGGCGTTAAATCAATTTTCAAAAGTATTTTAGACTGGTGCTATTACCATTGTTGTTTGAAATATGTTACAACTGGATAAAGACAGAGTACAATACAGAATACAGATTTATACATACCTATTTCGTTTGTGGCTTGGTATCCTGGACCACATCAAAATTTTATTAGAGAATCCAGTTGAATCTTCAGGATGGAGATACCGATGGTCCTATATTATATTCCTACCACCAATGTGATGATGTTTTAGAGAACTTAACACTGATCTAAGAACATCAATGTTTCTCACTATAGTCGAGCCGAAATATGATGATCCCAGGTGCCTGCGCCAATCGGTTTTGAACGCAGGCTGCGACAGCAGACCATTGGAGTAAGTCAAACACGAACTTTGCTCTGCGCATGCGCGTGTTCGGCTGCACTGTGCACTTTTGCCAATTCTGTCACACTACAGCGACCATTAGGTATAGCAGCGAACTAACTATTTGGCAACATGGCTGCATTCTGTTTCCGCAGCCAGAGCAGTCTTCCAGTCAAGTAGGCGGAACCAGGGATCATTGTGCTTCGACCCGACTATAAACACCAATGTCTATCTAACAGTGATAAAATCGATCAACTCTAGCACAGAGCATTACTCTCTCGCAATTACTTCACATGAAGTAACTGGGAAAAACATTTATAATAGCTATCGGTGACAGACTGGCACATATAAGACTAACGATTTAAGACTGATCGCAAATTAGCAGACACCTTTGCACAAATATTCTTAATCACAATTCATAATATCTAGAACAGCAGTCAATTCTATTCACTGCAGGACTCTTACTAGTATAATGTAAATAAAAGTAATATATACATGTGGCTTTTATTCTGAAAGAACAGACGTCACTTCTGATCCTGTGGTTGTTATTCTTTGATATTCATAGAATATATGACATCAACTGTGAATGGGAAAAGCTGAAAATGTGTAGTACAAAGTGACTACGAGTTTGAGTACTGTGGGTAGGGTAAAGCTGGAAATTTGTGTTTGACGTGCTTAGGTAGTCCTTGCAGGTGCGCTGATCACTGTGTCCCCAGTGGTGTAGTGATCAGCAGAACTGCAAAGAAAGCGGGAGACCCAGGTTCGAATCCCGACTGGGTACACATTTTCAGCTTTGCCCATTCACAGTTAATGTCATATATTCTACAAATATGAAATAAAATTATCATTGCAAAAAAATACTCTATCTGGTGGAAAGAAAATTTCAAGTTGTATATGTTGCTCTTGTACGTTAGGATATAAATGATAATGGAAATATTTTATTTCTGACATGTCCTATATTAGACATACATTTACTGTTCACAATGTAATCCTACAGAATCACAATAAAATATAATTAAATCACTAAAATTGGCCACTGTTACAAGTTGCCTTCCTCCCAATAGTGCAAACAGTGATTTGTGGAGGAGAGGGAGATATTGGGCATTCTTTGTTGGTATTTTCAATATTTCACATTGGTCTTTATATGAACTATTTTTCTTACCACTGGTGGTTACATTATTTCATTTGATTGGTTGAAATAGACATTGCCAATTGGCATTTGCATTGTTCCTTGCCACTGGTTGGAATAGATAAACAGGGAGAGTGGGTGGCAGTTTAAGTCTGCTGTTGTTTACGAGTCAGTTAGTACAGGCGGCAGTGAACTGGCACTCCATGTACCGTAGATAAGGCCACCTGCATTGTACGTGCTGTCATCTTGTAGCTCTGCCACTGCAGGCAGCCAAGACACTTTAAGTCTGTACCAATTTGCTCTATTCATACTGGCAGGTCACTTGACATTTTAAATGGCCTCTCTGATCTTCCCATTCACTGTAAAAGTTTGTTTCACCAGCAAGTGAGCTACAGAGAAATAAAGAGTTCTTTTCTGCACTCTCCTTTGTGTTCTGCTACTGCTGAATTCTTGTGTTGTTCATGTCACATATAGCACTCCTCCTCCTCCTCCTCCTACTCCTACACAAACAACTATTTACACTATTATATAAGATCCAGGCCAGAATAACTGTGCTGGTCTAATCAAATGAACTGGTCTCACCACAAGGGGAAAACATTGACCATGCCCTTTCAAAGGAACCATCATGGCATTTACCTAGAGTGATTTAGGTAAATCAAGCAAACCTAAATCTGGATGCCTGGAGATAGATTTGAACCACTGTCCTCCTGAATGCGAGTCCAGTATGTTACCATGGCATCACCTCGCTAGGTAGGAAGGTTGTGTTGGCGGGCCATTTCACAAACTAACTGGCAATGATACTATCAAATTAGTTAAACAGGTTCCACCCGATGCTCAACTATCCCAACACAAACCCACAATTCCAGAGTGCGATTGCTGTGGATGGTAGTTGGTTGATAATTGCATCTCCTGATTACATTCCTCTCAGCCGTCACATCTCTTAAGTTAATTCATCTGAGCCTGCTACAATACTTCTCACACAATTTCAGTGTTTTTGCCAACCAGTGAAAAAGTAAAATTTTAGACTGATCAGAAAACCAGGCAGCGAGATGTTTACTGGTGTTGATTGATCAGCAAACTTGATAAAACTGGTTCACAGTAGGTATCTAACACAATGGGAAATACTTAAAAAAGAAAAACCTACTACTATTGTGTCATAACAACTTGACAATTTTGTTGGTGCTGCCACAAGTAGAGAAAATCAGTTGAAAGATATTCATTTATTTACAAGCACTGCCAATGTTACAGTGCTCCTTGACGCGAAGTATTACTGTACACATTGTTACGTAATAGTTCCAGCCGTAATGTTTGTGCAAGTCATGCCTCCTGCAGCTCCAAGCAGCCATTGGGCAAATGGTCAAGTTACACACACACACACACACACACACACACACACACACACACACACAGAGAGAGAGAGAGAGAGAGAGAGAGAGAGAGAGAGAGAGAGAGAGAGAGAGAGAGGTGGGCACCATAAAGTAATTATCAAAATAAGGTGGAAATTGCTAGAACTTGAAATAGCCATAGACATCAAGTTTGAATAGAAGCTATCTGTAATGAGACAAGGATTGGGGAGGAGGGGGTGGGGTGTACAAGAGCCCTAACCGAGAATTTATTTCAAAAAATTACTGTAAAAAACTCCATTTGATGCTTAATTGTGTAAAAATAATTGTTAAGGCACTATACCACTGATAGAGTAAATGTGACTTAAGAAGAAACAATTACACTGACCTTTGCATTTGTTCAAAACAGATTAACAAACTGCGAAAGTTAATTTAAGGGCTACTCAATGACCGATTTACACTCACTAATGACATAATAACAAACATTAGTACGCCAAATCACAACTTCACTACAAGTTTATGCACCCCCAGTACTGAGGTTATCCAAACTCCACTGCAGTGTTTCTCTATGTTGTACAAAACTGAGGATAAAAAGGTATGGTAGTTATGAAACTATAGTGCAGGGCCGCACAAACACGGAAAACCGCACGCGTGCAAAGCGAGGTGCAGTGTGTGTTTGCACAGTGCATCGGTTCAACTCGGCATACTTCGCCTCAACTCGGCTTGCTAGGCGAGGCCGTCGCAATACGCTGCCAAATGCACTGCCAGACAACTTAGTCAACATTGGATTAAGTAAGCGCAAGACAATTACCACAATAATGGAACCACCTGCTGAATAAATAAATAAATAAATAAAAGCAAAAATTCCTGAAAGTCAGTTTAACCCGGAATGGGAATACTCTTACTTTTTTTGTTCGTTTTGACGATAAAGCCAAATGTCTAATCTGCGGTACACTACGTGTGTCAGAAAATAGTCTATTGAAAGACACTACAGGAAATTGCATTCAGAAAAGAATAGTGACATCACAGGGGATCCAGAGAGGAAGAATTACGGAAGTTTAAAACTCTTGCAGAACAGAATTTTGTATCTACAAACGAGCTTGGTACAAGTACTTTAGCATGTATATTTTGATTAAAGGTCATGCGAAACGAAATAAAATTTGATTACATTCCTCATAGAAGAGATAAATTTGTGTTGAAACCAAATTTAAAATTGTTAGCATTACAATATTACTATTATTTAAATATCAGGTAATAGTGTTCCACCAATCTAAGACTCCGCCTATTGTACATAATTATTTGGCAACGAAGAAGAAAACAGGATAAAAGTTTTGAAAAGGTTGAGACAGGTGGCGTGAGCGACGGAAGCGTAAGGAAATAGAGAAGCAGCGCAAAGCCGAGGAGTGGGGGGTTTGCACCGTCGTCAACACAGTGCAGCCGTCTTCTGCACTCTGCACTGTGCGATGCGCCAGTGCAAGCACCTTGAGCGGCCCTGCTACAGTGGTTCATAAAATGACCCAAATTAGAAACTGTGTTGCCAAACTACTAAAATAAATCAAATAGCGAATTCTGTAATTTTTTGTGCAGGTTCCCATAACAATGTAAATTTTGCCTAGAAATCACAATAATTACAGACAAATATTAATACTTGGCATGTCTGTATAACATACATACAATTAAAAAGTTCTGAAAAATTGATGTTTTATTCAAAAGAAAAGGGTTAGTTAACCCTTTCTCTTGAGATTTTTTTCTTCCTTAAGTTGTACATGTACATGAAGCCAACAACACACTGGTCCACCTTTGGCATTTAACATAAGCAGTTATCTGGTTTGACACTGGCAGATGACTTAGATGTCATCCTAAGTGGTATAATGCCAAAGTAGACAGAGTGTCGAAGTACAGAACCGATTGTTCGTCCTTAGCCACGATGTTACCAACTTTCTCAATTAAGAATAGCTGATGTGGAAGCCAGAATGATTTCCCTTAAAAAGCAACAAAATAGGGCATAAATGATCATTGACATACTGCTGTACTTTGTGTGTGCCGCCTATGACAACCTAAGGGGTCCTGTTATAAATGAAATGGCACCTGTGACAATCGGTGCTCAATTTAAAGCAGGAAACATTCCTGAACACAATTAGAATCCAGTTAATAAGATTCCATGCCAAATATGGCAATATTAATGCAAACAGGCTTAGTGTATAAAGGCAGTGATAGTTGACATAAGATGTGCTGTGAGCTCAACCTCTTTCCAGTAAACTGCCTGTTAATGGTCCTTCTGCTCACTGAATCACAGTTGGACATTGGGTCAATGACGATGATGATGATGATGATGGACTGAGTGCCTCACTTTCCATCTCTCTACATTGAGCCCTTCCTTCTTGAAGTTATTGTCTGCCTTGGTTCGCCTATTCCTGCCCACATCATCAAATACTGGCATCACTCCTACTGACATGCCAAGCAATTAGCCAATTACTCTAAAGGACTTCTTTAAGCACAACTAAATGTGTCCTTTCAAGTGGCGAGTGTCAGTGAGACATGGTTACCATCCAAAGGAGTACATAGAATTCAAAGCCTTTATGTTATTTGTCTACAATCCTTGCCACTGTGTGTTAGATATTTATCTATCAACTACCAGAGTATACAATTTTGCATTTCCCACTGAAAGCTGTCTCCAAACTGCAAAACTCCTCTTTGTAATATCTATAACCCGTCGTTATCTGCCGTTCTTAGGGCAGATTTACTGCACCTTGTTGGTGATATGGAATGCAACTGCCTATAGGGGAGTTTGCAATGGGATGGGATGATAATAGATGTCCTCTGGAATGAGCAGCATAGCACCTCCATGGGCAGGACTACCTTCCACAGGAGGTAAATCAAAACGCACAGAGGTATATTGTGGAAAATCGATATGATTGTTTGAGCAGAGCTTCGTTTCTTGAAGACCGACTATAAGTGGGCAGTGCAGTTGAAGGAGTAGTCTCAGTTGGAACAAATGCCTCTGATGTTCCACTGAAGGAGTGCCATGAAGAAAGCAAGAGAAGAAGAAAAAGGGAGAAGGCAAGTGGGGATCACATCGACGGCCGCTAGTGCCGCTGTTCCATGGGTTCATACATCAATTCTGCCTCCTTTCTGGATTGATCGGAAGGGGCAGCTTCCTCTGCCAGTGAAAGCCCGGGAGATTAGCAAGCAGTAGCGCGTCTTGGCAAGACAGAGGACGGCCGGGGCCGGCTACTGTTGGATGGCATGACTGAAGAGTCACGCCGTGGCAGGGAAGGAGAGGAATTTTTCTTTTTGTGTGCCTTTTTGGAAGCAGTTTGTTTTGAAGAATGAGCAGCTGATGGTCGGGAAGATGAAGTTTGAAGATAATCTTCATGAACAGTATCTTTTTCCGAAGTCCGGGCTTCCGACTTAGTGGCCAGTGAAACTGATGTGGACTGGGGTTTGGAGTGAACAGCAGACATTGGGGATATCGAACGGGCAATCTTTGGGCTGGCTGATCTGACAACTGTGTGGCTGAAGGTAAAATCACAGGTCTGCGTACCCATCTCCTTTGTTGGTTGATGAGAAGAGAGGACAATGCTGTAGGTGCCCGCCTGGAGCACAGTAGGCTTTCTACTTGTTAATTATTTCCAAGCAGCTGAGGCGGATACTTTTTCCTTGACTCTGATACACAGGGCATTTCCTAGAATTAGCAGCACGGTCGCTCATGCAGTCGATGCAGCAAGGGGACGGAGGTGGACAGTCACCCTCATGGGTGTCCCTACCACAGGTTACACATTTGACTGCATTGGGGCACAACTGACGGGTATGGTTGAACCACTGACACTGGTAACATCAGGTAGGTTAGGAACATATGGCCAAATGGAGATGATTTAGTAGCCTGCTTTTATCTTAGAAGGAAGGTCATCTTTGTCAAAAGTCAAACACAGTTCGGGTTGGTGTTAGGTTGTTGTTCACTCTTTTCATCACACTATGTACAGCTGTTATGCCCTGGTCAGTAAGGTAGTCATGAATTTCCTCATCGGGCAGGCCGTCGAAGAATCATGAGAACACTACCCACTGCGCCGAGTATAGGGTACGATGAGGTTCGACCTAAACAGGAAAAGTGTGCGACAGCATGGTTGGAAGCAACTTTTGAGTTTGGAAGGCATCTTCGGTTTCCAGCAACAGTGTCCCATTACGTTGGTGGGAACAAGTTTTGACAGGACCTGCTACTGCATCTACACCCCCTTTGTATTATAAAAGGATTCACTGACGTGAAATCATGGCCAACAGTTCGTGAAATGCCAAGGAAAATGCCAAGTTGGCAAAACCAACTTGGTCTTGGGTTCATATAATTTCCTTTTCTGGGTCAAAGTCAAAGTAGAAGAAGAGGAAAAAGAAATCACTGCGAAGTTGTCGCCAATGATTACTGGTGTCTCTGATGGCACGATCCTTCCTATGGGGGGAACCCTCACTGAGAGCACACCCGCCTTAAGTGATTGTTCATACCTCAGGTCACACCTCCCGAGAAATGGATGGAGGGACTGTAACGATACGCTTAAATTTTATTTTTTGTTTATATTTGATCAGCGATGCTTATCGCCTCGCAATGCAACTAATTTTATTTCTATATATGTGGTGTCTGTTCCGAAAGACAAGACGTCACTTCTGATCCTGCAGTAGTTATTATTTAATATTCACAGAATATATGACATCAACTGCGACTGGGCAAAGCTGAAAATGTGTAACAAGCCGGGATTCGAACCCGGGTCTCCTGCTTTCTAGGCAGTTGCGCTGACCCCTACACCACTGGGGACACAGTGGTGTAGGGGTCATATGTCATATTCTGTGAATATTAAATAACAACAACTGCAGGATCGAAAGTGACGTCTCTTCTTTCGGAACAGACACCACATATATAATATGCCGGTGACGGGCAATCATCCTATCGTTAATGGGGAGTGGTGGGCAAGTTTCGGGAATTCGTTTCATAACTACGAGTTTGAGTACTGTGGGCAGGGCAAAGCTGGGAATTTGTATCTGACGGGAGGCGTGCTTAGCTAGTCCTTGCAGGTGCGCTGATCACTGTGTCCCCAGTAGTGTAGGGGTCAGCGCAACTGCCTAGAAGCAGGGGACCCGGGTTCGAATCCCGGCTGTGTACACATATTCAGCTTTGCCCAATCGCAGTTGATGTCATATATTCTGTGAATATTAATTTAATTTCGTTCATCATTTTTTACTTCTAAACAAGCGAGAAGACGGAACCATGATAGTAGTTTTTACTCACTCTCTGGTCTGTATCTGATGTGACAACACGTCTTTCATACCTGTATCCACTCATGTAGTAAGAATAATGCAAGCTGTTGCTGAAAATATATTATTTAAATTTAAAAACATTTCCTCTCCTTGGTTTTCATTTAAATCAAACTCCTCCATGTCAAATATTTAATTCCTTAATGTTTTCAGCTCCTTCGCCTCCGTAACAGTTTAATGTTCAGACACCATTACAATAGCCTCGCATTGCCTGCAAAATTTCAATCAATCAATCATCCTTATACAATACTTTGCTTGATTTTAGAACCTGCAGTCATTTATTTTGTAATTTCACAAAGTCCGATGTTTCTTTTTAATTATTCTATCATTACCAGTAACTTCATGTTCTACCCATGCTCACACAACAATGAAAAGCGAAGTGAACAGTCTGAATACTGATCTCCTACGGAAAGTATCTCCAGCGTTCACATATTAAATAAATAAAAGTTATCATTTCCAGCTTCTACTATATGATCCGCAGGATCCAGCTAGATGCTTTCCGTAAGTTTTATAATGTGTTGTTGCTTGTATGGTGCCCGACTTTAATACGCAACATGCGGTTTATTTGCTTTAATGTTCATTTTGTGCTGTACTTTAACTAACTTATTTCAAATTTAAACATTCGGTACCATCAATTCCTTGTCCAAAAAATATAATCACGGAATCTACTTTAGCAATTATGGCATCACACGAAGCAAGGGCAACGTTATAGGACCAACTGGCACGGTTGGAAGGCATCAGCTCGGGTAATCACCCCCTCCCTGGGCCTGGCTTTTACCAAGGGGTACATGCGGGCCCTACATGCCAACCCGGGGCTGGGACTCGCGCGTTACACCAGTCAACCTTTTACATATCAAGTGTGTAGGCGGCCTTCAGGATGGATGGGTGGGGTGGGGTGGGGTGGGGTGGGGTGGGATTGGATTGGATTGGATTGGATTGGATTGGATTGGATTGGATTGGATTGGATTGGATTGGATTGGATTGGATTGGATTGGATTGGATTGGATTGGATGGAGGTAGGGAGGTAGGGAGGTAGGGAGGTAGGGAGGTAGGGAGGTAGGGAGGTAGGGAGGTAGGGAGGTAGGGAGGTAGGGAGGTAGGGAGGTAGGGAGGTAGGGAGGTAGGGAGGTAGGGAGGTAGGGAGGTAGGGAGGTAGGGAGGTAGGGAGGTAGGGAGGTAGGGAGGTAGGGAGGTAGGGAGGTAGGGAGGTAGGGAGGTAGGGAGGTAGGGAGGTAGGGAGGGAGGGAGGTAGGGAGGGAGGGAGGTAGGGAGGGAGGGAGGTAGGGAGGGAGGGAGGTAGGGAGGTAGGGAGGTAGGGAGGTAGGGAGGTAGGGAGGGAGGGAGGGAGGGAGGGAGGGAGGGAGGGAGGGGGGGAGGGAGGGAGGGGTAGGGTCTCAAATGCCGAGGCAGAGATTAAAAAAGGAGGAGGAGAGGAAGGCTAGAAGAGTACAAGGAGGGTAAGACAAGCAAAGGTTAGGACAAAAAAACCGAGGAAAGAAAAACTGGTACAGGAGTCCACCTACTACCTAGACTCACACTAGACATCCGTCTCCAGGCAAAGGCATAAACGGAGGGAAGGGGGGGGGGGGATTGAAGCAGCCTGGGGCAGAAAGGAAGGCTGCTTCGGCTCAGGGTCCCGTGCTGTGGGCCCCTCTGGAGGGGGGGGGGGGGGGGAGTGGGATTGTTAAGTGTGGACTGCTCTGACAGCTGACATCTGTTCCACATCACAAATCCCTCTGCCAAAGCTTTGCAGTGATGAGAACTCCTTTACCCAATATGCTGAAAGTCTCACAAAGACATTACCACACATACCTAGTCTGTAAAAATGTTTCCTGTGCCATATTCCCACACTCCAATTCTTCCTCCATCCCCAGTAACCAGCCACAAAGAAGAGACCCTATTGTCACTCAATACCAACCTGAACTAGAACAATTGACTCATCCTTCATCAGGGCTTTAATTATCAATCACCATGACCTGAAGCAAAAGACATCGTAGCCGAGGTCCTTTTTGACCCCTCCTAAAATAGTGTTCTGGCACCCAATCAACCTCTATAACATCCTATTCTATCTCTGTGGAGAACTGGGAGGATCACCCTATAGCACACCAAGCAGCTGAACATAACATGATCGATTTTGATGACAGCTTTACAAACCGAGTCATCTGGAACCTCTCATCACCCACTCTTGTGATCTATGCAGATGGAAGCTAGCCTTAAAAATATTCTACAGTCTGGCTTCAACCTAGGTTAACCTAATGTCCCTACACTCCATAGCTAACCACCCCTGCTCCCCATCCTACACCTCCTACCAATTAATGTCTTTCCCCCAGCTGTGAGCTGCCCTTTTTCCTCTTTCCTTCACCTCTCCTTTTTGCTTTCCCCCTGGCCCTGCTCTGCCAGATAGTGTGGAACAGTCCAGACCCACCCTTGCCCTTTCCTTCTCCCCCCCCCCCCCCCACTGTAAAAGTCTGACTGCAGCAGCAGAGTTGGCCATCATGTGTGTACATGTGGAGTTATGTGAATACAATCACCTTTCCCCACTTGTCGGTCTGTGGATGAGCAATAACCTTTACTGTGAGTTCAACCTTTTCTCATTATAAAGATGACTATGTAACATTCAGAAAACCTTGAAAATTATGTTGTTATGAACAAATGTTATCACAGCCTAACTTCATATTTTCAGTCTATTATGGTAGAAAATTTAGTTAACTTTCTTTTATTTTACATACAGTCTTCACTCTTATATGAATACAACGTATACAGCAGTATGTCGAGTAATCACCACAATCTCCTCTGCTGTCTATTTGCTCAATACAAACTATCAAAATTATGTTCTATGTTCATTATTTCAGCTACAATTTTATTGTTCCCACCCCTATGTTTACAGAACAGTAATTCTAAAGGTTTCTAAGTGTCACAATAGTGAGAGGAACTAACTTTCTTCCTCCTCCTCCTCCTCCTCCTCCCTTGCTTACTTTGTGGTCATTGTGGCCCTCTTTCTCCACTTCATTTGCAATTTTGTCTTCCAGTTTGCACTTCCATTGCAACAAGATTATCATGCATTGTTGCTTTCATTACACATTCACACTGGTTGAGAATATCATAGCTGATTTCTGGCAGCAATGCCGACAGCTGCAAGTTAACAGTGCCATCAAATGTGTCTTTAATTCCAGCAGCATTAATTTTTTCAGTTGTGATTCCTGCATTATGGGAACAGTTCTTGATAGTTTGGGCTCCAACATAGCTCCAAGCTTTGGTAAAATGGTAAAACATATGATCACATCCGTCAGTGTAACAATACTTTCTCAACACACAGTCATTTTAAGTATTATGAGCTTACGATACTGACATTTCAGAGTTTTAACAACTCTTTCCATGGGCTGCAATAAGCTTGTAATATTTGCAAGAAAAAAAAAAAACACACAATATATACTTCAGACCAGTGAGTGCAGGATGTGATGGTCAGTTATCATCCAACAAGAAGCATTATCTTCCTTTACTGATTTCTGAGCTCCCAATTATTTTAGCTTCAAAGGGTTTGGAAGTCATCCAGGACTTTTTATTGGCACTAAAGTGCTTTGCCAAATGTTTTACATGCTTAAAGCACTTTAGATTTTTTTATTGACCTATTATGAGCATTTTTTCTTCTCAGGTCCACTGATGCTAACACAAACCAGAACTATTATGCATTCTTTAGATAACTTGCCACCAACACATTCTTTTCCATTTGACTTTCAAAGTTTTGAAGAAAATGCCAGTCTCGTCTGCATTAAAGATTTCACAATCTGCATACCCTTCACAAACTAGGCAACACAATAGTGAGCCACTGTTGGCTTATTTCAGTATCCACAGTGTTGGCATCATCACTCACTCTGGCAAAAGTAATATTGTAAAGTTGCTTGAGTCTATCAAGCCAGCCACTGCTGCACACAAACTTCCTATCTTTTAAACTGACAACACACATAAAAAGAAAGTTTTATTCAGTTATTCGAAAACTGACATATTATTTCACCAAAGATAAGAAGATGAAACAGAACCTGCAAACAATATTAAGTCATCAAGATTTGACATTATCTGTCGTAAGGGGTACTGAGTAGCAGGGCTTCTTGTTCACCAAGGACTACAAATTTATATTTCAGTCTAACCTTGCAAAGATAAGGAACTTCAGGGAGTTTTCAGGGATTAAACATGGTTAGTGGCTGTCAAAAGAAACTGCAGATCCCTGGAAATGTTCCAACCACTACTGTAGTATAAATGTGCTAAGTTACCAATGAGATGAGAAGACTAATACACCTTCCGCTGGAAGGGGAGAGGGTACATTCATTCTTGGTAAATATTATTGTTAACCTGAAAATGACATTATATATGAGGTACACACATACACATTTGTCATATGAAGTATAGATTCATACTTTTACAAGACCCCTGAGTGGAGAATGTTGGGAGCAGAAGCTTGTATTTAACTCGTAGCGCATTGGCTGTTGAAACAAACTCTAGCACTTTCTCCCAGTGCAGCCAGCTAACAGCCTATCCTTACAGGTTTTAAAAGAAACAACATGTAATGGGTTAAAGTGTCACATAAGGAACACAAAATTTAGAATCACTTTAATGTTCGAGTAATTGAAAATATGTATATTTTAAACAGACTTAGCAAGCAAGCGATCAATGCTGTCTGCCTCTTTTTATCATCACAGCACTGAATATCAATCAGAATTACATTCCTCACACCACTTTCAATGACAGCCTTCCTTTTTCTAAATTTATTCGTCCTGGTATGTGGAGTTATTTTAGCAAATAACAAGGTGGAAAGCAACAATCAACACCATGCATGAATCAACAATACATTGATGATGGATATGGTACACAATGCTGTTACTTAGGTAAGGTTGGTAGAGAGCATAAACATTCCATTGACATACAAACTCAGCAGGCTTCACTGAGGGGCCATGTAAAAGTGCGTGACGTGTAAGCATATACCTTTGTCATGTTAAGGGTCTGAAAGAAATATGTTCCTTACGAAAAATATGGCCACACTACAGAAAATATGACGTTACAGCCAAGTTGTCATTGAACCAAGTAATTAAAAGGAAGTTTAATCCTGTTATTAACATTTTATTCATTGTAATAGGTACGTGAAATAATATAACCTTATGTAGAGGTCAAGTTACTTCTATTTGCAGAAATGCAATATGTAATAAGTACAGTTTTCACAGACCAACTAGTTCACATATTAGTCCAGTCTTGCTATATGCCTTAATAACTTAAGCAGCATTATATTCATTTTACAGAAAAGGTCGAGGATTAAAGCCCCATGAAACTGAAGGACTTGTTGGACAACAGAGAGAAGAATTAACATGGCCTGGATTTGCAAAACACGGGTTTACATTGTAATATCTCTATTTTTCTCCAAAATGTCAATAATGGAGGATAGATAACAAGTAACTGCTCACTGAGCTGCTGACAGGCACTAAAATACATTATCACATTCACGCCACTTAAATTTTCAGCCGGACATGGTGGTTGTGTGTGTATAGTTGTCTGATTGATTGCGTGAATGTATGTGTTTCTTTTTCTGATGAAAGGCATGGCCGAAAATTTAAGTTGTGTTAATGTGATTATCTATTTTCATGCCTGTCAGTAGCTTAGCAAGCCTTTTTACCTTGTTTTGTTATCTATCCTCAATTATTACTATTGACATTCCAGTTGGATTTTCCATTCTTAAAATTTTCTTTAAAATGGTTTGGGCAACTGCTTACAATAAGTGTAAAATAAAGGTTTGAAGCAAGGTCTAGCAAAGAGGTAGTGTATTTCTTACTCGCATCACAGGACAAACATGATGCAACAAAACAAGCAATAAGAGGTGGTTGCGGTGGCTGACAGAAGAAGAAACTTGAGATGAAGGAACAAATGTGCATGATCTACAATACTATCAGAATATAAATGAAATTAAATGAAGTAGATATTGTTCAAACGAGATAGATTGGCTGGCCAGTACTTACCTTTGTGCTGTACCGCCGATAGTAACACAAATGAAGAAACAGAAAAAAAGGGGACAAAAGGACAAGTTTTCGGAACACAGTTCCTTCATCAGGTGGGCGAGAAGGGAAGAAGAAAGAAAGCACCTGATAAAGGAACTGTGTTCCGAAAGCTTGTCCTTTTTGTCCTCTTTTTTTCTGTTTAGTCATTTGTGTTACTATCGGTGGTACAGCACAAAGGTAAGTACTGGCCAGCCAATCTATCTCATTTGAACAATATTCATCATCTCTGAGGAGAATTTTCATCATTAATAAAATTAAGTAGGACAGATATTAGCAAGGCAAAGGTTTTTATCTGTTGTTAAAATATTAAACTTTTTAAAAGTTCCTTGTGGCACATTTAAACACTGGCAAGTTGGTCGCACGACTTGCCCACAAGGAGGAGTTATTTTCTTCATTTAACAAAAAAATCCCCATAAGGCTTCACATACTGGTAATTTAATCACACACTTGCTGTGAACCTGCTGGTTCCCGTAACTGGTCACATCAATTCCAAAGCTTTTGCCCCTTTCAGGTGGTGATCTGGTAGCATATCTGCACTGCCTAATGCAGAAGTAAACAGTTGATGTTCTATTTGTTTCAGATACTTGCAACAAACATCAAGGAAATGAACTTCATCAAAACTTGCAGCAGATGAATCTGACAAGCATCATTCTATTGTCATTATATACCATCTGAAATCTCTGCCATGTCATTTGATGATGAACATAAAGTCTGAAATAAAGTTAGTTTTGAAGTAGTAATTCACTAGAGAATTCTTATTTTTAGTTCACCCATGCTAGTATATTTATATACAAAACCACACAGAACTGTTTCAGCATTCAATCCACATCCATATCCATATTGGCTTACAACCTGCCACTGTGTCTTACTTTCACCTGTATTATTGTGTGTACTGATTCATCAGTGGTCACCAATTTATTCTGTGTGTTGCATTATAAATAAATAGTTCATAGTGTTTTAGTATTATACATTGTATTAAATTACTGTTAACTATGATTTATTAACAGTCCTTCCTGCAGTGATATACTGTACCTCATTTACATACAATTACTTTTGTTAAATTAGCCCCAGGCACAGCACATAACTTTTCAAGAAACACACAGACACATGAAGCAGATAAGAAAATGTACAGACAACTCTCTCAATTCATTACAAAGTGTAAAACATGACAAAATCTGCATTTTCTGTCAGGAATGAATAATAGATGACGGTGGAGTCTACATAAGGATTTCATTAAAAATTACTCATTCCAAAAAGTGGGTTTCACGATTAGCCTAGCTCTAAAAAGGCAGACTTACCACAAACTTCACACTATATGTATAACGTATAGATAAATCCTGATTTTTCTTCCACTCAGCTGGAATTTCCATGGGTTCTTTACTTGAGCAGTCGACTCCTTTACTGGGATGCTTTATGCTCCGGGGAGTTACTTTTGCCGCTGTAAGAAGAGATACATTAAGGCAGGACAAAAAAGGAATAACAATGTTACATTAATATCAGTACAGCGGAGCAACTGTAGCATGGCCGGTGAGTCCGTGATGCGCAGTCGCCTGCGCGTCTGTTGGAGTGGAGGGGATAGAGTAACGGGACAGCACAGGGGCAGCGCATAGCGCACGTCAGTCCCGCCGTCCCACCACCACCAGCACTGAGTACTTCCAGGAGTTGACACCATTATTCGCTCTGTGTACTTTGTGTATTTTGGGCAGCTATTACCGATTATGTAAGGCTACAGTATTAAGAGCAAGTTAGGCGGTAGGAAAGTGATCCACAGTCAGGCTCGAGAAATTGTTGCAAATGTTTACAGGTTCATGAAGAGAGAAGCGGAAATGAAAACACCTATAAAATTAGAAAAATACAGGAGGCTACTGGGGTGTCTGTTCGTACCCTCAGAAGAATTGTCACTGAAGAAAAGCAGGCTCTTTTAGCACACCTAACAACAGAAGAGTGCAAAAAATGCCTAAAACAGATGTGGATGATTTTGATTTATGTACAATAAGAAGAACTATTAATGAATTTCATCATACTGAAGGAGAACGGCCAACTGTCAAATCCTTGTTAGCTGTTCTGAAAGAAAAAATTGACTTCAAAGGAAGCAGATGGTCTTTGACGAGAATTATGAAGAAACTGGGATTTAAACAACCGAAAAGTTCTCATTGAAAGGTCAGATATACGACAAATGAGAGTGCAATATTTAAAAAGTTTGTTACAATTTAGAAAAGAAAACAGACCTATAATTTATATGGACGAGACATATGTTCATTCGACCCACACACAGTCGAGAGCTTGGACTGATGCAGGTGCTTCAGGGTTGAAAACTCCTATTGCCAAAGGACAACATCTCATCATTGTTCATGCTGGTAGTGAAAGCGGGTTTGTAAAAGACGCACTGTTGATATTCAAATCTGGGAAGACAACTGGAGACTATCATCATGATATGAACTATGGCAACTATGAAAAATGGGTAAAAAATAAATTAATCCCAAACCTTCCACCAAAGTCAGTGGTTGTTATAGACAATGCCCCATATCACAATGTCCAGCAAAATCCGGCACCAAAATCAAATTCTAGGAAAGCGGACATGGTTAAATGGCTTCAAGAACGTAACATCCCACATTTCAGCTCAATGTTAAAACTGGAACTGTACAGCATCATTCAACTACACAAATTAAAATTCAAAATTTTTAAAATTGACTTATTATTTTCTGAGTTTGGACACACTGTTTTAAGGCTGCCACCATACCACCCGGACTTAAATCCAATTGAACTAATCTAGAGCACTGTGAAAGGAAACGTTGATGATGTTGCCAGATTAGTAATGGAAACATGCAACTCTATTACAGCGGATGATTGGAAAAAAAGATGTGACCACTGTAGGAAAATTGAAGAAGAGTACATGGACTTAGAGCCTCACATAGATGACGCCACGGAGCAATTTATTATCAGATTAGGCGAGGACTCTGACAGCGAAGAGAGTGGAGAAGAGACGGACAGCTCCAGTGAATGTGAAAGAAATGAACCAGACTTAAGTGGAATAGAAACACTGAACTCTTAAACCTTTGTATAAATTGTATATATTGTAATCTGTAAATATCCTGTTGTAAATATTTGTAAATAACTTTTAATGCAGCCACTGGCAGTCTCAAGCCTGCAAATAGAGCATTATAATAAGCTCGGAATGCAGAGAGAAAGTTATTTGTCAGATGGCAATATAGTCGTAAATTATAAAATATGTATCACATTTTATGTATTGTGTTGCAGAGACACTAGGCATTTCGCTCAACAAAACTAAAGAAGGAATGCAGCTAGAAATACATACCTTTTTTTTTAAAACTACTCCATTTTATTTGTACAAAATCATTAGTGATGCTCGTTTTCCGCAGTTTGGGTATTTTTTCCTAGCGCGAGCATTTACTGAAGTAAAGGCACCTCAGGCACGCCCCGCGTGGTGTGGAGGGGTGCTGTGGCCTAGTCGGGCCTCTCTCCCCACTGCGCTCCCTCACCCACCCCTCTCGTGCATTTCACCGGCCATGCTACACCTGCTCCGCTGTACCTTTGGATCAACTGATAACAATTAATTGAAAACCGTTATTTTCTCAAATGTAAATTTAAATTAAAATATTTTTCCAAATAAAATAATTCATTTTGGGACAATACTTTTGGTTTTAACTGGTGCAGCTTTCACAAATAGTGGGAAATCAAATACGTTAGCTGGATTTGAAACCTGTTCTTCCCAAACCCTACTCCAGTTTAAAAATCAGATCAACTTTCTCACTGAAGTTGGATGGAAACATTCAAAGTCTTGTGCACAACAAGGTGTCTGTCCTTAACATAATGCATTTCAATTTCAATATTTATAAGTGTCTAACGAAATTTGCACACATAACAAATCATTATTGTCTTTAATGTTGGCATAAAAGGTCTCGCAAAAGTAACATAACAACTAGACTTTTGAACACTGCAGAAAAACACTTAAAAGAACTGCCCATAAATTAGCAGCAATAATTAATGGACACAAAAGTACTGTCAAATATCTGCAACAAATATTATAAGATTTGACACTGAGAAATACTTACAGATTATCCTGCCAGCTTTGTTGTGGGAATTTATGTCCCACTCCGTACCTTCAGAACCATGATAAGTGATTTGCAAATCAACATGGTTGAAAATATAGTATGCTTTTCTGTTGGTCTGCATGTTCTGAAAATAAGAATAAACTTTATTTAGATTAGCAAAGAGAAAATTTTGAAAAATTGACAAAATCTAACAACAGGAAAAATATATATACTTTTTTCTGCACTTTTTAAGTATCAACAAAAACTGCATGCAGTAATAAAGTCACCCATTTGTGAACTCTGTAAGTCTGTATAGGTTGCCTACAGGTTTGTACGAAAGAAATTTGACTCACTATATTTTCTCTCTCTTTTTTTATGTTACGTTTTCTATGGCAATGTTATTTAGTTAGTGGTATTTGCTATGATTTCACTCAAAGCATTTAGCATACTGAAACACTTGCTAATTGCATCTTCCACACTAAGCCTGTAACACAGTGTGACGTAATACATTGCAGACGGCACTCGAGCCAGACTCATTCAGTGATAGTTAGGCAGATGTTGTTGTTGTTGTTGTTGTTGTTGTTGTTTTAAATGCATACCTGTCACCTTTCTAAAATAGAAATACAGAAGATCCCATATTGCAAAAATTTAATAGGTAAATGCGTCACAAGTCTTGAAAAGTAGCAAGAAAAGACTACACAGATAGAGATTAATTATTAACACACATAATGTAGAATACGTTCTAAGAACACTTTCCAACCTTGAAGTTAGGTATTTATACAAGTTACTTTCTGATGAGTATTCATTTGTTGTCAATGTTAGGAGCAGTTCACATGCTACACAAATATGAGCTTTTCTGCAGTTAATCTTGCAAGCCACAATATGAACGACACTAACCTGAAAATTTGTTCACATTTATTTACAAAATTTTCTCCATTTCACAGAACATTGGCTATAGTCTATAACAGGTTGCATTGACTGGAGCTTTTTCTGAACGGAATACTACACAATTTTCCATTGGTATTTTGAAATACTTCGAGTGCAAAAATAACAATTTCCCAATATGATGTCCCTTTGAATCAACCACCAAGGCTGGGACATATAGCACCAAAGTAACTATCTTTTCCTGAAAATAGTGACAACTAAGGGATAAAGCTTAGCATCACTGTCATTGCTCCCATCTGTAGCCAAAGTAAATGGTTCACATTGCATGCAACTAATGAGTTCATTTCTTGTATCTGTAACCATTTCTTTCAAAATATGTAAAGTCTTTGCTCGATCACAACCGTATCTTTTTTTATTTCCGAATCAGGGAAAATTTTCTTAAAAATGGCACCAGCATGATCAGCAGCAGCTAACAGAATATTATGTTTAACTGAAAAAGAGTCACCCAAATTTTACTAACTTTCATTTTCCCCCTCTACTCTTTCAATCAAATTAAATTTTAATTTAATAAAATAACATTTCACATGGTGGGGACAGAAGTGCTGATGCTGGAAAAAGAGGCCTGTGGTTTTGGATGATGGGATGAGGCATGGACATGGGCAACATATGAAACAAGTAGCTGTTACAGGCAGAACCACAGGGGAGGAAGTCTTGTCACCGGATTCATGTGGAAAGTACCCATCACCAATTGGACACCACTGTGAAGAATTGGGGAAAGACTACAATGCTGCTGAATCATACATTGTATTAATTTGCACAAGAGTTGCACGTGCAGCTCCCTATACAGTGTGGCTGAGACAGCAAATAACGTTCAGATATCACCAGCACTTTTGTTTAAGCTGACAAAGATCAGATATCCAAATCAGCTGGGTATCAAAAAACGTGCCTAAGAAGCAATGCGTATCCTTGAACCGAAGGAGGTACATCAGCTAGGTATAGCTCTAGATCCAGGTGAACCACCTGACAGTGGAAGATGTGAATGAGTCGGGTATTAGATGCATATAATTGGAAACTGGCCAATGACTGTGTCTTTCAAATGGCTCCATGTAACCGCTACTCAGCAAAACCGATACTAGCAGAACTGAAATACATGCAGAACTCATTGGCAAACAAGGAGTAAGAGACCAATGACCCAAGCCACAGCAAGAGCATTAATTGCAACCCGAAAGAGGAGAACACCTCCCAATGATGTGGTGTCAGGAAACCCTGAACTCCCCTCACCATACATTTGAGGAGATTACAGGAAACATTGGTGAGGCTAATAGGGTGGTAACTATTAACCGCCAACAGATGTGAACAAGGTCTCATCAACAGGACGATGATGCTATCCCGGAACTGGGATGGGAAAACACCTTCTGCTGCCAAGAGATGATAGAACAGGGTGAGCAGTTGACATTCAATGGACACAGAGAAGGGGTGGAAGAATTGGTTGTGAACAAGATCTGGTCCTGGAGAGGTATCAGTACATATAGCAAGGTCACTTTGGGACTAACACTTACTAAATGGGGCATTTTATGTTTCCCAGCAGCATGTGCTAAACAACAACTGCTTAAGACTCTATGTGCTCTTCAAATGCAAGGAAATTCTGACTGTAGCCTGCAGTTGCAGAACTACACATGTCATGCTCTGCCATGTGTTCAACGATAGTGTTGGGATCAGTATAGATGGTACAGTGAATGTGGAGACAGGGGGTTCCTGACAATGGGCGGAAGCTGAAAAGGTGTCTAACTAGTTACCACCCCCGAGAATGGGAGGCGCGTGAACCAATTGTGGAAACCTACCTATCCTAAGAGATCTGCCTACTCTGCTGGATCAGTCGCTGAGCTCAGGCTCGAAGCCATTTGAAAGTAATCAGTTGCTCTGCGGAAGGGTGGCGACGGTAGCTCTGAAGCGACCGTAGATGTTCCTAGACGGCCTCAGAAATCTCCAATGTCTACCAACACACTGACTTATGCTGGTGCAATTAAAATGAACACAGGACACTAGTCTCCGTTGCAGAGACATTGGCTGTGATGACCTGGTGAACTGCAACTACAACTACAGTGGGAAGCAGAGCAGCAACCATAGCAGCCGAGATGTAAGCTGGACAGTCTGTCCTGCAAAATGACCATTGGGGCAGGTGGTCTGCAGATGGAAACTGAAGGATATGGAAGGATAGGGAAATGGTTGTTAGCACAAAAGGTCATCATGGACCCTTTAGCTGAGATGTGAGAGAAGGCTCTTGCTACAAACTGAGAGGTCAATAGCTGAGTATGTGTCAAGCTCCATGCTAAAAAGTGTTGAAGCTTCAGTATTGAGAAGGTAGAAGTCCTGATGTGCGAACAGACCAAAGTCTGAGTTCCAGCGCACAAAGGGTGGTGTGCAATGAAGTTCCCTAAAAGGAGAAACAGTAGGGGAGGTTGGGTGACCAAGGCAGCAAAGTCAGTAGGAGACACAACCTCATCTGGGGAGAGACAAACAGAACAGATTGAGATATATTTGCATTGCCTGGATTCTGACGGCTACTGCCTTGACCATACCTTACTGGTCATGAACTGTAGACTGAAACTGAAAAAACCGCAGAAAGGTAGGAAAATAAAGAGATGGGACTTGGATAAATTGAGGGAAGGGATGCAACTGCTTCCTCTTAAGGAATTCCTCTTCCATTCAGCATTCCTGTCAATTTCATGCACAATTACTGCACTTTTACGGACCAGACCTACATACACATCAGGGGGACAGGTACGGGAATCAGAAGAGCCTCTTCCTAGACCAATCTTTTCAAAGGCTACATGGAAAAGACATTCCTTAAGATGCAGTATTTGCAGCTTCTGGCTTGGTACAGATTTGTAGATGACATTTTTGTGGTCTGGACTCATGGTAAAGAAACTATTCAAAACTTCCTTCAAACCCTAAACTTGTCCTCTAACCTGAAATTCACCAGATCCTTCTCCAGAACTCAAGACATATTCCTTGATGTTTGCCTTCATGTTATTTAGTCCCATATGCACACCTCGATCTACAGTAAACCCACAAATAAACAGTACCTCCACTTTAATAGCTACCATCCTTTTCATATCAACTGATCCCTTTCCTACAGTCTACGGATCTGTGGCAAAATTATCTCCTCAATGATGAATCCCTCACCACCTACACAAACAAGCTGCCCAGTGCTTTCCTCTCTTGCAACTGTTCTATAGACTTTGTCCTAAAGCAGATATCCTGAGTAGTCCATTCTTCCCCTTCCAGTAACCATATTCCTAATCCCAGACCACCCTGAAACATCTCCTTAGTCCCCCCGTATCATACCAGCCTGGAACACAACAAAATGCTCCATCAGGGCTATGAATTATGTCATGCCTTGATACGAGACCATAAATATCCTTCCTACAACACCAAGAGAAACCTTTCGCCATCCTTCCAACCTTGGCAACATCCTTGTTGAACCTTACAACATCCCAAAACCACCCTCCTTTTAATACAGTTTCTACCCCCATAACTGACCCCCACTGAAAAACCTGTCACATACCTCTGCCCACAACCACCTACTCCAGCCCGACAACAGGAAAAACCTATACCCTCAAGGCAGGGCCACATGCAAAACAACATGTCATCTACTATCTGACGTGTTCACTGCACTGCCTTTTATTTTGGTATGACCACCAACAAATTAGCTGAACGCACGAATGGTCACAGTTGAACCGTTAGTCTGGGGGTCACCCAATATCTTGTGGCAGATCACGCCCTACAACATAATTCCAGGGACCTTGGCACAAGTTACACCACACATGCCTTCTGAATACTAACAACAGTCCCACAGAGCTATGGAGACAGGAACTTGCCCTCCAACATATCCTTTCCTCCCACTATTCTTCTGGCCTAAATCTATGCTAACCTCTTCCTCTCCTCCATCTCCAACTCACTAATTCATTACTCATTTCTCACCCCATTCTCTGCCTTCCTCTCTTACACAGTTGTGTTTGCATGTGTGTGTGTGTGTGTGTGTGTGTGTGTATGCGTGTGTGTGTGTGTGTGTGTGTGTGTGTGTGTGTGTGTGTTTCTCTAAAACTCTCCCTCTTAAAAACCTTTTACCTAACCCCCCCCCCTCCACCATCCCCCACTCAGCATTATTCAGTTCATACTTACCATGCAGTATCTCTGACTTCCACATATCACCCATCCTCATGGCCTAGGTTGTGAGTAACCTCTTCCTTCTGTTTCTTTTTTCTTCCCTCCCCTCCTACTCCTGCTGAATGAAAATATTTCCGAAAGATACTGTCCTCATTTATTTTCATCCCTATTAACGTGTTTTTATGCGACTATTGGCACTACAGAACTAAGGTAAGCACTGGGCAGCCACTCATATGTTATATTGCCTTATGTCATTTCCAAAGAGAGTAATCTTTGAGTTTCATTTTTATATGACATATAACTTTATTTCAATGCTGTACATGCCTTGGAAACATTTCACACATTTTGATGACTTTTGCCGTTCCCATAAATTCACATTTTGCTACATCTTTAATACAGTATTTTTTATGCCAATAGGATAGTTTAAATACGCATTCAGTTAAAACCAAACAAACTCTACTGCTATAGTCACTCCAATAGTAATTTCTCAGTCTTGAATCACAACAATGAAGAGGTGGTGGTGGTGGTGGTGGTGGTGGTGTGTGTGTGTGTGTGTGTGTGTGTGTGTGTGTGTGTGTGTGTGTGTGTGTGTGTGTGTGGTGGGCGCGCGCGCGCGCGCACGCATGTGATATTGAATTCATATGAACATAATACAATATTATACAAGTACTTCAATGTGTTCAAGCTACCACATGAAACTAATAAGCATACAGCACAAGTTGACAGTATACTAACCACAATAGAACAACCATCCTGGCCAGACTTCTTGTCCTTTACATAGCATCCCATGGGAAAGCCAGTACTGCAGTATGTATTCCCATAATCCAATGGGTAACACCATGTGACAGGCATGTTGTCTGCAATTGAATTAAAAATTTATACACCATTTATTGACATTAAAAGTTTTAAATTTGTAAATTTGAATTACTCAAACTTCTCAACTGTTACAAAGCAAGCTGTGAGAGAGAGGAAGTAATGGACAGGGTGTCACTAATAATTCTTATTCAGAAAACATTGATGTTCTCTGACATAGGTAAATACTAACCAATTATCCAGTGATGTTGATAGTTCAAACCAATGCCTCTCCTAAGTAATCCAAGTTTTGTTTCTGCATCCTTGTCTGCACTGGTGTACGTCCTGGTACAAACCTCAGCACACGTCTTGTCTTCCATAAACTTAATCTGAAACAGATTATAGAACATTTAAAACATAAACACACATGCGCACAGACAGGTAAGGAGGGAAAAGGCAAGGGTGGAGGGAGAGGGAGAGGGTGGTGGGTAAGAGAGGGGGTGGGCGGGAGAGAGGGTGGGGCGGGCAAGAGGAAAGGGAGAGAGGGGGCGGGCGGGCAAGAGGAAAGGGAGAGAGGGGCCGGGCGGGCAAGAGGAAAGGGAGAAAGGGGGCGGGCGGGCAAGAGGAAAGGGAGAAAGGGGGCGGGCGGGAAAGAGGAAAGGGAGAAAGGGGGCGGGCGGGCAAGAGGAAAAAAATGTTTAAAACAGCCAGAGGCAGTTTTGATGTTCTTGACAGTATTGTTACCACTGACCATAGTTCATTCAGCTGCCAGACACCTTTATTAAAGTTTTAGACCAGTTACAGTTTGATTATATAGTTTTCCACTCATCCCAGTTAATTGTATCAATAGGAGGGATAGGATAGGTGCCTGCTGTTTGCAGACGCAGGAAGATTTGGCTGCAGTTCGCGAACAGCTGAGTGTGCTGCTGTCTACAGTCATCCGTCTTCAGACTGCTGCCCTGAGGTACAGCAGCAGAGGGGAGTCTGGTGTGTCGATTGAGACACCTCAGGTGTCACATGCTCCGCCCTCTATCCCTGCTGTCGAGGCACTTGCAGGTATACCAGGTGTGGTCTAGCCACCCTTGCTGCAATCGGAGTGGCAGGTTGAACAGCATTAGCGTCGCTCGAGGCCGAAGGCCAATGTGGAGGCTGGCCGTCTGGCCATGCCCCGTTCGTCCTGTGGGTGAACACATACCCACTCCTTCAGGAGGGTCCCAGCAGATGCACGGTATGGGGGAGATTATTAGTTATTGAGAGCTCCAATAATGTTAGGCACATGATGGAGCCCCTTATGCAGATAGCATTGAGATCCAGAAAGAATTCCAAAGTGCACTCGGTGTGTGTGCTAGGGAGCCTCATCCGAGATGTGGAGGAGGCCTTGCCAGCGGCAATCAAGCATACAGGGTGCATTCGGCTGCAAGTTGTTGCTCATGTTGGCACCAATGACAGCTGTCACTTGGGTTCTGAGGACAGCAGGAGGCTGGCAGAAATGGTGAAGACGCGAGGTGTAAACAGAACTGTAGATTTGTAGCACTGTTCCCAGGGTTGATCATGGTCCTTTGGTTTGGAGCCAAGAGGATGGTCTGAAACAGAGGCTTAACCAACTCTGTGACAGTCATGGCTGCAGATTTCTGGATCTGCTTTGACTATCAAAATATTAGCCATAAATTTTCAGAATATTAAAAACAAATTTCCCCAATTTTCTGCACTGCAGGCAAATTATTGTGCTCAGATAATTTTAGACACTAAAAGCTGGCTAAATCATGATGTGGGAAGCTTGGAAATATTTAGAGAGGCGTGGAATGTATATCAGAAAGACAGATCAGACGCAAGTGGAAGAGGAGTGTTCAGTGCTGTGGACAAAGCTATCGTTTCTACTGAGGTCGATGTTAAGAGTGACTGAAGTTATTGGACATGTATAACAGGTGTAAGAGAAGTAAAGTTAGCAGTTGGGTATTTTTACTAGTCCCCAGTGCTACTGTATCAGCTTTACAGTCATTCAAGGAAAGTCTACACCTGTTAGTGCATAGGTATCCCGGCAATGTAATATTACTCGGGGAAGACATCAACCTGACGAGTACATGTTGGGACCTCTCTAGTTTCATTTCAGGTGGTACACACAAGCAGTCTTGTGAACTACTATTGTATAGGTTTTCCAAAAACTGTCAAACCAACAGCCCACACACAACGGAAATATTTTAGGCCCGACCTTATTAACGATGTCAGCGTACAGACAGGAGTTAGCAATCATGATATTGTCATAGCATCAATGGTGACCGAAGTTAATAAACCAGTCATGAAGGCTAGGAGCGAGTTTCTGTTAGAAAGAGCTAGTAATTCTTAGCATCACACTTAAAAAAAAATGAATGGACATCATTTAGTTCTGGTACAATGGATGTAGAGGAATTGTCGACTAAATTTAAAGAACTTGTAAATAAAAGGTTAGAGTAATATGTGCCTATAAAGTCGATTAAGGATGGAAAAGATCCACAATGGTATAATAATAATAAACAGCTAGTGAGAAAGCAAAGGCTTTTGCACTCTCAGTTCAAAAAAGAACACGCAAATCTACACAGGCAAAAGTTAGTAGAGATTCATGATCCCTATGAAAATATTGATATGCAAAGCATACAATAATTACCACAGCCATAAGTGGGTCAAAGGCCACTCTATCATTCCACGATAGTAACAGACGAAAGTAAACTTAAAGCTGAAGTCCTAAATTTAACCTTTAAGAAATTATTCACATAGGACCACCATACAAACATACCATCATTTGATCAACACATCAACTCCCAAATGGAGGACATAGTAATAGGTATTACCAGTGTTGAGAAGCAGCTGAGAGAACTGAATACAAAAAAGTCTCCTGATCCGAGTGGAATACCAGTTCAGTTTTACAAAGAGTATTCCAGGGCACTGGCCTCTTACTTACGATTGCATTTTTTGTGAATCTTTAATTCAGTGCAAAGTTCCTAGTGATTGGGGGAAAAAACGCAGGAGACTCCCGTTCCTAAGAAAGGTAATAGAACTGCCCCCAAAATTACAGGCCAATATTTTTGACATCAGTTTCCAGTAGAATTTTGGAGCATATTCTCAGCTCGAATATAGTAAATTTTCTTGAAACAGATAAGCTTCTTTCTATGAATCAGCACAAGAATGGGAAACATCATTCTTGTGAAACTCAGCTTGCCCTTTTCTGACATGACATGTTGCGAGCCATGGATGAAGGGCAACAGCCAGATTGCATTTTTCTCTATTTCAAAAAGGCATTTGTCACGGTGCCACACTACAGACTGCTAATGAAGATATGAGCATATGTAATCGGTTCACAGATTTGTGACTGGTTGAAAGGCTCCGTAAGTAATAGAATGCAGTACATTGTTCTCAACGGCAAGTGGTCATCGTATTTGAGTGTATTGCCAGGCATGCCCCTGGAGAGTGTGATAGGACCACTATTATTTTCTAACTATATAAATGATCTAAAAAATAGACGAAGATTACTCACCATGCGAAGGAGCACAGGTGTGACAGCATCACAAATAAATAAATGAATACACACACACACACACACACACACACACACACACACACACACACACACACACACACAAAATCGCTAGCTTTCGCAGCCTAGCTGCTTCATCAGGCAGAAGGGAAGGAGAGGGAAAAGGAAATGATGAGGGTTTTAAGGAAGGGGGGTAAGAAGCCATTCCAATCCCGGGAGAGGAAAGACTTACCTCCAGTTTTTCCCCCAAGGTAAGTCTTTCCTCTCCCGGGATTGGAATGGCTCCTTACCCCCTTCCTTAAAACCCTCATCATTTCCTTTTCCCTCTCCTTCCCTTCTGCCTGATGAAGCAGCTAGGCTGCGAAAGCTAGCGATTTTGTGTGTGTGTGTGTGTGTGTGTGTGTGTGTGTGTGTGTGTGTATTCATTTATTTATTTGTGATGCTGTCACACCTGTCCTCCTTCGCCTGGTGAGTAATCTTCGTCTATTTTTATATTTTATTCTTCCTGCTAGGAATTTTTCGTCTTAATATTCGTATCATATATAAATGATCTGATGGACAGAGTAACTTGTAATTTGTTGCTGTTTGCCGATGATGCTGTGGTGTATGGGACGGTGTCATCATTAATTGACAGCAATAGGATACAGGATGACAGACAAAATTTCTAGTTGGAGTGAAGAATGCAGAAAAATTTAAGATGATGCGCATGAGTAGGGAAAACAATCCCATAATGTTAGAATACAGCATTAGTAGTGAGCTTCTTGATATAGTTGTGTCGTTCAAATATCTAGGCATAACATTGTAGAGCAACATGAAATGGAATGAACATGTAAGGACAATTATGAGTAAGGCAGACAGCCGACTTTGGTTTTTTGGGAGAATTTTGGGAAGATTTACTTCATCTGTAAAGGAGACCACATATAAAATGCTTGTATGAACACCTCTTGAGTATTTATCAAGTGTTTAGGACCTGCAGCAGATCAGTTTAAAGGAAGACATGGAAGCAGTTCAGAAGCGAGCCGCTAGGTTCGTTACTGGTATGTTCGACCAATTTGCGAGTGTCGCATAAATGCTCCGGGAACTCAAATGGAAATTGCTGGAGAAAAGACAACATTCTTTTCAAGGAATTCTGTTGAGGAAATTTAGAGGGCCGGAATTTGAAGCTGACTACAGAATGCTCTTGCTGCCACCCACTTACATTTTGCGTAGTGATCACAAAGATGAGATAGGAGAAATTAGGGCTAGTACAGAGGCATTTAGACATTCATTTTTCACCTCATTCTATTTGGCAGTTGAATAGGAAAGGAGATGCCTAGTTGTGGTACAGTGTGCCCTCTGCCATGCACCTTACAGTGGATTGTGGAGTACGTATGTAGATTTAGAAGGCCACGATAGCTGTGTGATAAAAGTTTCTGCCTGGTAAGCAAAAGGCCCTAGTTTTGAATACCAGCTGCGGCACAAATTTTAATTCAACGTCTTTCTTTCTATTCAAAATCCTTGATATAATGAGACAATGTATGTCTCAGGAAATTGAATTTACTGTTTGCCTATATACAGTCTGTGTACTAGATGGACTCTGGCAGCAGTCTGGAACTCATGACCAATTCATTTGATTAACTGCACATGAAGTTTTACAACCGCTCTCCATAATACTCAGCAATCTCTTTTAATCAAGCATACATGAGGTATGCTTGATCTTAGTTTATCTTTGGTTGTTCCTTTATGTCATGAACAGATGACTTGGGCATCTTTGGAAGGATTGAATTGTTGGTGATGGATTTATTAGTCACGTGAAATCTAACACATTGTCCACTTTCAAAAAAAACTGACCCCTCTTGATTGACCCATTCTGGCATAATGACTACCTACTAACATCACGATACTCCCCGTATCTTTTTATACTGGCATGTTTATTCTACCATTAATGCCTTATTTTGGCCTCCAGTGGTCTATTTACTTCCTGATCAAGGAAAGTGCAGTACACATACTGCCTGCTTTCATTCTCAAGCCACTTGACAATATAACATCTCACTTTTGCTAGCATGAACACCTAGTCTTCTCAAAGAATTGTGCTGCATTATCATAGTCAACAGAAAGCAAGCTTACTGGTGGAGGTTACATGAATGTGTGCACGATTGTGAGAGATCCTGTCTGGTTGTTGGTTTAAGTTAGACAGTTGCAGTGGCACTTCCATAGCACTCATAGGTTTGAACACACTACATTTTGCGTGGCCAATGACATTTCACCTTGACGTAACCAATGCGCAGTGAGGAACAATGGACTGGATTAATACCTTCATATTTTAAGTGTCTTGTTTGTTGTGTTTGCAATTGTATGTGTAACTTTGGCAGGTGATTCAATTACTTAATACGGCTCGAGGTTATACTGCATGACAGCATAACTGGATGGTGAATGTCCCATGGTATAATGGCAGAGAAGTTTTGTTATGAATGTGCCATTACTTTACTTTTGACAATACAACATGAACAATTTACCTTCACACATCTTAAAATAGGGTTTCTACAGTAATGAATAATGTCTCATCATAAAACAAAACAAAAAATTAAAATTTTTTATTACAAAGATAATACAGTGATGTCCAATGGAGTCGCAAAGGAAATGGACATCCTAGAGAGACGGCAGAATGTGAGAATTGAGCAGTCATCAGAGAAGGATGCAGTTCATCATCAGTCTTTCAGATGTTCAATCACCAGTCTGCAAGGCTTAGTTACTGTCAAACTGAACTCAAAGAAAAAAATTCACAACAATTTTAGGCCCTGGTATTGAGATAACCTGTTTACAATCCTCATCAGATTTTCAGTAAAATTGCTCTTGAATGTCAGACATTCATCCATTGGCCGCTAATGTTAACAATCTGCACTGCCCAGCAATACCTGTGTGAATTTCGATTTGTGACCAATTCACATAAATTCTTTGTGGGGTATTTTTTTCTTTGTCTCAAAGTGTACATGCACTACAATAACAATCAAGTGAAGAAGTATAGGTGGTTTCCATAATCAGCTACAGGTGGTCTGTGATAAAATACCTAGCCCTGACACCAAACTAGTCCTTTATGTCAATAGTGCCTAACTGGGCTAGGAAGAGGCTTTCAGAAGTGTGTTTGGCAAGCACAGTTCGAACACTGACAATGATAATTATAATTTATGAGGCTTGCCCAGTTTGCTTAAACTTTTACAGAATTCTACACTTTACTACGAATTGACAGAGCTATATGATGCAGTTTTTCAACATGGGTAGCAAGTCTCCATAAACAACAGTCAGAATATTCTGTCAATCACTAATCCTCAAGAATATAAATTCTATTTGTCCATGAAGTCATTTTTACAACCAATGTGTGAACATGCTCATTGTTGAAACAACTCTTTTCTGTCAGATGCTTTTTCAGCTTGCCATACAGATTTCCTGGATATTTTTGTTATGGATGCTGTTCTTCCTCTGCGATCAGCAATGTCTGTACGACCATGTTCAACATATTGGCATCATTTCATTGTTGCCTGATGAAACACTGCCTTTAGTGCATGTATCACCAGAGCTTCATGGTTCATTTTCACGCAATTTATTCTTTTTGCTAGTAAAACTCATCTTTTCCCATGATTTTGTAGTACATTTTTGTCTGCCATGCCATTTCAGAGACTGCGGTACACCTGTTATCTGTATTGCAGAAGAAATTTCTTGTTGTTTGGGTGTTTTAGGGGGACAAAACTGCAAAGGTCATCAGTCCCTCATTCCATCACTGGGTGTCACAAGAAGAAGCATAAATGTGGAAAAGAGACCAGAGTTTAAAATAGCAAAGGGGAGGAATATTCCCCCGGGTCAGTAAAAGGACAACAAAGGCAACAAGAAAAAAATACAAAATGAGATAATCACACAGAAAGTACGAAAAGAAACTAAACAAAACATCCGCTGACTGTGACTGACCGACCGTTAGATTAAAATCTGCAAAAGTCAACCATGTGGCAACATGTGGAAACCTCCAATCAGAGGACATGAGACAGGAGGAACACAGTGTATTGAACAAAAGCTTTAAATAGAGTGGAAAAAACCACCGTCACGAATAAAACTTATAACTGAATCAGCCATTTTGGCATCGTCACTTAGAACATCTGATAAAAGTGCAAGAAAATTAAAACTCTGCTGCAGGGAGGCTAAAATAGTACTGTCAAGTGGGAGTCACAGCGACACTGTATGTTAGCCAAGTATGCCCAATGCAGAGCCGGCATAAGACTACAGAGTCCCGGCAAGAAGCCCACATGGAGGAACGCCATATAGCCGTGGTCCTCTTTACAGCTCGAAGTTTGTTGGCTCAGTCAAAGTGCGCCACTCAGTATCCCAAAGCTTCAAAACCCAATGGCACAGCACTGACCAGAAACCAGATGTTAGGCCAATATCCAGAACCGACTCATGAACAGCCTGTGTAGCAAGCCTGTCGGCCTGTTCACTGCCTGGGATACCGACACTGCTGCCAACTGGCAAGGAGCACTGTTCCACATGGTCGCCATGGAAGTGAGCAAAGCCAACGTGGTCCTCAAACATTGAACCATCCGTGAATACCTGGTCATCTCCAGGAAATGCAGCAATGACAGCAAGGAACTGATGTCTAAGAGGCTCAGGAGGAACTTAGCCTTTGGGTCCGTGCGCCAAGTCCAGCCAAGTACACAGCCTTGGCATGCACCACGGAGGTGTATGTGCATGAGCCCGACAAGGAGATTGAAGAGTTCCAACATAAGGATTGGACATGGAAAGCATTCATGTGACCTGATCGGGGTCGTCGTCGTCGGGGGCGGATGAGAACATCAGAAAAAAGCAGACATTTGTTTGGATGGCCTGGTGAGCTATGCACACTGGCTGCATATGCTGCGAGCAGTTTTTGGTGGTGGACCCGCAAAGGTGGGACCCCAGCCTCCACAAGTAGACTGTTAACAGTGCTGATACAGAAAGCACAAGTTGTGATGAGAACCTCACAATGGTGAATGGGGTCCAGCAAGTGCAATGCCGAAGGTGGTGCAGAACCATAGGCAATGCACTCAAAGTCGAGACACAACTGTATCAGCACTTTGTATAGCGACAACAGTGTGGAGTGATCAGCATCCCAAGTGGTATGGCCCAGGTGACGAAGAACATTGAGATTTTGGCAGCACTCCCGTTTCAGTTGACAAATGTGGGGTAGCCACGTCAGCCTGGCGTCAAAGACAAGCCCTAAACATCTACTGGTTTCCATTGCTTAGAATAAGCAGCTGTCAAGATACAGCTTGGGTTGAGGGTGTACAGTTTGTCGCCGACAGAAGTGCATAACACTTGCCTTGGCAGCAGAAAACTGGAAGCTGTGGGCAAAAGCCCAGGACTGCACCTTCCTAATGGCTTCCTGCAATCTACGTTTGGCAACTGGGGTGCTGGAGGAACTAAGAGATACAGAAGTAGTCAGCACAGAGTGAAGGGGATACTGACAAGCCACCTGCCATCACTAAAGCTGTTAATGGCCACTAAAAATAAGGGGACACTCAAGACAGAGCCCTGAGGAACCCTATTTTCTTGTACATGAGAGGTGCTATGGGAGGCACCAACTTTAACATGAAAGGTATGAACAGCTAAAAATTTTTTTATAAAAATAGGAAAGGTGCCCCAGATATTCCACTCATGCAATGCGTTGAGGATATGGCTTTGCCAGGTCGTGTCATATTCTTTGTGCATATCAAAAAAGATGGCCACAAGGTGATGGTGCCTGGAAAAGGCTGTGTGGATTGCAGATTCGAGGAAAACCAGGCTATCGGAGGTAAGAGCGACCCTGGCGGAAACCACCCTGGCATGGAGCCAGTAAGCCCCGAAACTCTAGGATCCAGCACAATCGCCGACTTACCATATGTTCCAACAGTTTACAGAGAACGTTGGCAAGGTTGATGGGCCGATAACTATCCACATGAAGAGGGTTCTTGCCAGGCTTAAGCACTGGGACAGGGTGGCCACCAAATCTCCATCCTCAAATTCAAGGTTTTTTCCCGGTTTTCCAGGTTAAAAATAATTATTTTC
The DNA here is from genome assembly GCA_026315105.1 of Locusta migratoria. Classification (NCBI taxonomy): domain Eukaryota; kingdom Metazoa; phylum Arthropoda; class Insecta; order Orthoptera; family Acrididae; genus Locusta; species Locusta migratoria. The sequence continues at coordinate 285,787,116 of CM048748.1, read as the reverse complement.
CAGGTTTTCACAAAATGTAATTTTGCTCATAGGGGTTAGCAAACTTCTATACCGTAAAGAAACTAGTTACATATTTTTAAAACACATCGCATCCAAGTTGAACTATGTCACGTTGTAATAGACACCAAGCAGTGGCGAATCCAGGATTTGTGTGTGTGTGTGTGTGTGTGTGTGTGTGTGTGTGTGAGGGGGGGCAGGCTCATAAAAATTGCGGCATTGTACCTCAAACTGATCTAAAAAGAACCAGCTCATATTATGAGGTTTTCCTCATAGTTTTGGAGGATTGCAGCCCCATATACCACCCTCCCCCCACCCCAGATTCGACACTGACACAATGTATAGTACAGGATGTACATTTTAAGTTGACAAACCAGAATAACTAGAAAAAACAGTATATATTCAACAACGGTTTTCACCATTATGAACGGACGGCAGAGGCTTAGAAAATGATACTAAACTTGAACTGTCTCCACCGTTTGGGAGCGGTGTGGGTGGCTAGTGTAAAATTTTAAATGGAAACACCCATTTTTATTGCAGATTCATATTCTACAGCCCAAATCATGTACAGTTTGGTTGAATTTTTTTCTTTCAATTGGCAACATATTGCACTGTTATGGTTACAATTATTTGCCATACTACTGAAGAAACGTACCACTCAGGAAAAAAAAAAAAAGGTTAATTGTATTAATGATGCTTCAGAACCCAACCAAATGATACCAGATGTACATTTCTTCATAGCTAGTTCAGTTAAGTGATTTTTTGGCAATACGTAACTGGTATTCAGACAAGGGCAATCTGGACTAAGGCATCACTTTGGAAGACTGTCGCGTCCACTGCGGGGAGAGGGAGGGATCACTTCGGGGATCATTTGGTAGCGTTCTGAAGCACCATGAATATGGTTTTCATTTATTTTGGTTCCTGTTTAGTAGATTTATTCATCAGTATGGCAACTATTTCTTACTATTTAAGCGCCACCTACTATAAAAAAAAAAAAAAAAAAAAAACCCAGACCACACATGATGCGGGCCTTAGAATTCGAATCTGCAATAAAAAATCGGGGTTCCCATTTAAAAATTTTACACTTGACATCCCTCATCTACTCGCCCCCCCACCCCCCACCCCACACAAACGGTGGAAACGGTTCAGGTTGAGTATTATTTCCTAAGCCTCTGACATCCACACATGCGGGTGAAAACCATTTTTGAATATCTACTGTTTGTCAGAGTTATTTCGTTTTGTCGACTGTAAATTTACACCTTTTATAATGGACTACGTTGAGTTCAAGTAGTTGGAGGATACTGTACGTTTTAATGTGAATTGCATTCGTTTATGCAACATACCCGTTAATTTATACTAGACTTCCTGATACATTAAAATACAGTCACATCTCATGAACTAGTGATCGAGAACTCAATACATATATTATGATTTACTTTACCTTCAGGATATGAACAACCTTTTCGCCTCTTTCAAGTTTTCATTTAGATTGTTCCCAATGATGGTTTGCAGTTTCCAGAGCCCAGACAGTCAAATAAATTTTGCCCGGGAAAACTCTAGCTAAAAGATCAATGAATGTTAATTACCCACCATGAGTAATAATGCACAATGTTGTGGGTGAGTTCTTGAACTTCGATGAAATGGGGAATGCAAAAACATATCTGGAGCAACAGCTGGTGGTATTTGCATTCAAGTATCATCTGGTAAAATAACACTCAACAGATTTTAATGAAAACAGTATTTAGTACTAATGAATTTGTTTCATTTTTTAAATTCTTCTAGTACTAAACAGACAGCGAAATAGATATTGTGGAAAGCAACAGACCTCCGTTTGCTTATGGAAAGTTTATGTTTCTTGCTTCTTGTGTGGCTGTATGAAGCACTCTTCCCCATTGTAGAAATGTTTGTCTTTGTATTGCACCAAGAGCATAATGCATTCGTTTGTGATTTGGGATCACATGTAAGCTACGGATACACTTGTCTCTTATGAGCTCTGGTATCAAGTTATACTCTGTTTTGACATGACGGACAAACACTTCATTCTAAAACACGTTGAATTACTTCATCTGTGCGGGCACAGGTAAATGTCGATTCACACTTGGATTCACTCTATTGTTCCCTGCAATGATTGTCTCACTCTGTTCCATCTCAGAAGGATGTAGATGGCGTTAGTCTCGAAATATATTTAACGATATTTTGAATGTATTGTTATAAGACAGCTGTTAAAATAATAAATTACAACTGAAAGGAATTGCCTTTTCGCAAAAGTCACGTACCGTATTACAGAGTTATACTTACATCTTTTTGGGGGACAATTAGCATGTCAAAAAGTGGCAATCAACAATGTTAGAACTGTATTTCATACGGGCCCGGCTAGCGCTCACTATGTGGCGTTGCGTGCACGTATGCTTTTTGAAAACCCATTAACATATAACGAGGGAAATAATCTTTTGTGTTGAACATAAAATAAATAATTAATGCTGTTCCTGCTCTATGGTTGACAGGTTCTCTATGTACCCTTGTCCGCTAAGTAAATTAATAATCCTCGTAATTGTTACTGCGATTCCTCATTGGCGCTAGCCGAGCCCGCATGAAAAACAGTTCAACCATCAACAATACGTACATGATAACTGTGTTTACTATTTATATATTGTCAGTGTTACGGCAGTCACAGGAATCTTCTATAATTATTACTAACGAACATAGGCGCCGACTTTTGAAAATCTTGGGGTGTGCTCAGTGGCACACCCAGGTATTTCTAAAGAAAAATAAATAAATACAAAGCAAAGCCAAAAACTTATACAAAACAAACACGCTATCGATCCCATATCACCGTCACCATCACGATTATAAGTCGTAGTCCTTTTGTATTTCACTAGGCTATATACTTATCCATTTTTAACGATTTTCACACGCAAGACATTAACCCTTTGCCCCAAATTTTATTGATTTATGAACAAAAATATTTTTTTTTTTGCGTATATCTATAAATAATGATTGGATTAATGTATATATGATAGAATTTTTGATTACTTTTAGTTTTTGGAAGGAAATTTGGAATGACTACAGATAGAATCAGTGTGCAGGCTATGTTTCCTTTATCGTAACTAATAACATTTTCAAATTGTTGACTACTAATTTAGACATTGGACAATTATTTAGTAATAAAGTTTTTAAAAAAAGTAGTCGTTTGCTTAACGTCTATTGTTGCTCTTTGCTGGCGCCTCGCAGTGGGAAGCGAAGTGATGAGGTGGGGGTGTGGGGGGGGGGGGAGACAATGTTACTTTGAGTCTTTGGGTTTGGTTGCTCAGTAGCGTCGTTTCGTTGCTTAGCGACTGCAGGTATCCAGCCATTGAGGGACGGAGGTTGTAGATTGCGGATGTAATTGATCTGAAAAATTCCCCTACCACTCGGTACACTGAAACGTCTCTCACAAAGTAATTTTAGAATGGGTATAACTGACATTTAGTGATGCATTGTTTATCCGAGGATTCGGCAATGTTTCACACGTGTCTCTCTTTCATAAATAATGGAGCATTTGTGAATAAATATAGCTACTGTTACTGTACATTGGGATTGCGGACTGTTGCGTCGTTTGTTTCACCTTTCTATCGCGGCATATGCCAATCACACCGATGTGTTGTGTAAGCAAACCACAACAGCCAAAAAAAAAAAAGAGGCACCGAGAAATGTTCCGTATTTCTCTCACTTTATGCCAAAAAAATGCCTTTGTCCCTTTCTGAAAAATAATTGTCAAAATTTCCCACGATATGGGACAAATCCCACGGGCTGTCAACACTGGGTAATGGTAGACAGTCTAGTCACAATGAATTATTGGAAGCCCTGAAATGTTATTTACAATCTTTGAACAAATAGTTCTGGCTAGACGCACAGATAAAGATGAGGCAAGGGAAAGGATTAAGACTTAATTCCATGCACAGGTGACACAGGTCAAAAAGAGCAGAAACTAACGTCCGACTACTACGTTCAATAGTTGACAAATTGCTGAAGCCTAAAAATTCAAATTCAGAAAAAATCTATCACTATCTGTTGCGTTTCGAGAATTTTGTAGAGCTGTCAATTAAAACACAAAGACCTCAAGTTGTTATGAGGACTGTCAGTTTACAGAATGCTAGAAGGGATAGGGCAGTATTCGCAGCAAATATGTCGGCTCACTGGTAACGTATGTGGTTGTCAAAAGGTTATCTCAAAAGGTACCAGGAATTAAAGTCGTTTTGTAAACATTTTCAATGTATCCTATCAAACCCAGTTCATTTCTAGTTATTTAATACAATTAAAGGTTGCCGTCTTCAGTTTACAATATTGACTTAACAAGCAGAATTCCATTAACATTCGGATTATTTAAAAAATGGTCACTTCACTCACATGTGAACGTGGATTTTAATGCCTACGAATTCAATCACCTTTTAGGGTGGTGTCTTACAAAAGCCAGTCGGTCATCAATCAGTTGTGTCGATTTTAATTACAGTCAAGAAATATAACGTAAAGAAAAAATGATACCAAAATTTTCAGTGGGGTATGCCTAGCTAACGAAGCATTACAATACCAACTTTTACGGAGTTTATAGTTAAAATCAACAACATGCTTCCGTGAAGAGATTTTTCAACACAGTATCAGACAAACGAGATCTGTGTTGATGAGTATCACTGAGAGGTGGGGGGTTAAATTACGAAAATTGCTAAATTTAGTACAAATACCGCCTTTCATTCTAGCTGCAATTTCGAGTCGCGCCTTACGATAAAATCGCTTCGCTTCGACGTACACCACGTGGTTGAACACCACTTCGAGATAAATGCAGAAATAGATAACGAAATACGTAACCTATAATTATAAAACTTTTTAAACAGCGCAGAAATATATTTTAAAATGTTTTTGTACACAAAAATGAAGCGATGAATATTATTTAACCCGCGGGCAGTAGCAATCTGAGCATTTTGCTAACCGTAATTTTAAAACGACTGGCATTTTGTTACTTGTAAATATAAAAACTTAGAGGTTTTTTCTTACTAAAACTACAGGGATTTCTTATTTACACTTATTAAGTACATTTAGAACTGGTCGTACAATCTGAGCAATATGCTATACACGTGAACGATCGTTTAACTCTTAATGTCGCGAGCTCTCATGGGTTAAAAATCCCGGTTTCTGGCTGAAATTCAAGGTTTTTTCCCGGTTTTCCCCATTTTCTTCAAATTCAAGGCTTTTTCCCGGTTTCAAGGTTCGGTGGCCACCCTGTGGGATGATTATACTTTCCCGTCATTGCAACAGGAAGAAACCGTCACACCAGATGCAGATAAAGAGAGCAAGAAGATGACACTGGCTCTCCACTGAGAGGTATTTCAGGTCCAGGGGCCATGTTGGACATTGTGCAAGAGCACTTAGGAACTCCCACTCACTAAATGGTGTGTTATATGCCTCCAAGCGGCAGGCGGTAAAGGCTTTTTTTTTTTTGTTTTTTTTTTTTTTTGTTTTTTTTGTTTTTGTTTTAGGGCGCACAACTTCTACGGTCATTAGCGTCCAGACAAGAACATAGATTTGCTAGATCTCAAAAAAGAAAATTGGTGACTGTCAGAACATCAAGAAGAGGCTAAAAACAAAAGATAAAAGACCATTAAAAGAGTTAAATATCCTTCGATAAGTTGGCCAAGTTGATAAAACGCAAAACTCTAGCAGCTGCTCGTGTGTCATCAGCTAAAATTTCCTCCAGAGTAGACGGAAAGTGAAGGGCTACACGGAGATGATTAAAATTAACACAAGACAGTAAAACATGTCGCACTGTCAGCAGTTCACCGCAGGAGCACAGCGGTGCAGGGTAGGCGGATAGCAAGTGACGGTGGCTGAAACGGCTGTGACCGATCCGCAACCGGGCCAGGATGACTTCCTCCCGCCGAGAGGGGGCGTGAGGTGGTCCTCCAAGCGGTCGGGATCGGTTTTACAGTTCTCAATTTATTGTTGTACAGTGAAAAAGAAGCACTGTGCCATGACGACACGATACTCCGGCGAAGAGCCCGTTGAACATTGTCCGATGCGATGGGACGCAAAAGGTAGCCATGCGAGGCAAAAGAGCGGCCTTGGCTGCTATGTCGGCGGTCTCATTCCCGGGCACACCCACGTGGCCAGGGACCCACAGGAAAGAAACGTGACAGCTGTCATCTGCTAGCAACTGGAGGGAGCGTTGGATCCGATACACGAGAGGATGGTTCAACAAAGGGTCCTTAAGACTCTGCAGGGCACTAAGGGAGTCCGAACATATGGCATAGAAAGGTTGGCGGTGGTGGCAGGTATATAAAACGGCCTGGTGGAGGGCAAAAAGCTCAGCCGTGAAGTTCGAGCACCGGTCAGGGAGCTTGTATTGGAAACGGTTGTCCCCAACGACAAAGGCAGATTCGACACCGGCAGTGCTCTTGGAACCATCAGTGTAAATAAATATGGCATTATCGAACCGCGAACGGAGTTTGACAAGCCTCGAGCAGTATACCAAATCCGGAGTGCTCTCCTTGGGGAGTGAACTAAGTTCGAGGTGAGTGTGAACCTGGGCCTGATGCCACAGTGGCAATGGGCTTTCGCTCAACCGAAAGGTGGAAGGAAGTGTAAAATCGAGCCGCTGTAGCAGGCGGCGAAACCGAACTCCAGGTGGGAGCAAGGCAATCGCAGACAACTGATATTGGCAATCGAGTGAGTCGTCAAAAAATAATCGGTAAGATGGATGGTTGGGCATCGACCGCAGGCGGCATGCGTACCGACACAAGAGTATGTCACGTCGATTGGTCAAGGGTAATACAGCAGCCTCGGCATACAGACTTTCAACAGGGCTGGTATAAAATGCACCGGTCGCCAGACGTAATCCACGATGGTGGATAGAGTTGAGACGGCGGAGAATCGACGGCCGTGCAGAGGAGTATACAAGGCTTCCATAGTCGAGCTTCGACTGAACAATGGCCTGGTAAAGGTGAAGCAGGACGGTACGATCCGCTCCCCATGACGTGCCACTGAGGACACGAAGAACGTTAAGGGATCGGGCACAACGGGCAGCCAGGTAGGACACATGTGTGGACCAGCAAAGTTTCCGATCCAACATGAGTCCCAAGAATTTTGTAGTCTCCACGAAAGGGAGAGCAACAGGGCCGAGACGTAGAGAAGGTGGAAGAAATTCCTTGTATCTCCAGAAATTGATACACACAGTTTTCTCAGTGGAGAATCGGAAGCCGTTTGCGATGCTCCAGGAATATAGACGGTCAAGACAGCGTTGGAGAGAACGCTCCAAGAGACACGTCCGCTGGGCGCTACAATAAATTGCGAAATCGTCAACAAAAAGAGATCCGGAGACGTCGGCTGAAAGGCAATCTACGATCGGATTGATTGCAATGGCAAAGAGCGCCACACTCAAGACGGAGCCCTGTGGTACCCCATTCTCCTGGCAAAAGGTATCTGACAAAACAGAGCCCACCCATACCCGGAACTTGCGATCCGCCAAAAACGCTTGAATGAAAAGAGGAAGGCGGCCCCGAAGGCCCCATGTGTGCAATGTGCGGAGAATGCCCGCTCTCCAACAGGTATCGTATGCCTTCTCCAAGTCGAAGAACACTGCTACTGTTTGCCGCTTCTTTAGAAAGTTATTCGTAATGAAGGTCGACAATGTAATGAGGTGATCAGCAGCAGAGCGGTGTCGATGAAAACTGCATTGGACATTTGTTAGGAGGCGACGAGATTCGAGGAGCGAGACCAACCGAGCGTTAACCATGCGTTCCATCACCTTATAGACGCAGCTCGTCAGAGAAATGGGGCGATAACTAGAAGGAAGATGTTTGTCCTTCCCTGATTTGGGGATGGGGACAACAATGGCTTCACGCCAACTTGTGGGAACATGACCTTCAGTCGATATGCAATTGTAGGTACTAAGAAGAAAACACTTGCCCGCAGGAGAGAGGTTCTTCAGCATCTCAATATGGATGGAATCGGGACCGGGAGCAGAAGATCGGGACAGGGCAAGAGCACGGTCTAGCTCCTGCATGGTGAAGGCGATATTATAATTTTCACGATTAAAAGAGTGGAAAGAAGGCGGCTGTACCTCCCCTATCTGTTTGCGAGGGAGAAAGGCAGGGAGGTAATGGGCAGAGCTCGAAACCGCAAAGAAACGGCCCAATGCATTGGATACATCAGCGGGGTCCACGAGGACTGCGTTCTCCACAGTCAGGCCAGGAATCGGGGAGTGGACCTTGATGCCGGATAAACGGCGTAGGCCACACCAAACAACCGTGGAGGGAGTAAAACGGTTAAAAGAACTAGTAAAAGTAGTCCAGCAAGCTTTTTTGCTGTCGTTTATGATAAGACGACATTGCGCTCTCATACGTTTATAATTTATGCAATTCTCCAAAGTTGGGTGGCGGCGGAAGGTGCGTAAAGCACGGCGCCGGGCTCGAAGCGCGTCGCAGCAGGCTGCAGTCCACCAAGGGACCGAAACACGACGTGGAGAAGAGGAGGTACGAGGTATGGAACGTTCGGCAGCGGTGAGAATAACCTCTGTGAGGTAGTCGACCTGACTTGTCACAGCTGGGAAAATTCTGATCATGAAAAACAGCCATGGAAGAATAAAGCCCCCAGTCGGCTTTAGAAATGTTCCAACTGGTGGGACAAGGAGATGGGGAATGATGCAGGAAGTGGATGATACAAGGGAAATGGTCACTCGAGTACGTGTCAGAAAGTGCATACCACTCAAACTGACCGGCAAGCTGAGGAGTGCATATCGCAAGGTCTATGTGGGAGTAAGTATGGGTTGTGTCAGAAAGGAAGGTCGGTGCACCAGTGTTGAGGCAGAAGGTACACCAAAAGGGAGCCTCTCGGACAAGGTGCCGGAGAGCCCCATAGGGGGTGGTGGGCATTGACGTCACCTACCAAAACTAAAGGTGAAGGGAGCTGGTCAACGAGGTGTAGCACATCTGCCCTAGTAACGGCAGATGACGATGGCGAATAGATATTACAGAGGGAAAAGGTAAATGTGGATAGAGTGATGCGGACGGCAACTGCCTGTAGGTGCGTATGCAATGTAATAGGATGGTAATAGACGTCATCTCGAATGTACATCAGAACCCCTCCATGGGCTGGGGTACCTTCCACAGGTGGCAGGTCGAAACGCAGAGAGGTGTAGAGGGGAAAGTCTGCACGATCACTTGGACGCAACTTAGTTTCTTGGAGACAGACTAGAAGCGGGCAGTGCAATCGAAGGAGTAGTTTTAACTCCTCCCAATTGGAACGAATGCCGCGAATATTCCACTGAAGGAGCGCCATGATAAAAAATGAGATAAGAAATGAGGATAAAAACGAACAAGCAAGCGGGGTCACCTCGACGGCCGCTGAGGACCGGATTTCGAGGGAGCACTGCTATCGCTGTCTAGGGGCAAAGGGTCATGTTCCATTGGTTCGACCGACGCGCCTGCCACCTCCCTGAGTTGATCAGGAGGGGCAGTTTCCACCGCCGGTAAAGGGCCGGGCGCCCGGCAAACGGAGCGTCCCGGTGAAACAGAAGACGGCCGAGGCCGGCAACTGTTGGACGGCGCGACAGATGGGTCACGCCTCGGCGGGGAAGGAGAGGAAATCTTTTTCTTGTCAGCTCTTCGGGAAGAGTGACGGCGGGAAGAGGCAGTTGACGGTTGGGAAGCCTGAGAACGCAGAAAATCCTCATGGACGGGTTCCTTTTTCAAAGTCCGGTCATCTTGTTTAGGTGCCCGCGGTTTACTAGAGCTTGACGAAGACTGTACTTTAGAAGCAGCAGGAGGAAGCGGGGACGTGGAACGGGCAATCTTCGGGCTGGCGGATCGCACAACTGTGTCAGCGAAAGTGAAGTCACAGGTCTGGGTACTGGAATCCTTAGTAGGTCGAGTGGAGGTGAGGACCTTACTGTATGTGCCCGCTGGGAGAACAGTGGGCTTTCGACTCGCCAACAACTTTCGAGCGGCAGATGTTGATACCTTTTCCGTAACCCATATTTGCTGGATGACTTTTTCATCCTTATATACAGGGCAGTCTCGAGAGGAAGCCGCATGGTCACCGTTGCAGTTAAGGCAGTGAGGGGACGGAGGTGGGCAATCCCCCTCATGGGTGTCCCTACCAAAAGTGACACATTTTGCTGCGTTAGGGCAAGATTGATGGGTGTGGTTGTATCGGTGGCATTGAAAACAGCGCGTTGGGTTAGGTACATAAGGGCGGACGGAGATGACTTCATACCCTGCTTTGACCTTCGACGGGAGTTCAACTCTGTCGAACGTCAAAAACACAGTACGAGTCGGTGTCAGCTGGTTATCTACCTTTTTCATCACCCTATGGACGGCTGTCACACCCTGATCGGACATGTAGGATTGGATGTCTTCATCAGACAACACGTCAAGGGATCTCGTAAAAACTACCCCCCGTGACGAGTTGAGTGTGCGGTGCGCTTCTACCTTGACTGGAAACGTGTGTAACAACGTAGTCCGGATTAGCTTTTGGGCTTGGAATGCACTGTCCACCTCCAGCAACAATGTGCCATTGTGCTGACGCAAACAGGTTTTAACAGGGCCAGCAATCGCATCAACACCTTTCTGAATTGCGAAAGGATTTACAGAATTGAAATCTTTTCCGTTGGTGCGAGAGACAACAAGAAATTTCGGTAGATTAGGCAGAGTCTTCTTTTGCTGAGGCGAATCTATCTTTCGTTTCTGGGTCAACGTCACTGAAGAAGAGAAGGAAGTCATCGCGGAAGTGTCCACCGTGATTACCGGCGTCTCCGATGGCGCGCTCCTTCCTAGTGGGGGCCCTCTCTGAGGGCTTACCCGCCTTAGTTGATTGTTCACACCTCAGATCACACCTCCCAAGAACTGACGGAGGGACCAATCGGCACGTTCAGAAGGTACCAGCTCGGGTAATCACCCCTCCCTGGGCCTGGCCTTTACCAGGGGGTACGTACGTGCCCTACTTGTCTACCCGGGGCGGGGAATTACGCGTTACCCTGTCACCTGCTATGCTTGATAATGCGTGGGTCGGCCTTCAGACACGCACAGGGAGGAAAGAAGAAGAATAGAGGAAGTGAAGAGAAAGAAGGAAAGAAGTGTCTCAAACGCCGAGGCAGAGACTAATGAGGAGGAGAAGAAGGCTAGGAGAGTACAAGGAGAGAAAGACAGAAACAAAGGGTAAGAAAGGAAGGAACCAAGCAATAAGAGAAACGACAACAAGAAGCCACCTTAACTTGCGAAATACACCCGTCTCCGGGCGAAGGCACAAACCGGGAGGAAAAGTGAAGCAGCCTGGGGCAGAAGAAAGGCTGCTCCGGTTCGGGGCCCCGTGCGCGCCACACACGTACCCACAAAAGAACTGTGGGCCCCCTGGGGGGGGGGGGGGGGCAGTAAAGGTGAGGGGCTGGCATTCTACCCGCTCCTTTAATGTATGGAAGGCCAGTGGGTAATTTGCAGAGGAAGAGGCGCTAGTGTAACGCTCGGAAAACATCTTCGAAAGTGTGGCTGGGTCCATACATATAACGCCATTCGTGGAGATCCTAGGGATACCTGCTGGCATCTGGTATCCCTTCAGTCATCTAATTTTGCTCCAGGCCTGTGCAGTTGAGGTACCTGACCCAATAGCGGAGATGTACCTCTCCCAACACTCCTGCAATTAACTGATGAGCACAGGCAGGGAGCCGTTTAAAACTGATGATGTGCTCCAGGCAGGAGTGCCGCTTGTATTGCTGTAAGGCCCACCTGCGGTCTTTAATGGCCTCAGCGACCTCTAGCGACCACCATGGCACTGTTTTACGCTGTGGGCACCCTAATGAACTGGGAATGGTACATTCTGCAGCAGAAACAATGGAGCATATGGTGCTCTCTGAATAGGTCAGTCTACGCTGGGTTTTGTATTCCATGTTTTTCTCTCTTTATGGAGGACTGTGTAATCTGGTGAGCAGGGGGTATGGTGCTGGCCACAGTTAATGCAGATCGGAGTAGGGGCACAAGGAATGTCTAGATGTTATACAAGTCCACACTCCCAACATGTGGAGTCAGCTACACATCAGGAGGACATGTACCCAAACCTCCAGCACTTAAAGCAGTTCATGGGGAGGAACATAGTGTTTTACATCACACCAGTAGATCATCACCTCGACTTTTTCAGGTAACATGTCACCCTCAAAATCTAAGATGAAGGCACCAGTGGCAACCCTGTTGCCCTTCAAACCCCTATAGTTGCGACGGATGAAATGCACATCACGCCACTCAAGGTTTGCCCGCAGAACATTATCACATTGCAACAACAGATCCTATGGAATATTATATCCTGGACCATGGTAAGGCTCTTGTGTGGAGTTACCGAAACGGAAACATCACCCAGCTTCTCACAGGCGAGCAATGCTCGCAACTGTGCTGGGAATGACAACGTTATCAAGACTGACCTGGATTGCATCTTGGATGTACCCCCCATCTCTCCATACTTTTCCTCCAGGTGTTCAACAAAGAACAGAGGCTTAGTTGACGCAAAAAATTCCCCATCAGTGAGTGAGCAAATGAAGTATCGAGGAGTATATGCCTCACCTTGACTTCTGGCCCTACGTTCCTCCCATGGTGTGGCCATGGAAGGAAATGAACGAGAGTCATATTTAGCAGCATTAAAGTCTCCTCTCTTAGAGACGGCAGTTGTACGTCCGGAAACATAACGAGCTCTTCTCACGGTGGTCCCATGAGCAGCTAGGAAAATAAAAGTTCACTCAGGCAGAGCCCCACTTGCCTCGGTAAGCCTTATACAAGTGAGGTAAAGCAGGTTCCTCAGAGAATGCTCCCTAGCAACTGTTCAATCTCAACAGCCCTGCATCTCCTCGGCACATAGCGCACCTTGAGATTGAGGGGTTTATTATAGAGATTTGTACCGTCCTCACAACCTGGACAATTATGCCAAGACCCCTGGGCTCTGAAGCGTACAATGTTCCAAGGTTGTGCCAAATGATGGTCGTTTAAGCAAGCACAGAGCTTATGGTGTGGCAGACTGTTGGCGCGACAGTCCACATTCAGGACCCCAGGTTCGCCAAGCCTGTACTCATCAAATTAATGCTGAGCCCCTGAGGGGGAAGAAATGTGTCTGCAGCAAAATTGGTAAATGTACTCTCTTCTTGTAATCCATCACTTTTGTTGCACATGTTCTTAGCATGGAATAACTTAAACAAATTACTTTCTGATGTCCCACAAGAAGAGCACAATTTTAAAAAATATCTCTATGTGCCCAGCAGAGTCTCTAAGAGTAATGTCAACACAATTTCTAACATTTCATTCTTATGTGTGAAGCACAAATTCTGAGCACTAATTATGCCAATAATAATTTGCCCATGTTGCAACAGTAAAGAATTTACATATTTCTATCAGCAAGAATCTGTTTTAATCTTACACTTCATACGCAATATGATTTCCAACCACTATGTTCTACATCAGTTTGTTTCATTCCCCTTGTACAAAATTCAATGATGTGAAATACACAAGATAAGACTCAATATCTCTCCAGATAAGACAATGCAACAAAAGAAAAAAGAAAGAAAGAAAGACCTGGACATACTCAAAATGCAACAATTAATTTTCGAATAAGCCTAATTCTACACAGTAATTTTATAGCGAAAGTAAGTAAATCTCTACTGCAAGAACATGTTAGCAGACCAATTGTGATGATAAATGCGGTGGGATGGTGAAATTTGGAAAACAGAAAGAAAACTATTCTTTATTTTTCTCATTCCATGATTTTACTTTAAAACAAACAGCAGTGTATATACATGTAGAGTTAAGATTGTATAAAATATTTCTTTGCAGGATAAATGAGAGAGAATGTATGTTCACCTGTCTAAACACGAGAAGAGATTGCAGTTGTTCTATGTTAGTTGGAGTGAACAGATGTCAAATCTTAATTGGTGTTAACTACTGTAATATTTCATGTCTTGTGAATTTGATTTGTTCAGTAAACAGCACAATACAATGGCTCTAGGCAATTAAGTTTTATTTCTTTTGTGAACATTTAACAAGTCATGTTCTGTTTCAGGCAAAAAACAAACCCCAGGCTATGAGATAACTAAGATACAGGATCTTCTGCTAAAACAGCATTGATTATTCTTACATGACTATTACGAGACATTTTTATTAATATCAGAATGTAATGTGAACAGTTTGTCTTGTTTGTATTTATATAATAATTATATGCAAAAGTACACAATCATTTACAATAAGCAATACTAAAGGAAGTGCATTTACCTCATATGATGATGGACGTATCCTTTCACCAAAAACTACTTGCCCAAGATTTTCAACAGGTGATTTTGATTCATCAATATCGCAGAAGTCGAAACTGTAAATGAAAATAATGTAAGAACACATCTGTTATGACCAGATCTCACACATGCAATGATACTATTTGGCCATGATAACTTGAGGATTTTGTTGATGCTACAACAAGCTGAGAAAATGAGCTCAAGTTGAAAGATATTCATTTATTTAAAAGTGCTGCCAAAGTTACAATGCTCATTGAAGTATTATTGGACACATTGTTAGGATAACGGCTCCACCACTGCAGCAAGTAGCTCCATTCCCCGCGGCAGCCGTAATGTCTGTGCAAGACACGCCTCCTGCAGCTCCCAACAGCCACTTCGCAAATCGTCAAGTTATTGTGGACAAACAGTAAATAACAACGTGGAAGCCTCATTCTCAAACATTTATATAATTCTGCAATTATGGGGGTAGGGGGGAAGGAGACTTAACAGAGAAATCAATCAGCTCTGACAGTTTGTTCACCCACAGAAGGTGAATACATAAAATTTAGATTTAATTTATGTGGTGTGAATGTAATTATATTGAGCATTTTTTCACACATTACTACAGCACGTCTGTCTTCATGTATTTGCTACAAGGACAAATTTAACTAAAATATCTAAGATCTATAACAAGTTTAAACATTGAATATCACATTTACAATAGTGGATCCATTCAATTATGTATCAAGGAAGCTATTAGGTAAGCAATATTGTAACCTGTTAGCAAACCACATCTGATGGCTGAATGTATCATTTGCCTATATAAACTAAAACTGGATACTATTACGAATTCAAAAAGTGTTAAACATTATTTTATGTTGTGTTTTATGAATTAATACAGTTAGCATTATTGTAGTTGATTACAATTAGTGTACACACACACTTATGTAGACCATAATAAGCACTGCATCGCTCCCATATCTTCATCGATTATTTCATATGATATTAGGGAAACTTTAATGTTCATATCACACCTTATTTCATTATTTATCCATTTTTTACCCATTATTAATTAAAACATAAGCACTGTAACAAATTTATCTTGTCTCAACAATTATTAACTAAAATTTGAGTATTGTATTAAATGTAAATATTATATACCAAACCAGACTTCAAGGTTGAGCACTACAAACATTTTCAAACGATTGAAATTCCAAGAAGGATTCAACAATTTTTTGTCAAGGATAGGTCAGTACTCACCACACAGTAATCTCATGAGCCACGGAAAGGCACAAAAAATTGAAAACAACTGCAAAGCTGTCGCCCGTATGGCCTTTGTCAGTTGGAGGGAAACTGACACACACACACACACACACACACACACACACACACACAAACACACACACACACACACACACACACAGAGAGAGAGAGAGAGAGAGAGAGAGAGAGAGAGAGAGAGAGAGAGAGAGAGAGAGAGAGAGATATGACCGCCGTCTTCGGCCCATCTGTGGTACTCAGCACTGCCAAGGTGAGAGCAATCAGTGGTGGGGATGAGGAAGTGCCAGGAGAGGGAAGCAGTAGGGGAGGGGAGAGATGCATGGCAGGGGTCGGGGAATATGCCAGTTCTGTCTGACTCTCATTCTACTGAAAGAAATAAAGTGCATTAATGTATTAGGAGTACCCTTATGTCTCCTAGCAGCACGTGTATCACATAAGACTTCATCAATATCTCACGAGAAAATGCTAATATGTTGCCCCTCAGCACCCTATCATTTGTATTCATGAAATCTGTATTCTATTATGTATGTTGTGATGATAATCCCCCCCCCCTTTTTTTTAACATATGCCCAACAATCGATCAGAATGATAATAGAAGAAATCCCTTTCATTGCAACAGCATTCACTTATTTCATTACATTAAGATGTCTTATATGGAGTAGAATCAAACAGCAAATTGAAGTCTTTCCATTCTTTGAATTAATTTATATAGTGAGTAGTGGGACATTTAAATATTTATATTTTTTCCAATATGGAGATTTCCTGCTCGCTACAACTTATTGTGAGTGCAATGATTATGGTAGGATTCAGTTTTTCATAGCCTAAAATAGTAATTTTATTTGTAAATTGCTGGAAATATTTGAACCATGTTTTAGAACACTTCAGACAGCTGCAGGTATGCCAATGAGCTGATCACTAGCAGACAGTTGATAGACATCAACTGGGGTCCAGAGATGATCCTAACATGGCAGCAGCCGCGCAGGATAACAAGCCATCACAGCGCGAACTGGCCGCTACGGTTTCGCTGGTTGTCAGCAACTTGCATTGCTAGGGGGAATATGAAATTACACACTTGTTCATGGCACTTGTCCAAATTGGTTGTATTATCAGTTGCATTACAGCTGCACAGAAGTTAAGAGATAGTTGTGTTCCTGGTATTGGGACATTATTTAATACGATGGGCAGAGGCTTAAAATTACGGTGCAGGTTGCTGCAAGACCAAACGTTTTGGTGTGTTCAAAAAGGAGGTATGCCTTGGCTTTCATTAAATATAGAATGGGAACCGAGCTGCTTTAACTATATTCATGGCAGTGAAGAATAGGAGTCAGAATCCCATAGACTGGATACTACCAACGGTCTTACCTTTAATAAGGAATCTCGGGGCCATGTTTCAATGCTCTGCCTTATCTTTTATTTAATCATTTTCAACATAATGAAATTGAATTACTTAATGATTGAACATCAGTCTAACCAGTGGCTAGGCTAAGCTAAAAGGTAACTTTTAATTCTTCCCTAATAAAAAAATTGCAAGCAATTACTTTTCTTTGAGAAAAAAATGAAAAGGGAATGAGTAATGTAGGTGAGCTGCTAGATGTGATCAGATAACTAAACTAATTTTGAATGGATCCTGGGGGTCTGATAAGTGGCTAAAATAGTGCACAAAATATAAAGGTTGTTTACCATCAGTAACACTACTTGTACTTCCCTTGAGTGTGAATTTAGAAGATTATGTCAGGAAATGAGGTGCCAATTATCTATCAGTAATAAGAACTAAATAAGACTGATTACATCAACAGGATATGTTTACCGTAATCAATTTGGAAAAAGTGAGTTAACAAGGGGTATTTCAAGTATCCAATGGAAAGTTCTCAAGTGACGGGGGGAGAATTGTCTAAGTATAGTTAGAAGTCACCAATGCCTGAAAAGGCCGAGTTTGATTTCATTTCTCACCTTATGGTTACAAGCGTCGTGGTGCCATAGTGGTTTATTTTGTATTTATTTTTCTTTCATGGTAAGAGGACAGTTATTAGATATTGTAGACATCGAGGCTTGAAGAATATTTGAAAATACTTTATGTCCAAAATTTTGTCATTCTTTTTAAAGAATATATAATAAAAGGTCTCATATGACAAAAGAAGCAAAATCTGTGTGGACTGTCATTTTGTAGTTCGTAAAATAATGACTAAGAAAAAAATAAAAATAAGTTTTATTAATGCTATGTGGTTTACTTACCAGGTGAAAGAGCACAGGTATGCAGACAAAAACACATATAAAAAACACATAAATGCTGAGCTTTTCCAACCCTGGGTTGCTTCTTCAGAAAAGGAGAGGGAAAAGGAAATTAGTGGCTTTGCTAGGATTTTTTTCCTGTATAATATTTTATTAATGTTACACTGAATTCAAATGCAAGGTGGTGAAAAACTCACATAATAAAGAAAACATATATGTGGAAACTAATGAAAATAAAACCATTTATTACTTGGAAAAGAAACTCTTAACAGATTTTGACAAGAATTATCTTAAGTTTATCTTTGAATTGCAAACAAAAGAACTAATAGCTACTTATCAGAGGATTTGCCTAAAGACAGACAGTTTCTTATTCAATGTTTGAAAGAATGTACGAAAGAACAGACGCCACTTTTGATCCTGCAATTATCTATTCATATTCACTAAATGTATGACATTAACAGCGAATGGGTAAAGCTGAAAATGTGTACCCACCCGGTATTCAAACCCGGGTCTCCTGCTTTCTAGGCAGTTGCGCTGTCCCCTACACCACTGGGGACACAGTGATCACCATACCTGTACAGAATTACTCAAGCACACCTCCCGTCAGATATAAAATTTGCAACTTTACCCTGCCCACTGCAACTCAAACTCTTAGTTGCTTAGTATAAGTCCCGTAAGAGTAAGGGCCTTTTTTTTTTTTTGTGGTTTTAGGGCGCACAACTTCTATGGTCATTAGCGCCCAGCCAAGAACATAGATTCGCTATGATCTAAAAAACGTAGACTGTCAGAACATCAACAAGAGGCTAAAAACGAAAGATAAAAGACAATTAAAAGAGTTAAATATCCAAGTTGATAAAACGCAAAACTCGAGCAGCTGCTCGTGTGTCATCAGCTAAAATTTCCTCCAGAGTAGACGGAAAGTGAAGGGCTAAACGGAGATGATTAAAATTAACACAAGTCAGTAAAACATGTCGCACTGTCAGCAGTTCACCGCAGGAGCATAGAGGTGCAGGTTCGGCGGATAGCAAGTGACGGTGGCTGAAACGGCAATGACCAATCCGCAACCGAGCCAGGATGACCTCCTCCCGCCGAGAGGGGCGTGAGGATGTCCTCCAAGCGGTCGGGATCGGTTTGACAGTTCGCAATTTATTGTTGTACAGTGAAAGCCACACACTGTGCCATTGCGACACGATACTCCGGCGAAGAGCCCGTTGAACATCGTCCAATGGGACGCAAAAGGTAGCCATGCGAGGCAAAAGAGCTGCTGCCTTGGCTGCTGTGTCGGCGGCCTCATTCCCGGGCACACCCACATGGCCAGGGACCCACAGGAAAGAAACGTGACAGCTGTCATCCGCCAGCAACTGGAGGGAGCGTTGGATCCGATACACTAGAGGATGGTTCGAGAAAGGGTCCTTAAGACTCTGCAGGGCACTAAGGGAGTCAGAACATATGGCATAGAAAGGGTGGCGGTGGCGGCAGGTATACAAAACGGCCTGGTGGAGGGCGAAAAGCTCAGCCGTGAAGTTTGAGCACCGGTCAGGGAGCTTGTATTGGAAACGGTTGTCCCCGACGACGAAGGCAGATCCGACACCGGCAGTGCTCTTGGAACCATCAGTGTAAATAAATACGGCATTATCGAACCGCGAACGGAGTTCGACAAGCCTCGAGCGGAATACAAAATCCGGAGTGCTCTCCTTGGGGAGCGAACTAAGTTCGAGGTGTGTGTGAACCTTGGCCTGATGCCACGGTGGCAATGGGCTTTCGCTCAACCGAAGGGTGGAAGGAAGGGTAAAATCGAGCCGCTGTAGCAGGCGGCGAAACCGAACTCCCGGTGGAAGCAAGGCAATCGCAGACAACTGATATTGGCGATCGAGTGAGTCGTCAAAAAATAATCTGTAAGATGGATGGTTGGGCATCGACCGCAGGCGGCATGCGTACCGACACAAGAGTATGTCACGTCGATTGGTCAAGGGTAATACAGCAGCCTCGGCATACAGACTTTCAACAGGGCTGGTATAAAATGCACCGGTCGCCAGACGTAATCCACGATGGTGGATAGAGTTGAGACGGCGGAGAATCGACGGCCGTGCAGAGGAGTATACAAGGCTTCCATAGTCGAGCTTCGACTGAACAATGGCCTGGTAAAGGTGAAGCAGGACGGTACGATCCGCTCCCCATGACGTGCCACTGAGGACACGAAGAACGTTAAGGGATCGGGCACAACGGGCAGCCAGGTAGGACACATGTGTGGACCAGCAAAGTTTCCGATCCAACATGAGTCCCAAGAATTTTGTAGTCTCCACGAAAGGGAGAGCAACAGGGCCGAGACGTAGAGAAGGTGGAAGAAATTCCTTGTATCTCCAGAAATTGATACACACAGTTTTCTCAGTGGAGAATCGGAAGCCGTTTGCGATGCTCCAGGAATATAGACGGTCAAGACAGCGTTGGAGAGAACGCTCCAAGAGACACGTCCGCTGGGCGCTACAATAAATTGCGAAATCGTCAACAAAAAGAGATCCGGAGACGTCGGCTGAAAGGCAATCTACGATCGGATTGATTGCAATGGCAAAGAGCGCCACACTCAAGACGGAGCCCTGTGGTACCCCATTCTCCTGGCAAAAGGTATCTGACAAAACAGAGCCCACCCGTACCCGGAACTTGCGATCCGCCAAAAACGCTTGAATGAAAAGAGGAAGGCGGCCCCGAAGGCCCCATGTGTGCAATGTGCGGAGAATGCCCGCTCTCCAACAGGTATCGTATGCCTTCTCCAAGTCGAAGAACACTGCTACTGTTTGACGCTTCTTTAGAAAGTTGTTCATTACGAATGTCGACAACGTAACGAGGTGGTCAGCAGCAGAGCGGTGTCGACGAAAACCGCATTGGATATTAGCCAGGAGGCGGCGAGATTCGAGGAGCCAGACCAACCGAGCGTTAACCATGCATTCCATCACCTTACAGACGCAGCTCGTCAGAGAAATGGGGCGATAACTGGAAGGAAGGTGTTTGTCCTTCCCTGGTTTGGGGATGGGGACAACAATGGCTTCACGCCAACTTGTGGGAACATGACCTTCAGTCCATATGCGATTGTAGGTACTAAGAAGAAAGCACTTGCCCGCAGGAGAGAGGTTCTTCAGCATCTCAATATGAATGGAATCGGGCCCGGGAGCAGAAGACCGGGACAGGGCGAGAGCACGATCTAGCTCCTGCATGGTGAAGGCGACGTTATAATTTTCGCGATTAAAAGAGCGGAAAGAAGGCGGCCGTGCCTCCTCTACCTGTTTGCGAGGGAGAAAGGCAGGGTGGTAATGGGCAGAGCTCGAAACCTCCGCAAAGAAACGACCCAATGCGTTTGAAACATCAGCTGGGTCCACGAGGACTGCGTTCTCCACGGTCAGGCCAGGAATCGGGGAGTGGACCTTGATGCCGGACAAACGGCGTAGGCCACCCCAGACAACCGTGGAGGGAGTAAAACGGTTAAAAGAACTAGTAAAAGCAGTCCAGCAAGCTTTCTTGCTGTCGTTTATGATACGACGGCACTGCGCTCTCATACGTTTGTAATTGATGCAATTCTCCAAAGTTGGGTGGCGGCGGAAGGTGCGTAAAGCACGGCGCCGGGCTCGAAGCGCGTCGCGGCAGGCTGCAGTCCACCAAGGGACCTGGACACGACGTGGAGAAGAGGATGTACGAGGTATGGAACGTTCAGCAGCAGTGAGAATAACCTCTGTGAGGTATTCGACCTGACTGTCACAGTTGGGAAAATTCTGATTGTGAAAAACAGCCATGGAAGAATAAAGCCCCCAGTCGGCTTTAGAAATGTTCCAACTGGTGGGACGTGGAGATGGGGAATGATGTAGGAAGTGGATGATACAAGGGAAATGGTCACTCGAGTACTTGTCAGAAAGTGCATACCACTCAAACCGACCGGCAAGCTGAGGAGTGCATATTGCGAGGTCTATATGGGAATAAGTGTGTGTTGTGTCAGAAAGGAAGGTCGGTGCACCGGTGTTGAGGCAGACAAGATCGAGGTGGTGGAGAATGTCCACCAAAAGGGAGCCTCTCGGACAAGGTGCCGGAGAGCCCCATAGGGGGTGGTGGGCATTAAAGTCGCCTACCAACACGAAAGGTGAAGGGAGCTGGTCAACAAGGTTTAGCACATCTGCCCTAGTAAGGGCAGATGACGATGGCGAATATATATTACAGAGGGAGAAGGTAAATGTGGATAAGGCGATGCGGACGGCAACTGCCTGTAGGTGAGTGTGCAAGGAAATGGGATGGAAATAGACGTCGTCTCGAAGGAGCATCAGAACCCCTCCATGGGCTGGGACACCTTCCATGGGTGGCAGGTCGAACCGCACAGAGGTGTAGTGTGGAAAGTCTGCACGATCACGTGGACGCAACTTAGTTTCCTGGAGGCAGACTAGAAGCGGGCAGTGCAATCGAAGGAGTAGTTTTAACTCCTCCCGATTAGAACGAATGCCGCGAATGTTCCATTGAAGGAGCGCCATGATAAAAATGAGAGAAGAAATAAGGATAAAAACCAAGTAGCGAGCGGGGTCACCTCGACGGCCGCTGAGGACCGGATTTCGAGGGAGCACTGCTATCACTGTCTGGGGGCAAAGGGTCATGTTCCATTGGTTCGACCGACGCGCCTGCCACCTCCCTGAGTTGATCAGGAGGGGCAGTTTCCACCGCCGGTAAAGGGCCGGGCGCCCGGCAAACGGAGCGTCCCGGTGAAACAGAAGACGGCCGAGGCCGGCAACTGTTGGACGGCGTGACAGATGGGTCACGCCTCGGCGGGGAAGGAGAGGAACTCTTTTTCTTGTCAGCTCTTCTGGAAGAGTGACGGCGGGAAGAGGCAGTTGACGGTTGGGAAGCCTGAGAACGCAGAAAATCCTCACGGACGGGTTCCTTTTTCAAGGTCCGGGCATCTTGTTTAGGTGCCCGCTGTTTACTAGAGTTTGACGAAGACTGTACCCTAGAAGCAGCAAGAGGGAGCGGGGACGTGGAACGGGCAATCTTCGGGCTGGCGGATCGCACAACTGTGTCAGCGAAAGTGAAGTCACATGTCTGGGTACTGGAATCCTTGGTAGGTCGAGTTGAGGTGAGTACCTTACTGTATGTACCCGCTGGGAGGACAGTGGGCTTTCGACTCGCCAACAACTTACGAGCGGCAGATGTCGATACCTTCTCCGTAACCCGAATTTGCTGGATTACCTTCTCATCCTTGTATACAGGGCAGTCGCGAGAGGAAGCCGCATGGTCACCGTTGCAGTTTAGGCAGTGAGGGGACGGAGGTGGGCAATCCCCCTCATGGGCGTCCCTACCACAAGTGACACACTTTGCTGCATTTGGGCAATGTTCACGGGTATGGTTGTACCTGTGGCACTGAAAACAGCGCGTTGGGTTAGGTACATAAGGGCGGACGGAGATGACTTCATACCCTGCTTTGACCTTCGACGGGAGGTCAACTTTGTCAAACGTCAAAAACACAGTACGAGTCGGTGTCAGATGGTTATCGACCTTTTTCATGACCCTGCGGACGGCTGTCACACCCTGATCAGACATATACGATTGGATATCTTCATCAGACAACCCGTCAAGGGATCTCGTGAAGACTACCCCCTGTGACGAGTTGAGTGTGCGGTGCGCTTCGACCTTAACTGGAAAAGTGTGCAACAACGTAGTACGTATCAGTTTTTGGGCTTGGAAGGCACTTTCCACTTCCAGCAACAATGTGCCATTGCGCTGACGTGAACAGGTTTTAACAGGGCCAGCAATTGCATCTACACCTTTCTGTATAACGAAAGGATTGACAGAATTGAAATCCTTTCCGTCGGTGCGAGAGACAACAAGAAATTTAGGTACATTAGGCAGAGTCTTTTTAGGCTGAGGCGAGTCTAACTTACGTTTATGGGTCAACGTCACGAAAGAAGATAAGGAAGTCATCGCGGAAGTGTCCCCCGTGATTACCGGCGTCTCCGATGGCGCGCTCCTTCCTAGTGGGGGCCCTCTCCGAGGGCTTACCCGCCTTAGGTGATTGTTCACACCTCAGGTCACACCTCCCGAGAACTGACGGAGGGACCAATCGGCACGTTCGGAAGGTACCAGCTCGGGTAATCACCCCTCCCTGGGCCTGGCCTTTACCAGGGGGTACGTACGTGCCTTACTTGTCTACCCGGGGCGGGGAATTACGCGTTACCCCGTCACCTGCTACGCACGATAATGCGTGGGTCGGCCTTCAGACACGCACAGGGAGGAAAGAAGAAGAGGATAGGAAAGGAAGAGAAAGAAGGAAAGAAAAGAAGTGTCTCAAACGCCGAGGCGGAGACTAATGAGGAGAAGAAGGCTAGGAGAGTTCAAGGAGAGAAAGACAGAAAACGAAGGGTAAGAAAGGAAGGAACGAAGGAAGAAAAACCACAACAAGAACCACCGTATCTCACGAAATATGCCCGTCTCCGGGCGAAGGCATAAACCGGGAGGGAAAGTGAAGCAGCCTGGGGCAGAAGAAAGGCTGCTCCGGCTCGGGGCCCCGTGCGCACCACACACGTACCCACAAAAGAACTGTGGGCCCCCTGGGGGGGAGTAAGGGCCTAGGAGTGCTGATGACAGGAAATGATCACTTCTTCAGTGTGGAGGCACTTCTAGGCCCCTACTCTTACGGGAATTAGTACTAACCGACTAAGAGATTGAGTTCTAGTGGGCAGGATAAAGTTGCAAATTTGTATCTAACGGGAAGCGTGCTTGAGTAATTCCGTGCAGGTGTGGTGATCGCTGTGTCCGCAGTGGTGTAGGGGCCAGTGCAACTGCCTAGAAAGCAGGAGACCCGGTTTCAAATCTTGTCTGGGTACACATTGTCAGCTTTACCCATTCGCAGTTAATGTCATACATTCCGTGAATATGTTTAAAAACTCTGTAATAATGACCATGGTCCACCAACTGTAAATAAATAAAATATACTTACAGTAACGTTTTTACGTTCCCGGATTTTATGTTTTCCCGCCATTTACACCACTGTTTCTTGGTCCCGTCAAATTTCCTATGTTCACAATGTTAATTCACTCCCGTTTTTGCGTTAACATATATACACTATTCCTGTGTTTTATGCTTTTTTAAACTATGATTGTGAAGAAAAAAATGACATAATTGACATAAACTGATGCTGGCATGGCTTTCGCCTTAAAGTATAGTGTTTATATAATCATTACACAGTCAAGTTTCTTGACACTTTGCATTTATTCAAACGCATATTTCATGTGGTGGTGTTTGCAGTACATGCCTAGTTGACTTACAACGCAGTGTCTGCTACGAGTATAGTATTCCCCCCCACCACTGCATCCGACAAATTATGCGTGTGTAGTGCTACCCAACCAACTTCCTGCCTGCGATGATCTGCTGTCTGTGCAGCGAACATGCGAAAACAAAAACAGTTTCACAAATGGACACCAGAGTACAGGGAGGTGCTGCAATCACTGCATACAGTTGGAATGCTTTGCATGACGCATTTCGAGAATATATTCTTGTTGTGAAATGCAAATATTTATCTAAGTATTTTTTGTGACGTTTTATAAATGGTGAGACTGGTGGATTGCTTGTGTGTGTTTTTCTGTAGATCGAAGACGACATGGTACGTTATAACCTCAAAAAAGCAATAATAGTGCGAGATGATGACCCTATGCAAACATCACAAAAATACTTACGCATATATTTGCATTCAAGAACGTGAATAAATTCTCGAAAATCGTCGTGCGAAACATCGAAAAATAAAGGTACTGACAAGTGCAGTTTTACTATGTAAATAATTAATGCCAGTTAAAAGGCTTGCTGATTAATCAATTGTGATGAATGAAATTAAGTCAAGAATTTCTATTTCCCCTAAAATTACCAGTTCCCTGCCGCATAACTATGAAAAGGAAAAAGTGATCAAGTAAGCATAATTTACCATTTATTATTTCCTGCATTTTACACTATTTCACTGAAGTCCCTTGAAAAGTGTAAAAATGGGCTTCTACTGTATATAAATACTTAAAATTTTGGACACTTACAGTAATTATTGAGGTTAAAGCAATTTATACAGAGAAGGGAGTGCAAAGGGAAGCAACATGCAATTCAGTGAGTAATCCCACTTGAGGATGAATATCATGAGGTCGAAAACCATCGTCAGCAAAAGGAACATAATATTTGGGGTGTCAAATCGCAATGGCGTAAGAAACCAAAACTGATGCCGCCTAACCTAAAGATGGAAGATTTCCACTTTGGCAAGGAGACTTAACAGGGCTGGACTGGAAGGCACCTGTAGCCAAGTGGACACCACATTGGTGAATTGGGTCTAACAGTTTCAGGGAAGAAGGAACTGCCAAGCCATAAACCTGGCATTCTTAATCCAATCAGGACTGAATAAGGGCTCAGTAGATATGAAGGAGTGTTGCACAATCTGGAGGGCATTAAGGTTCCACATGCAGCTTATCTTCAGCTGGTGAATATTTAGCAGCCAAGTAAGGGTTTTTTTTTTTTTTTTTTTTTTTTTTTTTTTTTTTTTTTTTTTTTTTTTTTTATCAAAAAATAAGGCCCAAGAAACAGTGCTGTGCCACAACTTCCAGGTGCTGAGTACCCAAGAAGAGTTCTGGATAAGGGTGGACTGTAGTACAACAACAAAAATGCATTACTCTTGTTTTAGAAGTGGAGAACTGAAAACCAAGGGATAGGACCCATGTGGAATCCCAAGAAATGGCACTTTTGAACTAACATTCAAATGAGGCTACAGAGTACGAGCTGTGCCATATGCAAAAGTTGTTGACATACAGCACAGGAGTGACAAGTGGCCTAACAGAGCTCACCAGCCCATTGATGGCGATGAGGAAGAGTATAACAACACAGAACCCTGTGGAACTCCGTTCTCCTGGACCTGCAGGGAGCTGAAGGAAGAACCGACCCTAACCCAGAACATGCGGTTGGTTAAAAACTGACTTATAAAAATCGATAGGGAGCCTCTTATTTCCCAGTCATGAAGGGTACTTAAAATACGATGCCAAGCAGTGTCATATGCCTTACATAGATTAAAGAAAACTGCAGCAAGATGTTGATGTTTTGAGAAGGCCTGTTTGATTGATGTTTCCAGTCCAAGTAGATGGTCTATAGTAGACCAGCCCTCCCATAACCCACACTAAGATGATGACAGAAGTCCACATGTTTCGAGTACCCAGCATAAAATGCGGGCAAACATTATTTCACGTAATTTACATGGTATGTTTGTCAGGCTAATCGGCATGATCCTCGCCAGGCCTAAGAACAGGAACCACTAAACTGGTCCCTCCATTGTGAGGGGAAAACTCCTTGGAGCCAAAAACAGTTAAATGCCTGGAGGAGATGCCATTGTGGAGGATTGAGGTGTTGGAGAAGTTGATTATGGAGGGCATCAGGGCCAAGTGCAGAATCATGGGACGAGAAAAGGGCCAGAAGTAGTTCCCATTCAGTAAAGGGATCCTTATAACAGTCCTACTTGGAAGAGGTAAAACATAAGTTGTAAGCTTTGGCCTGTTGTTTCTTGAGAAGAAAGGCCACCAGGTATGAGGCTGTCGCCAATGCCTTTGCAAACTGAGCCGCAAAATGCTCTGCAAGGACAGACTGGTCAGTAAAGATCTCATCTGGTGGGGCAAGGCCTGTGATTGAAGATGGCTGCTGGCAACCTGGATGGAGCAGAGCATAGTGTACACACATGACAAGGGTACACAAGAGCCCAAGGAAGAGACAAAATGTTCCCAGCATAGCCGCTTGATTATATAACAAGCCTTAGCACAAATGTGTTTAAGGTTGATAAAAGCAGTGACGGACGGGTAGAACTTAAGATGTTGCAAGGCTTGCCAGTGCTCACAAATTGCTGCAGCAATAATTGTATTCCACCATGGAACTGCAGCAATTAGGAGGGCCTGTCGAACAGGGAACAGCAATGCTAGCAGCTTCAGTAATCACATTGGACATATCACGGATGACATCATCAATAAAGTCAGATGGGGACGGTGTGAAAACAACCTGGTATGTATACAAAGGTCAATTGGCACGACAAAAAAAAAAACCAACAGGGTAGCCTGTCCCTCATCAGGTGGGAGGGGAGTGGAAGAATCAATGGGAAGTGGTCACTAACACAGAGGTCATCATGTGCTGACCAGTGAAATGAAGGGAAAAAGAGAAGTAGTAAGTGAAAAATCTATGGCAGGGAAAGTTCCGTGAGCAGTACTAAAGTGGGTTGGAGAAACATAACTGACAAGGCACAGATCATTGTCTACAAGAAACTGTTCTACAATGTGGCCCCAGCTAGATGTATAAGCACTGCCCCACAAAGGATGGTGGGCACTGAAGTTCCTAAGGATGAGGAAGAGAGGAAGGAGGGGAGTTGCTGAAGGAGTGCAGTTAACACAGCAGACGAAGGTGGCCTGTCAGGAGAGAAGCATACATACAAATTACATTAATGGGGTGTCTTAGTGAACACAGACAGCAACTGCTTCCAAAGAAGTATGGAGAGGAATCCATGTACTAACAATATCCATACGGACTAATGTGCAAACTCCACCTGATGCGTGTAGGGGCCAATCCGATTCTGACAAAGCATGGCACCCAGGGAGGCTCAGTAAATGTCCATAAATAAAATATGATTCCTGCAGAACAACAAAAGCTGCAGAGCAGAAGGAAAAAAGTTGTTTTAACTTCAGGAGGTGATGACAATAACCATTACAATTCCATTGGACGAGTTTCGCATGAAGATCGAGATGGGAGACCAACAGGTTGCAGTCCGTCATGCCGCTGGGTCAGCGTCCATCACCAATGAGGAAGGGACAACATCAATAAAGAGTAGATCAGACTGAAGCTCAGAATGTTGTGCAGGTTGGGAGGACAAGATTAGCACCTCAGGTGGAAGACCTCTGATATGGTGAATGCTGGGAAGAGGGGCCCTGCTAGGGGTTGTAAAAGAGGCAAAGGTAGACATCATTTGCACCAGATGCAGGTGCTCATATTTTCAGTGGGCCTCAGGGTATGTTAAACGATCAAGAACGTTATACCTTCATATTTTCTCCTCCTTCTTGTACAATGGGCAGTCAGGTGAGAGCAAGGAATGATGTGTGCTTCACCAAACTTGTCCTCAATCTGTTCAACAAAACACAGTGGCAGTGAACATTCCTCCATATCTCCTGGTGCAGATCAGATAAAGCAGAAATGGTTTCACCCCAAATAAGCCTGCCAGGCCTTCTCTCAAGGTGTAGCTAGGGACGGGAAGGTCCTTTTACCAGAAGTAGCCACATTGAAAGTTGCATTCCTGCCTTCAGAGAGTGCCATTCAGGACCATTTTCTAATTTCACGCGTTTCATGGTACGAAATGTCCACAATGGTTCCTCCCACCCCAATCAAGGGCTCTCCCCACAGGTGCCACCCAGCCACAGCAAATGCCACCTGGCACAATGACCATTACCAGGAGTCCTGATACCCCAGGAGGACAGGTATAAAAATAGCTGGGCCAATTTGAAAGGAAACACCAAGAGGAGGGAGGTGAGTGGGGTCAGGGAAGAATTAGGGTGGGGAGGAAGGGGAATGGGGAGAGGTAATGCAGCCTGGGAAAATAATAAGAAAGGCTCGGGGACCCGTGTTGCGCCACACACATACCCACAAAAGAGCTGTGCTCCCCCCCCCCCCTTTTTTAGTGGTTTAAGGGCGCACAACTGCTTACGTCATTAGCGCCCGACCTTAAGCGTGAATGTACCAAAAACCAGAGTTAAGACAACTGCTAATCAGAAGGATACCAGGATATCGCTAAAAACATACGGTAAAATAAATCAAGAGGAGGAATTAAATGTCCTTTGATAAATGAGTCATCTGTATAAAACGCAAGACCTGAGCAGTGCTCGTGTGTCGTCGGCTAAAATTTCCTCTAAAGTGTTCGGCAGATTAAGGGCAACACGAACAAACATGATTAAAATTAGCACAGGACATTAAAACATGGTGCACTGAAGGAACACAAAGGTGTGGGGGTCACCTGTCAACAAGTGGCGGTGCTGAACTGGCAGTGACCGATCCGCTACCGGGCCAGGATTACTTCCTCCCATTGAGAGGGGCGTGAGGAGGTCTTCCAAGTTGATGGGACTGGTTTAATCGTGCAAAGCTTATTGGCATGAAGCGAGGACCACAAACTATGCCACGACAATAAAATATGTCGGCAAATAGCCACTTTAATGTCATTGGAAGGGACACAGAAGGTAGCTGTCAGAGGTAGGAGGGATGCAGCCTTGGCCACAGCATCAGCAGCCTCGTTCCCAAGCACACCTACGTGACCAGGTACCCACAGAAAGCAAACGAGTGAACCGTCGTCCACTAACAATTTAAGGGAGTGTTGAATTCGGTGTATGACAGGGTGGATCGGATACGGGTCTCTTAGACTTTGAATGGCACTGATTGATATTCGTAGAATATATGACATCAACTGCGATTGGGCAAAGCTGAAAATGTGTACCCAGCCGGGATTCGAACCCGGGTCTCCTGCTTTCTAGGCAGTTGCGCTGACCCCTACACCACTGGGGACACAGTGATCACCGCACCTGCAAGGACTACCCATGCACGCCTCCCGTCAGATACAAATTCCCAGCTTCGCCCTGCCCATAGTACTCAAACTCTTAGTTTAACTAATTCCCGTAAGAGTAAGGGCTTCAAACTTGCCCACCCGTCCCCACTAACGATAGGATCATTGCCCGTCACCGGCATATTATATATATACACACATGTGGCGTCTGTTCCAAAAGACCAGACGTCACTTCTGATCCTGCAGCTGTTATTATTTAATATTACTGATTGAGTCAGAGCAAATGATGTAGGAAGGATGGCAGTGGTGACAGATATACAGAATAGCTCGATAGAGAGCAAAAAGCTCAGCTGTGAAATTCGAACACTGGACAGGAAGCCTGTATTGAAATCTGTCATCTCCAACGACAAAGGCAGATCCGACACCATCAGTGGTCTTTGAGCCATCTGTATAGATAAAAATGGCAGTATCAAGCCGCGAACGAAGTTCAACAAACCTTGAGCGATATACCAAATCTGGAGTACTCTCTTTTGGGAGCGTGCAGAGTTCAAAGTGAACTCTAACCAGAGTCTAGAGCCACAGTGGCATTGTGCTTTCCAGCATTCGAAAGGTGGTGCAGAGAGTAAGATCGAGTTGCTGTAGAAGGTGATGAAACTAACTCCGGGAGGGAGCAAGGCAGTTGCAGACGGCCCATATTGGCGATCGAGGACGTCAATGATGGGTAGGACGGATGGGTGGGCATTGACAGCAGATGGCATGCGTACCAACACAGTAGTATATCACGCCGATAGTTCAGTGGTAATTCGGCACCTTCAGTGTAAAGACTTCCGACAGGACTGATGTAAAATGCTCCAATCACTAGCGTAACCGCCAATGGTGGATTGAGTTTAGACAGCGTAAAATTGACGGTCATGCAGAAGAGTAAACAAAGCTTCCATAACCCAGTTTCGAGCGGACAGTGGCCCGGCAGAGATGAAGTAGTATGGTTCAATCCGCTCCCCATGACGTACCGCTAAGAACACGGAGGACATTAAGGGAATGAGTACACCGGCCAGCCAGATAGGACACATGCAGAGACCATCAGAGTTTCCTATCCAATATTAGCCCTAAAAATTTCGTCGTCTCCACGAATGGCAGAGTAACGGGTCCAAGATGTAGAGACGGTGGAAGAAACACTTTGTATCTCCAGAAATTTATGCAGAATGTTTTCTCACTGGAGAAACAGAAACCACTGGCGACACTCCAAGTATAAAGACGCTGAAGACAACTTTCCAGGAGAGACATTCTCTGGGTGCTGCAGTAGATCGCAAAGTCGTCCACAAAAAGGAAGCCAGAGACGTCAGCTGGAAGAAAATCCATAATTGGGTTGATTGCTATGGCGAACAGTGCCATGCTCAACACAGATCCTTGTGGCACCCCATTCTCCTGACGAAAGGTGTCTGACAAAACAGAGCCCACTTGTACCCTGAACATTCGATCCAATAAAAATACTGAAATAAAAAGGGGAAGGGGGCGCGAAAGCCACATGTATGTAGCGTGCGGAAAATACCCGCCCTCCAACAGGTGTCTTAAGCCTTCTCAAAAACAAAGAACACAGCACCGTCTGGCGCTTAAGCAAAAAGTTATTCATAATATAGTTCGACAAGGCAACAAGGCAGTCGATGGCAGAACAATGCCTACGAAGTCTGCATTGGACACTGGTGAGGAGACGGCGAAATTCGAGTAGCCAAATCAACCAAGCATTAACCTTGCAAACGCAGCTGGTTTTGGTATGGAAACAACAATTGCTTCACACCAGCATGTGGGGACCTGACCTTCAGTCCATATGCGATTGTAAGTGAGGAGAAGAAAACATTTGCCCGCAAGAGAAAGGTTCTTCAGCATCTGAAAATGAATTGGGCCCTGGAGCAGAAGATTGGAATGTGGAGAGAGCACGTTTGAGCTCCTGCATGGTGAAGGTGGCATTTTAACTTTCATGATTAAGGGCTTGGAAGGAAGGTGACCATGCCTCTTCTGTCTGTTTTCGAGGGAGGAAAGTAGGGTGGTAATGTGCGGAACTCGAGACCTCCACAAAAGACTGACCCAAAGCGTTGGATATATCGGCTGGATCCACAAAGACTTCATTTGCTACAGTCAAGCCAGGAATCGGGGAGTGGACCTTAGTGCCAGATAACCGGCACAGGCCTCACCCAGACAACTGAAGAAAGAGTAAACCTGTTGAATGAACTAGTTAAAGCAATCCAGCAGGCCTGTTAGCTTTCCTTGACGACTCAACGGCATTGCACTCGTAGACATTTGTAATTGATGCAGTTTGCCATTGTTCTGTGGCGTTGGAAGGTGCGTAGAGAACCTCTAATAGCATCTCTACATGCTGCAGCCCACCAGGAAACTGGGATTCGACATG
The DNA here is from genome assembly GCA_026315105.1 of Locusta migratoria. Taxonomy (NCBI): domain Eukaryota; kingdom Metazoa; phylum Arthropoda; class Insecta; order Orthoptera; family Acrididae; genus Locusta; species Locusta migratoria. Next base: position 285,754,386 of record CM048748.1, on the reverse strand, counting down.
GAGAAGAGGAAGTACATGGAATGGAATATTTGGCAGCGTTGAGAATGACTTCCACAAGGCATTCGACCTGACTGTCACAGCTGTGGAAGTTCTGATCGTGGAAAACCGCCATGGAGGAAAAATGTTCCCTGTCAGCTTTCGAGATGTTCCAACTGGTGGAACGCAGAAATAGTGTATGATGAAGGAGATGAATTATACAGGGGAAATGATCACTCCAGTACGTATCAGAGAGAGCATACCACTCAAACTGACGTGCAAGTTGAGCAGTACATATCAAGAGGTCCAAGTGAGAATAGGAATGCGATGTGTTTAGGCAGACAATATTAAGATAGTTGAGGATGTCCGTTAAAAGGGAGCTTCTCTGGCAAGAGGCTGGAGAATGCCATAGGGGGTGGTGGGTGTTGAAATCGCCAATCAACAAAAAGGGGGAAGGAAGTTGAGCAATGAGTTGCAGCACATCTGCCCTAGTAAAAGCAGATGATGATGGGGTATAGATGTTACAAAGTGAAAATAAAAAGGCAGGGAGAGTGATGTGGACGGCAACTGCCAGTAGTTGAGTGTGCAGTGAAATAGGATGGTAGTAGATGTCTTCTCTAATGAGCAACAGAACCCCTCCATGGGTGCAATACCTTCCATAGGGGACAGGTCAAAGCGCAAGGAGGTATATTGTGAAAAAACAATGTCGTCGTATGGGCGTAACTTTGTTTCTTAACCACTTTATGGATGTGTTTACAAAGATAAGTATGCTCTGGTGATTATAAACAGGGTTAAATATGTACTTACAGTAGTGACAGGGAAGAGTGGTATTGTTGTTACCAAACAATGAATGCTTGGAAACCCTACCACATAAATTGAGGGTAATAATCTTTTGTGTTCCTGCACTATGAATGACAGGTTCTTGAATGGACCCCGGCCCCACAGTAAATTAATTATCCTTATAAAGCAAACATTTCATTACCAACACTAGCAAACTACACCGCTGCTGCCATAGGTGAAATTTAACCTGAACTGATGATACTCAATGAAAATTCATTTTCTTCTTTTAATAATTATAAAAATACATTACCACAGTTAATGAATCCTGTTGCTCAGAAGGTATTAATCTACTAAGAGAGTCACTGAAAGACACTGACCTCCCTCCTAACAGCTGGCAATGCTGTTACCAGCTTTCAGTTGTGAAGTCCAAATGGCTGCAGGTTACAAATAATACTGATCTGTAGAACTGAGACAACAATGAGGTGAGGCAATGATGATAGGTACACACACAAATTCCACGGCTAGTTGAAGTAGGTAGATGAATAAAGTAGCACTTAGACCATCAGGGATCTACTCGTACCGACTCAGCTGTAATTCTTGTCATTCATTTTTTGGTAGCTTATAGTCTGATTTAAACTAGTTGTCACTTAACAGGCAGCAAGTTTTGTGTGACTTTAGCTTCACTTGCTTTACGGTGTGTGATGAAAGTAGAGAGAGAGAGAGAGAGAGAGAGAGAGAGAGAGAGAGAGAGAGAGAGACTTCACACACCTGAAAAGCTTCCATAACGTGGATATATACATAGATGAAGTTTACTTACCAGGCAAAGGAGCACAGGTAGTGATAGTAACATACATAAACACACACACACACACACACACACACACACACACACACACACTACATAAACACACCTAGGTGGACATACTGTAGAAAGCAAAGAAGTTGGACAGAGATACCTCTACACACATACAAGCTTTCGCCACCACTGGCAGCTTTTTCAGGAAAAAGAGGAAAAAAGGGGAGGAAAAGGGAAGGATGTAGGTTTTAAGGAAGTGGAAAAGGAGTCATTCCAATCCCAGGAGTGGAAGGACTTACCTTAGGGCAAAAAAAGGAAGGTAAACAAATACACACACACTCAGACATATCGAAACGCAAACACACCTAGACAGACATTTGTGAAAAGCAAAGAAGTTGGACAGAGATACCAATTGAGGCAGAGGCTCTGTCCACAGAACCAAGGCAAAGATGCTAAAGATAGTGGGCGGGAATTTGAGTTAGCGGAGATTGAGACCAGGTGGGCAATGGGAGGAGAGAATAAGCTGAAGGGCAAGTTCCCATCTCCGGAGTTCTGAAAGGTTGGTGTTGGTGGGAAGTATCCAGATAACCCGGACGGTGTAACACTGTGCCAAGATGTGCTGGCTGTGCACCAAGGCATGTTTAGCCACAGAGTGATCCTCATTACCAACAAACACTGTCTGCCTGTGACCGTTCATGCGAATGGACAGTTTGTTGCTGGTCATTCCCACATAGAACGCTTCACAGTGCAGGCATGTTGGTAAATCACGTGGGTGCTATCGCAAGTGGCTCTGCCCTTGATCGTGTACACCTTCCGGGTTACTGGACTGGAGTAAGTGGTGGTAGAAGGGTGCATAGGGCAGGTTTTACAACGGGGGCGGTTGCATGGGTAGGAGCCAGAGGGTAGGGAAGGTGGTTTGGGGGTTTCATAGGGATGGACTAGGAGGTTACGAAGGTTAGGTGGGCGGCGGAAAGACACTCTCGGAGGAGTGGGGAGGATGTCATTAAGGATGGATCTCATTTCGGGGCAGGATTTAAGGAAGTCGTATCCCTGCTGGAGAGCCACATTCAGAGTTCGCTCCAGTCCCGGAAAGTATCCGGTGACAAAAGGGGCACTTCTGGGATTCTTCGGTGGAAGGTTCTGGATTTGGAGGAATGAAGAGGTGTCTCTGGTAATTTGCTTCTGAACCAGATCAGGAGGATAGCTGCGGGATGTGAAAGCTGTTATTAGGTTATTGGTGTACTGGTTCAGGGATTCGGGACTGGAGCAGACTCTTTTGCCACGAAGACCTAAGCTGTAGGGAAGGGAACGTTTGATATGGAATGGATGGCAGCTGTCATAATGGAGGTACTGTTGTTTGTTGGTAGGTTTGATTTGGACGGATGTGTGAAGTTGGGTTGGGCAGATGGAGGCCTCCCACATCCACACCTAGGGTTCAGAACATCCTTTTATAGGCCAACCGCAAATTGGAACAGCATGCCAGCCTCCACCTCAAAAAACTATCCAAACTCCTGGTCACCCACCTCCAGAAAGGCAATACTCTCTCCCTCAACAACCTCTCCAATAAACCACAAGCTCCTCTGATTGCACAGAAACCCAGTCTCTCCCATCTGCTCAATCTCCCACTTCCAGCTCCACTCCCCCCCAAACCTCACAATCCTAATCCACACAATCCTGAACCACAACATCCCAATTCAGTAGTCAACCTCTCCTCTAAACCTCTCTCCCAATCTGAAACCTCTGTCCTATCCAAAGGCCTCACCTTTAGTCCCACTCCCAAATTCAACCAAACAGCCCTTGTCAAAGACCTACTACCCTATACTCGTAGCCTTGGCTGGAGATATCACTTTGCCACGAAGAAAAATAATCCTACTCCTGATGATCCAGTTTCCCAAGACATCACTCAAATTGAACCCTGCCTGGAACAGTTCCGTCCTCCATCACAGCGAGACCCACCCACTCTCCCTCAAAATCACCCCCTTCAAACCTTCCAGGAATTCCTTACTCCCAACCTTGCCTCTCAGTCCTTCCTGAAAAACCTTAATCCTACTCCCAACATTACCGCAGCTGAATCCCGAGCTATCCGTGATCTGAAGGCTGACCATTCCATTGTCATTCTCCCTGCCGACAAGGGATCTACGACCGTGCTACTTGATCGGCAGGAGTATGTGGCTGAGGGACTGCGCCAGCTTGCAGACAATACTACCTACAAAGTCTGTCAAGAAGACCCCATTCCTGATGTCCAGGCAGAGATTCAGGGAATTCTCAGATCCTTAGGCCCCCTACAAAACCTTTCACCCGAGTCCATCAAACTCATGACCCCACTGACACCCCGCACCCCTACCTTCTACCTACTTCCTAAGATTCACAAACCTAATCATCCAGGCCGGCCAATTGTGGCCGGTTACCAAGCCCCCACAGAACGAATCTCTGCCTACATAGACCAACACCTTCAACCCATCATGTGCAGTCTCCCATCCTTCAATAAAGACACCAACCACTTCCTCGATTGCCTGAAATCCTTACCCAGCCTGTTACCTCCTGAAACCATCCTTGTAACCATTGATGCCACCTTCTTATACACAAATATCCCACATGCCTCGCTGCGATGGAGTATTTCCTTTCACGCCGACCACCCACTTCCCTACCTAAAACCTCTTTCCTTAATACCCTAGCCAGCTTCATCCTAACCCACAACTTCTTCACCTTTGAGGGCCAGGTAAAAGGTAAAGCAGTCAACAATCCGAAGATCGGTTTGAACACCACAGTGCTTTACTAGGCATGGTCCTGTTTGGAGGTGGTATGCTGTTGCCTTCCTCCCAACAACTAAAGGGAACAGCCATGGGAACCAGGATGGCCCCCTCATACGCAAACTTATTTATGGGACGCTTAGAGGAAGCCTTCCTGGATACCCAAGCCTGTCAACCCAAAGTTTGGTACAGATTTATTGATAACATCTTCATGATCTGGACCAACAGTGAAGAAGAACTTCAGAATTTCCTCTCCAACCTCAACTCCTTTGGTCCCATCAAATTCACCTGGTCCTACTCCAAATCCCATGCCACTTTCCTTGATGTCGACCTACATCTGTCGAACGGCCAACTTCACACATCCGCCCACATCAAACCTACCAACAAACAACAGTACCTCCATTATGACAGCTGCCATCCATTCCATATCAAACGTTCCCTTCCCTACAGCTTAGGTCTTCGTGGCAAAAGAGTCTGCTCCAGTCCCGAATCCCTGAACCAGTACACCAATAACCTAATAACAGCTTTCACATCCCGCAGCTATCCTCCTGATCTGGTTCAGAAGCAAATTACCAGAGCCATCTCCTCATTCCTCCAAATCCAGAACCTTCCACCGAAGAATCCCAGAAGTGCCCCTTTTGTCACCGGATACTTTCCGGGACTGGAGCGGACTCTGAATGTGGCTCTCCAGCAGGGATACGACTTCCTTAAATCCTGCCCCGAAATGAGATCCATCCTTAATGACATCCTCCCCACTCCTCCGAGAGTGTCTTTCCGCCGCCCACCTAACCTTCGTAACCTCCTAGTCCATCCCTATGAAACCTCCAAACCACCTTCCCTACCCTCTGGCTCCTACCCATGCAACCGCCCCCGTTGTAAAACCTGCCCTATGCACCCTTCCACCACCACTTACTCCAGTCCAGTAACCCAGAAGGTGTACACGATCAAGGGCAGAGCCACTTGCGATAGCACCCACGTGATTTACCAACTAACATGCCTGCACTGTGAAGCGTTCTATGTGGGAATGACCAGCAACAAACTGTCCATTCGCATGAACGGTCACAGGCAGACAGTGTTTGTTGGTAATGAGGATCACTCTGTGGCTAAACATGCCTTGGTGCACGGCCAGCACATCTTGGCACAGTGTTACACCGTCCGGGTTATCTGGATACTTCCCACCAACACCAACCTTTCAGAACTCCGGAGATGGGAACTTGCCCTTCAGCTTATTCTCTCCTCCCGTTGCCCACCTGGTCTCAATCTCCGCTAACACAAATTCCTGCCCACTATCTTTAGCATCTTTGCCTTGGTTCTGTGGACAGAGCCTCTGCCTCAATTGGTATCTCTGTCCAACTTCTTTGCTTTTCACAAATGTCTGTCTAGGTGTGTTTGCGTTTCGATATGTCTGAGTGTGTGTGTATTTGTTTACCTTCCTTTTTTTGCCCTAAGGTAAGTCCTTCCACTCCTGGGATTGGAATGGCTCCTTTTCCACTTCCTTAAAACCCGTATCCTTCCCTTTCTCCTCTCCTTCCTTCCTCTTTTTCCCGAAGAAGCCACCACTGGTGGCGAAAGCTCGAATGTTTCTGTCAATGAGCCTGTACTTTAGGTAAGTCAAAAATCTTTTTTTTATACCTATTTTCCCACCTGGAAAGTCTCCTTCTATAATATATAATATATAACAGGAAAAATATATGTTAAAAAAAATAAAAAAAATAAATGAAGTTTACTTACCAGGCGAAGGAGCAACGGCAGTGATAGTAACAAATAAACACACACACACACACACACACACACACACACACACAAACGCTAGCTTTCACAGCCTAGCTGCTTCGTCAGGCAGAAGGGAAGGAGAGGGAAAAGGAAATGATGAGGGTTTTAAGGGAGTGGGTAAGGAGTCATTCCAATCCCGGGAGAGGAAAGACTTACCTTGGGGGAAGAAAAAAGGAGGGTAAACAAATACACACACACCCACACATTTCTGTATGTCTGCCTAGGTGTACTTGCATCTATGTAAATGTGTGGGTGTGGGTGTATTTGTTTACCCTCCTTTTTTCCCCCCCAAGGTAAGTCTTTCCTGTCCCAGGATTGGAATGGCGCCTTACCCACTCCCTTAAAACCCTCACCATTTCCTTTTCCCTCTCCTTCCCTTCTGCCTGACGAAGGCTGCGAAAGCTAGCGTTGTGTGTGTGTGTGTGTGTGTGTGTGTGTGTGTTATTTGTTACTATCACTGCCTGTGCTCCTTCGCCTGGTAAGTAGACTTCATCTATTTTATTATATATTCACTTCTTTGGCTTCTATAGTATGTCTGCCTAGGTGTGTTTGCGTTTGTGTAAATGTATGGGTGTGTGTGTATTTGTTTACCTTTCTTTTCCTCCCTCAAGGTAAGTCTTTCCTCTCCTGGGATTGGAATGGCTCCTTACCCCATTCCTTAAAACCCTCATCATTTCCTTTTCCCTCTCCTTCCCTTCTGCCTGAAGAAGCAACTGGGTTGCGAAAGCTTGTGTTTGTGTGTGTGTGTGTGTGTGTGTGTGTGTGTGTGTGTGTGCACGCGCTATTTATTTGTGTTGCTGTCACATCTGTGCTCCTTCGCCTGGTGAGTAATCTTCGTCTATTTTATATATGGCCTATAGCTTCTTTGGATAAAGTAGTGGAGCGAACTGAAGCTGCTCTGCAAAATTAGCGAACAATCAGTGGTAAGGATCTGCCAGGAGAAATTCGTGAAACAAGACTCAGGTGAATCATCCAAGTTGGAAACACCTGGGAAGAAGAGGTGACTCCAGAAGAGTCACAAACCTATACTCTTTTCAGGAAGATATGATTTGACGGCAAATATATCCATTTTTATTCGAGGAAGGAGTATCCAGCACTCAAAAAACTACATGCTACTCACATAGCAGCAAACCTGTTTCAGAGTAGTAAATCGCCCTAGTTACGAGTCATGAAAATGTTAGATTTCCGCTATAAATTTATTTCTGGCAGAAAATTATTAATTGAACAGCATGACATTGCAGGCTGGTAATACTGGTTTCTTCGAGAATTAGTAGGGACTAATTTCAACGATATCGTTTGGCTTGATGAGACATGGGTGAATGCAGGACACAGTTTAAAGAAAGGTTGGACAGACGGTACCATCAGCTGTAGTATGATAGCTGCAATCAGCAGAGGAATTAGCATAATTGTAGCGCATGCCAGAAATTCAAAAGGTTTCATTCCAAATTGTCTGCTATTATTCAGTTCAAAGAAGACCTCTGACTTCCCTGAAGAGATGAACCACAATACTTTTGTGAAATGGTTTGAAGACTCTGTGCTTCAAAACTTAAGGATAATGCTACATACCACTAAGTTATCCAGGACAAGGCACCCACAAAGGCAACAAAGAAAAACGACATTGTTGCTGACTACTGAAATATAAGATACAGTGGCAAGAGCGGAATTATTAGAACTTTTATCACAACACAAGCCAAAGAATCCCATTTACATTGTGGATGAAGTAGCCAAAAAATACAGACATTAAGCGCTCAGATTGCGTCCCTACATTTGCCATTTCAATGCAATAGAGCTGATTTGGGCACAGAAAATAAATAAATAAAAATCACATTAACTGAAAGGCAACACCTGTTGAAAGAGGCAATTGTAACAGTGACACCAGAAGACTGACAAAAAGTAGTGCATCATGTGAAAGGACTGATACAAAAAGCCTGGAAAAATGAAGTTTTCCTACAACAATGTGTCAAAGACTTAATAATATCTGTCAATACAAGCAGCGACAAGGGTAGTTCCAGTAACTAATTTAAGCAGTGTTTTCCCATTCTCTGATTAGTGTACAGTGCACTTACTGCCAGCAAATATTGTGTTTGTGAATTTATTCAGTTTAATAACGCTTTCTTGTGAGACTAAAATCTACTGCCCAGCCAGTTCCCGTCATTACTTTATGGTAAGTTACACTGCATTTTAATTAAAATTCATTTTTTGTCGTGATCTGCAATGAAAAGAAGGAAACTTTTCTGGACACGAAAATCTCGTACTCCAACATCCCACGTAACACCGGCTCTAATTAAAATTAAGGAAACATTTTTTTTGTGCTTAGAAATACCACTGAGAACGATTCGGCACGTAAATTTCAAAATTTTTATAGGGATATAGGTTTTAACATCATATTTGTTACGATTTCAATACTGAAAAAGTTGCATAAAAAACACAGCTTTCAGAAATTTATATACCTAAAACACAATGCACTACGAAAACTTTTGAAGATTCATTCACAACTGTGTTATTTTAGCAATGAATGGAAAAAAATAGTTTTTGAGATACGAAGTGGTAAGTTTGAAGCTGTTTAAACTAGAAAATTCAAATAGTTTCAAACAAATTAATGTAACTCTTGCCCTAATTAAAATCAAGAAAAGACTTGACATTCTGAGAGACTTTATAAGAGATTTATGTCATGTGTGGATTTGAATTGTTTTATTCGAGTCTTGTAGAAGATAGAGGCTTTAAAGCGATTTTCTATTGCCATGGGGAATGATGCACTGTGGCCAATAGTTTGTGAGACAACGCTGCAGCTTTGGCCCGCAAACTTTAAGTGACAACTAATTTAAATCAGACTATAGGTACTGCCCAAGTACTCCACACACTTAAATATCCTCATTTCTTCTGTCACCTCATTTCTTGTATTCCACCTTTGTACCAAATTATGTCACTGAAGCACGACAAGAGGATCTAATATAGGAACAATGCCCTTAATAACACCAAGTGCAAGAAGACCAAAAGTCTACCCTGTATCAAATGTTTTCTCTTGATAACAATCCACTTCATTGATACAACATTCTACCAACTTTGACCATGAACCCCCTCCAACCCAACATTTGAAACACATGCTACACACTTTCAATAAGTCTGACGACTGGCAGGAAGCCCGCACCACGCAATGAACCGACACTCGATGCAGCCCACCCCCCCTCACCCCCCCCCCCCGAGTGCCAAACAACAGCCCCCCCACCATGCAAAGAATCATTGACCCTGCCACACAATGCTCAGTAAGTTGGACGACCCTGCCATGTAACAAACTGACACTTGGTGATACTGGATAACACAAATGCCAAGGATATGAATAAACTTACACAATTGTATGATGCTCAGTCGCTGTTCTCGAACATGTTAAAAACTCAAAACTAGTAAAGTACTACCATGTGTGTACTAAAAGTTTCCTACTATTCAGCACTATCCAAGGGTCATAAGAGTGTTCTGAAAGTTTGTTACTAGATTTACCTTCTGTGTATGGCAGTGGAAAGATGGTCGAATTAATGTCTCATAAATAACTTAACACTGTTCAAGCACAAAGGCATGGAGAAGGTGAACAGAAATGTGAAAAAGAAGCAAAATAGAAACCATGAACACTCCAAGGTCGAGCTGTGCAATACTGACCATACTAGAAGATCCACACAGGGGGGAAAGTGTCACGGTAATGTTGCACAATTTGAGGTGAAATCTCTAAAAAAATGAAGTTATTAATTGCGGCGAGATCTATTTGCAAAATTTCAATCGCCGACTTTTACTTCTGAATGTGAAAATATTTTGCTAGCACCCAACTACATAGGAAGACATGACCATCCCAATAAAATAAGAGAAATCATATCGAAAACGGAATGATTTAGGTGTTCTTTCTTTCCGCGCACTATTAGAGAATGGAACGGTAGAGAAAGGTTTTGAAAGTGGTTAATGAACCCTCTGCAAGGCACTTAAATGTGATTTGCAGAGTACCTATGTAGATGATCAAACTGCTTGGACAGCTAAGCTGGAGAGAGATGTTCAAATCTCCCTCATACTCCACACAATTATTTATATTTTTTTCCTTCCCTTCATAAATCATCAACTGTGTCAGTCATTTATATTTTTGTTTCTTATAGGCATTTTTATGCTTGTACCATGGTGTAATGTCCATTTGTAACAATGAGGTGTACGGAATAAACTAATAATAAATGTTGATAATGTACAACTACTCTACTAGCAGTCAAAAGGAGCTGGCCCTCAAATGGAACCCATAACACTTGATGACAATTAGTGAAGGTGTTTTTTGTGCTAGACAAGTATCACTTCTTTATTTGTGAAGCATCATCAGTGGGCTGTAATAAATGTTTATTTTTTGTATAACATTAAAACATAGCAAAAATATTATTTACAGCTGTACTGCAATATTATACAAAAAACAAACATGTATTACAGGCCATAGATGATGCTTCATAAATAAGGAAGTGAAACATATATAGCACAAAAAACACATTTCATTTAATTCCAATAGACAGAAATACAGTTCCACTAATTTTTTAAGCAATTAAGGATGAAAGAAAACAAAAGAATGATAATTTGATGGCAAGTCAACCAAATTCTCCACCAGCAAATAGGATTATCTAAAACTGGGGATACCAACCATCTGCTCTGACTCACGATGTTGTCATGTTGTGACTTCACCACCACGCAGTTGTTTCAGGTATGTGTTGACAGGTGGCGCCTGCAATTATGTGGTGGAATTTCAATGATTAGTCATTGTAAGCAGTCATACGGTTAGTTTGGTACTGGCACTGGTGCATCGTGTGTTGCATTACCTTGTGGTTCAGAAGTGAGTGTGTGAGTGTGTGTGAGTGAGTGAGTGAGTGAGTGAGTGAGTGTGTGTGTGTGTGTGTGCGCGTGTGCGCCTAAAACCTCACATTCCTGCACCTGTCCCATTTCATAGGTTTTGCGTTAAATTTTACGTATTTATATGTACGATTTTTTGGTGTGGTGTTTTTCGTGATTGCTTTGGTTGCCATACTGACTATGAGTATATATGTCATTACCGTCATGTTGATGTCACGGGTCAAAGCTGACTGGTGGTATCCTAGTCTTCAATTACGCCGGCAAATGTGTCAGGTGTGTCATACATGCCACTGGTGACAGTATGTATGTCATTTGATAGAAATCTTACTTGTTCTAGATAGGCAGCACACATTGTAACTTTTCCATTGTATTTTGGGTGGCTCGGCTCAAATCTGTTTGTTACAACATAGTTCACATGTATTTACTTTGTGTTGGCATTTCTGTGAAGAGTGAACTGGAGATTCAGAAACTATGTGCCCTCACACACTAATAAAAACTTCTTGTTTAACCTATATCTAACCTAACTTTCAGTTAAAATGATCACTGTTTTGTACAGATCATAAAATAAATAAAACACACTATACCTGCTATACGGTTGACTCCTGTGGTGTATACTTAGACATTCTGTAGTGTCGCCAACATTTGCAGCGTATGGGCAGTAGACTCTGCAGTTCAGCCATGTGGAGCACCTCACTTATTCCAACTATTCATCACATTCTCAATGGTAATATGATTCATTTTGTAACCAATACATGGTATTGGAATGCACACAAAGAGAAAACAATACAGTATGTCAATGACAGGAATGTCATTTCAAAATTTTGCAGCAGAAGGAAAAATGGGGAAAGCGCAGGGAAGGGAGGGTTTGGGTAAAAGTCTCGATCAGCGGCATGGCCTAATGTATTTACGTGACGTGAAGTGGTAGGGTTGGCAACAGTTGCTGTGGCTGCTGGGAAGAATGGCGGCACACGATGTTTACGAGATGTGAAAATGAATGTGTTAACAACACGTTTGAATGATTTTATTTTCGAAATGAATCACAGCGTTCAAATCTAGAAGATCGTACACTACAAACTATGTTTCTCCACTTGCAGTGTCTTTCTGTTCAGATGTAACACTTTGTTCTTATGTAAATCGAAATACATGTGTGAGTGTGTCTCTCAAATGATATGAATTACAATAATTTTTTCAATGTTCATAATTTGGTAAAACGCTTGCAACAATTTAATCTGTACTCTTTGGTTCCTGCCTAATGACATCCTTTAATATCATGACATATTCGTCAAGATCATAATATTCGCTCACAACAATTTAGGCTGTACTCTTAGGTTTCTGCCTAACCACAACCCTTAAAATCATGACATGTGTGTAAAAATAATGATATTCGTCGATGTACCCTTGTCCAGGCAGTAATTGAATTATCATACACGCCATTGGCTACTCGCAATGTACTATGTTGCCAGCCTAACACCGCTATGGACGGACCGCGACGCTACCCATGCCGCTGATCGAGACTTTAGCTGAGGGTTTGGAGTAAGTGAGAAAGTGGGCAAATCCTCTGCTTTGCAGTCCACACAACAAGTGTGCCATATCACTTTCAATGCACTTGACATTACATTTTTAAGCTTGAGGCATTCTCTTTATTTCGCATATTACCTCTAGTTTAGTTGTTGTGTAGTGTGGTGATATTTTTAATGGCTGGAGCCAACAAATTGGGGCACAGATGGAGACAGCCAATCAGATATTATTCCTTTTAACAGAGGTTTTGTCTTCAAATTAAGGATTCCTATTTTCATAGATAAAACAAAATAAAAACCTTCATGGGATGGTGACAGAACTATATCTTTATTCCATTTTCATTACTATGAAGACACACATGAAAGATGTTTGCTTTTTTTGCTTATCATGACTTAAATAAATAATGTGTTCCTGCTATATGGTTGACAAGGCCTTGTGTGTACCCTGCTCGATAAATGGCTACTGTCACATGCAGTGGCCATTGCCAAGACCCAACAACCAGTAGCCGCTAATTTTATCACATTTCCATAGGCCTACACCGTTTTCCTGTTATGCTCCCTCCATAACACAAAAGAAAGGAAAAATCACCAATAAAAGCACACACAATTATAATCTTATACACATACGGTAGTAGTAACAATTCCAAAATAAAATAAGCAGAATCAAACTTTTAGTAACCACTTACTGTTGATATTCATATGGTATTACAGACTCCTCGGTATTCAGTCGATTCACGTACAGTGTAATAGTAGACTGGAAAAAAAATAACAAATAATGATTGTTTATGATATTCACTGTATCAAATTCTAAGTCTACAGTAAGTTATCCAAGGCTTCAAGATCTCAAGAAGTAAATTTTAAGATAGCCACATGCAGAGTTTTTGGATTCAGTAGCAGATGTAAAGGCTGATCAGTCGGTGTCCCTGTCATGATTATCTCTCTTGTACAAAACATTTTATTGATCACGTGAATTATTTTTAAGAGTTAGGCCTATAAAAGGAAAGGAAGGTAGATTAAGAATGAAGCACAATGACAGGCATAGCATGCAACACTAGTAGACCTATTCCTATAAATTGTCCACTACAAATCTATAAATGTGAACCCCAGTTCTCAAATGAAGGCATACAAACACCCACAAAAGTGAGGTAACTAGTGTGAATCCCACCTGTATTTTCATTGTTTATGTATCATAGTGTGTGTGTGTGTGTGTGTGTGTGTGTGTGTGTGTGTGTGTGTGTGTACACAGAATCGAATTGTCACCTACCAATCAAGTCTAGTCAATAACAAACAAATTCAGTCTGCAACTAAAATACAAAATTTTGGCAAGTTCAGTTGAACTCAATACCGGAATGAAAGAGACACCTGCAGTGTGTCAGAAATTCTATACCACCTACACCCTGTATCTCACTCCCCAGAACAGTAAAGGACCCGGGTATTTTCTCAAACATTACATACCGACGCCAATGTTTACAAACTTGTAAACAAGTAGAATGAGGGGGGACTATTTGATACAAGCAACTATGGGCCTACAATCAGTCACCGTTGTCAATGTACTCAAATACCATGGAAACCTATTGCAGTTGACATGTGGCTTACTTGGACACAAGTTTCCAACGCACCAAAGTAAAAAGAGACCAAATAATTGCAAACAACGGACAATGTAATCACGAAGAAAAATGTCCTGCATGCCATGTGTCAAAGTACCAAGCATAAAGTTCAACTATTCATTTATTCTACGTGATTTGGATAAATATGTACCCAAATTACACTATTTGGAACTGAATCAAGATTTCTAACGGCAATTACCTGGCATGTCGTGGGGTAGTCTTCACCCTGCTTACAGTAATTGACAGGGGCGAGGCCCGGCAAATAAAATTGTTCCGAGGAGTGGATAAATGTCACTCCGACAACAAAAACAACAGTCCAGAACATGTTGATGCACAATGATGTTAACACATAAAATTCCCCTACACTCTCAGGACACACGCATAGCACAAAAATTTTTGTATGATTAACTTTCAATAACTGTCCACACAACCAACAACTTTCTTAATACAACAACACATCTCTGACACGTAGGGCACCTGATAACAATTACTTTGAAACGTCTACATACAAATCCATTTGCAGGAAGACAGTCTTCCACACAGCAAAGATAATGTTGACTTGAAGTGTCAAACGTTAGCAAAATCTAATTTAATATCCATTTTGTGACCAGATAAAGTCCGTAAATTCGTTTATTACGAATTGTTTCTATATTATAAAAGAAACTATAGCTTTGGAAACAGTGGCGTAGCTATGTCACCAAGGGCCCCGGGGCAAAAATGACATTGGGGCCCAGTTTACACTAATACTGTACAGATGCAAAACTACTTCATCATCAGCCCACTGGAAGATATAATAAGGTACACCTAAATACTACTAAGTAAATTATTATGTGTCACGCAGCAGATAATATTTAATTGTTCTCTCAAATATAATTATAGCTGTGAAAGTTGGTTTGTTTGTTATGCTTTCACGCAAAAGTTACTGGGCAGATTTGGATGAAATTTTGCAGAGGGATAGATTTGGACCTGGGTAGGACGTAAAGATAAATGTCTTCTTGGGATAGTTTCCGAAGTTGCTCCTTACTAGGTGAATGAAGTTGCAGGCATAAGCTAGTAAAAAATAAACAATGAAGAAGTGTTACTTAACCATGAAAACGTGGCCCCCTGCCGCGAAGCAAACCGGGAACAGTCAAGTCTGCGGTGACAGCAGGCGGACTGTTGTCGGTGCTGACATCTCACTGTCGCTAAACTCCTCGCTGTTAGGCCATTGTTCCGTAACGATCAGCCTAATTTCGTTGATAGTCCAATCAAAGAAGGAAAATAGGGGAAATATTCGTGTAGGATGGTTTCAGAAAAGAAATTTGCCGGATTTTGTTTCATGGAATACTTTGGTTTGAGCCGAGTCCCTACCAGGCTTCATGAAGTATATATTAATGTCTGGACAGGAAAAAGTAATAAGTAAAATAACTAAGTTGACGTCTTTGCTTATTATAGAGGCAGTGGGGTACAGGGTAGTTTCTTGAATGCACAATTTACTATTGTGACAAAGTAACCATATTTTCTCTTCTTCTTGCATGAATTTCAGAGTGCAATTGGTTACAGTACTTTATTGGGATCTATGATTATGGAGAACACCCTTGGGGAATTCACTACACAAACAGTTGAGTTACCACAATAATACCGTTCTGTAATAATACATTGTAGAGACTTCATATTCAAATATGGTCACACTGTCTACTGTCAAATACTGTGCTAGTAATTCAGCACCATTCACTTTTATTTCGCAAAGATTGGCAGGCACGGCAACTCCGACTTCAACGGATAGTACGCTGACTAGTGCAAGGTCCACGTCTTAACAGACAAGCAAAGGACCTTGTTATGTTTATATTCTCGTTTGTGAATAAGTTTTGGATTTCACATCGTGCGTTTGAGGTTTGTTGGTCAGGGTTCAAAAAGTTCAAAGTCGGAAAACCTTCATTCAACTAAATTATTATATACAGTAGAACTTCGATTATCCGAAGTAACAGGGGGATATGAAAGTGTTCAAGGATCTACGGTAACGTTTTTCGAACGTCGCTCACGTAGGCCAAGGGGCCCCTTGAGCTCGGGGCCCCGGGGCACTGCCCCGCCTAGCCCTATGATAGCTACGCCACTGTTTGGAAAACATTAACCGGTTAAAAGGTTATGGAATAGGTAACCAGACCAATTCACATTGAAGGCCAATTTACACTGTCACGCGTCACATCACGTCACAGTCCGTCAGAATATTCCACAATGTATATCTGAATGTAGCATTCAGCCGGCCGCGGTGGCCAAGTGGACTGCGGCGCTCCAGTCACGGTCTGCACGGCCACTACGGTCGAGGGTTCGAATCCCCCCTCGGGCATGGATATTTGTGCCGTCGTTATTATAAGGTACTTAATAAGTAGTTTGTAAGTTTAGGGACTGATGACCCCGCACTTAAGTCCCATAAGCTTAACAAACATTTGAAAATTTTTTGTGGCATTCATACTCTCCGTCACAGGACCGTCACGCCACATTAACGTCACGTCAAGCATTCTCGAGAAGAATTTTTTGACAACACGGACGTCAGCTAACATTTGATGTTAACCGAGTTCCGTCTCACGATGTTAATGTTGTAGTCTATGATTCAGTGGCCGACTAAGGCTGTCGGAGGCCCGGGGCAGCGGCAGAACAAAATGAGGCACGCCGTCCACTTTAAAATTCATGTATTACTATAAAAAAGTAACTTGTGAGATTTGGAGGCACCCCAGAACACGAAAGACACCGGACAGTCTAAAAAAAATATAGCTTTCGATATTTGAAGGCTCAAGAACGAGAGGCCAAGATAGGTATTTTGAGGCCCCCCGAGGCGAGAGGCCCAGCAGACAACACCAACACTGTGATGATTTCACGGTTTACATGCAAATGCGTCTTATTAATCTTTATTTTATTATTATGCTGGGTCAACACGCTACGATCTGTCTGCGCACACCTCACAAATCGTTGCTTGTGGACAGCACATTTGCGCAGATATGAGATGTGCGCAAACCTGGAAGTTGCAGTTGGAGGTTTGAGCAAAATTGCTCAAATCTGTGGGTTCAAATCACATCTGCGCAGACAAGTTGGAAGGACAGGAGAACTGAAAATTCCGACTGGGAAAACAAAGTTAGCCGCAGCTTATTGGCCACATATATAATATAAAGTGAAGTAGGCGTACAGTGTTTCAAACATATCTAAAACTCTGAAAATTTTATTTGTATCTTGTTAGAAGGTAGGCCTACTTTACTTGTGTTCATGAAATCCTTCTTCTGGGCAGTGGACATAGCTTCACAAGTGTTGGGGATGATTTAACTCAATGCTTGTTGTAAATTGCTGTAGAAAATTCGAGGTCTTTGTAGGTCCTTCCTGTGGCCAGGAATCTTAATGTAACTGTCAGCCAATCATGTGGAGAAATATATCTCCCCATAGAAGTGTCTTTACGTATTATGCCAGGAGTTACCAGTGTCAAAAGATAATTATAAGTTTCCACATCAATTCGAAAAAAAGTTACGCCAGTCATCGGGTTTGCACTTGCACTCACAATGTACAATCACATGTGACAACTGCCTTCTCTTAAGGAGCCAATGCCTAGACCATTTCTGTTTATTGCGGTTTGTTTGCACTTTTTAAGACATGTAGCAAATAGTGTCCGTAAAAAGATTTCCTCTATCACTGACAAAAATAAACTTTGTAAAAAAAGCTTATCGTATTCGTTTGCCAGTCAGATAGCAGTCTGTACTACCTAGTACCTAGTTTCTGTTTTCACCAAAAGATGTCGGGCGCGAGAATTTGCAGCGATGTGAACACCCGTCCACACCATTGATGGTCCACACGCACCGACTGGTGTGCGCAGATATTTGCACAGACATTTACGCAGACAAATCATTGCATGTGGACCCGGCTTTACACTTTGTCTCAGCGCTATATTCCAAATGTTCCATGACGATATTTTTTTCAATTGTCCTCCAATAACGCAGTCGGATATCTGAAACACGAAAAATGTTTTATGTTTTGTAATCAGAAAAGAGAGAAGCAAAATGTATATTTCAGTAACATTGTTATTTTATGACTCAATTTTCATTAAATAACATTTCAAATGTAAAAGTCATTGCTAATGAAGGACAAAAATTTATTTGTGTACGAAGGTATTACCACTGTAGGCAAATCGAAATGGATAAAGTAAACAGGATCTATTTATACTCTTGATGTTTTGGTATGTTTATTTTTCACTTGAAAATAGATGTCGATGTTGTGGTCGCTGATGTCCTTCGATCAGCCCCCGTGATTCTGTACAGCCTGCAGTTGTGAAAAAAGTATGCCTGATTCTTGGTTTAACGATAAGTAATTTATTTTTGCCGTGTAGATTACATTTTTAAGCAGCACAACTCTAGACATGCAGAAGAAACATAAAGCCAGTCATGACTAAAGCTTATTGACACGTAAATAGGCAAAGAAAAATCCATTAAACATAATAAAGATATGGAAACCTAGAAAACGGATATACAATAACAAGGAATAAATTCGCCATGCGACACAAAAAACGCAGCGCAACTGGCGGAACACTAAGTACTGCACAAGCGCTTATCTGGTTTAAGGATCGTCTGCTTGTTGAGGTTCTAAAGGATTTCGCAATAATACCGCGGGCTAATAATTCGTGAAGTTCCTGAAATAACAATTTAAAATTGCAGTTCTACATATAATTAGGAATTTTTATTGGGATAAGACATGTCCAAAAACAACCATCTCGTAAATTTTCTTCTTGACTCTAAAGACACTGAAGTTAAATTTTTAATTGTTACTAATATGACAGTCTTTTGGTTTCATTCTGAGGGGTAGTTTAATTTACATAATGATGAATGTGCTTTTAACAATTTCATTTGTGTGCTTTTCAAGCTTCTAGACAGAGATAGATAACACTAGGATGTCACAAGACGTGTGTAAAATTACGTTTTTGTATAAAATATCTTGATATAATGTTTCAATTGGTTTTAATATTGCCACGAGAGACCACGAACACCGACTGCTGGCGTAGCGCAGAGGATAGTGTCACGGAATGCGGTGCCAGTTAATTCCCGTCCACCAGCAAAAATTTATTTCTTTGTAATTAACAATTCCAGAATGTTCTAAAAAGATGCTAAAATGTTTGTAAATCTATCGGACCAAACTGCGTGGTCATCAGTCCGTAGCTTACAAACTACTTAAACCTAGGTAAACTAACCTAAGGACAACACACACACACTCATGCCCCAGGGAGGACTCGAACCTCCACGGCGAGCAACCGCGCTTTAGACCGCTCAGCTACTCCACCGCGGCCAGAATGAGCTACATCTTTCTTATGTTCACTTGTAAATTCTACTTGTTTCTTAAGTTTACTGTTCTTCTAATTTCTGGTAAATTCTGTCTGTGTATAAATAGCAGAGCACTCTGCCTGAGATGCCTGAGAGGCAGTCAGTGCTGCATGTATGTTGAGTTCATAATAAACGTGCTTTGAATATAAGTGCTGTGTTCAGTTGCCTTCGAAGTCAAGCCTGCTCCCATTTCAACACAACAATATGTTTGATAGGTCTTCAGTGGAATACATGTGTTTGCAATAAAGATGAATATATTGGTATTAACTTGGTTAAAAATTACAACTTGGTAGCCCACATCATTACCCTATTCAACGCCCATTGCTAGCAATTCCGCCCAGAATCAAATGATTTACTGTCGTCTTACAATAAAACTCATTTCTACTTATTCAGTGGTTGATGGATTATAGTCAGAAAAGAAAAATTCGAAAGTATCTGTACTCGTAGTAGTATTTGGCTGATGACCTCCACTGTCTATTTTCTTCAGTCTTGTCTATTATAATATTACACAACATAAATCATTTAGTGGTATCAGATATAGGACCTCACTTTTAAGGCCAATTGACACTGTCCGTCATGTCAATTTGCATATCCCACTACTGACGATGAAAGTGATGTTGTGAGTGGCGATTTGTTATGTAGAAAGTAATAGTTTAATACCGGATTTGAGGAAACAATAACACTAAATGTTATTGACGACCAAATTCAACTGTAAAATGTGTTTTCGGGCACCTTGTGCTAAAGTGTTGGGAACTGAACCAACATTGCAATACATCAACATCTATTTTCAAGCAAAAAATTAACATATGAACACATAAAACAATATTAATAAGAGTATAAATAGAGCCTGTTTACTTAATGCATTACGATTTACCCATTGACATTGACAATACCGTCATACACAAATAAATTTTTGTCCTTCATTAACAACGAATTTTACATATAAAATGTTATTTAATAAAAATTGAGTCTTCAAATTACAAACTTACTCAAATATACATTTAGCTTCACTCTTTTCCGTTACAATATTGCAAAACATTAACCATTTTTCGGTTTCAGGTATCCGATCTCGTTTTCGGAGGACACAAAAGGCCAATTCACACTGTCCGTCACGTCAACGTCACTTCACAGCACCATCGCACCAAGTTGTATTCACACTGTCCTTCACGTCAGTTTGCATCACAGACATATATGTCTGTGGTTTGCATATCCCATCTAACGTTGAAAGTGAGGTTATGAGTGGCGATCTGTTATGTAGAACGTCATAGTTTAATACTGGAATTGAGGAAACAACAACACTAAATACTATTGATGACCAAGTTCAACTTTACACTGCATGTTTCTGGCCAACTTAGTGTGGTAAAGTGTTGGGAACTGAACCAACATTTCAAAACATTGTAGCGACTGCAGCCGTCTACCATCTGTTTGTGCAAGAGTGCTACAGTGAACGCGAGTGTCAATAATTAGGCCGTGTACTACATGAGGGACAAAAGCGAGCTACAGCGAACGAGATACCACTATGTGACACTGCAGCTACAAGCAGCGACATTCGGCGACATGGCCATGTGTCCTACATAAGTGACAACTTCTCACTACAAGATGTCGGCTAAAACCGATCACTTGTTTCTAAAATTTGTCACCTGTAAAAAGTAGCATAGAGTGATCAGATGTCTCGTATTTTACGGAATGTCCCTTATTTTGCCTGTGTTCTGTTGTCCTGATAAAATAAATTTGGGGCCTCTATTGTCCCATATTTTAGTAACCGTCCCATATATTTTGTATTAACATTTTTTAAGTAATGTTAGCATAACAAAATTGAAAATAAATACAATCATAAACAATAGACTTCAACTCAAAGAAGATGGGTCACGATTTCTGACGTAATTGTTTCATATGTTTCTACTAAAGCACCCTTTCGAGGCGACCTTTTTTTTAAAAAAAAAATTGCTATAACACTTTTAAAGTATTCATGGACAACATATTATTTTCCCCATTTTTTTAAAAATAATGGTGTGTTCCAATGTTTGTAAATCTTATGAGACTTAACGTCTGTGGGTATCATCTCACAAGCTTACAAAATACTTCAACTAACTTAAACCTATGTACAACATAGACACCCATGCCCAAGGGAGGACTCGAATCTCCAACAGCGTCCAACCACACACCAACAGCATGGCGCTTCAGATCACTCAGCCATGCCACTGCAGCTTTAAAGTAATGCTTTTACATGACATGTACAAGTTTTCCAACTATACAAATTCAGTGATTAATAAAACACATTGCAGGAGGTCAGTGTGCTGAAAGAATCTGATTTTTTAGACATTTTAAATTGATTTCACAAAACGTTAACTCATTCCGTTCACCATTGGACTGAGGTTGAAATGGAGAACTGATAAAATGATCGATGCCATTGAGTACACAAAATTTGAAGTCAATTAAGGGCCACTGTGTGACATAACAACTTCCTTGAATGCGGAAAATAGAAGCAAGAGTCTTGACACCTTGATGGATCCACGAATTTTGACAAAAAGCAAAATAATGGCAGACAAGAGTATCTTGTATCTATGTAAGAGCTTGTGGCCAATGCATGCAAACATATTGTAAGAAAACCTTCAGAGCCAGGTCCACAGCTGTTACTTGGGTGATACAACGATAATCCAAAGGAAAAGAAGAAATCTAGGCACATCATATTCGATCGCTACAGCCTCTTTTCCAGACAGGGCATAATTGTACTCAGCTTTGTTAAACAGTTTCAACACAAAGCCACTCGGTCTGTCCAGAGAACCAATCTTGCATGACAACACAGCAGCAATCCCATAAGAGAAAACATTCGCCACAAGCACTACTGGCTTAGTGATGACAAAATGAAAATGACAACAGTTACCAACAGATACTGAGCAACCCCTCTTTTAGTTTCTGAAAAGCATTTTGGTATTCCTGAGTTCATAAAATGTAACACTCTTCCGATACAATGTATGCAGTGGTGCATTTCACATGAAGCCAATGTAATGAATCAAATGTCCAAACGCTTGTAATTCTAAGGGACAAAACTGTCAAAGTCATCGGTCCCAATTTTTAGAAACTGCTTAAATTAAATTACTCTAAGGATAACACACGCACACACGCATTCTAAAGGGAGAACTCGAAAGTCCCTCTAGAGCAGCAGGGTCATGGGTAACGTGGCATGCAAAACCACACAGCAACTCTCTTGTGAAGTCAGTTTTTCTAACACTACTTGCAATTCACTCACATTACATGTGGCAGACAAATCAAAAATAACACTCAAATGAGAATACCCTATACATTTCAACTTTGCAGCAGAAGGTATTGTAAACAGTCGACATAAATTAGCCAAATAGTCTTCAGGTGTACAACAACAACAACATAATTGTTATAAGACAGAACCACTGACAATAATTGTTCCAAACCACTTTGAAAGATTGCATGCACAGACCCACTACTGAAGGGCAAATGTAGAACTTAAAAAAGTAAAGAAAAAACATGTGGGTATTAATGCAAAAAAAATAGATGAGAATTTCACACAGCATGGTTGGTCGCTAGACCCCAGCTGGGATCGTGTTCGGCCTGCCTGGTGAAAGTCTTTAGGTGACGCCTCATGGACACGTTGATGATGATCAAATGATGATGAGGACAACACAATATCCACTCCCCTAGAGGAGGAAGTCTCCAATCCTGTAAGCCTGTAACAGCTTGCCATAATGGATTGTTGTGTTGCAGTGAAAACCAGTGATCATTAAACCATTGACACTGGCTAGTAGCCGAGTGTTCATGACATCAAGCAGTTGACGTTAGTGTGCCAGGATGTGAGGACTATTGTCTTAGTGATGTCTGTGTTGGTGACATCCCATATGTATGGGTGGCGTAGTTCTAGGTTCCATACTTCAAAATGGAAGAGTTATTAGCGGCCATCAGGCGGAAAACTGTTGGTGGCCCTCAATGAGGAATAGATGTTCAAGGCAGGTCGGTCAGGACTGATCTGGTACTCACTAAGAGGTCGTTCGAGCAGGTTGTTTGCGCAGGACGTATGCGTAGATCGTTTGCGCAGACCATTTATACAGACCGTTTGCACAGGCCGTTTGAGCAGGTAGTCTGTGCAGGATGTTTGCGCAGGTCGTCTGCATAGGTCGTTTGAGCAGATCGTTTGTGCAGGTCATTTGCACTGGTCGTTTGCGCAGGTCGTTTGTGCAGGTCGTTTGCACAGGTCGTTTGCGGAGGCCGTTTGGGCGGGTTGTTTGCGCAGGTGGTTGCACATGTCGTAGGTGCAGGTTGCTTGCGCAGGCAGTTTGTGCAGGACGTTTGTGCAGGGTGCAGGTCGTTTGCCCAGGTCGTTTGCCCAGCTCGTTTTCACAGGTCGTTTGTGAAGGCCGTTGGTGCAGTGTGTTCGCGCAGGCCGTTTGCGCAGATCTTTTGCACAGGACGATTACGCAAGTCGTTTGCTCAGGCCGTTTACACAGGTCCTTTGCGTAGGTCGTTTGCAGAGTTCGTTTGCACAGGCCTATTGCATAGGTTGTTTGTGCGGGCCGTATGTGCAGGTCGTTTGCTCAGGCCATTTGCGCTGGTCGCTTGCCCAGGTCATTTGCGTTGGTCTTTTGCACAGGAAGTTTTCACAGCTTGTTTGCGTGTCTTTTGCACAGGCCGTTTGTGCATATGGTTTGCGCTGGTCATTTGTGTAGGTCTTTAGCGCAGGCCATTTGCACAGGCCGTGTGCGCAGGTCATTTGCGCAGGTTGTTTGCGCAGGTCGTTTGCGGAGGCCGTTTGAGCGGGTTGTTTGCGCAGGTGGTTGCACATGTTGTAGGTGCAGGTTGCTTGCGCAGGCAGATTGTGCAGGACGTTTGCGCAGGGTGCAGGTCGTTTGCCCAGGTCGTTTTCACAGGTCGTTTTTGAAGGCCGTTGGCGCAGTCTGTTCGCGCAGGCCGTTTGCGCAGATCTTTTGCACAGGTCGTTTGCACAGTACGATTATGCAAGTCGTTTGCTCAGGCCGTTTACACAGGTTCTTTTGCGTAGGTCGTTTGCAGAGGTCGTTTGCACAGGCCTATTGCATAGGTTGTTTGTGCAGGCCGTATGTGCAGGTCTTTTGCACAGGCCATTTGCGCTGGTCGCTTGCTGAGGTCATTTGCATTAGTCTTTTGCACAGGCAGTTTTCACAGCTTGTTTGCGTGTCTTTTGCACAGGCCATTTGTGCATATGGTTTGCGCTGGTCATTTGTGTAGATCTTTCGCGCAGGCCATTTGCACAGGCCGTTTGCGCAGGTTGTTTGCGCAGGTTGTTTGTGCAGGTCGTTTGCGTAAGCTGTTTACGTAGGTCGTTTACGCAGTACGCTTTTTAATTTTTTCTATTCTTTATTTATAATATCATAAAAATATAACCCATTAACTAATTCAAAATGGGTCTTTGATTATACAAAAGTTTCTAACAGGTTAGTGACTTAATTATTCTATGTCAGTCACAAACCATTGGACATTCTATACTGGTGTTAGTTGATGTGTTGGTGTTGTGTTTATTTTGTTCCCTTGTATGCTGCTGCTGTGGTGTTTCAGATGTGCCAGCAAGATAAACCTACTTGAAGGCGACAGCTCACGGAGTGAAACCCAGAAAGCATGCTCCAATCTCTTTTGTCACCACAGCCCATCTGCAAAAGTTATCCCTGTTTTGTCTTAACCTACAGATTTAAGAAAAAAAACCTACATCTAACTTACGTCTAATTAGTCATGATCGATGTTTGCCATATCTAACCCCCGAATCCAGGGGATGGCGAATACTGTCATTTCTGATGACCAGTCCACCCCCAGCAGCATTGCAGATTGGCTGTCTCAGTCGGGTCTAGATTAGATTACATTAAATTAGATTATTACTTGTTCCATAGATTATATATATATGACATTTCGTAATGATGTGGAACGTGTCAGTCTTGTAAATGTTGTCTATACTTGACAATCAATATTTTAAGGATTTTTTTTACATTTTTGTTGATTTTTTTTCCTTTTTTTTAAACGTTTAATCTAAAAATTCATCTACATTGTAGAAGGAGTTGACATTCAGAATTTCCTTTATTTCTTTTTAAATCTAGTTGACTATCTGTCAGATTTTTGATGCTACTTGGTAAGTGACCAAAGACTTTTGTGGTGACATAATTCACCCCTTTCTGAGGCAAAGTTAAATTTAACCTTGAATAGTGAATATCATCCTTTCTCCTAGTGTTGTAGCTATACACACTGCTGTTACTTTGGAATTGGGTCGGAATGTTAATAACAAATTTCATGAGTGAATATGTGTATTGTGAAGCTACAGTGAAGATCCCTAAATAAATGTCAGCAGGATGCTCTTGGGTGGGCTCCAGCAATTATTCTGATTACACGCTTTTGTGCAATGAATACTTTTTTACTCAATGTTGAATTGTCCCAGAATATGATCCCATATGAAAGCAATGAATGAAAATAGGGGTAGTAAGCTAATTTATTGAGACATATATCACCAAATTTTGCAGTGACTCTGATAGCATAAGTAGGTCAACTCAAATGTTTCAGGAGCTCTTCAATGTTTCTTCCAATTCAGTCCCTCCTCAATGGAATCACCTAAAAATTTTGAATATTCTACCTTAGCTACAGATTTACGTTCAATGTCTAAATTTATTAATGGTGTCATGCCATTTACTTTATGAAGTTGTATTGGGTTTTATCAACATTTAATGAGAGTCCATTTATGGAGAACCACATAATAATAAGTTTCTAACAGATATCATTTACAATTTCATCAGTTAATTGCTGATTGTCAGGTGTGATAGCTATACTTGTATCATCAGCAAAAAGTACTAGCTAAGCATTTTCGTGAATGTATAATGGCAAGTCATTAATATATATTAAGAACAGAAAGGGACCCAAGACCAAACCTTGTGGGACCCCATTTTTGATAACTCCCCAGTTAGAGGAATTACTTGTTTCATCTACTTTATGTGAACTGCTTTATTTCAACTTTCTGCACTCTTCCGGTTAAGTATGATTTAAACCTCTTTTGCACTGTCCCTTTGAGAGATCACAAAAAATCCCAGCTTGTTATGTCCGGTTATTCAAAGCACTTAATATTTAATGAGTGAAAGTATATATTGCATTTGCAGTTGACATTTTGTTAGAACTTTATTATTACTAATATGAGAAGCAACTCGAGAATACATTACTTTTTCAAAATATTTTGATAAGGCTGTCAGAAATGAGATGGGGTGGTAGTTGTTGACATCAGACGTTGTAAGAAAACTGCCTGTTGGAGGTCGTCGAAAAATTTCAAAATTCAGGATGCGTAATAATATAGTCTAGTAATAATAATTTCGTTACTGAATGTCGCAGCTAAACACAACTAATGGGTCGCAACAACACTTTCGCAGTGAAAGTTAAAATTTTGAATAAAAAATGATAATAATTAACTTGAAACAGTCATTGTGGTAATTAATTAAGCTTGGCCCTATCTGACTTAGCATTGACTACAGCCTCCAACTAGCACCTCTTACGATTCACGAACAGCACAACTTCACTAATAAATGTGTCAGAATTCATGTAGTGGTGATGGCGTGTTCGTGTTATAATCAAAAAATCGTAATAGCAGATAGACTCTGATTGCAATGATAATAGCTCAGTACAGTGAAACTCCATGGTACAATGAGCTTCACAAATACTACAGTCAAACTTCTCAATAATTTTGATGTTATTGTTTAAAGCATTCAAGTTCCTTATAAAACTTTACGTGAACTATATATTTTTTTAAATTGGTTCCAGGGCCTGGGTAGCGTACGCCTGTAACTGGCTAAGCAGAGTCTGGCATTTTACGTATTTCATAAAAATTACTTTCGTCAAGTCTGGTAAAACTACTATAATACTTTGAATACTGTTAGCCTGGTTACTTTCAAAATAAATGAAACCAACTTTACTTTACTTGCAAACTCTCTTGCACTCTCTTGCACTTTTATTACTAGTCTCTGTAGTTGTAACACGTTTAGCAATTCTTTAACTCGTCTAGCAATTTCTTTAAAACTGATCGTAATTACTTTGGAAAATGATTGAACTTGTTGGTTAATGTACAGGCTTGCATAATCAACATAATCTAATAATGGTGATAATGGGGTGACTACAACTACTTACAAAATTAAGACTGGTTTCAAAATAAGTTATGTATAATTGAACCAAAATTCAGATTGGGTTGACACTACATTTACATGCATACAAAATAAAATGTTACAAAAGTACTCATCTGCTTTTGTCGTCTTCATTGTGAAGTCCATACAAGACAGATATGATTACAATAGGTACTCTTACTGCTGGTTCAAATTATTTTTATCAACAACTCTTTGTTCAGCTCATCTGGCTGAAATCTCCATGCATTGATATCTACAACAACAACTACTCTCGGTGACAATAGACTTGATAACCAAACAATTACTTTTCTTGCACACGTGAAAAAAGATTACACCGATCACTTTCGAGTATAAATAAACTTGTTTTGCACTTCCTTCAATACATTAAACAGTACGTCTCTCAGGCTTATTGCAATTGCATTAAACTCGCACCACACTGCGTGTACCGTGCCTCTGCACTATCAACAAAACATTTATGTGTTTACTATAGCGAGTCCGCTCCGCAACTGCTTCAGCAGCGCGACACTCACATCTACTACTTCTGTACCAAAGACAGTCTTTACAACAGGTTCAACATTTTCTCTGGCGCATTGCTAACTTACAGCATAAGAATGTCCGTGCATTCATGGGGGTTTACACATATTTCACCTAGGAAAAATTACATGACATAAAATAAAGATACATAATATTGGTTACATGGAATTACATAAGATACAAAAGGTAGGAAGTTATATTACATTATTTACAAAATTTGATATGTTGGAATGCGTCGGTGTGTGACGTAATCGGCATATAAACCTGCAAAAAATAGCACTGCACTGAATTGACCTTCATGGCCGAGCTTGATAGCTCCACCTTATTGCACATCACTTCACACGCTACATTTCGTAGTCCCGTTGGATGAAGCGGTGTGTGTTCCTTTGAAGTCGCTACCGCCCATGGCTGTCGGCTGCTTTCAAGTCGCTCGCGCCTGCGGCTGACCGCACGACGCAATTGTTGCCTCTGGTAGCAGCTGCCGCTGGCGGCACGTCTAATGTCCAAGAGCGCATTGTCACTGCTACACAGGCCCGCATACCAAGGTCTCATCCACTTGTTTTGTTCATTGTGTGCTAACCTGCAAACGGGGCTTAGCTTCAGTCTTTCATCTCACATTCACATACACAGTAATTAAAATAAATGATAAGTTATACAATACACTAATATCTTCAAGTCATGTTAATTACATGATATTTACATTAGTTTGAATTTTTCTGATGTAGTGTAGTTCCCCTTTACAATATTTTGATTACAAATGACACATTAATAATAGAATTTTTTAATGTCACATACGTGTCTGAGTCCTACATTTTTGTTGTTCTTTATGGACACCAGTTCCATAACATTAGCATGCTTGACTTTGTTTACACGGTAGAGTCCCAAATACCACCGGTAAAACTTCTTGCATCCGTTATCATATGGTTTACCCAGCCTTTTGTTTCGTAGTAAGACAAGGTCTCCTTCAAATTTTCTTTCTGGATATCTATTATTATGGGTTCTGTTCCTGGCCTCAGCACTTTTCTTTAATTTTGATGAATTCTTGTTAACATTCAGGGGTCCACTTCCAGGGTTTATATTTTTTGAGTAGCTCATGCATATTCGGCGCTGCAAGTGCCTCAATTGTTGCGAATCGACGATAATAGCCCACGGCTCCCATAAATGATTTTAATTGCTTCCTCGTTACTGGCGCTGGACAGTCTCTGATAGCCGCGATCTTTTCCAAGTCTGGCTTTATTCCTTCCTGCGTAATTATGTGGCCCAAGAATTTTAACTCGAACTTGCAAAACTGTGATTTCTCCACGTTTATAGTCATTCCGAACTCTTTAAATTTGCTCAGTACTTCACCCAACAATCCAAAGTAATTATTCCAATTTTGCGCTCCAATAACCACATCATCCACGTAGACAATTATTTTGTTCAGCAGCTCCTCTCCCAAAACGTGATCCATTGCTCGAATAAATGCAGCCGTACTAATTTATAGGCCAAAAAGGTAAGCGACAGAATTGGTATAATTTGCCATTCACCAGAAAGGCTGTATATTGCTGTCATTCTCTACTCAATTCTATTTGCCAAAAGGCACTGATTAGATCTAATCCTGCTAAAATTTTCTTATCATGAAATCTTGATAATAATTCGTCTATGCTCAGGGGTCGGTCATTTTCTGCTTCAATAATTTCCTTTAAGTTCCTGGTGTCCAGTACTAGACGTATCTCGCCGTTCCTCTTCACCACTGGTATGATAGGATTGTTAAAGTGAGAGGTACTCCTTTCAATAATGTTATTCTTAAGCATTCTTTGGATTTCCTTGTATACTTTCTCTTTCATCGTGAAGGGAATAACATATGGTTTCTTGTAGAACTCCTGTTGACTGTTCACCTTGAAACTGTACTTGTAATCTTTAATACATCCAACCTTTTCTTTAAAGACTACGTGATATTGATACAGAAGCTGCTCTAGCTCGACTAGCCTCTCCTCAGGAATGTTTTCAAGATTAACCACTTTCTGACGAATCCTTTGTCTTATCTCTTCCTCTTCAACAGTAGAATGATTTACGTCATAATAATTAGTCTCCTCTTCTTCGTTAAGGTACACAGAGTCAACGAAATGTTGCATCTCTGCGTGTGTTTTCTCTTTCTCTTCGAATAAGTTCCATTTCGTCTTGATTCCACCCACATTCCATTCTATATATTTTTCATAATAATTAATCTTCATTTCTAACTTCCGCAGCGTGTCCGCACCAATCTCGACGTCGGTCTTTAATCCTCTGACAACTAAAAATTCTGCCAAAATGGCCTGTTCACATACAATAACCTCTAGCATTACCCGTTTCCGTACTTGCACTCTTTGCTTTGGTATAATAGATGATGTGTTTATATTACAAGAGTCTTCTTTGATAATTAGCTTCTGCTTGCGGCTAATTAAGTACAAATCCTCTTCGATTGCATTGTACTGGCTTCCGGTGTCCGGTGTCACAGTAACAATCCGTTCTCTTAAAAATCCGGTAATCATCAAGTTCATTTCGGTGTCCTCTTGGGTGTCGTCTTCTTCGAGTAAAAAATGTGTCCTTTCTTTGTGTGTCAATCCAAATAAGGTTTCATTTTGCTGTACCCCACTTTTTCGTACGCTGCAATGCTCTTGATTCACATAACTGCAGTCAGACGTTTAATTTACAGTTCAGTGTTTCATTTTCATGCGTCGTCTTCTCCAGTACTCTGTACCGGCTCGCGGCGTGTCACGCCTCATTGTTGTTGGCAGGTTGCTTATACCGTTAAGATCTTCAAATTGTTCGTCCTTCTCTTTTAACCTTTCTCTTTGCCTTTGTTTGTCATGACTTGTTTTTACATTTTCCTGGCTGCATCTGATATTAAATGTCTTTACTGGATGTTCCACTTGCTGTAATAATTCGGTGGTGTAATGGTTTCCTTCGTTTTCAACAGTCAACATATTTATTTTTAGGTCCACGACCGTTCTAACTTTCTGTAGCCAATCAGCTCCAATTATCAACGGAATATTTATTTCTTCCACTACTACAAACTCATGGTAAAGTAGTTGGTTAAGCTGATTGATTTTAAACGGCAAGGAAATCTTCTTCTTTGATTCCACAAATTTAAAATTGAGAGCTCCATATATTTTCAATCTAGTTGCTGGACGTTCTTCTATTCTGTGCAAGCTTTTCTTAACATCCTCATAAATCGATCGTGTCAAAATTGATATCACCGACCCAGTATCAATTAATGCTTCATAATCCTTGCTTCCGATTACCAGCTTTAGTTTCGGACATGTATTGCTTTCGCTCTGTTTGGCGTCTCTCCATACTCGTATTTCAGTTCTAAGCACATCTTCGTCTTCCGTTGATAACCTTTGTTGTTCATCTGACGTTCGGATGGCATTGCATTGTCTCATCTGCAGTGCTGTTGTTGCAACGTCGTGGTGGCTCCTAATTGTAATATGTTCGATGATGTCAGGAAACTCATTCTGCAATGAATCATAATTTTCTGCTACTTCTTCCGTACAGGTGGTTATGGTATCTGCTGCTTTGTTGTCTGGTTCTCCCTGCTCATCTTCTGTCGTATCTGATTCGTCACAGTCTTCCGTCTCTTCCACGTCAGTATCTTTTTCCAGTTGAACACAACAAGTTTTCTTATCTTGATCATTGTTGTCCAGTAGCGCATTTAATGCTTCAACGAACATTCTTTCATGGTATTCTTGTTCCGTTTCTGGCCCGACTGTTACTTTATTTATTTGCGCTGATGCGTCAATAACTTTGTTTATTTGCGCGCCCTCAAGCTTCTTTGCTTCTACAGTTGTTGTTCGTTCATTCTTGCCATGTTCAATTACGTTCGTAGTCTTGTATATAACGTCAGATTCGTCTTCATCATCTGTTGTTGTCCACTTATTATCGGAATCTTGTTTCTTTGCATTTTCGTCTGAGCTCGTCGGTCCTTCAGTCCCCTTTAAACAACGTGTGTTTTCTTCATGATTGTTCGTACTGTGATTACGTATTTCGTGGTTGGTGTCTCAATTATCTACTGTGCGTGCTTCTAACGCATAAACCTGTTTGTCGCGAGTTCCCGGTTTCTCGTAGACTGTTCTTCCGTCTCCTCTACTTCTGTCTACATTACGTAACTGATTGTATTCTTTGGGCCTAGCTCCGGTGTTTTGCCAATCATTTCGATTATTCCTCTCTCTATTACGATTTTCCTGTCGGTCTTGCCTCGGTTCTTCTTCTCTCTGATGACGTTGTTGCCGTCGATCATCTTGTCGGCCGTTATTGGTATCACCTCCTCGTGACCTGTCTTCCCGTGTATCCGCTTGTCGGTGCCCGTATCCGTTATCTTCACGGCGAGTACCTTCGTCCCTCCGATGATGTCGATCATCTGTTCCGTTCCAATTCCCTCTGTCCTGTCGGTTGGGTCGGTCTCCATGTTCCCAGCTTCGATCACATCTTTCCAAGACTTCCATAAATTTTTCTATAGATAAAACTGGTTGTGCAATGAAAAGATCTCGCACACGTCTGGGCAATTTTGCCAACATTACTGAAATGAAAGCTTGTTCCGATATTGGGTAGCTAAGATACCTATTCTTATTCCAGTAATGTTTCACATATTTCTCCATCGTACTGAATCTATTTGCGTTAAAGATCGGTGCTGTGTGAATATCTTCATAAACTTCATCCTGCTTTGCTGATGACCAATATTTGCGCATTAGTTGATCCTTAAATTCGCGGTAGCTTCTGCTCTCGCTACTCATGTCCATAACGTCATTATGAATACTTTCATGCACGTTGGACAGAATATAATTTATGCACATGCGATCCGACCAATATCGCGGTAAAGTTTGTTCGATATGATTCAAAAATTTCATTATGTGGATGTCGCCATCTGGTTTGAATTGTGGCGGTCTGATACTACGCAAATACTTTTCCATTCGTCTATCATTTTCGGTTCGCCTTGCCTCCTCATTGTTGTCAACACAAGGCAATGGCGCAACATTTCCTTTCTCCGGTACAGTTCCGTTCAATTTATTTCGTAATGCTAATTCCCGTTACTGATTTCGGTGACAGATTTTGTCGTTTCAAAGCTGACGTTTTCTGCAGCTGGCTGCCTCATGAGACGATAACAATTATCTGTTGCGTCATCATTGTGACTGCCAACTTGCGTTTCTGTACTAGGCGGGGTCCACGTATTGCTTCCATGTTCCACGACACGCTGCGTTTCTCTTTGTATCTGAACAATTCTTTCCTCATGGTGTTTTAATCCCTGTTCGAGTCCCGCGACTTTGTCTTTGGTTCTGTTTAATGATTTTTTAACCAAGGTGACTTCGTTACTGCACTCGGTATGACGCTCCTCACAATTTTTTTGCCATGCGTAATCTGTTGTTCTGTTTGCGTTGCTAAATCATCTATCCTTTTGTCCTGTTTACTTATTTGCTTCCTGACGTGTTCATTTTCCTTTTCTTATTTTTTTCGATTTTTTTATCTATTTTCTTTATGTCCTGTCCAAGTTCCCGTCTTAGTTCTAACTGTGATTTTTCGATTTTTTGACCAAGATTCCGGCTCAAATTCTGGCTCATATTTTGCATGAATTGCATTAACGCAGTTATGTCTGCATTTCCTTGAGCCACAGCATCCATCATTTTTGTCCTTCGCCTATCCTTTTTATTTCTGTCGATTTTTCGTTCCTCCTCACTACTTGATGACAGATCATGTGATGAATATTTAGCCTCCGATTCGTTCTGTTGTTCGTCAATTACCTTTTGCTGATCACTAACATTGTCCGCGACCTCATCCACATTAGTTTTCTCTCCATTCATTACGTGACCAACGTTTATCGCTAACCTGCGATCGTTTGAGTGTCTCAAATCTGTACTACTTCTTCGAACCTCATTTTGATCACGCGTAATTTCTTGTCGATCTATGATCAAATTTGCATTTTCCATTTCCGGTACGTTTTCCATTTCGGTTACCTTTCCTAATCTTGAATCCATTGTTGATGCCTGGCTTCTACACATTATCGCATTCCTAGTAAGGACCCTACTTTTCTCTATTATTGTTGTGTCACGATGACGCTGCCCTTCTGGTGCCATGTTTAAACTTTTCAACAATGTTTCAAAATCAACAAACGATATACCAATTTCAAATCCAATAATCAGTCAATCAATATACAGAACAAAATAATAAATCAAAATTTGATGATAACTTAATTACTATTACTTTATTAACAAACTTATTGCCAAACCAGTTACAAACGTAGGCGCCCAAACTATCCTGGCAGTGGTGTCGCCAATTGTAAGAAAATTGCCTGTTGGAGGTCGTCAAAAAATTTCAAAATTCAGGATGCGTAGAACACACACAAAATTGTGTTTTTAATTTATTTGATTATGCTCTAACAAGAAGCGACGGAAGAATCAGTCAAAATGATCTAGTAATAATAATTTCGTTACTGAATGTCGCAGCTAAACACAACTAATGGGTCGCAACAACACTTTCGCAGTGAAAGTTAAAATTTTGAATAAAAAATGATAATAATTAACTTGAAACAGTCACTGTGGTAATTAATTAAGCTTGGCCCTATCTGACTTAGCATTGACTACAGCCTCCAACTAGCACCTCTTACGATTCACGAACAGCACAACTTCACTAATAAATGTGTCAGAATTCATGTAGTGGTGATGGCGTGTTCGTGTTATAATAAAAAAATCGTAATAGCAGATAGACTCTGATTGCAATGATAATAGCTCAGTACAGTGAAACTCCATGGTGCAATGAGCTTCACAAATACTACAGTCAAACTTCTCAATAATTTTGATGTTATTGTTTAAAGCATTCAAGTTCCTTATAAAACTTTACATGAACTATATATTTTTTTAAATTGGTTCCAGGGCCTGGGTAGCGTACGCCTGTAACTGGCTAAGCAGAGTCTGGCATTTTACGTATTTCATAAAAATTACTTTCGTCAAGTCTGGTAAAACTACTATAATACTTTGAATACTGTTAGCCTGGTTACTTTCAAAATAAATGAAACCAACTTTACTTTACTTGCAAACTCTCTTGCACTCTCTTGCACTTTTATTACTAGTCTCTGTAGTTGTAACACGTTTAGCAATTCTTTAACTCGTCTAGCAATTTCTTTAAAACTGATCGTAATTACTTTGGAAAATGATTGAACTTGTTGGTTAATGTACAGGCTTGCATAATCAACATAATCTAATAATGGTGATAATGGGGTGACTACAACTACTTACAAAATTAAGACTGGTTTCAAAATAAGTTATGTATAATTGAACCAAAATTCAGATTGGGTTGACACTACATTTACATGCATACAAAATAAAATGTTACAAAAGTACTCATCTGCTTTTGTCGTCTTCATTGTGAAGTCCATACAAGACAGATATGATTACAATAGGTACTCTTACTGCTGGTTCAAATTATTTTTATCAACAACTCTTTGTTCAGCTCATCTGGCTGAAATCTCCATGCATTGATATCTACAACAACAACTACTCTCGGTGACAATAGACTTGATAACCAAACAATTACTTTTCTTGTACACGTGAAAAAAGATTACACTGATCACTTTCGAGTATAAATAAACTTGTTTTGCACTTCCTTCAATACATTAAACAGTACGTCTCTCAGGCTTATTGCAATTGCATTAAACTCGCACCACACTGCGTGTACCGTGCCTCTGCACTATCACCAAAACGTTTATGTGTTTACTATAGCGAGTCCGCTCCGCAACTGCTTCAGCAGCGTGACACTCACAGCTACTACTTCTGTACCAAAGACAGTCTTTACAACAGGTTCAACATTTTCTCTGGCGCATTGCTAACTTACAGCATAAGAATGTCCGTGCATTCATGCGGGTTTACACATATAGTAGATGTTTACACTAAATGATTCAATATAGAAAATGACGTTACATAAGAAATAAATCTAGCATACAACAAATGAAAAATACATGAAATAAACAAATTTAAGAACATATATACATTACGTTAAATCAAACTGTAAGATACTGCGACAGGTGTACTCTTACAACGTATCCCCCTTTTTATGGAAAGGTTTAACGATAGCACATTTCAGTCTATCCGGGAAAATACCCTGCTTTAAACAGCTATTACAAATATGAGTGAGAATCCGACTTATCTCCTGGGAACAGGTTTTTAATACGCTGCTGGAAATGTCATCAGTTCCATATGACCGTTTACTCTTGAGAGAGTTTATTATTTTCCTAATTTCTGAAGGAGAGGTGGCTGGAATTTCGATTACATCAAATTGTGTGGTTATGGCCTCTTCCATTAATTGCCTTGCTCCTTCTAATGAACATTTAGATCCTATTTTCTCTACAACATTTAAAAAGTAATCATTAAAAATGTTTTCAACTTCTGACTTCTTGTTAATAATGTTTTCATTTGTTTTGATGGTAATACCTACTTCCTCTGCTCTTGGTTGCCCTGTCTCCCTTTTAATAAAATTCCAAATTGTTTTAATTTAATTATCAGAGGAGGTAATCTCAAACATGATGCACATGCTTCTTGATTTTTTAATAATTTTTCTTAATGTAGCACAGTAGTTTTTATAATATTTTATTGTTTCTGGGTTATTACTCTTTCTTGCAGACAGATATAGTCCCCTTTTCCGGTTACAGGATGTTTGTATTCCTTTAGTAAGCCATGGTTTTTTTGCATGGTTTCTTACAATTAAATTTAACTAATATCTTGGGGAAACAGTTATCAAATATGTATTGTGAAATAAGTTATATTGTAAATGAACATCATATTCCATATAAACCTCATCCCAGTCTAACTGCTGTAGACTTTCTTTGAAATTTCTAGTTGTTAAGTCATTAATCGAGTGCACAATTCTGGTGGAACGTTCCTTTATCAAATACTGTTACTAACTGTGCACCATGATCAGAAATACCATTCTCAATGGGACAAGCATTTATGTTGTTAAACTTATCTTTGTCTATAAAAAAGTTATCTATCAATGTACTGCTGTCCTTTACTACCTGAGTAGAAAAACCAATAACAGATGTCAGATTCAATGAGCCAAGTAAGACTTCCAGGTCTTTCTTCCTATTACACTCTTTCAGTGAATCTACATTGAAATCACCGCATATAATAATTTGCTTCCCCCTATCTGACAGATAGCACAACAATGCACCCAAAATCTGGCCCACACCTCTTCCATGGCTACTTTCTAACAACAGAACTTTCCTCCTACTATCTACTTTTTTTTAAACCGTTGGTTTCCTAGTGAAAGTCTGTTGTTTCCTAACTGCACCTACTTCTAAAGGAATCTCTTCCTCACTTAACTGTGGTAGCAAGGCAACTCTGTTGGTTGTGCCAATAGTGAAGCTCTCAGGAACAATACTCTCTCCGTGGCCCCTGTTCCCTGCTACAATTCCCACCCCTACTCACACTTCTCTCCCCTTAACCTCGTAAGTTCCTCCCTAGCACTATCCACTTCATCCTGAAGGGCATTAATCTTCCCTTCCGGTTCAACTATTTTTCTGTCCCTTGAACACATTTTGCAACACAAAGGAAGAGAGTCGTTTGCTTCCCTCTTTCCCACACCGCTACATCCCCCCCCCCAATGAAACCACCTGTCACAACAGCTGCATTGAAACCAAAAACGAACAAACCTACTGCAGCTCAAACACGTTGTATTCGTGATTGTTACTTATGTTATATCGACAATACCTATTAACTACAGATACAAAGGATTACTAGATTTGTTTAGGACACTAAAATACGTGTAAGCTGTTAGTAAATACACTTAAAATTGCTATATAATGCTAAATCTGCACACTCATGAATTTGGCCTATGAATATACACAAAACAACTTATCGCGATTACTGAGGCAATGCACGAAAAAAAGAAAAGAACCTTCAATGGTGAGCTTGAAGAACACACTAATAAACATATTCAATTAGTTAACTGTGTTA
Organism: Locusta migratoria; assembly: GCA_026315105.1. NCBI lineage: Eukaryota > Metazoa > Arthropoda > Insecta > Orthoptera > Acrididae > Locusta > Locusta migratoria. The sequence goes on along the minus strand of CM048748.1, from coordinate 285,716,366 downwards.
AAAGCACTAAAATTATGAAGAAATGCTAAATATGCACACTCGGAATTTATGCCTAACAAGGACGTATGTCATAGTTGGTTAGTTATTCCGAACGAAGTCCTGAAGCACTTTGCTAGAGATCTTATTGGCAATTTCGTCAAGTGTGCGGAACTTGTCTGGGGTCCTGATAAGGTCATACATGTTGTTTTTGGGTACAGCCCTTCTCAGGTCCGCAGCCACGCCGTCAAATGCAGGACATTCGTAAATGACGTGTTCTGGTGTTCATACCTCAGCACCACAGGCACAAGTTGGTGTAGCCTGTTTCCTAAACTGGCATAGATATGCCCATGAGTAAGAGAAGCATTCCCCTTTATGGCTTGAAATTATTCATCTCTAATCTTCCCTGGATATCTGGTAAGAGAGCATGTGTTCTCCTTTCAGATTCCTCCTCATCCCATGATTGCTGCCAGAGTTGGAGTCCTTTCTGTCTGATTTCTGACTTGCTGGTTTGTGGTTCCCCAAAATTTTGGCCATATTTTCCCCATCTCCTTTTTTGGCCCAGTACCGGGCTCCCTGCTCCCTGACCTTGATGTCGAGAGAGCATAACCCCATCAACACCAAGAGAGCCCCACCAGGAGTAGTCCTGTAGGCTCCAACCAAGTGAAGAAGGATATTCCGCTGCACTATCCTCACGGCCATGGCAGGCATCACCCTCGTGAGCCTGTGGGCCCATACCAGAGATCCGTAGCCCACAATAGACGTCAGTATATTGTTATGATACAATTGTATGAGATCGGGTGGGAGGTAGAACCTCCAGTGCCCGATACCAGCCAACCTGTGCAATGCTATCAATGATCTCTCAGCAACCACATCTATGTGTGCCGCGAAACTCCAGCGGTCGTCAATGATGACACCAAGGTATCTAGCTTCCTTCCGTCTAATGACAGGTGTTCCATTAATCCTTACTGTTGGGTTTCTGGCCAGTTGGCCCTTTAATAGTAGGTACCACGACTTTTGTGGTGCTATCTGTAGCTTTGTTCTGTTACACCAAGTGGTGAGCACTTGCAGGGATATTACGATCTTGGGCTTGATGTCTTCACGACTTCAGCCCCCGACCATGAGGAGGAGGTTGTCTGCACAGGTTATCACCTTTAGTACGTCAGGATGTACTTGCAACTCTCTAAGGATCCCAGAAGAGTGGCCCTAGGACAGAGCCCTGGGGGCACCCCTTGGTGATCGTTTACTTACTCTCCCACTAGGGGATGATAGCCAGACCTCCCTTTCTGCACAATAGCTCCTAAGACAACCATACAGCGACCCTGGACACTCTATCTCCCGGAGATAGGAGAAGAGCAAAGACCACTACAGGTTGTCAAAGGCGCCACTGACGTCAACCAGATACCCACGACGTATTTGCACGGCGCACAGGAGCAGACCTCGGCCGCCAGGTGATCGCGTCAGATGCAGACCTCCCCTGACGAAATCTGAATTGCCTGCTACCCGCACCACACAGCATACGATGGGCGGACAGCCTATAAGCCAGCAGTCTCTCAAATAACTTGCCCATGATATCCAGGAAACATATGGGGCGATAAGACTTAGCCAAGAATGGGTCTTTATCAGCCCCCTTTTTAACCACGACCACAGTGGCCTTTTTCCAGATCTTTGGATACCTGCCAGTGCGCAGAATTTCATTGAAGAGCCTACTCATTTGAGACACCAACTAGGGCGCAAGGAAATGCACTATCTCAGCTGGGTTTCTGTCATGCCCAGGGGCCTTCCCTCTCTTTAGGGACCTTATCTGATTTGCCATCTCCTCTTCTGAGAAGGGGTAGACAGGAGTGTTGTTGAAGTACTCCAGGGCGTCTCTCTCTCTGTTTTCTTCCTACTCACCAGAGTCAGTGTTGGTATAGACTCCGTCATCCGGTCCTCATCCCTGAGTGTTGACAACACCAATGGTGCATGTATCTTCTCACGCACTAGCTTGTATGGGACTCCCAAGGGGTCAGTGGCCAACTGGTTTTTGACGAAAGTCTCCCTGCTCTTAAGATGGGTATATTTCAACACCTGGGAGAAATTTTCTTTTTTTGCCTGTACCAGGCAAGATCACAGCTCTCTGATAGTGCCTCCTCCTTCTTCTGACAGACTGTCTCAGTTGTTGAAGTTCTTGGGATCATGGCGACAGGGAAGCCGCAACGGCCCTCTTCCTCAATGGTACAGCAGCTTTGATCGCTCTGACCACTGCACCAACAAGATCCTGTGCAGCTTCGTCTATCTCGAAGTCACCCTCCGGCATTGCAGGCACGACACACTCCACCGCCAGACGTTCCCAGTCTGTTTTATTGAAATTGAACTGCCATTCCCACTCTGTATCCCAGCCGTACTCGGCTTGTTGAAGTTCGAAGGTGATGATGTTGTGATCACTGGATGTGATACGATCAGGAACTCCCCAGTCTGCCAAGTTTACAGTCATCAATGTCACATCAACATTCGTTCCATCACTGCCCGGCCCAACAAAAGTTGTCGGGTTGCCCGGTCTGTTGGCAACAACCAACTGGAAAGCCATGATGGCCTCTTCAACTTTGTCTCCTTTTCCGTCCCAGGTGCGGCTGTTCCACAGGGGGGAATGTGCATTCAAGTCTGCCACCACAAGCACCCTTCGACCCCACAGTGCCTGCATGACTTTAGTGAGATGAACCAGGTAGGGATCAACTGGATCCCCATATTAAAAATACATGTTTACTATGCACACAACCCCCACAGGGGAGTGTACTTCAATGGCGCTGCAGTGTTCGTCAGATAGCTGCGATAGGACCGTGATTCTCAATGCTCTGTTGCAGATTATAATTGCAACACTAGGGTGGGGCCCCAGGGACACAATCTGCCAAGTAGTTCCCCCAAAAGGGAGTTTGCCATCCACGGTGTAGGGCTCCTGTAAACAGAGGACATCCGGACTCATTTCGTCCATGACCTTTCTTAGCTCTTGTAGCACAAGTCTGGAGATGTGTGCATTCAGATGCGCGACTTAAAGTGTCTTCAGGGAAAATAAGTATGAATGTTACAGTCAGGCCAAGATTTCATGTGTTCCAACGCAATTCTTCCATAAGCCAGTACGGTCTGGTGGTATATTTAATCCAAATCATACTTCTCCCCTCTCCTCTAAAACACTTTATCGATGAAATGTTGAAGAGCTCCAAAGCAAAGTCCGTGGGCAGACTCATTGTCTCGAGATGATTTCTGTCCACCACCACCATTGTTGGAAAGGTGACTCTTCTGTCGTACTTGTGTCCCACACAGACAATGTGGCGTAACACGGTGGTTAACATGGTTGGCTGTTCCAGGTTGGCAAGTTGTAATGCCAACTCCAAGTTCGGGTAAATTCTCTGAGGATCCACAGGCGGCCACCGCTTGGGAGGAGAATCCCTCCCAGAGACTTCCGGCTTTGTGTCCTGTTTCTCCATCTCTGAGGAGGATGTGAGTTCATTGAGTTGTATCTCAGAGCTGGTTTGATTGAACGTATCCTCGGTACCTTTGTCCTGTGAAGTCAAGGGGTGCCCCACTTGTTGCCTTGTTCTTGTTGGTGGAGGTCCCCCTTGTAAGAGGAGGAGGTCACTTCTGGTGCAGGGGTCTCAGTTTATGTGCCCACGCTTGTTCTTGTGATGTTTTGCCCTCGACCTGCTTTGTGGTGCAGCAGGAATTCCTTGAAGACCCTCGCCCTCTCGCCATCCCTCCTCCTCTTGGTGGGGGACTTATGCTCCTTCTTGGGCATCCCCTTCGCAGATTACAGCATCTGCCATAATCAGTGTGAGCTATTAGTCTTTGTTCTAACATTTTGTAAGTGGGGAAGTTTCTCCCCTTGGATTCACACGACTTTTTTCCTCGTCTCTTGCAGGGGATACACACCACCTGCTTTTTGCAGTCTTTCCGGCTGTGGTCCTCTGAACCACACCTGGAACAAGTCGCCTTGTTACTACAAAACTTGTGGATGTGGTTAAGATCTCACACACACAGCAAAATTAATTACCGACGTCTTTAATTTACAAGGATTAAGACAGATTATTTATTACCTAGCCTACTATACAGAACTATTAAGATATCTTGTATACTGGTTTTCCGGCATATTGATGACATCATGGGTCAAACCAGACGGATGATATCCCAGTCTTCAGTAATGCCCGATTGTGTATTCAGAAGATAAATTGCTATACTTCATTAAATTCAATAACTAGATGTACGAATTTACCCACTTTAAGCATAACTGAAAAAAGTTAATCTACTAACTCTTAATCATTTAAGGATATTGCCTGTCTTGGCCAATGTGACAGTGCACAGCTTACACCTGAAATCGTGAATGTATTAACTGTCATCCATAGTGCAGGTAATGTTAAACAGTGACAGCTATTTTGAGTTGGTGAAGCCAACAAATGTGCTTGCGAAATAAGTCATGGTGGTAAGCTGATCTGCAGTATAGTACAGTATCAATGTTTTCGCCACATTTATTTTGAAATATTAAACACATTTCATTATAACAATTAAAAGTTCCAGATAATCACAGGGAAAAAGAAAACAAACATGTTTCCGTTGAGTATTTTGGCGCATCCTCTGCACATGCAATATGAACTACGAAAATTGTAATGGCGCCTTATTGCGTAACTTTTACCCTGTTTAATTTATTGCAGATGAACGACTACAATATGAGGTAGAATTACACATCTGCATCTACATCTACATGGGATACTCTGTAAATCACATTTAAGTGCCTGGCAGAGGGTTCATCGAACCACTGTTATACTATTTATCTCCCATTCCATTCTCGAATAGCGCATGGGAAGAAAGAATCTCTCTGTTCGAGCTCTGATTTCTCGTATTTTATTCTGATGATCATTTCTACCTATGTAAGTGGGAGTCAACAATATATTTTCACATTCGGAGGAGAATATTGGCGATTTGAGTTTCGTAAGTAGACCACACCGATAAGCGCCTTTGTTGTAATGATTCCCATCCCAGATCCTGTATAATTTCCGTAACGCTGTCTCCCCTGTATCGTGACAATACGAAACGAGCTGCCCTTCTGTGGACTGTTTCGATGTCCTCCATCAAACCCACCTGATAAGGATCCCACACTGGGCAGCAATACTCCAAAAATGGATGGACAAGGGTAGTGTATGTAGTTTCTTTCGAAGTTCTGTTGTTCACATTAAACTGAATTCTTCTATAGCTTCAACAACAAATTCCGTTAGGAGCTGGACTGCAGCCAAATATTCTAACAACCTTGTGTTTACATATGGGACAGTCACGTGACATAAAGTTATGGCAGCAAAATGTCCGAACAGCCAAGTGCATACCACCGCGAGACAGACCCATGGAGAAGCGAGGCAACAGTCCCTGCATTGAAGCAGCTGTCCGCCGCCATTTGCAGGAAAGAATCCTAGTACTGGGGTTGTGATTTCAAGTGTATGAGATGCAACAGCAACAAAATGAAGCACAAAATACGCGTATGTTTGTTTAAAAAATATACTGAGTACCGCAGTCTGTTTAAAAAGTATTCTTAAATGAATGAAGTTTACCAATTTCCGAAATACGTCTGCATAGGGACACAAAGTTTAAGGATGTAAGGCTCTTTTCTGAGAAGGTGGAGCGATTTTGCATCGAAATATTTTCATAAGATGATTCTATGAAACTTGTAAAGTAGTAGAGTGCGATTATTATCTAATCCACGTTATTTGCTGTCAGTCACTGTTTACTTTTTATGACTACTCTCTACGTTTTTCACGCTTACTTGTGGATAACATAGTTTTGTCTGAATTCCTTTCCATATTACATAGAATTTTCTTTTAATTTCCTCCAATTTGGGTATGAATAATTGTAATAATCCATACAAACTTAAATAGTCATTTCATTCGCACATTACTTTTTAACAGAGATAGTTCGTCTCGAAGTGATGAGTATGCAACATTCGATCAAATGTTTGACTATTTACGATGTACAACCACCACCTGTTATTTTTTTTAAACAATTATTCGACCTACTTCTGCATCACATATACAGGGTGTTTCACTAAGTGTGTTTGCCTCTGTAACTTATAAAATAATAGGTGACGGGAAATTTTAAAGCGCTAGGTCAACACAAGAAATCTTATACTTTCTGTGGAGCTATGAACATAGTTTATTGTATCATTTTCCAAAGAGTTACAGCTCAGCGATATAATTTTTAAATAGAAAAATAGTTTTTTCTATCGTGAATTGGAATCGTTGAAACCAGCTGCGTCTAAATCAATTTAAACTACATTCCTATCACTGTTAGTTTGGGAGCTACAAACCTTCAAAGTTTCAGGGGCAGATACCACACGCTGTACATAATATATGGCTGTGTGGTGGATGATGGATGTTATGGCGGTGGGAAGTTAATTTACATAAGATGTTCAAATGCGTTTCCATGTTCCTCAATGCATAATGCAATGTGCCGTCAAAAGGATCTGTGGACGAGATGTAACATCGCCTGTGTGACGGAGCGACATGCGTCCTCGATGTGCCTTTTTAGATCATCTGGGGATGTGGGCTGAGTGACATAAAGCCAATCCTTTAGATATCCCCACAAAACGAAATCTACTGGTGTTAAATCGGGCGACCTTGCGGGCCATGAATGAGGACCATGGCGCCCCAATCATCTTCCTGCAAACCTATTGTTTAGTTCTTCCACAACAGCACACGCAGGATGGGCTGGGTGACCATCCTGCTGCATCCACATATGGACTCTCATGTGTAGACACACATGTTCAAGGGGACCACCCAAACTGTCGGCTATAAAAGCGCGATATAACTCACCTGTCAGTGTACCTGGGAAGTAGTGTGGACGGATGATTTCATCCACAAGGATTAGACCTTGAGCAGTTAAACAGAGAACCAACTCGTGGTGACAACAAATTAGACCTTCTGGTGACAAAAAGACCCGAACTATTCGGAACAGTTAATGAGGAACGGGAAATCAGCGATCATAAAGCGGTTACAACATCGGTAATTTCAGCCGTAAATAGAAATATTAAAAAATGTAGGAAGATTTTTCTGTTCGGAAAAAGTGACAAAAAGGAGATTTCAGAGTACCTGACGGCTCAGCTCAGAAGTTTTATCTTAAGTACAGATGGTGTTGAAGAACAGTGGTCTTAGTTCAAAGCCATCGTACAATATGCATTAGATGAGTATGTACCTAGCAACATCGTAAGACATGGAAAGGAGCCACCGTGGTACAACAACCGAATTAGAAAGCTGCAAAGGAAACTTCACTGCAAACATAAACGTAGCGAAAGCCTTGTAGACAAGCAAAAATTACACGAAGCGAAATGTAGCGTGAGGAGGGCTATGCGAGAGGCGTTCAACGAATTCGAATGTAGAGTTTTTTGTACTGACTTGGCTGAAAATCCTAAGAAATTTTGGTCTTATGTCAAAGCGGTAGGTGGATCAAAACAAAGTGTCCAGACACTCTGTGACGTAAATGGCATTGAAACAGAGGATGACATTGTAAAGGCAGAATTACTAAATGTATTTTTCCAAAGCTGTTTCACAGAGGAAGATTGTACTGTAGTTTCTTCCCTAGATTGCCGCACAGATTACAAAATGGTAGATATCGAAATAACTGACAGAGGGATAGAAAAACAATTAAAATCGCTCGAAAGAGGAAAGGCCGCAGGGCCTGATGGGATACCAGTTTGTTTTTACACAGAGTACGCGAAGGAACTGGCCATCCTTCTCACAGTGGTCTACTTTAGGTCTCTTGGACAGCATATCGTTCCGAAAGATTGGAAAATGGCTCAGGTCATCCCCGTTTTCAAGAAGGGTCCTCGAACAGATGTGCAGAACTATAGGCCTATATCTCTAACGTCGGTCAGTTGTAGAATTTTGGAACATGTATTATGTTCGAATATAATGACATTTCTCGAGACTAGGATTCTGCTCTGTAAGAATCAGCATGGGTTTCGAAAAAGGCGTTCGTGTGAAACCCAGCTCGCGCTATTCGTCCATGAGACTCAGAGGGCGATAGACACGGGATCTCAGGTAGATGCTGTGAGTCTCGACTTCCGCAAGGCGTTTGATACAGTTCCCCACAAACGTTTAATGAGCAAAGTAAGAGCATATGGTCTATCAGACCAATTGTGTGATTGGCTTGAGAAATTCCTAGATAACAGAAAGCAGCAGGTCATTCTCAATAGAGATAAGTCTTCTAAAGTAGGAATTATGTCAGGTGTGCCACAGGGGAGTGTCGTGGGTCCGTTGCTGTTCATGATATATATAAATGACCTTGCGGATGACATCGGAAGTTCACTGAGGGTTTTTGCGGGTGATGCTGTAGTATATAGACATGTTGTAACAATGGAAAATTGTATTTAGATGCAGGAGGATCTGCATAGAATTGACGCATGATGCAGGGAATGGCAATTAAATCTCAATGTAGACAAGTGTAATGTGCTGCAGATACAGCATTTAGCTACACTATAGCAGGGCAGCAACTGGAAGCAGTTAATTCCATAAAGTATCTGGGAGTAGTCATTAGGAGGGATTTAAAATGGAACGACCATATAAAATCAATCGTCGGTAAAACAGATGCTAGACTTAGATTCATCCTAAGGAAATGCAGTCCGAAAACAAAGGAAGTAGGTTACAGCACACTTGTTCTCCCACAGCTTGAATACTGCTCACTGGTGTGGGATCCGTACCAGGAGGGATTGATAGAGGAGGTAGAGAAGATCCAATGGAGAGCAGTGCGCTTCGTTACAGGATCATTTGGTAATCGTGATAGCGTTACGGAGATGATCGATAAACTCCAGTGGAAGACTCTGCAGGAGAGACGCTCTGTCGCTCGGTACGGGCTTTTGTCGAAGTTTCGAGAACATACCTTTACCGTGGAGTCTAGCAGTATATTGCTCCCTCCTACGTATATCTCGCGAAGAGACCGTGAGGATAAAATCAGAGAGATTAGAGCCCACACACAGGCATACCGACAATCCTTCTTTCCGCGTACAATACGTGACTGGAATAGAAGGGAAAATCGATAGTGGTACTGAAGGTACCCTCCGCCACACACCGTCAGGTGGCTTGCGGAGTAAGGTTGTAGATGTAGACGTAATAGACCACCTACGTTGACGGTGGACAGGTCGTACCCACTGAGGATTGTCTGCGGCGCTGTAGTGCATGTTATGGCGATTCACTGCACCATAATTTGTGAACGTTGACTCATCAGAGAACGGAACACTTTGTAAAGACTCCAGCGTGAAATTACGCATGGCCCACTCACAGAATGTCACTCTTGCACGGAAATCTTCCCATGCATCTCCTGGGTCAGTGACAGGGAGTACAGGTGAAACCTGTGGCCGTGTACTATACGCCAAACAGATGTGAGACTGACACCAGCGACTGCAGCAACGGCCCATAAGCTGACATGAGAATCATGGTGAAGTGCAGCTAAAACAAACACCTCTGTCTCCTCACTTCTTGCAGGTCGTCTGTTGCTGCGGCGCATTACCAAGTTGCCTGTTTCCCGAGGTTGTTGTTCGTCTCGTAAGAACATAATGGCTGCCGGGACTCTTCGCCTAGGATATCTCATGGCATACGCCATGGCTGCTTTAGTGGCGTTATGTTGCCACTCGCCAAGCATCAGCAACATGTCGTGTATGCCATCGTCATCCAATGTCAGTAATTGTGGTATATTGAGCCCCGGTTGTTTGTGTGGCTCCAACTGTCGGGTACACGGGCGTGTACGGCGAAAGTCGGCAGTCTAACAGCGCATCGAGGAAGCTTCTCGCTACATGACACCGGGGACGTTACAACTCGGCCGCACCACATTTAGAAGGCGCATTGCATTATGTGCAGCATTTGTGGTATCTGCCCCTGAAACTTTGAAGGGTTGTAGTTCCCAAACTAACAGTGATAGGAATGTAGTTTAAACTGATTTGGACGCAGCTGTTTTCAACGAATCCAATGCACGATAGAAAAAAGTATTGTTCCGTTTAAAAAATTATATCTTTGTGCTGTAACTCTTTGGAAAATGATACAATAAACTATGTTCATAGCTCCGCAGAAAGTGTAACATTTCTTGTGTTGACCTAGCGCTTTAAAATTTCCCGTCACCTATTATTTTATAAGTTACAGAGGCAAGAATCACAATAGAAGGTTGTATACGTGGAAGAGACCAGGAGACACTGGGAGATACCAAATAGATTTTATAATGGTAAGACATTGATTTCGGAACCAGATTTTACAGTGTAAGACATACCCAGGGGCAGATATAGACTCTGACCATAACTTGTTGGTTATGAACTGTAGGCTGAAACTGAAGAAACTACAAAAAGGTAGGAAAATAAGTAGATGGGACCTGGATAAATTGAAGGAACCTGAAGTTCTTAAGAATTTCAGAGGGAGCTTTAGGCAACAATTTACAAAAACAGGAGAAAATAAAACAGTAGAGGAGGAATGGGTAAAATTGAGAGATGACATAGTGAAGGTAGCAGAGGACAAAATAGGTAGGAAGGCAAGACCTACAAAAAATCCGTGGATATCACAGGAGATACTAAATTTAATCGATGAAAGGAGAAAATATAAAAATGCAGTAAATGAAACAGGCAAAATGGAGTACAGACGACTAAGAAATGAGATTGACAGGAAATGCAAAATGGCTAAGCAGAAGTGGCTAGAAGGCAAATGCAAGGATGTAGAAGAATGTATAAATAGGGGAAAAATAGATACAGCCTATAGGAAAATAAAAGAAACATTTGGAGATAAAAAACAGCTCTATGAATATCAAGGACACTGATGGAAAACCAGTTCTCAGCAAAGAAGGGAAAGCTGAAAGGTGGAAAGAATATATAGAGGGGCTCTACAAAGGAAATGAACTTAGAGACAATATTGTAGGAAGGGAAGAGGACATAGATGAAAATGAAATAGGAGATACTGTACTGAGAGAAGAATTTGACAGAGCCCTGAAAGACCTAAGTCGAAACAAGGCCCCTGGAGTAGATGATATTCCCTCAGAGCTACTGAAGTCTCTGGGAGAACCAGCCATGACAAACCTGTTTCACCTGGTGTGTAAGATGTATGAGACTGGCGAAGTACCCTCAGACTTTAAGAAAAATGTTATAATCCCCATTCCAAAGAAAGCAGGTGAAGACAGGTGTGAAAACTACAGAACCATCAGTTTAATAAGTCATGGTTGCAAAATATTAACACGAATTATATACAGAAGGATGGAAAAGCTGGTAGAAGCCGACCTCGGGTAAGATCAGTTTGGGTTCAGGAGAAATGTAGGAACATGGGAGGCAATACTCACTTTACGGCTTTTCCTAGAAGATAGATTAAGAAAAGGCAAACCTACATTTCTAGCTATTGTAGATTTGGAGAAATCTTTTGACAATGTTGATTGGAATAAACTCTTTCAAGTTCTGAAGTAAGCAGGAGTAAAATATAGGGAGTGTAAGGTTATTTACAACTTGTACAAAAACTCGACAGCGGTTGTCAGAGTTGAAGGGCATGAAAGGGATGCAGTGGTTGGAAAGGGAGTAAGACAGGGTTGTAGTCTTTCTCCATTGTTATTCAATTTGTACACTGAGCAAGCTATAAAGGAAAGCAAGGAGAAATTTGGAATAGGGATTAAAGTTCAGGGTGAAGAATTAAAAACATTGTGTTTTGCCGATGACATAGTAATTCTGTCAGATACAGCAAAGGACCTGGAAGAGCAGTTGAACGGAATGGACAGTGTGCTGAAAGGTGCATATAAGATGAACATTCACAAGAGCAAAACTAGGGAATGGAGTGCAGTGTAAGAAAATCAGGTGATGCTGAAGGAATTATATTGGGAAACGAAGCAATGAAGGAGGTAGATGAGTTTTGTTACTTGGGCAGTAAAATAACAAATGATGGTCGCAGTACAGATGATATAAAGTGCAGAATGGTAATGGGTAGAAAAGCGTTCTTGAAAAGGAGAAATTTGTTAACATCGAATATTGATTTAAGCCTAAGGAAGTCCTTTCTGAAGGCATTTGTGTGGAGTGTTGCCTTGTATGGGAGTGAGACATGGACGATAAACAGTGCGGACAGGAAGAGAATTCAGGCTTTTGAAATATGGTGCTACAGAAGAATGCTGAAGATTAGGTGGGTGGATCGCATAACTAATGATGAGATACTGAACAGAATTGGGGAGAAAAGAAATTTCTGGCATACCTTGACTAAAAGAAGGGATAGATTGGTAGGACACATTCTTAGACATCAAGGAATTGTGAATTTAGCGTTGGAGGAAAGTGTATGGGGTAAAAATCTCAGAGGAAGACCAAGAGATGGATACAGTAAGCAGATTCAGATAGATGTTGGTTGCCGTTCTTATGTGGAGATGAAGAGGCTTACTCAGGATAGGGCATTGTGGAGAGCTGCATCAAACCAGTCTCCGGACTGAAGACCACAACAACAACACAGAGGCAAACACACTTAGTGAAACACCCTGTATATGATTGAAAATGTAAATACCTCTTATACACCTAGTTCTTCATTCTGCTCAACTTAGTACATAAATGGTGTTCATATTTTTAGTAATTTATATGCATCCCCACGAACCACAAACATTGCCGAGGTGGGATGGCTTGCGTGCCTCAATGATGCAGATAGCCGTACCATATGTGCAACCACAGTGGAGGGGTATCTGTGGAGAGGCCAGACAAACATGCCCTGAAGAAGGGCAGCAGCCTTTTCAGTAGTTACAGGAGCAATAGTCTGGATGATTGACTGAGCTGGCCTTGTAACATCAGCTAACATGGCTTTGCCATGCAGTTACTGTGAACGGCTGAAAGCAAGGGGAAACTAAAGTCGTTAATTCTCCCGAGGACATGCAGCTCTACTGTATGACTATATGATGATGGCGTCTTCTTGGGAAAATAGTCCCCCATTCGGATCTCCGGACGGGGACTACTCAGGAGGATGTCATCATCAAGAAAAACATAACAGGCATTCTATGGGTCGGAGCGTGGAATGTTCTAACCCTTAATCACGTAGGTAAGCTAGAAAATTTAAAAAGAGGAATGGATAGGTTAAAGTTAGATATGATAGGCAATAGTGAAGTTTGGTGGCAGGATGAACAGGATTTCTGGTCAGGTGAGTATAGGGTTATCAATAGAAAATCCGTTGGTGGTAACGCAGGAGTAGGTCTGATAATGAATAAGAAAAGTGGAATGCGGGCAAGTTACAAGGAACAGCATAGTGAACGCATTATCATAGTAAAGATAGAGACGAAGCCAACACCGACCACAGTAGTGCAAGTTTATATGCCAACTAGCACGGCCAATGATGAGGATATCGAAAAAATGTATGAGGAGATAAAATAAATCATTCAGAAAGTTAAGGGAGACGAAAATTCGATTGTGATGGGGAACTGGAACTTGGTAGTAGGAAATGGAAGAGAAGGAAAAGTAGTAGGTGAATATGGACTGGGAAAAAGAAATGAAAGAGGAGATCGCTTAGTAGAATTTTGTGGAGAGCACCAACACTTGGTTTAAACATCATGAAAGAAGGCTGCATACGTGGAAGAGACCAGAAGACACTGGAAGGTACCAGACTGACTGTATAATTGTAAGGAATAGATTTAGAAACCAGGTTCTAAACTGTAATACATATCCAGGGGCAGACATAGACTCTGACTATAACTTATTGGTTATGAACTGCAGATTAAAACTTAAGAGACTGCAGAAAGGTAGAAAGGTTAGGAGAAGGAAACTGGACAAATTGATGGAACCAGAGGTGGTTGAGAGTTTTAGAGGGAGCATTAGGCAAGGATTGGATGAAACGGGCGAAAGTAATACAGTAGAAGAAAAATGGGTAGCTCCGAGAGATAGGGTAGTGAAGGCAGCAGAGGACCATATACGCAGAAGGACAAGGCCTAATAGAAATCCCTGTATAACACAGGATATACTGAACTTCATTGATGAGAGGAGAAAATATAAAAATTCAGCAAGTGAAACAGGAAAACGGGAGTACAAACATCTGAAAAAATGAGTCTCACAGGAAGTGCAGACTGGCTAAGCAGGAGTGGCTAGAGGACAAATGCAGAACCATAGAAGAATGTTTAACTAGGGGAAAGGTAGATACCGCCTACGGGATAATAAGAGAAGATATTTGGAGACAAGAAAAGCAGCTGTATGAATATCAAGAACTCAGACGGAAAACCAGTACTAAGCAAAGAGGGGAAAGCTGAACTGTGGAAGGAATATATAGAGGGCCTATAAAAAGAAAATAAACTTGAAGGCAGTATTCTAGAAATGGAAGATGCAGTGGAGGAAGATGAGATAGGTGATAAGATACTGCGAGAAGAATTTGATAGAGCGCTGAAGGACTTGAGTCAAAACAAGGCCCCTGGAGTAGTTGATATTCCGTCTGAACTGCTGATATCGTTAGGAGAGCCAGTCATGAAAAAAATTGTATCACTTGCTATGCAAGATGTATGAGACGGGGAAATACCCTCCGACTTCAAGAAGAATATTGTAATTCCAATTCCAAAGAAAGCAATTGCAGACAAGTTTGAAAATTACAGAACTATCAGCTTAATAAGTCATAGTTGCAAAATACTAACACGAATTATTTACAGACGAATGGAAAAAGTTGTGGAATCGGACCTCGGGGAAGATCAGTTTGGATTTAGGAGAAATGTAGGAACACGGGAGGCAATACTTACATTACGACTTATCTTAGAAGATAGGCTAAGGAAAGGCATCCCTACGTTTTTAGCGTTTGTCGATTTGGAGAAAGCTTTTGACAATGTCGACTGGAATACACTCTTCCAAATTCTGAAGCTAGCAGGGCTAAAATATAGGGAGCGAAGAGTTATATTCAACCTATACAAAAACCAGATAGGGTTTATTAGAGTCGAAGGGCAAGAAAGGGACGCAGAGGTTGGTAAGGGGGTTAGACAGGGTTGTAGCCTTTCCCCAATGTTGTTCAATCTCTACATTGAGCAGGCAGTGAAGGAGTGGAAGGAGAAATTTGGAGAGGGCATTAAAGTGCAGGGAGAAGAAATAAAAACATTGCGGTTTGCCACTTTGGAACAGCAATTGAATGGGATGGACAGTGTCTTAAAATGGAGATATAAGATGAACATTAACAAAAGTAAAACGAAGGTAAGGGAATGCAATGTCAGAAAATCAGGCGATGCTGATGGAATCAGATTAGGTAATGAGACAATAAAAGTGGTAGACGAATTTTGTTATTTGGGTATCTGATATAGAAGATATAAAATGCTGAATCGCTTTGGGAAGAAAAACGTTTCTAAAGAAGCTAAACATGCTAACATGCAATATTAATTTGAATGTTAGGAAGTCCTTTCTGAAAGCATTTGTCTGGAGTGTCGCATTGTGTGGTAGTGAAATGTAGACGATAAGGAGTTCGGATAAAAAGATGACAGAAGCTTTTGAAATGTGGTGCTACAGACGAATGATGGAAATTAGATGGGTAGATCACATAACTAATGAAGAGGTGGTTAACCAAATCAGGGAGAAAAGGAGTTTCTTGCATATCCTGACTAAGAGAAGGGATAGATTGGTTGGACTCATTCTGAGACGTCAAGGAATTGTCAATTTAGCGTTAGAAGGAACTGTCTGGGGTAAAAATCGTAGAGGAAGGCTGAGGGACGAATACAGTAAGCAGATTCAAAACGATGTAGGTTGCTGAACGTATTCTCAGAGGAAGAGAGTTGCACAGGACAGGGTAGCTTGCAGAGCTGCATCAAATTCAGCCTGCAGACTTAAGACCACAAAAACAACAACATATGCAAATAAAATATAAGTACTTGACAAGCAACAACGTTTCTTTGCATTTTTTTCAGTTCTAGAGAATCATTTGTAAGAGGAAACCTTTAAAAAAATTAATTAATTTAAAAAAACCTCATGATTTATTTTCCTCCACGAAAATACTATATGGTATACAAGTAATGACTGATCTGTGAAATGTAACAGTTTCCAACTTCGGCTTTGCTACTATTCTTACTGAACACGAAGGTACGAACAATGTTTAAGTACCGTTTCCCTGCAAATGGCGGCTTCTGTTCAATGTGGGGACGTGATACTAGCGCTAGCGAACGGTCTAGGTTTTATTTAATAAGTCTGTGGTTAAAGCAGCCAAGTGCGTGCTGCCGCGAGACGAACCCAGAAAGATGCTCAATTCTGAATCGACCTTCGACAGCTCGATTTAGATTAAGCTCTTTGCAGAGTACAGTCAACGATGATAGAAAGCTTTCTGATTTTTGTTTATGTACCTTTCATGGAGACGCACATGTTGGTGTTATGTATAGTCGTGTATGGTATTGTGTCGATTTGTGAAAAGTTAGTTAGAATTTGAATTTGTGTGTTGGAAATGGCTTCAGGTCTTGAAGGTTATTTAAACCGTACAGTATCAGTAATAACAGCTGATGGACGTAATTTTGTGGGAACTTTGAAAGGTTTCGACCAGGCAATTAATCTTATATTGGATGAAAGTCACGAAAGAGTTTATAGTAATGTGCAAGGTGTAGAGCAAGTCGTTCTTGGTCTTCACATCATCCGCGGAGACAATGTAGCCATTGTGGGTGAAATCGATGATCACCTGGACTCCAGATTAGATTTATCAAGTATTCGGGCCGAACCGCTAAACGCAGTGGTGCATTGATGTGCGTGTTTTACACAGGTGAATTAATCATATTTATAAATGAGTGTAACATAATTAACATATACAATCATATGGGGTTGCTGAAAATAATATGGAAATCAAATAATTATGAAGTGTTAAGTGGGTGGTTCTAAACTTTAAATCGTATTACTTCAGCTCATTGGCATAGCGGTGATTTATGCATCAACAATCAAGTTAAAATTCAACTTGGGTGTTTTTTTTCTGAGTGTAAACGCAGTTGCATTGGTGATAACTGACCACTATTAAACACCAATGTCATAAATCGAGGGATTCGGAGGCCTCGACAAAAAATGTCATGGCTGCAAGAAGGTAGCATAATTAAATCATAACTCTTGGTAAGCCCTAAATTATTGTTATTCGTCTAATCTGTGTCAATTTGTTTGTTGGGTACCTGCTATGTTTAGCATTTATTCTGTGGGAGCTATATGTAACCTTCCGCACGTACCATTCTTCTCACAAAAATGTATCTTCTAAAAGATCCTTTTTAGGATGGTTTTCAAAAAGTTGGCTGAACACAAGAGTTGAAATGAACAAAGTTCAGGTTGTATTTAAAATTTAGTTTTCATTTTAAATTATTGCAAATAGGCCTAGGTATATTGTACACTTTACTCATTGCAAGTTATTTACGAGTTACTTTTTGAGAATATACCTAAACCCTCCACCCATTCTGCAGTTTTTGTCATGAGTGTTACATTTAAGAAGTATTATTATTTCCCATAATTCCTCTCTAAAATGTAATGACACATTGAATAATACAAATATGCTAGCTCCTTTTTCTAATAAAGTTTGTCATGACCATTACTTACCCTCAAGTAGGCCTATACCATAAACTTTGAGATCATTTTATTTTAGCCAAAACATAGAAGTGTCAGTATTACAAACATTTAGAAACATCACTCTGATAGTTTCACCTTCAACATTACTTTTTTCTGTATTGGCCCTCTTTGTCAGCTGCAGATTACTTTTCTGTTTTAGGTTTTCCTTAATTAATATAGGCCTAGTATTAACCAAAATGCATTAAAATCATAATGAAATAAACTGTTGTATACAACATGGACTTGGCAGGTGTTTATTATAATGAGGTAAGGGTCATTAGTGTTACCAAATAAAGATAACACACCTGACAAGTAACACTCATGACAATGAGTCACAATATTAAATTAAAGCTGAGACGTGTGGCTTCTTAGATTATAGATTATGTTGTATGTATATATACAACATTAACCTAGATATATATTTTTTATGTTTACATTAAATTTAAAAAATAATTTAAAATGAAAAAGTGGCTGACTTGAATATGGAGATACCGCCCATCCGCTTTGACCCATAGCATTGGCGTGTGGTTTGCAAGCTATCTGTAGCGTCTTCTGATAGTGAGGTATAGGTTAAAAGAGAGGGTTCCCCCACCCCCGCAAGTGAACACCGGAGGCATGAATTTTTTAGCCGAGACCTATGATCGATGGTATGTTCTGTTGTGGTAATATGTTATTTGCGAGGTTAATGGCAGATCATTATCTACAGTACATAAGGATTACGATATTATCCTGTATGATTACATTCGTTGGTGGTGTTTGATTTGCTAGTTGATATATCTACGTAGCGTATCGCAGGTATGGCGTCATTGGTCGAAGCCAATGCGTTGTATAGCGCTCTTCAATTATGCCCAAAAATCTCACTGCATTCTAGATTATGTTTTATTTATTATTGAAAATGTTAGTAAATACTTAATAAGTAACACTCCTGACTGACCTTCTGGGGCTGTATTTAAAACACTTCTTTCCTGAAAATGGTTAATTTTAAAAAATTAAAAAAACTGTTCTCAAGTACTTTATGCATGATATATAATTATTTGAGCTGCTGACAGGCATGGAAATTGATAATCACATTCACACAACTTAAATTTTCGGCCATGGCCTTCATCAGCATTCTGGTGGCCGTACATGCTTGTTGTGTGTGTTTATTTGTCCAAGAGATTGTGTAAGTGTATGTTTTTCTTTTGTTGATGAAGGCATGGCCAAAATTTAAGTTGCGTGAATATGGTTATCTATTTTCGTGCCTGTCAGCAGCTCAGCGAGCCTCTTTATGGTGAATTATCTATCCTCCATTATTGACATTCCAGTAAGATTTTCCATTTTTGAAATATACAATTATTGGCATAACTGTAGACAGGGATACCACCCGTCTGCTTTGACCCATGACGTCATCAACATGTCGGAAAACCAGTATATGGGATATCTTAATACTTCTGCAGATAATCTGTAGTTATTATAGATAACAGAATGTGACATCGCTCTCAGGTCTTAGCAAAAAATTCGCACCTACGGCGCCCACGTACAAACAAAAATCTCTCGGTTAACCTACACCTAACCATCAGAGAGAAGCCGCAGATCACTTTTTAAACACAAAATATTAATCTGTTTTGTTTGTAAACACACTGTCGTCTTTAACTCGACAACCACATAATCATTCGTGCCTTCTACGAACAAGCTTGCACCTAAAAACTATTGCGCTGCAATGACGTCATGGGTCAAAGCTGACGGCCGGTATCCCCATCTACAGGTGAGCTTAATTATTTATTAGCAATAGATAATTTCAGGATGGTTGCTGAACTAAATATTACTTTGAGATTCAACATAACTCACTGTGTGGGGGACAATTTTATGTGGATTGGACCATATTACTAAAAATTGCAAAAAATCAATTGGAATGCCTTAGTTTTCTGAGTGATTCTTATTAGACACATGTGATAACTGTTGAATAAGGAACATTTTCTTTTTGCTTATAATTTTTTATAGATTACTAGTTCTTATGGACAAGGTATGGTCTTTTTTTTTTTTTTTGGAAGTCACCCTTTAATGTTAACTAGCAAGAAATAAGGATGTACAAAGTAACACATTTTATTGAAAGAAACGTCGCATGAAAGGAAAATTCCATACAGAAGTGTAGTTTTTATTTTACCAAGCATAATTTACAAGAGTATGGTCGTCTTTGTATCAGTCTGGTGTGCAGTGAGTCAAATAACACTGCTTCTTTTTCTTCCTCTTTTCCATTGGGATGGATGGTGGTTCATATCCACCTCCAGCAATCTAGATTTATATATAGAAATGGCATATGTCCCAAAAGAACAGACATCACTTCTGATCCTGCAGTTATTATTCTTTCATAGTCACAGAATATATGACATCAACTGCAAATGGGCAGCCGTGATTTTAACCCAGGCCTCCTGCTTTTTACGCTGTTGCGCTGACCGCTACAGTACTGGGGACACAGTGAACATCGCACCTGCAAGGACTACCTAAGCACGCCTCCCATCAGATACAAATTCCCAGCTTCACCCTGCCCACAGTACTCAAACTTGTAGTTATGAAACTAAATTTCCGTAATTTGAGTAAGGGCCAAAACTTGCCCATCCCGTATTTCTGTAAATCACTCCAGGCAAATGCCGTGATGGTTCCTGTCAAAGTGTGCGGCCGATCTCCTTCCCCATGCTCACCCAAAAACCCGAGCGTAAGCCCCGTTTCTAATGACTGCGCTGTCGACAGTATGTTAAACCCTAAGATTCTTTACTCTTTTCAGTTTCATTTTCCATTTATCTACACACCTTGCTGCATTTTGTTTACATTCTGGGAAATTTCAATCAATTCCTTGTCTGCACATGGTAATGGTCCATCTGTTGAATCCTTCAGCATCTCCCCATCAGCATGACTAATTATTTGATGCAGAACACCACAGATGATAGTCGGGCCAGGTGGTCTTGGAAAAAAGCACCCGACTGGAAACCGAAGGGTTGTGGGTTTGAAACCTGATCAGACCTCAGATTTTTTTCAGTCTGCGTTTTAACCTATCCTTTACCTCTCAGTGCTGTGAAGAGTCACCAGAAACGGCACGTGGTTCGGATTCCACATTAAGTTGTAGGTCCCCTTTCCCCGGTTGCATAACTCGGGTAGGCTAGGGACACAGCACCGAAGTGGCGTCCAATTGAAATACTTGCACTAGGCCGATGTGCCTTACGAAATTATTACCATAGATTATATATATTTTTTAGTTTGTTTGTGTGTGCCAACTATTCATTCTAGTGTGTTTAATATTACTTGTGACTTTTGACGGGTTGCTACTGAACAAGTGGAGGAGTATGTAGTTGCCATTGTGTCTGCTGATTGTGTTAATAGATGGTAATGCAATATCTATGTTTATAGTGAGCTGACTGCCATGGCAACATTCAGTGAACAATCAACACCAAGTGGTACTGTTTATCCATGAGGTTGGAACAGGGTTACCTTACTAGCTGAACCAGTGAAGACAGGGTGGGAAAACCTTGCCTGATATTGGTGTTACCAGGGGAACGCACCTAATTTTAAATGCTCTATATTGCTAAAGGCAACAAGTGATATAAAAACTCCTTCCTTTGCCCCTTGCCATCAATTCCAAATAAAAACAAGTTCTCTTACAGCCTAGCCACCAGAGGACGGCATATCTGCAGTGGAAATGACCCTTTTTCTCAATATGCCAGAGGTCTCACAAAGTTCCACCTCACCCCTTCTAAATTGATGTTCTGTTGTCCTCACAACCTTCATAACATCCTAGTCCAATCCAAAGTCCCTTCTAACCCCAGTCACCTGCCACCTTTGTTCTATGCTATTTCCAGATGGGTGTTACTTGCGTTATCTTTGGCTGATAGTTCTATTGTTGTGAAGAACATTTAAACAAACATTGTTATATCTCATAATAATTCATTTCATTGGGGTAAGCTAACTGCATTTGTTTGTTTTGTTGGCTTTATAATATATATGCAGCTTGTAACGTCCGTAACAATTAAGATACAAAAATTTAATTAACCATTTAATAAATTTGTTTTCTACAAAACATTTCTGTAAAAGTGAGGTTATGCACATGTTTTACAGTATCATACCAATACATGGCATTTTGAAATCTTATTTCACACTCTTAGAGCTGTTATGGGAGTTATTAACTTTTGTTTCGGGTATTACTTAACATATGCGTAACACCCGTAACTTTAATTGGAAGGTTTAATGCAACCTTCATCTCTAGCAGCAATACTAAGAGTATTTTCATGAATGAAAAAGGCTTACATTATCAGGATTTCTCTCTTCGCAGACCATGGCACCAATACTAGTAAAGGAAAGAGTGAAGAAGCACCAAGAAAAGATTAAAGAAAACCAAGAAAATAGAGAACCTTATCTGAAGAAAGAATGAGAAAGATATAAATTCAGGAGATTGCAAGTTAAAGAAAAACTGAAAAATAATAAATGTCTCGGAGATGATAATCAAAGAAAAACAAGACAGAGGGTGAGAGCATTCAAAAAAAAAAAAAAAAAAAAAAAAAAAAAACCACTAGAACTCATAAGATCCAAAATTCCAAATGAATCTTCTCCTATTGGGACTTACAAATGTAAACAGACATTTAGTAAGGCCATGATGAAAGTGTTAAAGGTGCTTCCAAACAGTAAAAAATCTGCTGTTATTAAAAAGATAGTTCCAGATGTAATTGGTTCTGAAACATTCATATGGAAAACAAAACATCCCCGAACTCCAGTGCTAGGTGAAGAAGCAAAATTAAAAATTAAATAGTTTTACACTAGAGACGACATTAGCCACCAAGCACCTGGGCATTGTAACTGTGTGGGAAAGGGGAGAATGTAGACAGAAATTCCAAAAGCGTCACTTATTTCTTACAATGGGAGAGGTTTATCATGAATTCAAAAAACTCCATCCAGAAATTTCTGTAGGCAAGTCCACATTTTATTCACTGTGGCCTCCTTTTGTTCCCCTGTCATCATATACACCACATAATGTATGTGTTTGCAAATACCACTACAGTTTCATAAGCTTACTTGAGTCTTTTGAGTAAAGCTGTTCCATCTGTTCCAAGCAATCGCAAGGAATTATTAAATGAATTAAGCTGTGATTCACCGAATGAAGACTGTATTTTTGGGTCATGCCGAGAATGTCAGATTAATTTGAGCATGTTTATCGCCACAGGGATTGACTTAACTCAAAAGATTGTCTGCAATCAATGGGAAGATGATGCCAAACACCGTCCTATTCTTAGTGAACATTCAGGAAGCTGTGATGGTGCCTCAGCATCTCTGGCTGAGAAGTTCTCAGTTTAAAAAACATTGCTACGTGAAGATCAAGCAAATTGATTTCTTCCAAAGAAAGAAAAAGTCTTCAAGCTGAACAATGTGTTCTTCAGATGGACTTTGCAGAGAATTATGCTATAATTTCACAGGACAAGATACAAAGTGCACACTGGGCACATTCACAAGTAACTATTTGCACTTTTTGTGTGGGGTTTGCAAATGATGAAATCAGGTCATATGCAGTCATTAGTAATGACCTTTCACACACAAAATATTCTGTTTGGACTTTTATTAAAACTGGTATCATGGAGATTAAAAAAGTGTCCCCTATAGTTACAAATGTTTAGAACTATATTTTTCGGACAACTGTGCAGGGCAGTTCAAAAATAAATTTAATTTGTGCAATCTTTGTTTTTTAGAAAGACTTTGGATTGACAGCTAAGTGGAATTTTTTTTGCCAGCTCACATGGCAAAGGAGCCATGGACGGCATTGGAGGTGCACTGAAGAGGGGCGTGTGGACAGCTGTTAAATGTAGAAAAGTTATTATTGACAATGCAGCTGATTTTTACAACTACACTCTAAAGAATTTTCCTAAAAAGAAAGTATTAGGGGTTGATAAGATGACAGTGGAAAGTAACATTCCTTTTTTGGAAGAAAGGTGGAAAAATTTACAAGCGATTCCTCAAATCCAGGGCTGTCATCACTTGCAGCCTTATGACTCAACTGATTTGCTGATCTCAAAAACAGCACACTCATTAATGACAAAGGTGTCAGTATTTATTACTGAGGAGGACCAGGCTCCAACATTACATTCAAAGAGATGCTTGAACTTCCATGAAGTATGCAGTTCTGATCAGACAATCAAAAAGTCTGATTAAAATTTGGGGTATTTGTTTTGGTTGATGTTCCAAGTGACGAAAAAAGCCATCCTTATCTAAAATTCAATACCGTTACTTGCGAATATGCCAGAGTGAGGATGATGTAAAAATAATGTTTTTGAAATCAGTAGGAAAAAAGTAAAATTCTTTTTAAACTAGATGAAAGTGATGTTTGCTTTGTAAAATTTAGCCAACTACTGTATAAAGTAACACCAGAAATCAAACCACAAAGTAACCGTTTGTACTATGAATTTGGTTTTGAGTTAGATGTCGCTGAAAAAGACTATTAATTGTAAACATATGTAAACATTTTTGTCTTACATATATTGGGTCAACAAAATTAGGTAATAATGTTATGGAAGCAACTATCTAGGCCTAGTCATTACATAGAACTGTAAAGGGAATTTTTGTGTAGGCCTTTATAATAAATAACTTTAAGCTTCTAATTTGTTTTCTTAATTGCAAAGACCTACTTTTATTCAAAATAAACTGCAATAATTGTGTCTCTTTCTGTGCAACTGTCAGATATAGATATTTATTACCTCAAGAACTAAATCTGATTGATCTGTGTAACACCTGTAACGGTAAAAAAAGGATTATATACTGAGTTATGAGTCCAGAAAAATAAAAATGGATATGTCAAAATAATATTTGGGGCAATACCTCGTAACAGTTATTTAATAAGAATAAAAGCTTCGTTAAGTTTGCTGAAATTAGAGTATTCACTAAGTAATAACAGGAGTGAGGTCTACTTTTTGTAACACCCGTAACACTACTTTTCTGATCAATTACTGGGGACATAATAAAATAACTCAATTATCAACATTTCTAGCATGAAATAAAATGATAGCCTTAAAAGTCTTCAGTTTTAAATCCAATAAATATTTTCCCTGCATTATTTTTTCCTGATTTTAAGGTGTGTAGCTGTAACACCCATAACTATGGAATTGCCCCTTTACAGATCTTTGTTAATTTTGAGTATCCTTTACAGATCTTTGTTAAGTGTTTCTTCAGTGATGATATCCACGAATTGGGATTCCATTAGTTCATTTAATGTTTTTTGTAACTTTATGAATGATGATGTATTTGTGTTTACAAATTGTATCCACTGAAATATTTAGAAATCTCTTTAATTTGAAGATATTGGTACCTACTTGATTCTATTTCTTCCACGGAGTTAATTTTTACTATGAGTGATTCATATGAAAGTTTTCCATTTTGATACTGTTAGTAGGACAGGAATTAACAAACTTTGAATGTGGACTGGTAGTTGAAGTTAAGACACATAGGACATTCAATTTCAGAAATCATTAGGGAATTAAATATCCTCTCATTGTGGACAATGCAGTGACCAATGGCCTGCACTTAATGAGCAACAGCAATGGCATTTGCATATAGTTGTCCATGTTAACAGACAAACAACAATTCATGAAATAATTGCAGGAATCTTTGTGGAACATACAATAAATGTATCTCTTAGAACAGTGCGGCCAAATTTGATGTTAATGGTTTATGGTAGAGATGACTGACTCGAGTGCTCTTACTAACGGCACATCTGCTGTGCCTTTCTGTGCTCTTGACCATATACATGAGTCCTGATTTCAGTTGGAAATAAATTATGGTAGGTTTTGAGTGTGATGCAGACTGCATGAAGTCATTCACCAATGTAGTCAGCCAGGCACTATTATGTAGGTTAAAGGCAAGGTTTGCATGGAATGTACTAGGTCCTAAGGTCCAGTTGAACTGAGTATTGAATGAAAATGTTTTGTCCGGCTCCTTGGAGACCAATGGCAGCCATTCATGGACTCAATTTTGAGCATGACGTTGCACCACATTTGGCAGGGAATGGTTTGAAAAAAATTTCAACAGTTTCAGCGAATGATTTGGCTTATCAGATTACCCAACAATGAATCTCGTTTAACTTAAATGGGACATAATGTAGATGTCAGGTCATATAAAAAAATCGAGCTTTGGTAGTGCTTTCACTACAGAAGCAGCATGTCTCAAAATACCTGCATGAGAATTCCATTCTTTTTTAGGGTCCATGCCACATGAAGTCACCGCATTTCACTGGGCAAAACAAGGTACTTCCCGATATTTGGAGACTCCTGACTTTGTTGCATCATTGTACAAATTTTCCAGCTCTCATTCCCTCAAGACTTCAGTTTCTGTAATAGCACTGCATCATACACCTTCTATATATGTGTA
Organism: Locusta migratoria; assembly: GCA_026315105.1. Taxonomy (NCBI): domain Eukaryota; kingdom Metazoa; phylum Arthropoda; class Insecta; order Orthoptera; family Acrididae; genus Locusta; species Locusta migratoria. The sequence goes on along the minus strand of CM048748.1, from coordinate 285,690,517 downwards.
CACACTATATGAAGTCTCAGAATCCAAACCAGAAGCATAGACAAAGAAACAAAATTTTCTACGTATGTTTCACCTTCTTAACATTTTTATTTTTGAAGCTGCTACTGACAACTGTCTTTCAGTACTCTGAGAACAATGACAATTTCATTTCTAGAAATTTGGAAATCATATAATGCATCCATTGAAAGAGTATGAAATTTTGTATTTTTGGTTGCTCTATGAATACTCACAATACATTTCTGACACTGAGAGGTAAAAAACATTTTTTTGTGATTTGACCTTAATGTAGTTATTTTCACCCATTATATTGGAACAGGAAAGAACAATTGATTATAGTTGCAGTTATGTGGTGCCATGCACATTTTGTTTACCAGACAAACCTTTGTGGTTGATCTACAATCCAAAGACTGGTTTGATGGAGCTCTCCACACTACGCTGTCCTGTGCAAGTCTCTTCAACTCTGATTTAGAACAGCAACTTACATTCTTTTGAAGCTTCATACTGTATTCATCTTCATCTCCCTCTGCGATTTTAACCCCACACACTTCCTTCTAAAGCTAAGTTGATAATTTCTTGAGTCTCAGAATGTGTCCCTCCAACCTATCCCCATCTCTTAGTCAAGATTTGCCAGAATCACCTTTTCTCCCCAATTCTGATGAGTACCTCATTAATTATGTAATCAACCCATCTAATCATCATTCATCTGTAGCATCACATTTCAAAAGCTTCTATCATCTTTTTGTCTGAACTCCTTACCATCCACGTTTCACTCCCGCACTATGCTACCCTCCAGACAAATGCTTTCATAAAGGACTTGCCTAAGATTCAAATTTATATCAGATGCTGACAGATTTCTCCTCTTCAGAAATGCTTCTCTTCCGAGAGTCATTCTACATTTTATATATTTTTTTTATTTCAGCCATCAGAAGTTATTTTGCTATCCAAATAACAAAACACAGCTACTGCTTTTATTCTCACATTATGTAATCTAATTCCTTTAACATCATCTGATTTTCTTTGACTACATTCCATTACTCTTGTTTTGCTCTTATTAATATTCATCTTATACCCTTCTTTCAGGACTCTGTCCATTCCATTCAATTACTCTTCCAGGTCCTTTGCTGTCTCTGACAGAATTACAATGTCTTTAGCAAACTGCGAAGTTTTTATTTCTTCTCCCTGAACTTTCTAATTCCTTCAGAGCTTGTTCAATCAAGAGATTGAATAACATTAGGGGAAGGCCACAACTCTGTCTTACACCCTTCCCAGCTTCCAAACAATGCTTCCATTTCGTGCCCTTTGACTCTTACAATGGGTCTCTGGTTTTGTAAACGTTGAATATAACTTTCCATTCCCTATATTTTACCCTTGCTGCCTTCAGAATTTGATAGAGTGTATTTAAGTCAGCATTGTCAAAAGCTTTCTCCAAATCTACAAAAGCTAAAAATGTAGGCTTGCCTTTCTTTAACCTATCTTCTAAGATAAGTCGTAATGTGACATAGGCAATGTGAAAATAAAAAAGCTTACATCTTTGCTTACTTTCATTCCATAATATCATCACCGTCGCTGGTTTCCACTCCAGTTGCCCTGGTGTGGCTTACAACAACTTGTGTCTGTCCGTGTACCATTCATCTTTCAGGACTATATCCCAATTGACTCCTCTTGTTCCTATGTTCTCCTTCACTTGGTCCAGCCATCTCTTCCTTGGTTTTCCTACTGGTCTTCTACCAATCACATCTGTGTGTAGGCATTGTTTTGCAATCCTTTCATCGTCCATTTGTTTGACATGGCCAAACCATTTCCGACAGGCCCTTGTCACTGTTTCTTTCAATGATGGGCACACTCCAGCTTCTTCTTCATCATATCCCTCCTAGTTTTCTGGACCATAGTTCACAGGAAATTCATTTCTACAGTTTGTAGTTTGTCGACCTGTTTGGTGGTTGCACAGGTTTCCAGGCTATATGTTATACATATGATTGAAAGAGAATATGTTTTGATCTTAAGGGAACTTGTTCATTACTGATTAGAGTCCATTCTTGATGGTAGAACTAAGCTGACTTTCTAATTATTGTATTCTATTATTGCTTGAAATGATGCATCCAAGATAGCTGTACTGGTCTACTGTTTCCAGCTGTGTATCATCCAGTCTTTTTTTCCTGTAAGGGGGACCTGCTGCCTTGCATTTCTGATAGGGTAGGGGAATACCAAAAGCTAAGGGAGCAAACCCCAAAAGAATACCCCCAGAAGGCCTAGCAAGCCAACTGAAGGGTAAATATCAAGTTGCTTTCAAGAACAAAACAAGCCATAATACCATATGGTATAATATTTTGGGGTAACTCTTCAAGTCAAGCAAAAGATGTCTTATTTGTGATGTAAATTCATGGATATCCTGTAGGAGCCTCTTCAAAGTACTGGGTATGCTAATTACTGCCTCTCATTATATTTATTCCTTAATGAAATATGTCGTAAATAATGTATCCCTTTTCCCAAAAGACAGCTCAGTTCATACATGCAATACTAGGAACAAAAATCATCTACACAAGGACTTAAAAGCACTTACTTTAATTCAAAAAGATGTCCTCTACTCAGGAACATGCATCTCCAGTAATTACCAGTAACCTTAAAAACTTTAGCTACAGATAAAGAACTGTTTAAGAGGAGCTTAAGACTTACTGGTGGCCATATCCTTTTACTGCACTGCTGAATTTTTAAATAGAACCAAATGATTTGTGTAACTGTATTCATAGTATTGCCTCAGATGTTTCTGCATTTCTCCTAAAGCCAAATTGATCTTTTCCTAGTTCAGATAAGCAGTTTTTTTCATTTGACTGTAAGTAATTTGTCAATATTTTCCAACCATGACTTATTAAACTGATAGTTTTGTAATTGTCACACCTGCTATCTTTGAAATAGGAATTATTACAGTCTCCTTGAAGTCTTAAGGTATTTCCCGTCTCATTCATTTTGCACACAAGGTGGAACAGTTTCATCATGACTGGCTCTCTTGAGAATGTGAGAAGTTCAGAAGGCATATCATGTGCTCCAATGGCCTTCTTTTGACATTGGACTTTCAGAGCTCTGTCATAGTCTTCTTGTTCAATTGTATCTCCTGCCCAATAATCATGTACATCCTTTTCCATTAGTACAATACTGCCTTCAAGTTCTTTTCCTTGCGTAGCTCCTGTATATAGTCCTTCCATCTTTCAGTTTTCCCTTTGCTTAGTACTGGTTTACCGTCTAAGTGCTTGTTATTCATACAATTGCTATATTCAGACAACTGCTTTCTTGTCTTCAAATGTATCTCTTATTTTCCTGTAGGCATTATGTATCTTTCTCCTAGTTATACGAGGTGCATTCAAGTTCTAAGGCCTCCGATTTTTTTGCTAACTTCCTACTTACCCGAAATCGATGAAACTGGCGTTACTTCTCGACGTAATCGCCCTGCAGGCGTACACATTTTTCACAATGCTGACGCCATGATTCCATAGCAGTGGCGAAGGCTTCTTTAGGAGTCTGTTTTGACCACTGGAAAATCGCTGAGGCAATAGCAGCACGGCTGGTGAATGTGCGGCCACGGAGAGTGTCTTTCATTGATGGAAAAATCCAAAAGTCACTAGGAGCCAGGTCAGGTGAGTAGGGAGCATGAGGAATCACTTTAAAGTTGTTATCACAAAGAAACTGTTGCGTAACGTTAGCTCGATGTGCGGGTGCGCTGTCTTGATGAAACAGAACACGCACAGCCCTTCCCAGACGTTTTTGTTTCAGTGCAGGAAGGAATTTATTCTTCAAAACATTTTTGTAGGATGCACCTGTTACCTTAGTGACCTTTGGAACGCAATGGGTAAGGATTACGCCCTCGCTGTCCCAGAACATGAACACCATCATTTTTTCAGCACTGGCAGTTACCCAAAATTTTTTTGGTAGCGGTGAATCTGTGTGCTTCCGTTGAGCTGACTGGCGCTTTGTTTCTGGATTGAGAAATGGTATCCACGTCTCGTCCATTGTCACAACCGACGAAAAGAAAGTCCCATTCGTGCTGTCGTAGTGTGTCAATATTGCTTGGCAACATGCCACATGGGCAGCCTTGTGGTTGTCCGACAGCATTCGTGGCACCCACCTGGATGACACTTTTCACATTTTCAGGTCGTCGTGCAGGATTGTGTGCACAGAACCCACAGAAATGCCAACTCTGGAGGCGATCTGTTCAACAGTCATTCGGCTATCCCCCAAAACAATTCTCTCCACTTTCTCGATCATGTCGTCAGACCGGCTTGTGCGAGCCCAAGGTTGTTTCGGTTTGTTGTCACACAATGTTCTGCCTTCATTAAACTGTCACACCCATGAACGCACTTTCGTAACTCCATCACTACATGTCTCCTTAAACTGTCAATGAATTTAAATTGGTGTCACACCACGAAAAATCAGAAAACGAATGATTGCACGCTGTTCAAGTAAGGAAAACATCGCCATTTTAAGTATCTAAAACAGTTCTCATTCTCACCGCTGGCGGTAAAATTCCATCTGCCATACGGTGCTGCCATCTCTGGGATGTATTGACAATGAACGCAGCCTCATTTTAAAACAATGCCCATGTTTCTATCTCTTTCCAGTTCGGAGAAAAAAAATCGGAAGCCTTAGAACTTGAATGCACCTCTTTCATTTTTTTACATACTTATGTCTTGTACCCAATCCTGCTTAGTCTGTCTGCATTTCCTGTCAATCTTATTTTTCTGTACTACATTTTGCCTGCTTCACTTGCAGAATTTTTGTATTTTCTCTTTTCATCAATTTAATTTAAGTACCTTGTGTTATCTGTGTTCTAGAAATTAGCTCTGACTTGTGAATAAACAAGCAGTGTGATTAGACAGAAAGTGAGAACACGAATTGGAAATTCTAAAGTATATCATTATAATTTTATTCAGGCAGCTTTATTTTATTATAGCCAAGGTTGAAAATTTCATTTCAATCAACAGATAAATAAATTACAATTCTTGAAATAATTAGCTGGTTTGTTGTAAAGTGTACATTAAATAAATATGATGGTTGACTTACAGTTTTCTGAATGCTTTTTAAGGTAATGCAAAATTGCTAGCAAATGGGGAAAGCCCAACTTCTGTATAAAGTCATTTAATGAACACACCATTTGGTACTTTTTCACAAGTTATTATTATCATTGTCTGTCAGAAACATATCACTGAATGGAGAAGTAGAGCAATGCTTTTCAGGGAGTTAGCTGTATCTATCTTTGTTCTGTCTTTTGGTATTGAAACTGTTTGCTACTCATGTAGTAAGGCTTGATTGGCAAGATTGCTGTAATTAAAAAAAAAATGTATTTGTAGATTTAAGTTAATCTGTGCTGTCTTTTCAAATTTATAATTAATATAGATGATATTTGAATTTAGTTGGAATACAAAAATATAAGATTTGCCTCCAGAATAAAAGACTTATATAGTATAGTTGTAAGGATAGAACTAGAGCCACAGCAGTTGAGAACATCCATAGTTAAACTGAAATGCGAGAGACAGTCTTAAACAAATTTCTTTATACTGCTAGTTATTCATGCTTAAAATTAAATCACCTAATTTTATTTTTCTCATTTACAGATAAATAATATTTCAGTTTCAACTGTGGAACTGGACTTTTGGGGCAATTACCTATTAGAACTTGGAACTAACGGAGTAAGAGATTAGCAAGTGAAGTTCTTTGGAGTAATTTGGGGTTCTTTTGTTCTGTGCTACAAGAAAAGTGTGTGTTTCCAACTTTCTAACAACACTGAGAATAAAACTGTGGGAACTTTGCATAAGCAAAAAAACCTTAATTCTGTATATGATGTAATAAGTAGTCAATTTAAGATTTTATTGTGTAAAAATGTTATTTTTTTATTCTACATGAAAATAATTAGCTTTAACCATTGTATTCACTATCACACCTGTTGAATATACCATTTAACCATCATTTTATAGTTCTTAAATTTGAAGAATTCTGAAGAATATCAGTTGTTGGAAACTTATTAGTAACACAAGTGTCAGTATTTTTATCTTTGTGTGTCTTAAAAAGTAGTGAGATGTTTCTTTAATAATGTTGTGCTGAATAGCAATTGAAGATATGTCAGCACCATTCTTTTATTTTGTATTCCATAGGTTTTTCCGCCCATATTCATTATACTTGTTGATAATGCAAGCTATATGGAAAAATGATACCTGTTAGATCTTGGACAGATAAAATAAACAAGTCTGTATCTATTTATTTGTAGTCCACATATCAGTTTTCCTGTGGCTTCAAAAGAAAGTCATAGTTATGGCATTACACTTACCGCCATACAATTCTGTAGTCACTGTAAAATTGGTATGGTCCCGTTTTACTAGTCTCCATGTAAATTTGCCAAACTCCTACCCTCCATTGATTATTATTATTATTTAACTCTTTGGTCCATAGTTAAAATATATGAAAAATACCCATAGACTAACAAAAATAAATTTATGAAACACAATAGATATTTTCGACTATGTAATTCTGTATTCGTAATTGCACTTCAAATGTGCATGAGGTTTTTGCTATAAAGCAACAAAAAATAGTAACATGCTCTTATTACAACTAAATACACTGAGCTCCTCAATACAAAACATGCATCTGTTTGCCATGCTGGGAAAACTTCAGGAGTTACTTACCCAACCACCAATCCTAGAGGACTATGAAGAATATAATTTGATTTAAAGTGTTATTTTTAATAATCATTCTCAAATTGCATTTGAAAAAAATACATATTTATACAAAAGAAAATTTTCAATATGCTAATGATACTTGGTTGAACAGGAGTATAGCACATTAAATTAATTTGCAAGTCAAATTTTGTTATCATTACTTTCCTCCACCGCTTTTTGGGAACAAAGCTTTTCACTTTTCTGCCAGTGATGAAATGGCTTTGATTTCAAACTACTCAATGCAAAGACTAGAATTATAATTGTACAAATCGGATTTACAGCAAGAAAAATTTGGCGTGTCTATCGTAATAACTTTTGCAGAAGAATATTGTATACAAATTTACATATTTTGTAATAATTTGTTTGTGTGAGACAATAAATGTAGACCTAATGGATGATTTCAGAATATTCATGCTGTTGTGTTCTGCAGTACATAAAAATTTAGGCTCAAGTATAAAGTGTGCTGTAAAACTTTTATTAAAATAAAATTATGTATTTTAATAATCATTGTGAGGTCAGTTATGTCCATTAATAAGTTTTTGCCTGCCCAAGTACATAAATTACGTTGTTATGCATTTCCCAAAGGGTTACACGTCCAGGAGAGGTGCTGCAGGTAATCTCAAACTGTTATCAAAGTCACTCCAGTCATTTATCCGCTGCCACAGCCCATTAACATCAAATTGTGTGGCACCGTCCTGATGTATATATTTGTTGTATAATTTCACTTTGATTCCTGTGATTATTTAACATAGTTTTGCTTCTATGTTGCCACTGATAACTGTACACAAATACTGCTGCTCTTGGTCGTTAAAATAGCAGTCAGTGGCTACTGCATTGATTGTAATGATGTCAGAAATTTGGTAACAGCGGCACAGTTTTGACACTGTGAATCTTGGAATATTAAATTCTCTAATGATTTTCGAAATGGAATGTCCCATACTTCTAGCTCGAAGTACTGCTTCACGTTGGAAGGCAATTAATTCCGCGCTCACAATTATGTCAAACATTTTTCCATGTGAATCACTGGAGTACATAAAACTGCTCTACCAACTTACTGTCATTTACACTTTGTGTAATGATACTACCACTATCTGTATCTATGCATATTGATTCTTGTCACCTCAATATATATACTTTGGTCCTTCAACATGTCACAAAGGTTGAGTTCAAGCTGTGTGAATTATTACTTTATGGCAAGAAGCAAGAAGCCTTGTCAAAAAGAGAAGTTAATGAATTTGGAAAACATTTTTTCCCTTTGGACAAACAGCAGTCACTAAACCTGTGCAGCCTGTGCATCATCTTACACCCAAACCTTCAGGTGTCAGTCAGTCAGATTGGTACCAAATATTGTATATCAATAGAGTATCAACCAAAACTTATAATTCATGCTATTTGCTACCACCCAGGAGAATGTGCATAAATGGGAAGTAATATGTAATAATTGTCCTATGGAATATAGGAAAAGCGTGTATGTGGGAGTATGTCCTGTTGAGTTCCTGTGGTGAAGTCGACAGAGCATGTGTTTGTTGTTTTAAGAGTCTCGGGCTCAAGCCTGGGTGATGCAAACTTTTTTCACTTTATTACATTGTTCTAGATCTGCATGCACCACAGGAACCGACTCCATGAGGCCTGAGAGGGCCTGAGCCCCCTCAACAATTTTGCCCTCCCCACAATAATTTAAGAAAATTATTGGTTATATTATGCTTTGTAAAATCACAAAATTATGTTGGTATTTTTTTATTTCCCTTGTTTGACGATAGTTACCTTTTAAACTATATTCATTAATGAGTTAAAACAATAATAATACTGTAGTAAGCAGGTTAACTGAAAACAAGTGCTGTGAGTTGTGGTAGTGTTATGGTGCTGCGGGCACATTTAGAATTTGTCCCGGTGCCTGAACCTTCGGGGTAATGTTTGGCACTGGCAGGCCAGCACTGCAGCCGGGCGACATCAAAAGGACTGGAGCAGAAGCGCCTGGAACCCTCCGACTTGCATTGCCTTGATGCTTTGATACATTACAATGCCACAGCTATATACAGCCCACTCTGCTGTCACAGTAATTCAGTGTGGATAGTTTCATTCATTGCATGCTCCAGATGTGTTTAGTGTACAATTATATTTGACTATATTTATTCATTTACTTTAGTCTCTTAGTGTATTGTAAATTAAGTTTGCAATGGATAAATTTGTTACCAAAAAGGCATGCTTGGAAATTGTTGATACTGCAAGTCAACCTCTGCCAATTATTCTGTCGTCAGTTGCTTAGTCATCTTCAGGTGAGACCCGTTGACAGCCGAAACCCAGACATCAGGTAAGGGACATTTCAGAAGTCTTGGTTGATGAAATATACATGGCTAGAATATGAAGCATCTACCACAAATGTTTTTTGCCAAACCTGCAAAGAGGCAGCTGCTAAGAATCTATTAATTTTATTTTTTTCAAAACAAGAAGGTGCATTTATTTCTGTAGGGTTTTCTAAGTGGAAAAAGACTTTGGAAATATTCTTTCTTTGTGAAATTACGTTTACGCATAAAGAAGGTGTTCTGAAAATAAATTATATCACTAACTGAAGTGTGGCCTCCCAATTGAATGAACAGTTAGGCCATTTAGCTCTTGAGACAGTTTTTACTACCTTTCGTTTTCCATTCCGGCAAGAACTCACAATTATAGGGCACAAAGGTGTAAACTCTTTTTTTCCCAATTGTTGGAACTCCAAAACAATGACTTATCTGACTTTAAAGATTGATTAGGGTGTTTGGGATGTAAATGTACGTCCCACGATTTACAAAATGAGATCATTGATCTACTAGGAATGTCTGTTTTGAACCCAGTAGAGGATGTCAATGAAAAAAATTAATGGCCTCATCTAAGTGTTGCTGATCTGGGAAAAAATATGAGCTTGAAGTTTCAAACACTTTTGGCAGTGTGTTTAAAAGAAAAATGTTTGCAAGTTGATGATCCTTCGCTTCCTTAGAATCGAAGTATACCAAAGTAGTATGAAAACAATGAAGCCAGCTCGCCACACACATTCAGAACCTCAAAGGAATACTACAAAGCTTTTTACATTGAAGTTTGTAAAACGATGCAATCTTGCATTACTGAGTTTGCTTCAACTGGACTCAGAAACAAATTTGAGAAAAATCAATTGAGGGACTGCACTTACACTTGATTATGTTAGCCAATACCACTAATAAAAAAATAACTGGTCTTAAAAAACGTGTGATGTAAGAAAGTACATTACACAAGAGCCTGCAGTTGGAGAAATGTTATGTGAAGCAGTGAAGAGCATTACGTTTCTCCAAGTAGTTGGTCACAACAGCAACAGCAGAACTCTCATTTAGTGCCCTTAGATGTCTGAAGTCATATGTCCGATCAACAATGAGGACAGAAGTGATTGAACAACTTGGATGTTCTTCGTACCCAATGAGATGGTTTGGATAAATTGGATATCCAGTCAGTCATTAATGACTTCATATTCAGTAATCCAGTCAGACGGTCAACATATGCACCTTTCTGAAGACTCTCTAGGCCTAATAATGACATATAGAGCGATATTAAAAATCTTTATAAAATAGAGAATTAAATACATACATGATGTTAAAATTTCAGTTTCAAAATATTAGTACAAGTTTAGTACTATATTACTATGTTACTGTATTAGTTATTTTCAAATACTTAAGTATAGTTAGAGTGTAAGACCCAATTAAAACCCGCTGTTTACATACTTTTTGACTGTAAGTATTAGGCATACGGTATTAACTTTAAGATCTGTATTAAAGCATTAACTTCAATGTGATTTGCAGAGTATCCATGTAGATGTAGATTAATGTTTGATATTGTTTTTATTTAATGAACCCTGAGTTTTATTCAAAGCAAGCTTAAATTAGCTATTTCACCTATTAATCAAAGTGCTATTACTGTGCAACAATAATGTTTTATTCTTTTAATGATAGTTTAGGATTATGTACTGAAATTATATTCTCTTTTCAGAGCTATATTCCATGTCTGTAATAGTCTATAAGCATACTTAAATTAAATTAGCTTTTCATGGAAATACCCTAAGTGTTGATGTTTTCTTTCTTTTTCAAAGCCAAAAAAATATGTAAGGCTTGTCGAGTTTTCCGGAGTGTCAAGTTATCGAGAGTTCAGTTTTTGGGTTCTAATGTTTATCATGTGTCTCTAAAATGATTTAAAAAAACTTTAAACTCACTATTTTTAATCTAAAACTTAGAAAATTACCCAGGGCAAGACCCCCGGTAAGCCCCTCCCCCCCCTCAATATTTTTTATAACTCAGCCCCCTGACATACACTGAGTGTTGTATGGGACAACAGGTTCTTGACACGTAAGAGTAAAAGAACTGTTTGGATTTTATAGCACTGTGTTATCGGTAGTTTCCTTTTGCTTTGTTTATTTGAAAGTAGCAAACCTGTAGAGTATATTCATAATAAATATTTTGTATGAATTCTTCTGTACAGCCTTTAGATAGGTAAAAAATTGCAGATTTATTAATGACTATTGATTTCATCCCTTATCGGGCCATCTTCAGGTCCTCTGCACAGAAGAAGAATAAATACATAAAGTGTAAAACTGCACTATATGTTTTTAAATATAGGTGATTATATACTTAATACATTTTCCACATATGTTAATGAGAAAGTACTTACAAAATAGGTATTACTTGTACAATTCATTAATCATAACACTTTCTAACTTGGCTGTTCCATAGTTGTTTTTAAAAACAAGGTGATTTACACAACCTTAGACATACTAGAATGAACATAATCAATTCCTAGGCCAAAGATCCTACATCAGATCATGTCAGCTTTACAGAGGTTTAATTATTGGTGTCAATGTGACTGTTAAAATTTTTAAATTAATCTATCATATAACATTATCAATTCTCACCCCCCCCCCCCCCCCGCCTCTCTTTTTTTTATGTACCACTGAAGCAGGCAACAAAACACCATGACAAAAATGTTACTAATATTTACATCTGTGGTATGATCAGTAATGTATATTTGTATATAGTTGCTGTGTCTATTTGTCATCATTTGCTACTTGCTAATTTTATTAATATTTGACTTGTTGTTGTTGTTATGGTCTTCAGTCCGGAGACTGGTTTGATGCAGCTCTCCACCCTACTCTATCCTGAGCAAGCCTTTTCATCTCCTCATAAGAACGGCAACGCACATCCACTTGAATCTGCTTACTATACGCGTCTCTTGGTCTCCCTCTGCGATTTTTACCCCACACACTTCCCTCCAATGCTAAATTTACGATTCCTCGATGTCTAAGAATGTGTCCTACCAAGCAATCCCTCCTTTTAGCCAGGGTATGCCAAAAATTCCTTTTCTCACCAATTCTGTTCAGTACTTCTTCATTGGTTATGCGATCTACCCACCTAATCTTCAGCATTCTTCTGTAGCACCACATTTCAAAAGCCTCTATTCTCTTCCTGTCCGCACTGCTTATCGTCCATGTTTCACTCCCGTACAAGGCAACACTCCACACAAATGCCTTCAGAAAAGACTTCCTTACACTTAAATTAATGTTCGATGTTAGCAAATTTCTCTTTTTCAAGAACGCTTTTCTTCCCATTGCCATTCTGCATTTTATATCCTCTGTACTGCGACCATCACATGTTATTTTACTACCCAAGTAACAAAACTCATCTACCACCTTCATTGTTTCGTTATCTAATCTAATTCCTTCAGCATCGCCCGATTTTCTAAGACCGCATTCCATTATTTTTGTTTTGCTCTTGTTAATGTTCATTTTATACGCTCTCTTCAACACAAGGCTACAATCCTGTCTTACTCCCTTCCCAACTGATGCTTCCCTTTCATGCCCTTCGAGTCTAATAACTGCGGTCTGTCTTTTGTACAAGTTATAAATAACTCTCCTTTCCCTATATTTTACCCCTGCTGACTTCAGAATTTGAAAGAGTGTATTCCAGTCAACATTGTCAAATGCTTTCTTCAAATCTACAAAAGCTAGAAATGTAGGTTTGCCTTTCCTTAATCTATCTTCTAAGATAAGACGTAAAGTGAGTATTGCCTCCCTGGTTCCTACGTTCCTCCTGAATCCAAACTGATCTTTCCCAAGGTTAGCTTCTACCAGCTTTTCCATTCTCCTGTAGATAATTCGTGTTAAAATTTTGCAACCATGACTTATCAAACTAATGGTTCTGTAATTTTCACACCTGTCTGCGCCTGATTTCTTTGGAATGGGGATTATTACATTTTTCTTAAAGTCTGAGGGTATTTCGCCTGTCTCATAAATCCTACACACCAGTTCAAATTGTCTTGTCGTGGCTGGCTCTCCCAGAGACTTTAGTAGCTCTGAGGGTATGTCATCTACTCCTGTGGCCTTGTTCCGACCTAGGCCTTTCAAAGCTCTGTCAAATTCATCTCTCAGTATAGCATCTCCTATTTCATCTTGATCTACGTCCTCTTCCCTTCCTACCACATTGTCTGTAAGTTCATTTCCTTTGTAGAGCTGCTCTATGTACTCTTTCCACCTTTCAGCTTTCCCTTCTTTGCTGAGAACCGGCTTCCCATCTGAGTTCTTGATATTCGTAGAGTTGCTTTTCTTGTCCCCAAATGTCTCTTTTATTTTCCTGTAGGTGGTATCTACTTTTCCCCTTCTTATACATTCTTCTACAGATTTGCATTTGGCTTCTAGCCACTCCTGCTTAGCCATTTTGCACTTCCTGTCAATCTCATTTCTTAGTCGTCTGCACTCCATTTTGCCTGTTTCATTTACTGCATTTTTATATTTTCTCCTTTCATCGATTAAATCTAGTATTTCCTGTGATATCCAAGGATTTTTTGTAGGTCTTGCCTTTCTACCTATTTTGTCCTCTGCTGCCTTCACTATTTCATCTCTCAGTGCTACCCATTCCTCTTCTACTGTTTTATTTCCCCCTGTTTCTGTCAATTGTTGCCTAAATCTCCCTCTGAAATTCTCCAGAACTTCACTTTCCTTCAATTTATCTAAGTCCCATCTCTGTATTTTCCTACCTTTCTGCAATTTTTTCAGTTTCAGCCTACAGTTCATGACTAACAAGTTATGGTCAGAGTCTATATCTGCCCCTGGGTACGTCTTGCAGTTTATAACCTGGTTCCGGAATCTATGTCTTACCATTATAAAATCTATCTGATACCTTCCGGTGTCTCCTGGTCTCTTCCATGTATACAACCTTCTTTTGTGATTCTTAAACCAGGTGTTTGTTACGATTAAATCATGTTCCGTGCAAAATTCTACCAGGCGACTTCCTCTTTCATTCCTCCTGCCCAGTCCATATTCACCTACTATTTTTCTTTCTCTTCCTTTTCCTACAACCGAATTCCAGTCTCCCATCACAATTAAGTTTTCCTCTCCCTTAACTGTCTGAATAATTTCCTTTAGCTCCTCATATATTTCTTCGATCTCCTCATCATCGGAAGAGCTAGTTGGCATATAAACCTGTACTACTGTTGTCGGTGTTGCCTTCGTATCTATCTTGACAATGATAATGCGATCACTGTGCTGCTCATAGTAGTTTACCCGCATTCCTATTTTCTTATTCATTATCAGTCCTACTCCTGTGATACCCCCAACTGATTTTGTATTTATAATCCTGTACTCACCTGACCAGAAATCCTGTTCATCCTGCCACCGAACTTCACTAATCCCCACTATATCTAACCTCAACCTATCCATTTCCCTTTTTAAATTTTCTAATTTTCCTACCCGATTAAGGGATCTAACATTCCACGCTCCGATCCGTAGAATGCCAGTATTGTCTTTCCTGATGACAACATCCTCCTGAGTAGTCCCCGCCCGGAGATCCGAATGGGGGACTATTTTACCTCCGGAATATTTTACCCGAGAGGATGCCATCATCATATGTTCATACAGTAGAGCTGCATGTCCTCGGGAAAAGTAACGGCTGTAGTTTCCCCTTGCTTTCAGCCGTTCGCAGTAGCTGTGTGGCAAAGCCACATGAGCTAATGTTACAAGGCCAGCTCAGTCAATCATCCAGACTGTTGCCCCTGTAACTACTGAAAAGGCTGCTGCCCCTCTTCAGGAACCACACGTTTGTCTGGCCTCTCCACAGATACCCCTCCGCTGTGGTTGCACCTACGGTACGGCTATCTGTATCGTTGAGGCACGCAAGCCACCCCACCTCGGCAATGTCTGTGGTTCATGGGGGTCATTTGACTTATATACTGTCATTTACAGACATGAAATCTGAGCCGTGGCCGAGCGCATTGAGGCACTATGCTCTGATGCGCAAGGCCATTTACCGTTGGGGGTTCAAATCTCCCCTTGGTTATGGATGTTTGTGTCATCTTTACTATAAGCTAGTTCATAAGTAGTCTGTAAGTGTAAGGAGTGATGTCCCCACAGTTAAGCTTTACAAACATTTGAACATTCTGAGCCGCATTGGAGTGGCCAGCCACTCTAAGGCCCTTGCTGCAAAGCATGCGGTTGCTCACTGTTGGAGGTTCAAGTCCTCCCTCGTGTGTGGGTGTTTTTTGTGTGTGTGTGTGTGTGTGTGTGTGTGTGTGTGTGTGTGTGTGTAAGACAGAGAGAGAGACTGAGACTATCGAGACTCGGCTGTACAGTACTTAGTAAAAAATGTCCATTTTTGTCATGGTGTTTTGTTGCCTGTTTCAATGGTATATGACGAAAAGAAAAACACTTTGTATAATATTATAATATGATAGATTAATTTTTTTAAGAGTCACACTGTCACCAATAATTAAACCAATGTAATGCTGACATGCTTTGATGTAGGATCTTTGGCCTAGCAATTATGTATGTTCATTCTGGTATATATAATATTGTCTAACACTCACTTTGTTTTTAAAAACAACTATGAAACAGCTAAGCTAAAAATGTTGTGATTAGCAATATTGAAATGTACAAGTAATACCTATTTTGTTAGTAATTTTTCATAAACATTTATGGAAAATACATTGTGTATAATCTGCTAAATTTTTAAAAAATACACAGTCCATGTTCACACATCATGTATTTATTGTTCTTCTGTACAGGAGACCCGTAGATGGCCTGATTTGGGCAGAAATTGATAGTCATTAATAAATATTTCCATTGCAGCCGTGTATTTTCAATTTGCAATTTTTAAAGTATATTCATAGTTATGATAATAATAATAACATTAATAATAATTATGATGATAAATGACTGCTAGATTGGCAGCACCACTGTTCAGTAGATGTGCGTGTTGTGGCTAGTGTGTTGTGTGTTTGTCCTCACAAACAAGTGGGGTTGACATTGCTGTCTAGTCTGCATGCTACTAGTACTGCTGCAGCTGACATGCAATTTTGTGATGTAAACCTTTGGAAAATTACTGAAATGCCTGGCGAATAGTTGCGTAGTGCGAGTTGTGTGCCTACAAAAACAGAAGTAACTGAAGATGAGAGAAACTGTGCAGCATTTCTACTGGACATAATTGATCAGTGGAAGACGTTGAACATCACAACAGAGGAAACATTAGATATCGACGGGCCCACATCATCTGGGGCGGAATTGTTCATTTGGGACCATGTGCATAGACCAGAGTCGGCACATTCAATGTTGTCACCAGAAGAATCCTTGAGTGATGGAAATTAAGAAATACCACAAAAGGTGAAAAGTGTAATGTTTTACACAAGAAATGAGAATTTCTTATGTGCTTAAATATTGGCTTAGTGTCACAAAAGCAGCCTACTTCACCCCAAAAATTTGCACATCACACAATGTCTGCAATGAAAAACATATTTCTTACAAAATGTTCTGCACGATGTTTGTTGTATGTATGGAAACTGCACTGGAATGTGGGGAATTAATGTCTGTGAAAGAGAAGTACAGACATATTCTGCATTTGATGGAGAACTTCAAACAGTGTCACCAGGAGGACAGTTATGTTCACAGTGTAGATGATAATTTATGGGGGGAAAAGCAACACAGTTAAATTTCCTAAGCTTTCATGCAAGTGACAGTTTGGCCTTGCACTGGAAGCGTAAAAAAAAAAAAAAAAAAAAAAAAAAAAAAAAAAAAAAAAAAAAAGCACTGACATGTTTTACGGACCACTTTAGATTTGTAGTTTTATCAGTTTTTGCAAACATTTTGGACCAAAATAATAATCTAAATAATAATTCATTAATGAAACGAAAATTATAGAGGGAAACTTTCCCGGTGGGAAAAATAAAAATAGAAAAGAGATGACTTACCCAAAGGACAGGTTCGTCGACAGACACAAATAAAATCACACACAAACACACATACAAGCTTTCGCCACCACTGGCAGCTTCTTCAGGAAAAAGAGGAAAAAAGGGGAGGAAAAGGGAAGGATATGGGTTTTAAGGAAGTGGAAAAGGAGTCATTCCAATCCCAGGAGTGGAAGGACTTACCTTAGGGGAAAAAAAGGAAGGTAAACAAATACACACACACTCAGACATATCGAAACGCAAACACACCTAGACAGACATTTGTGAAATAAGAGTGTCTGAAACCCTTCTAGGAAAAAAAATTTAGGTAGTGGCGGGTTTCCTACCACTGACCTTTAGCGCCACAGTCCAGCACCTTGCCCACTACGCTATGGCTTTAAATCAAAACAGGAGCTCTTTAATCTCATACTATTGATGGGCGTTGTTACCTGATGTTAATATGGCATTTGTAGACATCAGATTTCATTTATCGTTCGAAGAACGATGTGTGTGTTATTTCCTCAGTGTGCCTTTGGTTTGAAATGACAATGTGTAAGTTACAATAAGAAAATCATCAAGTATGCGAGGAATGTCATGTGACATCTCCGAACGGCTGGTTTTCGTTAATTCAATGCAGGGTGTCAAATCTTCATTATTTTTGCAAATATGTCTCAAACAATATGAGATATGAAAAAAACATAAGGGAGCTAAGTTGTAGAGAATTTTCTCCTCTACCAATTAGGTTATTCAATTTTCTTGTCAGATGAATAGTTAAGTCATTATTTTTATTTAAATTTCGAGCTGTCAAAAGACGATTGCAAAGGCCACTTTTAGTGTTACTACCGTAACTTAAAGTGGGCCAACAATATTGTTAGCTGTAAAGTCTAATATTTTATGACGGTGAATATTTGCCAGAACAGGAATGACATCCAATAATCGGTAGAGAATTTGCAAGAGGCAACTTTTGCACTCATGAAAGTCTACGTAGATGCAAATGTTTAAATACTGACAAAAGTGGATTCAACGAGAAGGAGAGGACTGTGAGCCACACTCTGTTCTACAGATATTGTAGAGCTTGTACAGTCTGTCCATGCAATAAGCCATAAGTACACAATTATTCACTTGCTTTAACTGACAGGTATACTTGCTCAAAAGCTGTTTGTCATCCTTCAAGAGACTCATTTTTTGAGTGCTCATATATGCCAATCCACATTTGCAGCAAGAAATGTAATTGTCCACTCTCATTTCTTCAGCAAAATGACCAAACAACTGTTCAGGACATTTCTACAAGAGGCAGTAGTTAAACAAATGAGTGGAGAGACACTTATGTTAATACTGGACCCTTATCGGCCCCCGATGGCAGTGTTGTATGTGACCTACATATACAAAATAACTTACCAGAAGACAAAATAGCAACACACACACATACACACACAATTCCACCAAACATAAACTCCATGTGTCAACCGCTTGATCTTAATTTTTTCAGAATGTACAAGCACAGTGGTTTACAAAATCCCAAATGCTCCTCGGGATTCTTTCGAAGAGATTAGTCTTCAATAACGGCATGCTCTTCTTAAACTGTAGTCACTAACATATACTCATGTTCTCCATGTTTCTATAATTCTCGTCATGGCTGAATACTGGCTAAACTCGTTGATGAACCCAGATCCTTTGAAACATCGACAAAATTCTGTTTCCAGCACAAGCTTCAATTCTGCTATCTAAAGGTTGGATTCTCAGATGTGGGATTCAGCAAATGTGTTTTGTGCATGAAAGTACTTTCTTCACACACTTCTTTGTACACAACAACTATTGTGAAACCTTCTTTCCTGAATGAATGACACTGTGTGTCTGTGGTGGTGTTTGTGTTCATGCATGAACTTTTAATAGTAAGAATAATAATAATTATTATTATTATGTAATAATATGTTGTGTACAAAGAAGTGTGTTTTTTCATTATTGCTAGTATTATTACTGAAATTTTGCTTATTATTTTGATAATTACTACTATTGATACTGATGCACGAGTGATGCAGTTGTTTCTTTATTCTTATGTTCAGATTGCATTTGTTTATTCTGTGAAACTACTTATAAACCGTACAGCCTCTTTCAAATAAACAAAGCAAACGCAAACTGCCAATAACACACTGGTACCTATATAACAATTGACAGCTTACTGCAATAAAATATAATGCTATGTGAATGGCTTGAAACCAGGACCTTCAGAATAACAAGGTAATGCTCTACCAACTTTCCCACAGGAGCTAGACATGATATGCTCTCACTGTTATGCTTTTCCTCTACTCTGTAGGTTAGGTGTTACCTATTTTTATAGTTTATGCACATGCTCCTGAACGATAGCACATGGCAAGAAATATATTGGAGTTTTGGTTGATACTCCATTGATATACAATGTTTGGTATCAATTTGATTGTCTAACATCTGGCAGTTTGACAGTCAGCACCAACATGAGAGAAGCGGTCTGATAATGATCTGTTCAAAGATCAAAACCAGTCACCTTACAAAGTAAATTGTAAAATTTGTATGAAAATGACTGATTACTATTCATAATATTTTAACAGTGAAAAATCTGAATGTAATGTCAATAATGGAGGATAGATAACAACTCACCATAAAGGGGCTTGCTGACCTATTGTCAGGCAAGAAAAATAAACACATTCACACAATCAGTCAGACAACTATACACACACAACCACACTGTCTGGCCAACTCCAGTGCCACAGGCATCTAGACTGTGAGTGAGGTGGGGAGTGGATGGGAAAGGATGCCGGTTAAGGATGGGGAAGGAAACTTCTGTGTTGCATAATAGATTGTAAAGGCTCTGATAGGTGGGAATTAGAATTGCGGCAATGAATACAGTAAAGGGAAGGGGGCAGGAAAGCATGAAAGGGAGGTGTAGAGGAGTGGGGGGAATTGAAATGATAAAAATAATAAAGATGATGATAGGGTGTAGGAATGCGAAGCTATCTTAGGTTAAGGCCAGGATGGTTGTGGGGCTGTAGAATGTGTTGAAGGGACAACTCCTATCTGTGCAGTTCAGAAGAGCTGAGGTGGTGAAGCAGTCATTGAAATCCAGTGTGTTGTGTTCAGCCACACGCTGTGCCACAAGTGGACTATCTTCCTTTTTGCCAGAGTTTGGCTGTGGCCATTCATCCTGGTCTTTGTCATACCAATATAAAACACTATTCTGCAGAGTTGGTAAATCACATGGCTGCTTTCATAGGTGACCCAACTCTGATGGAGTAGGATAAACCTGGAACAGGGCTGGAATAGGAAGTGCTGGGTGGGTGGATTGGACAGGTTTTGCATTGGGGTCTTCCATAGAGATATGATCCCTGTAAGGGGTTGGGGTTGGGAATAGCATAGGGATGGACTACAATGTTGTGGAGGTTGAGTGGGCAACGGTACACCATTTTAGGATGGGTCAGAAGGATCTTGGATAGGATGTCCCTCATGTCAGGATATGATGACAGATAATCATAAGATGAAGGATGTGGTTTAGCTGTTCCAGTCCGGTGTGGTATTGGGTGATATGAAAGACACTCACTTGTGACTGGCTACTGGGATTGGAGGGAGTATTTGTAGTGTGTGGGGATGTGGTATGGGAAATCTGTTTGCGGACTAGATCAGGAGGGTAATGTCTGTCTGCGAAGGTCTTCGGCATATTGGGTAAGGGATTTGTCATCACTACAAATTTGCTATCTGTGGGTGGCAAGGCTGTATGGGAGGGATTTTTTCATGTGAAATGGATGACAGCTGTCAAAGTGCAGGTGTTCAGATAGATAGTAAGCTGCTGTGGATTGTCCATGTTGAGGATATTGTTCAAAAACTAATTGCTGTGTTGTTTATTATTCGAAAAGTATCTGAAATAACAAGAAAAGTGGTTTACTTGGCTTATTTTCATTCTCTTATAACATATGGTACATTAAAGAACAGTATTTATTGTGCAGAAATTAGCAATTCGATCAATATGTGGTTGGTGAGCCTCTTGTGACCCATATTTATTAGTCTGGGATTTCTCACAACGCCACCTCAGTAAATATTTTCATTAATGTTATTTGTTGTTAATAATATTTGATTATTCCTAAGATTTAGCAGCTTTCACTCAGTTAATACTAAACAGAAATTGAATCTGCATTTGGATCACACCTACTTGACCTTTGTGTATAAAGTGCGCAATATTCTGCAATGTCTCAACTAAACAACTGATGGGTGGATCACAATTAACTGTGTCCGATGAAATTTTTAAGGAGAGGTTTGAGATTTAGCATAGGACATTGGCATTCAGATTTCTTTAGTGAGCTAAATGCAGCATGTTGATTTAGGATTGTAGCATGTAATATCCATTATCTCAAGAACACATATCAATGCTGTAACTGTACTAGACATTTTGAAAGGGACTTGTAAAAATTGATATTACCTTCACGTTATTTTTTAATTCACACATCATGTGCTGTGAATTCCATAACAAGGAAGACTACCAGGACATGGAACATAAAAAGGTAGAAGCAGAGGTTGTGGGCTACTCCTGAAAGTCAACAGATAACCACTTACACTTATTGCCAATTTACTCACACTGATAATCAAATTAATTACTTTTACTTTGATGTTTGCATTTTTATGCAAGTTAGGAAGGGGGAAAAAACTACTTTGAAAATATTTGTGACTACTCTTGTCATACAACTCACTTTTCAACATATTGATCTTTTTTTTTTTTTTTCCATTAATGTTCCACAAGGTGTTGTTGAACAAGAAAACCCCACCAATGAATAAACAACAGGCTTATCACAACACAATTAATCGGGAGTTATTTACGTCCCACGGATTTTTCTTCCTGTATGTTCATTGATTCAACCACACCTAGTGTTCCAGATAGCCCATCTTGAAGGGAGGCCTTAAGAGATGTTGAATGAATTACTGTACCAGTAAACATTAACAAGCAGGAGCTAGTAACTTGTTAGTGTACTTTGTACAAGTAATTATAATTAGTGGTGTTCTACTTACATAACTGATATTTCAGCCAGAAAGAACATTAGCTGTGAAAGACAAGGTTCCAGATTTTATACTGAACAAGCTTAAGTTTTAATCTCACCATAAAGATGAACGTTGAACCGCCGACAGACAATAAAAGACACACAATACTAAATTTTCGGCTGAGGCCTTCCTCAAAAAGAGCACACTCATCCACACATGTCAGCCATCATTATTATTAACATTCCTTACTAGACCTGCCATTGTTATTAAGTATTAATCTGTCAAAAAGTTTCTAAACTTCTGTGGTATATGTAATACATTATAAATCAAGCCATTCTGCAATTTGGTAGGAAAGCAATAAGTTACTGGGGAAGAAAGCTTTTGCTCTTACATGGCTCAGCTGCTGTTTATTTCTATCAATTCAGTCCAAGATTAATGCAATTCCATTCATGTTAAAGAACATATTAGCTCTCTTTATGCTGAAAAATCTAAAACCTATATTTCATAAACAGAAGTGTTAAATTATAATTTACATCTTGCTGTTGTTATGGTCTTCAGTCCGGAGACTGGTTTGATGCAGCTCTCCACCCTACTCTATCCTGAGCAACCCTTTTCATCTCCTCATAAGAATGGAAACCCACATCCATTTGAATCTCTTTACTGTATTCATCTCTAAGTCTCCCGCTGCTATTTTTACCCCACATACTTCCCTCCAATGCTAAATTCATGATTCCTGTATGTCTAAGAATGTGTCCTACCAGTCCTTTTAGTCAAGGTAAATAATTCATGCTAAAATTTTGCAACCATGACTTACTATACTGATGGTTCTGTAACTTTCACACCTGTCTGTGCCTGATTTCTTTCGAATGGTGATTATTACATTTTTCTTTAAGTCTGAAGGCATTTCACCTGTCTCATGCATCTTACAAACCAGGTGAAATAGTTTTTTTCAAGGCTCGCTCTCCTAGAGACTTCAGTAGCTCTGAGGGAATGTCATCTACTCCAGGTGCCTTGTTCTGACTTAGGTTATACAGGGTTCTTTTTCAGATTCATCTCTCGATATAGTACCTCCTATTTCATCTTCATTTACTTCCCTTTCTTTTCCTAAAATATTGTCTGTACGTTCATTTCATTTGTAGAGCCCCTCTATGTACTCTTTCCACCTTTCAGCTTTCCCTTCTTTGCTGAGAACTGGTTTTCAGTCCGAGTTCTTGTCTCAAAAGTCTCTTTTATTTTTCTGAAGGTGGTATCTATTTTCCACTAGTTATACATACTGTACTTCAACAGACACATTTGCCTTCTAGTCTTCTAGTCATCCCTGCTTAGCCATTTTGTACTCCCTGTCAATCTCATTTCTTTGTTGTCTATACTCCATTTTGTCTGTTTCATTTACTGCATTTTTATATTTTCTCCTTTCATCAATTAAATTTAGATTTCCTGTGATATCCAAGGATTTTAATAGAACTTTCCCTCCTACGTTTTTGGCCCTCTGCTGCCTTCACTATTTCATCTCTTTTAGCTACCCATTCCTCTTCAACTGTTTTATTCCCCCCTCCCCCCATTGTTGTGAATTGTTGCCTTAAGTTCCCTCTGAAATTCACAAGAACTTAGGTTCCTTCAGTTTCTCCAGGTCCCATCTCTTTATTTTCCTACCTTTCTGCAGTTGTTTTTCTTTCCCCCTCAGTCTACAGTTCATGACCAATAAGATGTGGCCAGAGTTGGTATGTGCCCCAGGATATGTCATTTTAAAACCTGGTTCCAAAATCTATGTTTTGCCATTATAACATCTATCTGGTACCTTTTGGTATCTATGGTCTCTTCCACATATGCAACCTTCTTTCATGATTCTTAAACTAAATGTCTGTTATGATTAAATTATGTTCCGTGTAAAATTCTACCAGGCGGCTTCCTCTTTCATTCCTTTTCCCCAGCCCATATTGACCTACTATTTTTCCTTCCCTTCCTTTTCCTACTACTGAATACCAGTCCCTAATCACAATTAAGTTTTCCTCTCCCTTAACTGTCTGAATAATTTCCTTTGTCTCCTCATACATTTCTTGTATCTCCACATCATCGGCACAGCTAGTTGGTATATAAACTTGTACTACTGTGGTCAGTGTTGGCTTCATATCTATCTTGACTATCATAGTTGTTTACCCCCATTCCTATTTTCTTACTTTTTATTGGGCCTACTTCTATAATACCCCCACCTGACCAAAAATCCTGTTCGTCTTTCCACCAAACTTCACTTAACTTCAAGCTATCAGTTTCCCTTTTTAAATTTGCTAACCTCCCTACCCAATTTAGGGATCTAGAATTTCACACTCCAATCCGTAGAATACCAGTGTTGTCTTTCCTGATCACCACATTCTTCTGAGTAGTTCTGCCCAGAGATCCAAATAGGGGACAATTTTACCCAAGAAGATGTCATCACCATATATTCATACAGTAGAGCTGCGTGTCTTTGGGAAAAGGAACAGCTGTAGTTTCCCCTAGCTTTAAGTTGTTTGCAGTAACTGTAGGCAAGGCCAAGTTAGCTGATGTCACAAGACCAGCTCAGTCAAACATCCAGACTGTTGACCCTGCAACTACTGAAAAGGCTGCCCCTCTTCAGGAACCACACATTTGCATGACCTCCCCACAAATAACCCTCCACTGTGGGTGCATCTATGGTACAGCTATCTGTATTGTTGAAGCATGCAAGCCACCCCATCTCGGTAATGTCTGTGGTTCATTGTACGGTCAAAATATTCCAATAAATTATATGGAAAGTTGCACTTTTAATGACAGGAAGGAAGGAAGAAGAAAGGAATGACTCTCTGAACTAGGGCTTTGAAAGAAATCAGTTGCAATAATTGAAATTTCGAGATGGGCAGAGATTCGATGCTGTCTCTCCTGCTTAAGGTTAGCAGTCACCTTAACCACTTGACTACCCTAGCATGCCTCCCGTCTGCCCCAAATTCCCACAATTTATAATGTACGATTGTTTGGGATTGATCAAGGAGAGGATATGGAACAAGAAAGATCTTATGAACTTATGCCTGAAAATGCATGGTTCCTATACTAGAGACCATTTATTCAATAATACTTTGTTACACTGATCGCATTATAATATAGGCTGTACCATGCAGCCAAAGTTATACACGGTTTGAGATCCAGTGAATGAGTAGGCCACTAATTGGTTCTCCTCGTTTCATCCATCAATCAGTGAAGATACAACTGAGATGCATCTGGATGTTAACAGTGAAGTCGATCAGAGAACCGTTATGCAGCAGCCACATAATCTTCCAAATCATTGATGACACAGTACTAGGAGGAAACCATGCATACTGTAACTCAGGCAGCATGATGCAAAACTTATTAGGCCGTAGTCTCCGTATCAAAGTATGATTGAATAAATGATCCCTAGCATTTCTTACAATGTATTTTACCTTTTGCTTCAAACTTTTCTAGTTTCTGTTTTTTTAACTGTTGTCAATAGTCCCAACCAGTTTCATGATCCTTAAAACCTCCTGTGTTACACCCAGTACCTTCAAGATATGTATAATTGTCTAATAATATTCATGTGTCTGCTATCCAAGAACTGAAATTGGTTAATGCTCCAACATTTTCCACCACTATCTACACTGTGGTTCTGAAATTTCTCCTCCTGCATCGACATGTAATTATTTATGTAAATTAGCACATCACATGACTTTTGTCTAATGCACCCACGAAGTATAGTTTTTAACACTGGCATATCCAATCAACAAGCACAAGCCATTTGTGAATGATGTTAACTCATACACCCAAACTGCTGTAGTGACTACATGACTCTTTATTTGAATGAGACCATCTAAGAAACTATTCCAACTGATGGCAGCGGTAAATTTTTATTACTCTGTAGTAGAGCTGATTCGTATTTATCTTTATTCATCTCTAACCTTAATCTACCTCTGCACCTGACCCCATTCTATTCTCTACAGTGAAACCTCAGCAAATTTTCATTTCTCTTAGCATCCTACTACTTCACTTGGGTGTTGTTCATATGGTACATCAAAAGTGTTTGTTCAGTGATCCCATTTCACATGCTTCACAACATTTGGCATATATTTGCATGCACAATTTATTCAACCTTGATTTGAGTGATAAGACAATAGCATCAAATTCTTATGTTATTACTTACTGCCCACCCACATTTCACAGTAACCTATTGGGAGTCAGGTGCCACAGTCAATCTCTAGCAAGGCTTATTTGAAAATGTTGTAAACAACTATGGTAAGAAAAGTATTAGCTGCTAATGGCTCACTATGCTCTTCAGAAGAGCAACAGGAAATTATTGTCTAGGAGATGTGGATATCAATCAGCTATGGGATGTGTGTATTACACTTCATAAATTTGACATTGTTGACATCCAAGAAATGTTCAAAACAAACCATTAACTTGAAATATGGTATACCACAGTTCCACAAAGGTCCACACCATCAAGATCAAAGGCAAATGTTTGGGGGAGTTAAAAACCATAAACGTTGTTCAGCTAAGTATCCACTCGTATAGAATCCATATAGAAGCATATTGGTGTAATGGGGTGATTAGAACTGATGGAATGAGATGGCATACAGATATACCTTAAATGTTAGCCAATTTTACGATAAGTTCTATGATGGACTGTGTCTTGCATGATCCAGAAGGAGCCCCTACTGGGCAGACAACATGCAGGCAATGTAACACTTAAACTGCAGTTTCCGTCAAAGACTCACAACCCAAGCAATCGACTGTGGGTGATCGAATGACAGTCAAAGACATTATCTGAATAAGGACCAGGTTTTACAGATGGTGTGGCCAGACTACAAGGTGTTCAAGATTCATACACCACACTCCTATTGATACACAAGCACACACTAGCGACTCCAAAAGCATCATTCACTCAGAGTTAACAAATGTGCCATATGTCTTGTGTCTAATGGCTCTATGCTGCTGACCAACACTTTCTCACTTCTGTATTACTTACACCACTTGGATTCTGGAATTTGGTCTGCCCATTGACTTATAATGGTATATGGCTACAAACTTTCAGTAAAGGGTGGAGTCCTTATCAGGGACAATCGGGAATTAATTTATCTTTGTTATCATGGTTGGTGTTGTAACACATTACAGAACTTAAGCTGTGAACAACCAATCCAGTCAAATGATTATACCATTGTAAGAGAGAAATTGTAATGTGAATTTCTACAGTTTTTACTCAGCCACGACACAAGTAGTGATGACCTAGTTAAGCATATGTATTTAAGTTCAATGATGATTAACACAGAAATCAGTCTGGCCTTACACCGACTATGGAAAGCCTACGTAAACAATTCACAGATCACTTCCAGTAATTCCAAGAAAATCAGCAGTGACTATTAGAGGAACTACTTGCCCACAGCCTCCATCCATCACCCCCCATCATTTCCAATCTTTGATGAGGAAACTGAAAACTGGGAGACCTAAGAATATTGTCTGCACCAGCACTTCATGGTCCACAAGATGATCCAAGAAGACACACATTGCTGTTGTTTTCCAACATGACACCGTTCAAACATTCATGTGTTACTATCAAAAATGCAGTCTAAGGACCCATATATTTTACCATTTCCTCAAATAAGTGACAGATGAAATGGTCCAAGAGCATTAATTACAAGTGGTGCCACACACTGCCTTTTGAAAAGACACATTAAAAGATGGATGACCCCTCATTGGAATAAGTCTTAAGAAAGAACCTATAACTTTGAAATATCCACAGCAACCAACTGCTGCCTCAAATTGTGGGCAGACATTGCCAAACTCAGAACCTGGGACCCTCCAGACTCGACTCCATCATAAAAAGTCACAGAAGACTTGAAAGAAGTCCTTGGTGACACACTGCTGACAACAGAGGGAAACAGCAGGGCCACAACGAGCAACGTCCTATTCCTCATAATAAATAATGCCAATGCCTTGGACTCGATGCCTTTCAAAATTTGGCTTCTCAACTGATGACCAAATTAATCTCTTGTCTTTCCATGTACCTTTTCTGACAGTGGACATATTGTGTACAAAGTTTGATAACTTCTCTTCAGGAAATGGATGTGCGAAAGACTTCCAGACCACACCCTTGCGCCAGCCATCAGTGCAACCACATTTTTTTTTCTGCAGGATGGTCCTACTTGCCATACAGCAGCCACTTCAATACAAACTGGATTCCCATACATCTGAAGCTATTATGGAACCTAATTGCTATAGCCAGTGGGCAACACTGTTGGTCATAATGAAAACCGCCAAATTGCAAACTTTGTTTTTGTGGGTATTTTAAGGCCACTTAAGAATCCTAAACTATATGTTGAAGATTACCCCGATCCAATACTGGAGGACCTGTTATCAAAGCTCTCAAGAAGTCACTATTTCTCAAAAATAGACATAGTAACAGCATACCTCCAAATTCCCCTTTTGGATTAAGCAATTATCCTGATGTCATTAACACAACTTTTGTCTTTATTTACTAAATATGATGATGTTCTGGATTGCAAGCACATCTGGCATACTCCAAAAGTACCTCAGGCAACTAATAGACAGAATTTTTAGGTGCATTAATTATCTAGATGCCACCGAGTGAAGAGGCAAAAGGCATAGTGGTTAAACACTGGACTCGCATTCGGGAGGATGGTGGTTCAAATCCACCTCCAGCCATCCTGATTTAGGTTTTCCATGATTTCCCTAAATCACTCCAGGCAAATGCTGGGATGGTTCCTTTCAAAGGGCACTGTCGATTTCCTCCCACATCCTTCCCCAAAACTCTGAGGAACATATTCTTCATCTCTAATGAACACGCTGTCGATGGGACGTTAAACCCTAGGCTTCCTTCCTTTACCTAGATGTCATAGTAGCCATAAGATAAACCACTGCAGCCCACATCCAAAAACTGACGTCTATTCAACCACTACAAGAAAGTAGGCCTCAAGTGTAATTTAAACAAATACTCATTTCTTTCAAACGTCCATCATTTACTTAGGCCATGTGATATCTAGTTCAGGTATTCACCCGGCCTCCTTCCATGTTGAGGCAATCTTCAGGCTACTGCGACCAACAGACATATACCAATAGAAATTCTTTTTATGTTCCATCTCCTATTATTGCAAATTCGTTCCAGCTGTGCCTCACATAAGCATACAACCTTTGTTAAAAGAATGTCCTATTTGCATGGTTCAAAGATAACTTCGAGCATCTGAAATGAGTTCACTGCACAGCCTTTTATGCTGGCATGACTACCAACAAATTTGCGGAATGCATTAATGGTCACAGACGGGGATAATCAAATATCTGTGGCAAAGCATGCCCTCCGACATGGTTCCAGGGATCTAAGAACGTGTTATTTCGTGTGCCATTTGGATACTCTTACCTAGTACCAGTCCTTCAGAGTTACGGAGATGGGAACTTGACCTCCAACACATCCTCTCCGCCTGCCATCCTCCTGGTCTAAACCTATGTTAACCTTCCGCCATCCCCAACTCAGCTGTTCTTTAGTCATTTGTTACCCTCCCTTGTGTGTGTGTTTCTAATCTTTCCTTGAATTTAAACTTTTATCAACACCCCTCCCCTCACCATTCAGCATTATTTGGCTCACTTGTGATCTATTCTGTTGGTCTGCATCAGCATGGCTCAGTACTTATCATGGAAACATGCACCCATCCCTAACTCATGGCCTAGGGTGTGAGTAACCCTTCTGTCCCATATCTCTTCCCTTCCCTTCCCTCCTCTCCTACCTGATTAAGAAAATACTTATTTCCAAAAGCTAGTGGAAACATTTAATTTTGTTACCATTTGTATTGTTTTGTGTGTTACTATTGGCGGTACCAAACTACACTCACACCCCTAAGGGAGGACTCAAACCTCCAATGAGAATGACCGCCCAGTCCGTAGCAGGATGCCTTACACCACACACCCATGCCACGTTACCTGATGTCGCAGATTGAGGTAACTATATGAGGTTAAACCAGAACACTGTAATATCTGTTAAAGTTTTCCTCATTCACGAGATGTACCTTTCACTGTGAGATATGTTTAGTCACATTTTAATACTGGAAAACAGATAAGAAATCAAACATCTGATTAAAGATAAAAGTAACATGCAAAATTCAACCAAAGACTAAGAAAGGAAAACCCACATAATATAAATTTATCATTTGTGTTTCCTCCTATAACTCCTTATACAAATCTTTAAGTAACTAGATTCCATTTTGTGTGCCAGCCCACCACAGAATTATAATGAAATAACAGGTTTTCGCTTGGTAGGCGATGTGAGATGTTTCTTTTATTTAACTTCAAAACATCTCACATCGCCTACCAAGCGAAAACCTGTTATTTCACAAATCTTTAACCCTAACTCCCTGCAGTCTAGCCCACAAAATATAAATTATACCAACTTTATTAACTCTCATGTATTCTACTGGAGACAAAACTTTGTAAACAAACAGTATTCTAAGGTGCTAGCAAATAACTGACAAAAATACCATATATGTAACTGAGAAAAAAATAAAACAAACATGAGAGATACAACCATATAACACCACAAAAACTAATGAGTCAGTTACATCAAAACGAAAGCCACTCTGAATACTATATGTGCACCACCACCTACAATTATAAATTTGTACATTATATCTGTGCAATACTTGGCTACGTTACAGTAAAGAATTTTTTTTTTTTTTTTTTTTTTTTTTTTTTTTTTTTTTTTTTTTTTTTTGCATATAATTCACCTGCCAATGGCTTCTGCCGGAACATATTCTCATGAACAAGGAACAAATATTACAGTGTTCTGGTTTAAACTTGTATAATTATGTCAAGGAAGAAGTTGGTTCACTTTCAACAATATCTTTCTTTCTCATCCTGACTGATGAGTTTCCTGTGACCCAGTATTCTGGGTGATTTTTCCTCGACCTCACCATTTCCTTTTCATCATCTCTCGACTCTTGCCATCAACCCTTCTGTCAGAAGTAGCCACTGGCTCCAAAAGATTATGTATTTTTCTGTTGTGTGTGTTCTCATGTTGCTGATTGGTGAGTCAATTTTTTGATCCAAAATGAAAAGCATCTTTGTCCCCTTTACAAGATTTACGATGAAGGGATAAGGTTATATTTGATTTTTTCAGGGAAGCCAAAACAGTGTTGGTCCAACCCGCCACTGCCCACACCGAAACTGAGTTTATTGTGCGGTATCGCTCCCAGTATGTCTAGTAAAGCCAACCAATGCCCTTGAACAGTGCAAGGAGTCCCTTTACCAGTTCTTTATTGAATTTTTGAAATTCCCATGGCCTGTCAGCAATCCAACCATGAGTCTAATCTCTCTCCTGTTCAGACCCAGGATTTCAGAGCTTCTTTTAAAGCATGGCTTTGGCATCATTACCTTGCCATGTTTTTGTTGATGGACTTTGGTCCAATATTCTACGTGCTGTCTTCTGAGCCAGTTACGTAGCTCCAATTTGATCATTGCCTTGGTGATTGTCAGGACAGGTTCCGGTCCAATAAATGGAGTCTCTGCCCCCATCCTGGTTAATCTGTCGGCATGTTCGTTGCCATTGATCCCCGAGTGGCCAGGGACCCACAATAGGTTTACTCTATTGCTTTCCCCTAGCTCCACTAGAACCCTGTGACATTCTGCAACTATTTTAGACCTTGTTGCAGGAGCTGCCAGTGATCTCAGGGCTGCCTGGCTGTCTGAATAGATATAGATGCTACAATCTTTGTAGCACCTACGCAAATTCTCCTCCACACACGCCCTGATGGCAGTGATTTCCGCCTGGAATACTGAGGCCAGTTTTCCTAGAGAGATGATGCCCTCCAGTCTTGGCTGCACCCCATATACCCCAGCCCCAACACCTTGGTCTGATTTTGACCCGTCAGTGAACCAGACAATATCCCCCGTACTGTGTCGAACTATTTTCACCCACTGCTCCCTACTTCCAATTGTTATATTGAAAGGCTTGTTGAAGCAGTATGAGCAGTATAATCGGCTGGCATTTCCCCAAACTTTCCTATATTTACTTCACTCACTATTTTAGTGTGTGATTCTGGATATCACAAAGAGTTCCAGTTGTTGCCAGATTTGAGTCTGTATGCACCAGCCACTGCCTCCATCTTGAAGCAAAGGTGTAATGGGGGCATATCCAGCGTGGTTTCCATCCCAGCAGTTGGTGTGCTGCTAATTCCGCCTGTAATGGCTAAGCAGGTTAATCTCTGCACCTTACCAAGCTCCTTAGCAGCAACCTGCTGTTCTACCTTCTTCCACCACACGACTGCCCCATAGGTGATCCTGGGTCTAATCACTGTGGTGTATATCCAGTGCATACCCTTGGGGCTCAGGCCCCAAGTTTTGCCACAAGCTCTCCTGTTACTCACAAGAGTAAGGTTATATTTAGTTAAAGATTAGCTTGAAATAATACTCAATGTTTTGTTAAACAGTAAAATAAAAAAAAAAAATCAATAAAAATACAACCAATAATTGAAAACCAGTCACAAAATTATGTGTGTGGAACGCAATCTCTCCATAAATTCTTATTTATAACATCTAAGTAATCCCCCCCCCCTTTTTTTTCTCCAAATTTTTCTGACGTAACTGGAATTGCAGTAATGATTTTACAATACTTTAAAACACCTTACTGTCCAATCACAATGATAATCGACAATTACCACTTCCAATGATTCCTTGCCTAGACTAAAACAAACAGAAATATCTAAGAATTACTTGTTATACTCCTGCTTGCATCAGGTGAAAAGAATTATAGAGATCTGAAAGCAATCTTTTTCTTGCACAATCACCTACACAATTATTGTTTAAATCACTACATACAACTACTTTTTTGTACTTCCTAAAAAAATGAACGTAGTAATCTCTCAAAGCATATATGTTTTAAAACCAGAGTCAAATGACCTATAAATAACAATAACTGGAAGTTTAGCTCAGCTAAAATCAACCACTGCTGCACAACACTCAAAATATATTTTTGGTGCAGTGTTTACAAACACTGATGGACCCAACTGTAATTTTGTTTTTCACATACATAGCGACTCCCGTGCACTGGAAAGAACTTCTGAAAAAATGGGCAGCTAGCTTTTATTGCTGATTAGCATCTGAATTGTGAAATGATTTAAAAAGTGTTCTGGATTAACTTCACAATCAACATCTACAAGCAGTCGATGTGTTCATAGTAATTAATTTGTCAGCAAATGTTCTGTGAAGCTCCATTCACATTTGGCCCACCATTTGTTGCTCAGTGCTGAAACCTGAATAGAGAGTAATTGCATTTTATTCAATTGTTTAATCAGATGTGGTATCTGTCAAACTCCATAACTTATTCACAGTGTGTATAATTTGTGTCTGTTTCATTTGTAGGAGAAAGAGAGAAGTTTAATTATAATCCTCAAATCTTCAGCTGATCCTTAGGTTAAGAAAGCAGTGGAACTTAATCTTAAGTGTCTTCTATCTCTGGTTATGCTAATGCTCAACTTGCAACTACAAATACGGGCAAGGGATGGCGTTTATTTCAGATATAAAAACATGAGTGTAATTAAAAATAAAACTTGCGCTGGGTAATGTGTTCGTTAAGTTGCCCACGAAGTTGTTATTGACGTATTAGTAGGACTACAACTTTTATGATGCAATAACCATACGGTACGTGCAATAGTTTTATACGAAGATAGCCACATATAAACCAATTATTGTTTCCAAGAAGAATAGCAAAATGCTATCCACATAAAATATCATTAGTTAATATCATGTAGGCACTACATGTATCTAATTTGCTACAGTGCGGCTCAGCTTTAATTCCTCTAACGTAATATTTCGGTAGTTTAATGCAGTTATTATATGATTCATATTTTGCAATAACAAAAACAGGTTCTGGAAAGATGAAGTTTACCACGCAGTTTATTTCCATGCTGCAAATACATTCGGTTTCCTTTAGCGGCACATGAAAGTAGTAGTTTTGACAGCTGAACACCAGCGGAGCAGCGATAGTGTTTTGTTGTAGCATGGCGCGCCAGTGTGCTGCGCCGTTATGGAGGGGGTAAATCCGGCATAGCATCGCCCGGCTTGGGCGTCTGTATGACGAAAGAAACTCAGTACTGTCGAAGTCCGTGTGGCAGGAGTGTTGCGAGCGGGAATTTGGTGTTGTGATTAACAATGCCGGTGGTGCTGCTGGACCGCTTACCGTTGCCAAGTTTGCGAGCTTACACTTTCATTAGCTTATTACTAGTGTCGTGTTCGGTATATTATGCTGTGCAAATTACGTCTGATCCAAAGTGGAGAGCAAATGCAACGCTGGCGAGTGAAGGGACTGGCGAAACACCCACGGACACCACAGCTGAAAGGACTGTTGAGGAAACTAACTTGACCTTATTCCAGTACCTGACGCAGCTAGTAGTGTTTATGGTTCAAGAGCCACTATGTATATGGGTGAGTTTTTTTAATTCTACGGTTGCCATATTATGTTTGGAATATTCATCGAGAAAGTCGTCTAAACACAATTATCTTTAGTGAAGGAAAAGCTGACGTTTATCAAAAATATTTGTTGCATTTAGTGAAACCAGGAAAAAGTATACATTTCTTGATACCATAATGGCAAGATGTGTCTTTAAAAGTACGCTACCGGCTTGTAAAAAAATATGTAAATTTGTATTCTCAACAGGACCGTCAGGTTTTAAATTTTTCGTAAATGTGAAATGTGATACTAGCTGGAATCACTGTTTAATATGGATCAAAGTAAGGGGGACAAAAAAAATTGCCGGGCAGCTGTTATTCCTAACAAATCACTTTTAACTACCATTAGACAATTGTATGTTGTACCAAAGCGGTTTTTTTATTACCGAAGTGTATCATTGAAACCTACGATGAAAGGTACATCACAGTCTAACATTTATGTTTCTGAGGTTACATTGTTTGGAAGATAAGATACCAGTTATTGAAGATCAGATCGGCTCATTAGTTACTTCTCTCAATAGGCGCCTTCCTTAATAATTGGACAGAACCCAACAATCGGACAAGCAAAGGCCAGAGCAGACAGGAGTCTGTTCCTCTCCGAAACCAAGAGAAAGTAAAAAGTTGTTGATGCCTAATAGTAAAATGTCTCTTAAAATTGTGAATGTAGAAATGATCGGCGATGCTAGTAGTATTCCTAGGTGTTTTATGAAGACGCCGCTCCATATAGTACAATATTTTTGAAGGACTGTTGAACACACATGCTGCGCGGAAGGAATAATCAACACGTAGCGCGTGCTATAATAGTCCGATCATGTTTTTACTATCGCTGTGGGGAGCGTTACGTAGGATGTATATTTTTAAAATTTCCATTCAGTTTCTTAGAACTGTTAGAATAGCGATAACTCGTATCAGACTGTGCAGTTGGTAATTTACTCATATTCGGGAAGATATTTGATCTCAACGACCATCGTAATACAGGTTTTACTAAAAGGTTAAAGAGCCATTTATTTCCATTGTGTTACAATGACTAATCCTATATCGTAAGGTGGTACAAGGGTGGTCCACCCATCCATAGTTTAATAAACTAATAAGTCAGTAAAGTAAAATGTTTCGAACAGGGTATGAACTGCAACTCTTTTATTACAAATTAAAAATTGGCATTCGTAATCTAAAATATTGAAATTACTATACTCAATACCCCGCTTTCCCCTCCCTCTTAC
Source organism: Locusta migratoria (assembly GCA_026315105.1). NCBI lineage: Eukaryota > Metazoa > Arthropoda > Insecta > Orthoptera > Acrididae > Locusta > Locusta migratoria. Next base: position 285,654,930 of record CM048748.1, on the reverse strand, counting down.
AAACTGTAATGCGGGCACGCTTGTGTGGGTGAATAAATAATGAATGTCATGCCATACGCTGTAGTTACTTCATGTATTCAAGCACATGCCGGTTTATTTTCAGTATGTACGTGACAATTCTCAGTTGGTTGGAATAAACTTTGTAACCGCTCCTGCCGCACATTTTTGCATACAAAAAATTTCCTCTTGTGTCTTATTTCGTCAATGTCGCCAACTGTAGTGGAGGTTTTTTACCCTTGCGACCTGGCGACAGTTGATAAATTGTTAAAAAATGTAGCGGAATATCACATCATTTGCGTGATTTCTATTTTGGCACGTACGTAATTTAATAAATTTTCAGTAGTACTTTGGGTCTACACGTTGTGCAGTTGAATCTGCACGTTTCCATATTCTTTCGTACATGTGAATGACCAGATAATTTTTAATGTAGCACATATACGGAACGATTCCGTCGACCTTTGACAATAGGCAGTATAGAATAATGGCCATAATAATGAAGTAAGTCAGGAGACGAAAACAATATTATAATAAACTGAATAAATCAGTAGCGCAACCGGGGAGGGGGACTATGGGGCTGTTTCTATTAATAAAAAGGGAAGGGAGAGAGAAGACTTCTTAATCGTTGCTTCTTAATGTAGGAGCTTCGATAGATATTTCCCCACGCCCCATCCAGGTTTTTCTTGTTTTCGATACTAAATTTTGGTTCGCAACCGATTATTCAATAAGTCAGTATCGGGCGTTACTATATTCACAAATGAGGCAGTAATTACAAATGGGGTTTATGCATGGTGTCTCATTAATCTTGACCATCCAAAATATCTCTGGAATTACAGCAGCTATTGTAAAACGAATTTCACTGGTATCAGTGTAACGCAGGGGCTCATGAATGTAAATATTTTGAAACATTCTAAAACGAAAGCATGTGTGTTTTTCAACACACTTATTTTGTTTAATATGCACCGTTTATTATATCTATAGCATGCCAAATGACATAAACAATGTTGTTGATTGCACCGCAGTACGCCAATTACATCGCGAAATATTGCGAAGCGGAGTTGACGCTTGAAATAAGCAAAACGCGCGGCTAGCGCGTGTCCTGACTCAGGCGTAAATCCCATGCTGCTCACGACGGTTAGCCGCGCATTTCGCGTATTTCAAGCGTCAACTTCTCTTCGCAATATCTCGGGATGTAATTTGCTACTGCGATGCAATCAACGACATTCTTTGTGATTTACCATGCTATAGATTGCTGGTGAAATAATATGGAGTATCCATTTTAAAAAAACATGTTTGTTAAAAAAAACGCACATGCTTTCGTTTTAGAATGTTTCAAAATATTTACATCCATGAGCCCCTGCGTTACATTGATATCGGTGAAATTCTTTTTACAATAGCTGTTGTTATTCCAGAGATATTTTGGGTGGTCTAGGTGGAACACCCTGTATAAACCCCATTTGTAATTGCTGCCTCATTTGTGAACATAGTAGCGCCCGATACTGTTTATTGAATAATCAGTAGCTAAACCAAAATTTGGGCCTTGGGGGGAGAGGGTGCACTTAAAATCTACCGAGTCATTTCTGCGAGGTTTTCCGTTTTGTATCGAAAGTATCGAAGGAATTTTCACACAGAGGGTCCTTTAATTTAGTGCTTTGTCTTTCGTGAAAGTGGTGCAGTGCTGTTCGAAATAATTCGCTGCTGTTTCGCGTTAGTCGTCTTGATATGCTACATTCTTCGGGTGGTAAAATGACGATTGTTACATCAGCTGGTGACACCTATAGTGCAGCACGTACCCGGGAGTGCACTCCTAGCATTTACTGTGGAAGAACGACCGCAGATGCACAGAAATGCGTCCAACAATAACGGTCCACTACACTGTGTGCTAGCTCACGACTACTAACAGAGGCTGATCAACCCCCTGAGAAGAGGGGACCTACAAGTTAGCTTGTGAGATACGAGGAAAAATGAGAAAATAATTATCCTCCTCACAATTTGTAAATGATGAAAACTTAAACATTGTAATATTTCACGCACAAAGCTAACAAAAACTCTTTCGAAAGAAATTCTTTGTATCTTCCTAGTTCAAACCCTGTATAAAGGGAAAGTATCCGTTGCATAAATCCATAAATTTTTAACAACAGCGTTGCAAATGATCAACGAAGTGGAAGTAAATCACTTGTATCGTTTGTGTCTTTTGTCAAATGGCTTACACAGAATTGTACGCAATAAATTTCGTATTTGAGTATGCTCGTAGCAAAGAAATCCTTTTTGGGCTGGTGAGGTTTGGTACCACATAATTACGAACTGTATTCTAGGACGGGTCCCACGAGTGTTTTGTAAGCAATCTTCTTTGTAGAATTTGTATTTTCCTACATGACCCAAAGTCTGCCACGTCTTTTACCTAGCAACAGAGCCTGTGTGATCGTCCCTTAAAATACTAGCCGCACACGGATCCTTGAGCCACGCACCATACGATGACTTGCGAAGTGGCGGGGGGGGGGGGGGGCTATTTATCTATAGTCCAGTCGCTGTAAGTTGATCCCTGACAGTTGCAGTAAGACGGTCGCAACACCTACATGCGCGTACTGTCACCACTTATGTAATTTGGCATGTGTCTATATGACAACTCCATATTGGTGTTTTAGTCTGAGCCGCGGTGGAGTAGCCGAGCGGTCTAAAGCAGATCGCTGCGGAGCGCGCGGTTGCTCGCCGTGGAGGTTCGAGTCCTCCCTGGGGCATGGGTGTGTGTGTTTGTCCGTAGGTTAGTTTACCTTGGTTTAAGTAGTTTGTAAGCTACGGACTGATGACCGCGCAGGTTGGTCCGATAGATTTATAGACATTTGAATTTTTTTTTTTTTTTTTTTTTTTTTTTTTTTTTTTCTCCAGTTGTTGAAAACTTGCAATAGCAATGCAAGCTGTCAGGCATCAACTTACGCCGGCCCAACAATAGGTGTAGAAATATACCTTTAATTTGGCAGCTACAACCATTCAAAGTTTTGGGGGCGGAGGCTACGACAGCGTAGCTTTGTGGCTGGTCGTCATGAGACAGTGGGCCGTGCCCCAGGGGCTAGCCACTCGGCTAGTTAGCTACATTGAACGGTTGTAGCTGCCATACTAAACGTGATAAAATGTCATCCAAAATTCTTTGTACAAAGCTGGTGCCAAAAGTTCCAGTGCATGATAGAAACAACCATTGTTCCATTTAAAAAACTGTGTGTTTGCATAAAAAGTACACTTTCTAATTAATATTACAATCTGTTTGTTGGCTAAACATACGAGCCCTTGACTGCCAATCCATTATGTGAAAACCGCACATCAATCGCACTTTGTTTCCGCAATATCTCAAGAACCACATATCATTCTGCTCTAAACTTTAAATAAAATTTCGATATCTTATCTAAAATTCATACGAAGCTATGTGTAACCTAAAATCAACCACACGAGAAGTCTACGCAAAGTGTTTTTACCTCTGCAAACTCTTTAAAATATGTTGCAATTGTTCACTAAACCGGATGCTGTATATTAACTGTAAAGTAAACGAAAACAAAAATTACCCCTCCATCGACCGAAGATTTCAATCTTCAAAATGTACATAAATCAAATTTTTTCGCCGAGTACCTTTTTTCAAATCGCATGGCAAGTTTCAGAGCTGTCCGAACGCAGTTTTTCAGCACAATACGCACTTTTTCGCAAAATCAGGTTTTGTGATTTTGTGCAAAACTATATGTTTCGACCTCTGTATCTCGGTAACGGATAACGCTATCGAAAAAAATAAATAAAAATGGCCTCCAGAATATCATCATAAGAACATATGGTAAAAATTTCGAAGATATGCAGTGAATAGAAAGTGACAATCCTCACAAATCCCCCACTACACCTCTGTGCGTTTCGACTTTCCCCCTGTGGAAGGTATTCCAGCCCATGGAGGGGTTCTGATGCTCATTCGGGACGACGTGTATTACCTTCCCATTTCATTGCATACTCACCTACAGGCAGTTGCCGTACGCATCACTCTCTCCACCTTTTATTTCCTCTGTAATATCTATTCGCCATCGTCAACCGCCCTTACTAGGGCAGATGTGCTCCACCTCGTTGACCAGCTCCCTTCACCTTTCGTGTGGGTAGGCGACTTAAATGCCCACCACCCCCTATGGGGTTCTCCAGCACCATGCCCCGGAGGCTTCCTTCTAGAAGACCTCTTCAACCATCTTAATCTTGTCTGCCTTAACACCGGTGCACCGACCTTCCTTTCCGACACATCACATACTTACTCCCACTTAGACCTCGCAATGTGCAGTCCTCAGCTTGCGCGTCGGTTCGAGTGGTATGCACTTTCTGATACGTACTCCAGTGATCATTTCCCTTGTGTAATCCACTTCCTGCATCATACCCCATCTCCTCGTCCCACCAGTTGGGACATCTCTAAAGCCGACTGGGGGCTTTATTCTTCCATGGCTGTTTTTCACGATCAGACTTTTCCCAGTTGTGATAGCCAAATCGAATACCTCACAGAGGTTATTCTCACCGCTGCCGAACATTCCATACCTCGTACATCCTCTTCTCCACGTCGCGTCCCAGTCCCTTGGTGGAATGCAGCCTGCCGCGACGCTCTTAGAGCCCGGCGACGTGCTTTACGCACCTTCCACCGCCACCCAACGTTGGAGAATTGTACAAATTATAAACGACTGCGAGCGCAATGTCATCGTGTTAAAAAAAAAAAAAAGCTTGCTGGACTGCTTTTACCAGTTCTTTTAACAGTTTTACTCCCTCTTCGGCTGTCTGGGGTGGCCTACGCCGTTTATCCGGCATAAAGGTCCACTTCCCGAACTCTGGCCTGACCGTCGAGAACGCAGTCCTTGTGGATCCCGCTGATGTTTCCAACGCTTTGGGCCGCTCCTTTGCGGAGGTTTCGAGCTCTGACCATTACCACCCTGCCTTTCTCTCTCGCAAACAGGCAGAGGAGGCACGGCCACCTTCTTTCCACTCTTTTAATCGTGAAAGTTACAATGTCTCTTTCACCATGCAGGAGCTAGACCGTGCTCTCGGCCTGTCCCGATCTTCTGCTCCTGGGCCCGATTCCATCCATATTGAGATGCTGAAGAACCTTTCTCCTGTGGGCAAGTGTTTCCTTCTTAGCACCTATAATCGCATATGGAATGAAGGTCAGGGTCCCACAAGTTGGCGTGAAGCCATTGTTGTCCCCATCCCCAAACCAGGGAAGGACAAACATCTTCCTTCCAGTTATCGCCCCATTTCTCTCACGAGATGCTTCTGTAAGGTGATGGAACGCATGGTTAACGCTCGGTTCGTCTGGCTCCTCGAATCTCGACGCCTCCTGACTAATGGCCAATGTGGTTTTCGTAGACACAGCTCTGCTGCTGATCACCTCGTTACCTTGACCTTCATTATGAATAACTTTCTAAGGAAGCGTCAAAGGCGGCCGCGGTGGCTGAGGGAACTGAGGCGCTCCAGTCGCGGTCTGCACGGCCACTACGGTCGGGGGTTCGAATCCCCCCCCCCTCGGGCATGGATATTTGTGCCGTCCTTAGTCTTAGCTATTTCTTAAGTAGTTTGTAAGCTTAGGGACTGATGACCTCGTAGTTAAGTCCCGTAAGTTCTACAAACATTTGAACATTTGAAGCGTCAAACAGTAGCAGTGTTCTTCGACTTGGAGAAGGCTTACGATACCTGTTGGAGGGCGGGCATTCTCCGCACATTGCACACATGGGGCCGTCGCGGCCGCCTCCCCCTCTTTATTCAAGCGTTTTTGGCAGACCGCAAATTCCGGGTACGGGTGGGCTCTGTTTTGTCAGATAACTTTCGCCAGGAGACTGGGGTGCCACAGGGCTCCGTCTTGAGCGTGGCTCTCTATGCCGTTGCAATCAATCCGATCGTAGATTGCCTTCCAGCTGACGTTTCCGGATCCCTTTTTGTAGACAATTTTGCAATTTATTCAGCGCCCAGCGGACGTGTCTCTTGGAGCGTTGTCTTCAACGCTATCTTGACCGCCTATATTCCTGGAGCATTGCGAACGGCTTCCGTATCTCCACTGAGAAAACGGTGTGTATAAACTTCTGGAAATACAAGGAATTTCTTCCACCTTCTCTACGTCTTGGCCCCGTTGCTCTCCCATTCGTGGAGACAACAAAATTCTTGGGGCTAATGTTGGATCGGAAACTTTGCTGGTTCCCACCCGTGTCCTACCTGGCTGCCCGTTGTGCCCGATCCCTTAATGTACTTCGTGTCCTTAGTGGCGCATCATGGGGAGCGGATCGTACCGTCCTGCTTCACCTTCACCAAGTCATTTTTCAGTCGAAGCTGGACTACGGAAGCTTTGTATACTCTTCTGCACGGCCGTCCCTTCTCCGCCGTCTCAACTCCATTCACCCTCAGGGATTACGCCTGGCGACGGGTGCATTTTATACCAGCCCTGTTGAATGCCTTTATGCCGAAGCTGCTGTATTACCCTTGACCTCTCGGCGTGACATACTCTTGTGTCGGTACGCATGCAGACTGCTGTCAATGCCCAACCATCCATCTTACCCGTTATTCTTTGATTACTCCTTTGATAGCCAATATCGGTTGTCTGCGATAGCCTTGCTTCCACCTGGAGTTCGGTTTCGCCGCCTGCTTCAGCGGCTCGATTTTACCCTTCCTTCCACCTTTCGGTTGAGCAAGAGCCCATTGCCACCATGGCATCAGGCCCACGTTCACACCCACCTTGAACTTAGTTCGCTCCCCAAGGAGAGCACTCCGGATTTGGTATATCGCTCGAGGCTTGTCGAACCCCTTTCGCAGTTCAATAATGCCATTTTTATCTACACTGATGGTTCCAAGAGCACCGACGGTGTCGGATCTGCCTTCGTCGTCGGGGACAACCTGTTCCAATACAAGCTCCCTGACCGGTGCTCGAATTTCACGGCTGAGCTTTTTGCCCTCCACCAGGCTGTTTTATACATCCGCCGTCGCCGCAATCTCTTTTATGCCATCTGCTCTGAGTCCCTTAGTGCTCTGCAGAGACTTAGCGACCCTTTCTCGACCAATCCTGTCGTGTACCGAATCCTACGCTCCCTTCAGTTGCTAGCAGATAACGGCTGTCACGTTTCTTTTCTATGGGTCCCTGGCCACGTGGGTGTGCCCGGGAATGAGATTGCTGACATTGCAGCCAAGGCAGCAGCTCTTTTGCCTCGCATGGCTACCTTCTGCGTCCCCTCAAACGATATTCAACGTGCTCTTCGCCGGTGTATTGCGTCGTCCTGGCACAGTTAGTGGTTCTCGCTCCACGACAACAAACGGAGAACTGTAAAACCAATCCCGACCGCTTGGAGGACCTCCTCACGCCCCTCTCGGCGAGAGGTCATCCTGGACCGGTTGCAGATCGCTCACTGCCGATTCAGCCACCGTCATTTGCTCACTGCTGACCCTGCACCGCTGTGCTCCTGTGGTGAAGTGCTGACGGTGCGACATGTTTTACTATCTTGTGTTAATTTTAATCGTCTCCGTGTAGCCCGTAATTTGCCGTCTACTCTGGAGGAACTTTTAGCTGATGACATACGAGCAGCTGCTCGAGTTTTGCGTTTTATCAACAATGGCTAATTTATCAAAGGATATTTAACCCTTCTATCTTTTTTTCTTTTTATCCTTCTGTTTTACCTTTCTCTTGATACTCTCCTTTCTGGCAGTTATCAATTTTTTCGAGATATAGCAGATCTCTGTTCCGATTTGGGCACTAATGACCTGAGAAGTTGTGCGCCCTATCGCGTGAAAATGTGGGCCATTATTCAGATACTAGGCAGTTACGACCTCCTCAAAGTACAGCTTTTAAACACTCACGTGCTCGGGTTGTTCCTCACTTGGCCCGCTACACTGCGGCCGCTTAATGCCCGAACGTCTGATACTGTGAACAGAGTCGAGTAAGAGGTTTGTGTTCGGGATGTCACTTAACCCACATGCTGTCTTGCGACATATGCAGGAGCGGTATGGAATTATGACTAATCGACAATGATTAAAGAGCTCTAATTCTTTGACATTTAAAGTCGTCACTGATAAGCACAATCATTTATTAGACGTACTAAACACGGTAAAAGAAAATACATGACGCTTTCTTTATGCTTTTCCTTATATCTTTCAACTACGTTGCAGATATCATAGACAATTGCACTGAGGAAGACGTGCTGGATATAGAAGAAAATAGCGGGTTGACGTTCGGTGCAGATTTACAAGAGGATGACGTCGACGATAACGATCCTGCCATTTCACCACAGTCAGATTCGTCGATCACTTTCACTGCTTCAACGGAGCTTGGGCGTGGAATTGAGGTCGTCAGTGATGGTGAAAGCTGCTTTGATGATTTTAAATCGTCGAATACCACTTTGCTCGTCTCCGTAACACAAGAATATATGCAACGAGCGTTTACTTTTTATACAGCGCGTCACAACTGCAGTGGAAACTAATGTGACGGTTTTTCAGCAAGCAGTGCAACGTAGTTATCAATACCATTTATGCACATAATTTTATTATATGTAAGGCTGCCACTATTGAAGTGGAGTAAACTTGAGAGTTACAGTACATATGTTTCATTTTGTAATACTATTTCCTCCTCCACTTCCTTAGCTCTTTAAATTTCACATTTAGGGGGACTAGCTGTTGTCCCTTCATTGCACAGCACTTCGCGTTCGGGCATTAAGCGGCCGCAGTGAAGCGGGCCGAGTGAGGATCAACCCGAGAAGGCTAATGTTACAAAGCTGTACTTTGAGGAGGCCGTAACTGCGTAGTATCTGAATAATGGCCCAAATTTTCACGTGATATCGATTTCTGGAGTTTATATGTACCTCACGGGTTTTTTTTTTTTTTTTCCTCTCTCAAGAAAATAAGTCGAGTTGATGATGTTCCCTTGTGAGAAAACCATCAGTGTAGTTTCCAGTCGCCCAATATTACTGGGCAAGACCGAGAACTGCGCAATGATATTGCGCCCGTTTTAGACGCAGCAGAAAATTCGCCGTAATGCGCTCCCGAACGTTTCCTGTTCGCTCAGAGAACTTGTTTTGGAGGCAGCCGAGGCCGCGGGAAGACCGGTTGGCGTGCTGTCGCTCACGTTCTGGAAATAAGGTGCTTGAGTCACCGGCAATCAGCTGGAAACCGTACAAGGCCAGGCCGCGCAGGCGGATCGCCACGGCAAACACTAGGAAGCTGCTGGAAACTGCGCCAGCCCGCTCCCTGAACCGACGTGTCAGTACATTTCTAAAGTTTTATACGCACAAGTTCGGCAGCAGCTATTTTTGATTTTGTCCCTTACCGAAATACAGCAGAGTCCCGAAAACTCGGCACTTGGGAACCCGGCAGTCCGGATAACTCGGCCACGCCCCTGGAATTATTCCGTGCTCGCAGAATGCAGGATAGAACTGAAATGGTAGCGTGTAGCAATTAAAGGCTATGTATGGGCCCAGAAATGATCTCTCCTGTGCCACCTACACTAGGGTGACCAGATTTCCAAAATCAAAATACGGGACACAGATTAGAAGGTGAAATTAAGCCACATTTTTTGAAACGTTTTATAAATGCGGTATCAATAAAATATATTATATTTCAAATATTTGGTCCGTACTAAAGCTATATAAATCACAATACCTTTTTGTTTAGACTCCCACTTAAAAGAAAAGTAATTTTATACAATGACCACTTTCATACGGACTGACAGCTATTATTATACAGGGTGTCCCAGCTATCTTGTCCACCCAAAATATCTCTGGAACAATAACAGCTATTGGAAAACGACTTTCACCGGTATCAATGTACGGCTGGGGCCCATGAATGTACACATTTGTAAACAATCTAAACCGAGAGCAAATGTTTTTTAATACAAACTTTTTTTAATGGAAACCCTTTATTTTTTCCTCATCAATCTATAGCATGACAAATCACATAAACAATGGCGTTGATTGCATCGCAATATTCCAATTACATCCCGAGATATTGCGACGCGAAGTTGACGCTTGAAATACGCGTAACGCGCGGCTAGCGCACGTCCTGAGCAGCATGGGGTTCTCGCCTGAGTCTCAGGACGTGGACTAGCCGCGCGTTTCGCGTTTTTCAAGCGTCAACTTCGCGTCGCAATATCTCGGGATGTAATTGGAATATTGCGATGCAATCAACGCCATTGTTTGTGATTTGTCATGCTATGGATTGCTGAAGTAAAAATATAGGGTGTCCATTACAAAAGAAAACATAAGTTTGTGTTACACATTTGCTTTCATTTTAGAATGTTTCTAAATATGTGCGTTCATGGGCCCCAACCGTACATTGATACTGGTAAAAGTCGTTTTCCAATAGCTGTTATTGTTCCAGAGATATTTTGGGTGGACAAGATAGCTGGGACACCCTGTAGACGAGGCGCGTCCAGAAAGTAAGTTCCGTTTAGTAATAAAATGAAATTATACACTTTCATTTATTACTTATGTCACAAAGTAATGGGTTATTAGAAAGGATCCTGAAGCAATAACCAGTGCATAATTGCTCGCCGGGTGAAAGCATTAGATAATACCAAACAGAGAACTTCATAAATCGAAAAGTGTACTTTTCTTTATACTTTGGCTAAGATTACATATAGAGTATGTTTTATTATGATACATGTTACTTAAAAACCATATATACAAGCTGTATGTAATTATCGCCTACTAGACTGTTATAACCGGAGTAAAACACACAAATGTCATTAGAAATGATTTGAGGAATACTTACTTTGAGTTAGGAGTATTATGAATTGTAAATATCCATACAAGTCTTGATTCTAATCTTGTACTTCAAAATTCTAAAATGGTGGGTCTTAACAATGATAAATCAGTTAAGTCCTGTCTCTATGCTTGCTCAACCCTAATTAAGTACGATCTGTCTGCAACCCCTTTGATTCACCACGAATTATATAGAATAACGAATACTCGAGGGAAAATAACTCATGGACACTAGCTTACTTTGCTTGGAGTTCTTTTCTGTTTTGATATTTGCAGAGGCAAAATTAATATCAACGGTACAAAATACTTCGGGACAATACACTGTACTACCCAATTTTTGGAATAAATAAATAAATATAGTTCAACACCGATCTTGTAATATTACAGTAAAAAACAGTCAATTTCGCAAATTTCTAATTTTATTTTTCAACCGGTTTCAATTAGCATTTTCAAAGACCACCATTACGGTAAGGGGTGGTTATGGATGAAGCAGGTCGAAATATAATTAGAAACCTGCGATCTGGACTGTTTTGATTTTAATATCTGGACACACGTTTTTGTATTCCCACGAACACACGAGTGCACATAGACTAAACTTGATTTGGATGGATGTACACCTAAGACAGCCGTGTTACTATCAAACTGCATGTATAACTCGTGTTGCTCTCCAGCCGAGAGTTGACAAGTCCACTCCATAAGAGTTAATGGGACTGCAAAGACAGGTGGCGCGGAAATTTTCCAACAAATATTTTCTTCCAGTGTACCATCGTATAACCAGTAACGCAGACCAAAACAGCGACCGAGGGTACCCAGTGACTTCAAGGAGATACCTACTTCAAAAGTTATGGAAAGTTACATGATAGCAGAGTTGTGGAAACGTTGTGAGCACTTGTTTACTGGGACGTTTTATGTTGTCATAGTGCCAGTAAAGCGTCATGCACCGGTTTGTTCGAAAAAATGGTGTCATACAGTATCTTTTTAGATAAAGTCGAAGACGTAGCACAAGTGAAAATACGATCGGGTGGCACTTCACCAGAACATACTTCAGAGTGCTACTATATCAACCTGACACCTGTCAAAAGAGACTTATATACAGTATATGACATGAAACTTCCTGGCAGATTAAAATTGTGTGCCGGAACCGGGACTCGAACATGGGACCTTTGCCTTTCGCGGGCAAGCACTCTACCGACTAAGCTATCCCGACACGACTCACGATGCCGCCTCACAACTTTACTTCCGCCAGTACCTCGCCTCCTACTTTCCAAACTTCAAAGAAGCTCTCCTGCGAAACTTGCAAGACTAGCGCCCCTGGAAGAAAGGATATGGTAGAGACATGGCTTAGCCACAGCCCTAAGGGATGTTTCCAGAATGAAACTTTCACTCTGCAGCGGAGTGTGCGCTGATAAGCCAGGTAGTTTCATATCAGCGCACACTCCGCTGCAGAGTGAGTGTTTCATTCTAGTATATCACATATATATCAAGTCGATCAGGCAGATAAATATTCCACCTGGACGTGGACATACATCCCTATTGTGTCTGTCGTAGATGCATAGAAACAGACACGCTTCTCAGCGCCTCCGGTTTTGCGAGTAGCGTTCACAGAGATAACAATAAATGGCTAAACATGGAACTGTTCGTTGTTCGTTGAAGCCTGGATTCACTTGGGTGGTTGTCAACTTAGAATCTCAGCATCTGGGCAACAGACAGTCCGTATAACTTCCACGAAGCACCATTGCTTGAGCGGAATGTATAGGTTCGCTGTGCAGGGTCTGCACGCCGGATTATTGGTCCCATCCCCTTTCGTCAGATACTGACTCCCTTGCGATACTTTGGCGTAATTTCGAAACTATTTGTGGCGGTATTAGCGGAGGAGGAAAACCTCTTAGGTTAAGTCTGGACGCGTCGCTAGATGGTCACACCTATCAGTGCGCGATTACTTTTGTGTTGGGAGCCTTCAAGTTTGTGTACCTCAACAACCCTGATAGTCGTCACGAACTGCAGTAGAATATTTCCGAAGAGATGACAACTATTTCAGCAATCGAGCTTCGATCCGACCTCAGCAACTTGTTGACAAAGGCCAAAAGTGCCGAGAGATGAATGGTGGCTACTATCAACATCTGCTGTAATAAGGTAGTACTGTATTCCCCTTCATCTGCTGTGTTTCTAAGTATCCGGGAACTCTGTTCTCCGGGTCACTTTCACTTATTTCAGCCTGTTTTAAAAGACTGCAGCAACCACAGTCTTATGGCTCGGGCGCAGAGATTTCAGATTAGTTTTCCGTCGACCACATAAAATTTTAATGTTATTAGAAGCTTTGGAATATTGTTCGCTCAAGCGTGTGTTAATGTCCTCAAACATTCAGCAGTGTGTGAAACAGTTGGATCAGTATTTACTTTTGTTTAGGGACCGATAACCACTGGAATTAGGCACCATGAATTTACAAACATTTGAACAAACGTTAACGGTGCTCTTTTGAGAATGAAATTATAACAGTCACGTTGATCTCGTTTTTTCGAGCATAGACGCTGACTCCCTTATGTTACATTTCCATAATTTTGAAACCATTTCTGACAACATTAACGGAGAAGGAAAAACCTAGTTGCTTCCAACAGGCGACTGCCCATACGGCCGGCTGAACCTTATAGTACAAGCATTTAGTATATTTTGGCAGCTTATGTAGTGAGATAGAGCAGTATGGAAAAGACAAATACGCTAATACGTTATTTCTTTCTGCCATATATATTGTGTTTCTTGCACGCCATAGATGAACTACTGCTTCATGGGAAACTTGACCTGCTTTTTAAGTATTCGACTCTGTAGTTGCAATTCGGAATCCCACGGCTATTGTAATAGCGGCATGACCTGTCCTTCGGATACTGCTTCCGAATAATACACATGTTTAATGCAGACGACAAAGCAACCAAAACATGTTGGGCAATTAACCTCAGTGACAGTGATGACTAATTTCCATAGCGCCGTTTCGACCAACTGCCCACGAACTGAAGTAGTGTCATCGTTTCATTGATAACACTTTGCAAGTGCATTCTGAGAGACATCGCAAACTCCAAAAATTCCTCTGAAAAACCTACCAGTTAATGTTTGCTTTTTTTCCTCATTGACGTGGCGTCGCGATGGTTATTGTTTTGGCATGGTTAGTTTTGAGAGATGACCAGATGCCCATCCTGCCAATACCCCCAAAGGGGGAGGGGGTGCCTTTGAAAGGAAAGGTGTGTTATACACGTGAAAGTGTGTAGACATTTTTTTAATGTTACGCAATCGTATAACGAAAGCAGGGCCTGGCTACGAGTCCGGTATTCACATACAGGGATTTTGAAAAGCCGGCCGCGGTGGCCGTGAGGTCTGCAGCGCGCCAGTCACGGTCCGCACGGCTACTACGGTCGGGGGTTCGAATCCCCCCCCCCCCTCGGGCATGGATGTTTGTGCCGCCCTAGTATACGCTAGTTCATAAGTAGTTGTAAGTTTAGGGACTGATGACCCCGTAGTTAAGTCCCATAAGCTCTACAAACATTTGAACATTTGATGTTGAAAACCGCCTAAAAACACGTCCAGGTTGGCCGACACCGCCGGGCTGATTCGAAAAAGGGCGCGCTTCCTTCTTGGTACGCGCTCTCGGTTATCCGGGTGGATCAGGACTGCAGCTTTGTTTCATTGTATAAAATTGTACGCCTTTCCAGCCATTTACAAGAGAAAATTAAAATTTACTCATTTGCTTTGGCCGTTTTCAGATCTGGTTTATTGAAGCTCTCCGCGCTACTTTATCATATGGAAGCCTCTCCATATCAGTTTCTATAGTCAGATATCCGCCTCCTTAGTCTGATAGAAAGCGTGGTAGGTTGCCGGTCAGGGGCCCCGGGTTCTATTCCATGTCAGGTCGGAGAATTTTTTCGCTCGGGGAGTGGGTGTTTTCTCGTCCTCATCATAATTGACACGCAAGTCGCCAAAGTGGCGTCAGCTTAAAAGAGTTGCACCAGGCAGGCTGAACACGACTCCAGTTGGTGTCTAAACGGCCAAAAAGAAATGCCACAGAATCATTATCATTATAGTCCGATTAAAATGACTTGCTAGTTGAAGTTTGTCACGTGACGCTACAGTGTTACCACATAGGCAGCCGGCACCGCTCGGCGTAGGCGACGCAAGGCGAATCACTTCGAAAACGACGTTAATATTATTGTATGTTTGTGTAGTCTATGGGACTTAACTACGGGGTCAGCAGTCCCTATTATTGTATAAGGTGGGGCATATCGTAAGAGTCCGCTAAGAGTTACTGGTGGCAATGCGAAAAGCTCTGTCGACAGTTAATTTTAAGAGATCAGTGATTGAAGTGCAGCAGAAGACCGATTTGTGTTTCTCAATTTAATCCCATGTTATCACCTAACTTACACGTAACATACTATGTATCCGTTCAAACGGCGTTCAGCCATCTTCAGCAGAACTAAAATCATGATTTATTCGTTTACGGCGAATAATGATCACCTCCATGAGCAAATGCAAACAGAAAAATTTCAAATAATACGCTAAAAGCCAACTGTAATTTCTCGCTATCATTGGTTAACCTGTCTGAAAATATCCTCAAATGTTCGTATGTTTGTAAAGCCATGGGACCTAACTACTCTGGTCATCAGTCCCTTAGGCGTAAAAACTACTTTAACTTACGCCAAGGACAATAAATACACCCACGTCCGAGGGAGGACTTGAACCTTCGACAGGGAGCAGCGACGCGCTACGCAGCTATAGTCGGCGTCACGTAAGGCGGCGGCCCAATTTTCCTCCTCCATTGCTGCAATGGCATCCAATAATATTAATTCTTTAGCCGCGTGGCTGGCCGCGAGTTGCTCAGTCTTTCTCCCGGAGGCTCCATTGTTGGCGCTCGGCCGTAGCTCCTCCCCTCCACGCTTCCCCTATCGCTCCGTCTCTGCGCGTAAGCGTCTTCTTACATGACGTCAACTATAGCCGCCTTGGAACGCTCGGCCACTACACTGCGGCTGAAAATAGCCTCACAGTGGGCAGTAGATTACACGAATTGCCTTGGCACTTAATTATAGGCTATTAATAACACAAGCAGATTCCAATCGAAAAAAGAAACACGTTATGAAAAGTAAGAGCGTATAAAAAGTCAATGCTATTATGAAACATACGTAAAAAGGGATTAGAACTTGAACAATTGAATTAACTTAATAAAATCAACAACAGTTAATTCGAGTACGATATTGAAATAATCATACACAACAGGGTTCGAACCCACGAACTCTTGCACGGGAAGCGGTGACGTTACCACTGAGCTACATGGCCACTCAATTGTCAGTAATTCACAGTACACACCCATTAGCAACCCTTAATTGTAGCCTTTGCAGACCTCGTTTTCACGTAAATCATACGATGCTTCTCTAAACATAAGCTGACATAACGTCTTGTACGAAAGAATTCGTACGGTGTGCTTCCTGCTGTGCATGAGTTCGTTATTGTACGTATTTGGTTAACAGCGTTGTCTGTGTCTTATTTTTTGTATGGTTGTCAGTTTATGTATTAAAACAATCTACGAAAACTAAAGTCAATCGGTCATGCCGTTCTATCGACCGATTTTCTTCATTTTTTGCTTTAAACTAAAGGTATTCATTCGCAGATTTGTCATAAGGCATCAGTATTAGCTTAAATCCCTCCATCCTTTATTTTTATTCAAATGCAATGTCCTTCTGTTCTTGCACTGGATATTTTAATTGGTTTGTTTTGCAGTATCTTCGGTTCCATTTATGGTACGCAGTTCTTTTTCACCTAAGAACACTCAGCGGATCAAGCGCCTTCATTTGCGCTTTTAAACACTTGCATTGATGCTCTCCGAAGAAAGCTATGCGTGAACATTAAACTGCCACTTTTTTCCAAACATTTTGTCATTCCACTAACGGTCCGAAGTATTCGCACGGGTCCTCTAGTTAAATCTTTCATTCCCAGTATTGTTCCTGCACATATTAAAAGTTGATTTATACCGATTTTGTGCATGAATCCTTGAAGTTGCATTTGGTTACGTTGCGTTGCCGTCTGTACTTGGCTGACAG
Organism: Locusta migratoria; assembly: GCA_026315105.1. NCBI lineage: Eukaryota > Metazoa > Arthropoda > Insecta > Orthoptera > Acrididae > Locusta > Locusta migratoria. The sequence goes on along the minus strand of CM048748.1, from coordinate 285,638,132 downwards.
TGTGAGCGTGGGTGTGATTCCTTTTAATTTATTCCAGCAGTGAATTGTGTTGTCTTTGGTGCTGTGGCGAAGATTATGCTGGCATGATCTGGCAGCGTTGTCTGTCAATAAAATAACGTGCCAAGTAATAAAATACCTCGATACAAACGTCTGTGTTGTGCATGAAATACATTACATAAAAAATTAATAGTTCGACCAGAAATTTTAAAACACACATTTTTATGTTTACTGCGCTGTATTAATAAAGAAAACACTGAATTTTTTCCAAAGCTGATTTCATGCTGTGGGACTGAAAGGGTTAAATTATGAAATGCTGAATAAAAAGGGCAGTTATTTGAATCGGCAACAGAGAAAATCGAGAAAGAGATCCAGTTAAGGAAGTGGAATTGAATTGACCAGTTGTGATGACAGTTTGGCAACGCGAAGCGGTCCGGGCGTGACGTTGATCGCTCTTATTGGAACAAAGTAACTCCAGCCCGTGAACTGTCAACTCATAAATTGTATTCTGCCTTCCGGCAGGTCTTGTCATGGGTTGATCCTCTTCCACTTTTCTTCATATTTATTTCCTTGGATGTTGTCCAGCATTTGATATCTTGGTTTTCCTCTTCCTGTTTTTCCTTTCACCATTCCTTCTATTCCTTCCATCAGTAAACAGCCCCTCCTCAAACAATGTCCAATCCAGTTTCGTTTTCTTTTCCTAATGACTTCCAGCATGTTTCTTTTCCAACTCTTCTTAATACTTCCGCATTCCTTATTCGGTCTTCCCATTTCACTTGTTCCATTTTCCTCCATATCCACATCTCTAGTGCCTCTAATCTCCTTTCATCTTCCTTCCTCAACGTCCAGGTCTCCGCACCATACAGCACAACACTCCAGATATAACACTTGGTAAGTTTTTTCCTCAGATCTATCTTTAATGGTCCGTAAAGGTATCTCTGTTTCCTTTTGAATCCCTCTTTTGTCATGGCAATTCTTTTCTTAATTTCTGCAGTGCAGTGCAGTACATTATCATCCATTACCATACTTCCCAAGTATTTGAAGCTATGCACTTGCTCTATTTCTTCTGCCCCTATTTTTAAACGACATTTTGTGTTCCTTCCTCCAATTACCATGCTTTTTGTTTTCTTCTTGTTAATCTTCATTCCATATTCTTCTAATTTTGTGTTTAGGTCATCTAGCGAGTAAGTCAACTAGCGAGTAATAAATTCGACTATAACAGCAGTCTGCATAGTGTAGGTCATAGATAAATTTGTGATAGAAGAAACTACGGAGACGTCGTATATTGTGGCACGCAGCGGTAAACAGCAGGCGGGTTTCCGCTTGCACGTGCGTGCAGCGCCTACGTGAGCGCTGCGTCTGCAGCCGGTGGGCGTCGCCACTCACGTGGGTGCCACGTCACGTGCTGCTGACGTCACAGCCTGCGCGGCGCCAAGGACGCCGCAGCCTTGCGGCCGCCGCGCCGCTCCGCGCAACTGGAGTGGTCGGCCAGTGTCCTGAGTGCCTTAAGGACCGGCGTTTTCAGTGGTCATTTAACACGTCACGAAAAAGTAATAGACGACCCGATGTCTGCCGTGAAGCAGGATTTGCCCCCTGGTATTTTCATTCCACTCCAGTACCCACTTTGGTACTATGTAAACAAAATTGTCCCATTCGATAGAACTGTAGGGCATAATAGTTTTTAATATAATAATAATATTATTATACTAAAACCATTATTTTTCTATACATCACCTTCATCTGTCGGTTGTTCATTGGTCTCGTAGATCTCTTAGCTCGCCCGCCAATAATACATCACAAAATAATAAGACGTCGGGTTCTTCCAAGTCATGGAAACTTTCAATTTGACACGTTTCATTTTTAACGTATTTATTTATTTATCCATTCTAGATGAAGCACAGAAGTAATACAAAAGTGAGACTGCATGACTACAATTAGACAGACTGACTGACAACAAAGCTAACTACTAACTGATTACTACTTTAAGACTGATTCATTACTCCTACGTTACTAACTTCATACTGAATGCGTTCGCGCCAATTCGCGCGTATTAATACATAATGTAATTTCTGGAACCTTCCAGAACACGGAAGTTATAATATTTATAATAAAACAATTTGTTCATGAAACATAAATCAATCTTGCTTTATGTAAAGATACACAAAATTATGACAAATGCAATAAAAATATTTCCACATCAAAATAAAATAATACAAAAGATCGTAAGTAAACAACAATTAGCGCAGTGTTAATATATGTTTTCATTATTGTTATGACTTTCAATAATTAATTAATTTAGTTTGTTAAAGACCCTAGTAATGCAAATGATAATCGATGTCACTAGCCAGAGGTGCCATAAAATGCTTATAAATATGGTATCGTATACTTCAATTATTCAAACAAACGGGACCCTCCTGGCTAAATACATTACAAGGGGAATTGATAGAAACCCTTTTGCCCCACGCTGCCGTCTGGCAAATATTTATATCTAGTCATCAAAAAATGTTCAAATATTTGTAGAGCTTATGGGACTTAACTACGGGGCCACCAGTCCCTAAACTACTTACGAACTAGCTATTACTAAGGACGGCACAAATATCCATTCCCGAGAGGGGATACGAACCCCCGACCGTAGTGGCCGTGCAGACTGTGACTGGCGCGCCGCAGACCGCTTGGCCACCGGGGCTGGCTATCTAGTCATCCACGCGTTCATTTGACGATCGCAGGAACCTTAATATAGGCACAACGTCCGTTCTTTTCGTAGCTATCTGAAGTGCATTAGTTTCTAATGCGCAGTGCTAGAAAAAATTCTGATTGAATGTAGTGTAAAGGATAGTTTTTGACATACAACCAACTTTTGTCATGTTCTTGTGGTCTTCAGTCTGGGGACTAGTTTGTTGCAGCTCTCCGCTCTACTGTATCCTATGGAATCATCAACGTTCAAAGACTTCATAAAATTGTTGTTAGACTTACTCTGGAATGTTGGTCATTCAGAGACACTGCGTTGGATTAATAGCAAGATAAACCTCCTACCACCTGTTCTCGCCGTTCCCCGCTCCGTCGTGAATGACACGAAACAAAAATAACTATCGATAAATCTTGTATTGTTCCATATCGCATAAGTTTCTTACTCTGTTCCCGGAGGAGAGGGGGTAGTATCTGTAACTTAAGATTTTTTTATTTGTGGTCATTTGAAACCTCTCTGATTAACACTGTCTCACTTTTAGTGCCTACCATTGTACTTTATCTACCTAATACCCTTGCACCCATTAAACAATTGGAGGAAGAACCGTGCCGCTCGTAGTTTGATCTCGCCTAGGCCTACCATAAAGACCCTCCGCATCACACTCTAATATATCTTAATTGCCGCCTGAGATCATGTATGCTTCCAAAGCTCAAAAAGTCTTAAGTCCTAATCTAAAATGTTGGGGACTCAGTCTGAAAACTGTGTTAACGTGAGTCTTAAATTTGGCAGTGTCGCTTGGAGAAAGAAATGCCAGATGGTACTGCACATTCAGCAGTTTTCCTCTCTGTTAGTGAGCGATATAACCAGTTCTTCAACACATACGAACACACGCGCGCGCAAGGCAGGACTCGAGCTTCCGGCGGGAATGGCGACGCAATCAGCTACTTGGCGCTTCCTCTGTAATTATTATCATGCACACTTCCTTCCAATGCTAAATTCACGATACCTTGATGGATTAGCATGTCTTACCAATCGATCCCTTCTTTTTCTCAAGGCATGTCAGAAATTCCTTTTGTACCCTTGTTGTGTTGTTGTGATCTTCAGTCCGCAGACTGGTTTGATGCAGCTCTCCACCCTACCCTGTCCTGAGCAAGTCTCTTCACCTGAGAATAAGTTCGGCAGCCTACATCCGTTTTAATCGGCTTCCTGTATTCCTCCCTCGGTCTTCCTCTACGATTTTTACCCCACACACTTCCCTCTAATGCTAAGTTGACGATTCCTTGATGTCTCAGAATGTGTCCCACCAATCTATCCCTTTTCTTAGAGAGGATATGCCAGAAACTCCTTTTCTTCCCGATTCGGTTAAGCACCTCCTCAATAGTTACGTGATCTACCCATCTAATTCTCATAATTCGTCTGTAGCACCACATTTCAAAAGCTTCTATCAACTTTTTATCTGAACTCCTTATCGTCCACATTTCACTCCCATACAATGCTACACTCAAGACATATGCTTTCAGGAAGAACTTTCCAACATTTAAATTAATATTGGATGTCAACAGATTTCGCTTCTTCAGAAACGCTTTTCTTCCCACAGCCATTCTGCATTTTATATTTTCTTTACTTCGGCCATCAGAAGTTATCTTGCTACCCAGATAACAAAACTCATCTATTACTTTTATTGTCTCATTACCTAATCTAATTCCTTCAGCATCGCCTGCCTTTCTGTCGCTATATTCCATTATGCTTGTTTTACTCTTGTTGGTGTTCATGTTATACCCTCTTTTCAAGACACTGTCCATTCCATTCAATTGCTCTTCCAGTTCCTTTGCGGTCTCTGCGGTTTGTCGATGACATAGTAATTCTGTCAGAGTTTTTATTTCTTCTCCCTGAACTCCATACTAGTGCCTTCAGAAAAGACTTCCTAACACTTTAACCGATTTTCTGGTGTTAGCAAATTTCGCTTTTTCAGAAACACTTTTCATCCCATTGCCATTCTGCATTTTATATCCTGTGTGCTGCGACCATTGTATGTTATTTTAGTGCCCAAGAAAAAACTCATCTACCACCTTTGTTTCATTACCTAATCTAATTCCTTCAGCATCACCTGATTTTCTAAGACCACATTACATTACCCTTATTTTACTCTTGTTCATCTTATAAGCTTCTTTAAAGACATTGTTCTTTCCGTTCAGTTTCCAGGACCGTTGCGGACTGACAGAATTACGTCAGCGGTATACAGCAAAGTTTTTATTTCTACTCCCTGACCTTTAATTCCTTCACTTTGCTGTCCTTCAGAGCTTGCGCAATATACGGATTGAATAACGTAGGGGAAAGGCTACATAACTGTCTTACTCTCGCCCAGGACTTCATTTTCGCGACCTTCGATTGTAATAACTGCTGTCTGGGTTTTGTACAAGTTGTAAATGACATCCCGTTCCCTGATATTACCCCTGCTACCTTCATATTTTGAAAGTATTAGAATCAACATTGTTAAAAGCTTTCTTCAACTCTACAAAAGCTAGAAATGTAAGTTTGCATTTCCTTTTTGTAAGATAGGTCGTGGGGGTTTTGTCTCAAGTGTTCCTTTATTTCTTCCAAATCCAAACTATTCTCAGAGGTCGGCTTTTACCACATTCTCCATTCTTCATTGTACCCTGAATTTTTATAAGCCAGTGTTTATCTTTGTTCTAGACATTTCAATCGCATCAACACAACTCTACAACTCTGTGGTTGTAGAGTTTCACGCGGATTTCAATCCACTGAGAGAAGTTTCATTGTTGATGTATAATATGGGTTATTCGGACAGTGAACTGTTACAAATGGTAGTACAAAATTTTCGGTATATTGTCAGTATATTTACCACAGAAGTATCTAGAGTCTAGACGATAAAAAGAAGATTGTGAATGCGGAGTCGTTGCTAACAGGTTCCGTGGCACTTTTCGGAAGGCATGATACGTGACTACAAGCGAGATATAAAGTTTGTAGGTAGTAAAGCAAAAGTTTCATCAATTTATGATAAAATATCAGTCTACTTGTACAGATGGTTTTTGTATCATTGAAGAAGGGTTTAGGACGTTATAGTCCATTACCAAATCAACCAGTAAGTCTTGCAGTATCAGAGTACACATCGTTGGCTACACAATTTTAATGTGAGTTGACTGTACAGTAAAGCGTGCAACACTTAAAGTTTGTCATTAGTGTGTGTGCTTTACTGTACAAAGGCCTGTTAATCCACACATTAAAACCACGTGGCCAACAGTGTGTAGCTGATGTTACAAGACTTATTGGTTGTTTGAAAATACTCTAGAATGCCCGTAACCGGTCATCAATGATAGATAAACTTTTGTTGCAACTTTGACGGATATTTACGATTGTCATATATTGATTTTACTGTTGGAATTGTTGAGAGGCTGTGTGAGCCACAGAGACGCACTCCAGGCTGAGAAATAGAGACCATTGCAGATAACAGGCTAAAACAGACACGTATATCTTACGGGATGTAGGCACTCAAGAAATCTCCTAGCGAACTGCTGATGCCCTCAGCCACCGTCCCAGGGTGGAGGTTACCTTTCGGAGAAGATGGACGTATCTTCATATATCATCTAGACGCTGTTGTAAGACGTTACATTAGTACTTGGTGGCCAACAGGCACGTTTTAATGTACGTAGCAATGTTGATACCAGTCACTTGGGAACAGCAATGTCAGTGGTTTCACGAGGCTAGAGTGAGAGGGTAAAGAAGAAAAACTGCAAGTTAGCAGCTCCCCTGAGGCGTGGCCTAAGGCGGAGCCTAAGGTGTGGCCAACTGACGTAAAACATTGTTGTTGTTGCCCATATTGGGTAGCGTCTTGACGTTTTACTTTCAGCTGAACAATGTTGCTACCATGTATGGATTTTGTTAGTGCACAAACAAGCCACCTCCCCACCCGGGGAATGGCAGAAGGGACAGGGCTGAAACGTGGTTCGCTAGAGGACTCAGAGAGAGGGCAAGCCACAATTTAGATTGGTTGAACAAAGCAGCGGCCAAAAGGAAATTATTAACTGTCGGAAAGTAGGGAAAAGAGGTGCGCCCACACCGGTCGTTAAAAAACCCCCGGTTTTTGGATGAAGAGGAGAGTTCTCAGTCAGACGAGTCGGGCACCAGCCCGTGACTATCGCCGTCGGCCTCGGGGTGCTCCATGACAGTCTGCTTCTCGCGGGGAGTGCGTCTGTCTAGGGGATGCTGCTAGGGAACGTAATTACTGGCTTCTGTTGTGGCAAACGATTTATAGTTCTTTTTTTTTTTTTTCTTTTTTAAATAACTAACCCCCAGTGTAGTAGACTTAGAATGGGATGCAATAAATTCAATGCAAGGTACCTAGGAGTTCCATAAAGTTTCCTAAACAAGTATCCTCTCGAGTCCCGAAATCCGCATCTCTAGTAGATTCCTGTACTTTCTCTCTCCAATCACTCCTTTCCGCTCGGGATATGCAGACTGACCTTGCTACCTCTTCCCTCTTTCCTATGTAGGACACGACACGATAAATAGGTCAAATAATTGCTGCCCGTGCCATTCTAGCAACAGAGCACAAGCTCTGTTCATCCAGCTTGCTTGAATTAAATAAAGAAAAAAATCTCTTACGTATTTCACTTTTATTTACAATTAACTTCTTCACATTCCAGTTTGGACAACGATAAGATTTACTCGAACACACAGTACTTCCCAAGGTAGCTCAATGACTAGCCTAAAAATAGTCTGAAAAAGTTATTTCTGACAAATTTTTGCTTATGTTGCCTCTTAGTCTTCCGTGCACACTGACTTGCCGCCAAACAGATCTGTCAGAAATAACTCGTATCTGTTTCAACTAGTTCAACGCTCAAATTTATCAGCCAGTTAAAAGTCCGCCATTTACTTGGTAAAATGCGAAATGCGCGGTCTGTAAAACCGCCTAGTTCTTGAATTGAGATTAAAAATGCTTGTCGCCTCATAATTTTTTAAGTTCATACGTTATTTTTCATCTCCAGAGCAGTTATTTTTAACAAGTTTGCATGTTCTTGGTCAAAGCCGTCCACGAAGTTGTTTCCGAAATAGTAAGTGCTGTCTGCCACAACTACAAAATCAAATGTTCAAATGTTTGTAAAGCTTAAGGGACTTAACTGCGGGGTCATCAGTCCCTAAACTTACAAACTAATTATGAAGTACCTTATAGTAAAGACGACACAGATATCCATGCCCGAGGGAGGATTCGAACTTCCGACGCGGGAGGCCGCGCGATTCGTAACGTGGCGCTCCAGACCGCTCGGATACTCCCGCGCGGCTTTATCTTTTAAGAAATATCGTGTTTCACAATATGAAATTTTGTATTGAATAAACTGACTTTCGTTAAAATACTCAGAGCAATATCGGGATTGGTCTACAGTTCCCTATATAGGAGAACGAACTTTATTAGCTTGTCAGTATGACGTGGATTCACCATTTCCTTTGTCTTTTACTTCTCTACGTCGGCGGGCGAATAATACAAATCACGCGAAAATTGATTTGTTATGCAACGAAACGCTGTTCATTGCTGTTCTCTGGACGTTGGTTCCCAAAGAAATATCAGTTCCACTGCGTTGTGTGATAATTGCTCTTGGTTGAACATAACGTGAGTTTTGTTAACTCTTTGGCTCGTTTCTTCTTTAACACACTACACTGGAATCCGCAGACACTTTTGATTAATACAGTAAAATAATACAAACCACGTAAACAGCGTTCTTCACAATCTAATGGCGCAGTCGTTTGCGTTTTATTCTACGTGGGAACAGCTTTGCCGTATTAAATTTTGCGTTCTCCCTCTGCGCCGCCGCCAGCTTTTGGGCTAGTAATTTTGTAGGCTTCCGTTGGCGCGCACACAAATGTTCGTTGCTGTACCTCCGGCGGCACAGTAACGGTCGTGTTCCAGCTTTAATGCGGAGTGCTGTATGCGTGGCTTCGCTCCAGTTACTCTTTCAATGGTCGTCGTTCCACTTGGTTCGCCGTGCTTCTTCATTGTTCTTCCCTGCGGTAGCGGCATTGTCCGGATCCGCTTCTGCACCATTAGCCGTTTCTCATCATTCTAACGTACCCTTCTTCGGAAAATTACTAACTGCACAATGTAGCGGATATTGCAAGGCGGGAAGGGGGGGGGGAATCTAATTACTTGCTGTCAGTGATGCAACATACTTGACGGGATCAGTGAAACTTTCTGGTAAAACTGTTTTATATCTTGGAATTTGCGTTTTAAAACTTTGCAACTTGTTGATCGTTGACGCAGATAGTTGTAAATGAATTGGAATAGCCATGCAGAGGTTTTATGATTGATGTTCGGAATGGTAGTGAACACTGAACTGAAGTAGCGATCACATTATCGCATATTTCTTCGTGTTTTTGGCCTCGTTTTCCGCATTTGCAGTTATACAATTTGTATAGAATTTTATATATTTTTGATGAATTACAGCGTTCAAATGAATGAAATAAATCGCAATTTGCGATGTTATGGCTTCACTGTATTAGGTTTAGATGAAATACCAAACTGAGGCGAATGAAATTTGTGCCCGGCCGGGATTCGAAACCGGGATCTCCTGCTTACTAGGCAGACGCGATGACCACTCCGTCACCAAGGACACAGTGATCACCCCGACTGCAGAGGACTCTTCCCTGCACGTCTCCCGCCATACACATAGGCTGTGGTATAGGAAAGAGACAGCGTGCCAAATGGAGATTTGTATGTGGCGGGAGACGTGCAGGGAAGAGTCCTCTGCAGTCGGGCTGATCACTGTGTCCTCGGTGGCGGAGTGGTGAACGCGTCTGCCTAGTAAGCAGGAGATCCCGGGTTCGAATCCCGCCCGGGCACAAATTTTCATTCGCCACAGTTTGGTATTTCATCTAAACCTAATACAGTGAAGCCATAACATCGCAAATTGCGATTTATTTCATTCAATTTGTGTAGGTTATGGGACCGCCTTATGCAAATGTAAATTAGTCTACTCAGACCAGACGCGTTTTGCTTTATTCTAAAGCATCTTCAGTGGTCAGCTGTACAAGAAATGGTTTGTATTACATTATTTGATTTTTTACTAAATTCGAACGGTTACAGTTCTCATGCAATTGGATTGTTTTGATTCTGAATAAATTGGACTACTAATATTACTCACGAATTTTTATGATTTCCTCTTCATGTGTGATTTGAAGCACATTGCCACTTGCTGGCACTGCTTATATTTACACTTTTTACAGTGTTTATAAATATGATTTTAGTTCAACACACAATACAGTCAGAACATCACACACAAAGTTGCTAGCAGACGCCTGTTTTGACAGAAACGAAACAAGAACACACCTCACAGCACAAACCAAAGAACTCGAAAGCAAAGAACACACACACACACACACACAGACAGACAATAAACAGAAACAAAACAAACTACATACAGATCCTGCCAGGCCACAGAAATGGCTATTTTTCAAAAACTTTTGTAAGAAGGGTTACTGTAAAAAGTGTAAATAGTGTAAATATAAGCAGTGCCAGCAAGTGGCAATGTGCTTCAAATCACACATGAAGAGGAAAACATAAAAATTCGTGAGTAATATTAGTAGTCCAATTTATTCAGAATCAAAACAATCCAATTGCATGAGAACTGTTACCGATCGAATTTAGTAAAAAATCAAGTAATGTAATACAAACCATTTCTTGTACAGCTGACCACTGAAGATGCTTTAGAATAAAGCGAAACGCGTCTGGTCTAAAGTAGACTAATTTACAGTTGCATAAGACGGTCCCATAACCTATACAAATTGCACACTATCACAGTGCATGGGAATCAGTAACTACTGCATAATACGTAGAAGTCGAATGATCAGGTAAAAACTATATTAGGCACAGGAGATGTTAGATTGCTTTTTCTACCAGCAAATCTAAACGAAATATAATTTACCCACGAAAGAGAAGATATCATAAAACTGTTTTAGACTTATTCTGGAGTGTTGATCATCCTGAGAAACTTACTGCATTGGATTAATAGTAAGACAAACCTACTACCACCTGTCCTCGCATTTCCCTGCTCCGTCGTGAATGGCACGAAACAAAAATAACTATCGATAAATCTCCGTATTACCTCACATCGCGTAAGTTTCTTATTTGTGTTGCGGACGTAGTACTATTAACATCGCAGCAAGAGTCGTGTCGCTCTTCGTTTGATCTCGTTTAGGACTACCATCAATACCCATTGCATCACACTGTAATAAATCTTAATTGCAGTTTGTGATCTTGTATACTTCCAAAGCTCAACAAGACTTGGGCGTTAATCTAAAAGGCTAGGGAGTCAGTCCTGTAGGTGTGTTAACGCGATTCTTAAATTGGGCAGTGTCGCTTGGACAAGGAAATGTCAGTTGGTAGCGTTGTTCAGCCCGCACACTGAGCCGTAGTCCTCGCCGTCCATGACTGGTATAACCAGTTCTTCTGCGTGAAGGATTACAAGTGCATACTTCCGCGAATACGATTAATTATGATCGTGTTTACTGACGTAGTTATTCTTTGACTATAATAATGCAACTAAGTGTATAAATGTTCATATGTTTGTAATCCTCAAGGCCGCGGTGGAGTAGCCGAGCGGTCTAAAGCACCTCGCTGCGGAGCGCGTGGTTGCTCGCCGTGGAGGTTCGAGTTCTCCCTGGGTCATGGGTGTGTATGTGTGTCCGTAGGTTAGTTTACCTAGGTTTAAGTAGTTTGTAAGCTACGGACTGATGACCACGCAGTTTGGTCCGATAGATTTACAGACATTTGAACATTTTTGTAATCCTCAGGGGGGGGGGGGGACTAAGGTCTTCGGTACTTATCACATACAAACTACTTAAAATAGCTTAAACCTTCCAGGCTCTGCACGCACCGTTGTGCGGTTCTGGTTTTGCTGGTTTTATTTCTTCGTGATTCACGCTAGGAAGTTCGGGCCTGCATAACACAATCGTCGATGGAATGTGGTAAAGTGCGCAACGTGTATTAGCTCCTCCTTTCTACACTGACACCAGCATACATACAATGACGGCAAGAAAGACTTGTTGACTATGTTCAAATGTTTGTAAATCTAGCGGACCAAACTGCGTGGTCATCAGTCCCTAGCCAACAAACTAATTAAACCTAGGTAAACTAACCTAAGGACAAACACACACACACTCGTACCTCCGACGGCGAGCAATCGCACGCTCCGCAGCAAGGTGCTTTAGACCGCTCGGCTACTCCACCGCGACGTTGACAAGGTGTTGATATCCTTGTTTTGACGTGTGAAGCTAACACTTCTGACGGCCAGTTGATTTTATATGATCCTGTGATGTTATTATGTTATTTCTTTCAAAGGCATGTTACTAAGATAGTGCATACCATCAAAAATTTGTAGTGAACGACCAAAACACACAATTGAATGGGTACACATTTTTTAAATATTTTTTTTTCGTTTTTGTAATTAATTACTATATGTAGTTCGTATGTGTCCCTCTATATTGTCGCATTACCTACAACCTTGGGTTTGAAAGGGTTATTCTAAAGGCAAAACACACACACATATGCGCGCGCGACAGGACTCGAACCTCCGGCGGGAATGACGACGCAATCTGCAACTTGGCGCTTCAAATCGCGCATTCTTACGAAGTTACTTTTGGCCTCAACTGGCAGTTCGGTGTGATCAGTATGTGCTGATGACTGAGTCTGTGGTTCAGTGGGTGTCTACTACAAATCCAAAGAGAAGAGGTTCAATTCTCAGTCAGCCCTTGGATTTTTGTCATTTTTGTTTTCCACCTCTTGGAATGATTAGTAACAACTTGTCGATTGGTAGATGTCAATGACGGGAGCAGTGATATTAGCTGTAGGGTGCGAGTTGGCCCACCGTCGGCTTCGAGAGCAGCTGCAACTTTTTGACAGATTCGTGAAGTGTCTTGATAGTTCGCAACAGAATATTGGCCACTTTGTACTAAAACATCTGCCAGTTACTTCGACTGTATTAGAGCTATAAATGTGGTTATAAAACTCTGCTCTAAAACTCCACATAACGGTTCACTTATATTGAAGTGATCTATTTTTATGATGCCCCACAAAGCACGCCTGAACCTTTTTGGCTCTTTGTGGACGCCTTACTTTGGAATGACAGTGTCTGTTAGCACATATTCATCTGTTACAACGTGGAATGCTGTCGGAGTGTTCTAACATGAGATAGGCCTTACTTGTTGTTAAATATAACACCCAATGGTTTGCTCATAAGCGTTAGGCCATGTGATTTTGAACAAGAAACAGTCTGCCAGGTATGTTAGGCATAGTAAGGATGGTGAGATATTCATTCATAAATAAACGAACAGTGATGGTAACGATAGTTCAATACGACTATATATGTGCCCAAGTCATGACGGAACGTTTCCAGGCCTGACTAGAAAGCTGGCATGCCGTATGGTAATATTCTTTTGGAGTTTTCGATACATAAATCAGATTGTTTGTAGGAAGCAATGATGCATCGAATCATAACACATTTCTTCAGTAAAGTGTCCAGCTCTTATATGATCATGGCACTACTTCTTTTGCAGCGACTTCTGTTATTAAGCAACTACAGCCCTTCAGTGATTGTTCAGCTCCAGAAATATCATTTTTATTAAAATATCGGTACTCAAATTAGTGTTTTGCTGAGGCTTTGGCTGTGGTAGTTTTGTGCTACATGTTCAAATGTTTGTTAAACGTAAGGGACTTAACTACGGGGTCATCAGTCCCTAAACTTACAAACTACTTATGAACTACCTACAACTAAGGACGGCACAAATATCTATGTCCGAGGGGGGATTCGAACCCCCGACCGTAGTGGCCGTGCAGGCCGTGACTGAAGCGCCTCAGTCCCCCTCGGCCACCGCGGCCGGCAGTTTTGTGCTGCCTGGCCACAATCCTCCTTAATGCTCCTCAGTCGATGTCGGCTAATTTTGGGTTTCACCTACTAATCCCCTTCGCCACTGATGTTTTATCTTGTTTTGTGGACACTGTCTGCTGATAACTGTCGCTAGCGGAACGTTAAACAGAGCGCCGTTTTCATCACAGATACTCCCAGTAACTGCGCACCATCGGGTTGGTATCTTTGGAAGTCAGGGATGACACATTTCACCGGTCATTTCTGTTGGCCGACGCAGCGTAAAATGCGTAATATACTAGAAGGTAATGCCAAAGACTTAATAGTGAATTGTGCACTGCGGTCGCGTCTCCATGTTAACACGTACACCGTGGTGCCGGCTTGCAAGATGTAGTGAACCTGGCAGCCTACTCGGAAAAAATCTCGTTTTACACGCTCTTGAAGAGCTCAGTTTGTAGTTGATTGCAGTTGTAAAATATTTAAGTTTGATGGAAAAAAAAACTTAAGGTCACTCAAAAAATAGGCAGCACCATATTTTGAAGAAATTAAATTCTAATGGCTGATTTGTGTGGAAAATTGTTTGAACGAATTTTAGTTTGTAGTCCTTGTTCAGCCCATCAAACGTGTTCGAACGCAGAGAGCTACTACTACACTGCTACCGTGCTCAACGAGCGGTTGGTACCCTACTTGAGAAAAAAAAAATCGCTTTTTTTTTACACACTGTTGAAGACCTTCGTTTGTAGTTGTAAAATTTTTATTTGTAATCGGTTCCTTTTTTTGTCCACTCCTGTAATCCAGCCCTCCGCGACGTCACGCATGGTAAGACTGCACGTGTTCGCAGAACAAACAACACAGCGAGCATGGGTCGTAGGAATAAAAAAGAGCAAATGCTCCACAGAAGATTCTCAGAGCAAAAAAACGTTCTCTGAGTAAGTTCTAAATTTCGTATGAATAAAAACTTCGAAGCATATGCTCTGAGCAGGTAGTTCATTCTCGCTACCTCTCTCCTTCTTGAGTAAGTTCTCCGTGTATCATGTCCGCCACAGATCAGCTGTCCAATCGTGTATTTCTTTAAACTAGCCCAGTCAGGCAAATTATTAAGTGTACAAATATGGAGTAGGCATCTACGTGTCCAGGAAGAGCTGTACTATGTTTAGATATTAGTTTGTTGTGAAGGAGCATATTATTAAGACTAAATGTGCACTTTTTACGAAATTATATATTCCTAACGATATAAAACTTTCGTCACGCGAGAAACACTTTTTGTTAATGAAGTAGGGTTAGCACAATTTGCGAACGAAATTTTAAGAAAGCATCACATATTCATCTGTTACAACGTGGAATGCTGTCGGAGTGTTCTAACATGAGATAGGCCTTACTTGTTGTTAAATATAACACCCAATGGTTTGCTCATAAGCGTTAGGCCATGTGATTTTGAACAAGAAACAGTCTGCTAGGTATGTAATTAATGTTATTAATTTTCCTGTCGTGTTTACTTACTTCTAACATAACAGAAGCTACGATTACGAAGTCACAAAACGCATCATAAATAGGCCAGTCGGTTTGGATAGAAGCAGTACTTCAGTAGGCCTACCTGGTATTGCAGCAATATTTATTTTGTAATGGAAACTGTGAAGTCCTGGGATACACTTTATTTGGAACTAACAGCATAAGGTCTTACTAATAGACCCTATTTAAAACCACAATATTATTTTGCTATGTAGCTGTATACAACTGTAAATACACACGCCAAACAAATGGGTAAAACACCATGGGTAAAAATCCATTGGTGTGTCATTTTAATGTCGGTAATGAAAACATACCTCTTATACCTCTTACATCACTCTCGTGATTATAAAATGCTGGAAGTGTCACGCGATTTTTCTGAAGCAAGATACTCGTCAACAAAACGTTTTTATTTGTATTAACTTTTTAGATCCCCTCGTATTTCTTAAAGACTACGTATAAAGGAACTTGTTTTTGCCTTCTAAGTAACAAAATTGTCATTTTTATTATAAACCACAATAAAACGTAACAATAGAAGTTTCTCAGCACGGAGTATGCCAGAGAGCTCACTCCAGAAATCGGAGACTGTTCTCCGGTCTTTAGAAACTTCTGTAGTTTAATTCCTATGAAATTGGAGAATGTTCTCTGCTGTAAGCAACTTCTCCCACCCTGTTACTCACGCCGAGAACATACTCGGCTGGAGTATACTCTCGGACTATCTTTATTCATGCGAACCTGAGTATGTTCTCTGGAATTCAGAGTATAAAGTAGATACTCTGTTTTAATCATACGGCCCCATGTGGAGGCCAAGGAAGAGATGCGGCTAGCTGAAGTGTGTCCGTGCCGCTCGATTTCCTGAAATGCCCCTTTAAAACCCTCAGTAGGTAGATGTCACATTCGAAAATAAAACTAAGAATTTGATAAATGCCTCGGAGTCAAAGTTAAACTGTAATTCCTGTGGTAGCTGACGGGATTTTAAAATTCCCCTACCTTCTGTAAATCACTTCTTTATTATGCTCCATTTATTTACTTGATCATGGGCGTAAAGAACGAAAGCGCAGAAGTATGTCTATACGGGTATTAGTAGAATTTCGTCAGCGTGTCCGCATGCACTCCAGATAGCGACCACTTTTATCATATTTTTAGACGTCATTCACAGAAGGAGAGTAAGCTCATAGACCAGTCAAAGAAGGAACCTTAGGGGAAAATAGGTGCAGTGGCAAATTGGCCCACTTTAGGTTACAGTAGTAACACTAAAAGTGAGCCTTTTCGATCGTCTTTTGACATCTTGAAATTTAAATAAAAATAACGGCTTAGCCATTCATCTGACACGAAAATTGAATAACCTAATTTGTAGAGGAGAAAATTCTCTACAGCTTTGTTCCCTTATGTTTTTTTCATATCTCGTATCGTTTGAGAAACATTTGCAAAAATAACGGAGTTTTGACAACCTCCACTGAATTAACGAAAACCAGCATTCGCAGATGTCACGTGACATTCCTCGCCCAGAACTCTCCCTGGCATACGCCACCTTGCGTTGCGTATTTGATGATTTTCTTATTTTAACTTACACGTTGTCATTTCAAAGCAATGGCGCACTGAAGAATTAACAAAAACACTTCTTTCCTCGTACGATAAATGATAATCTAGTGTCTACAAATGCCATATTAGCATCAGTTAACAATGGCCATAAATAGTATGAGATAAAAGAAAGCAGCTGCTATGTGTTGGTCGTAGTGTGGTGGGCAATGTGTTAAACTGTGACGCTGATGGTCAGTGGTTCAAAACCAGCCACTACTTAAATTTTTTTTTTTCCTAAAGGGTTTCAGACGCTCTTATTAATTTTTATTGTTTACATTATTATTTTGGTCCAAAATGTTTGCAGAAACTTATAAAACTACAAATCTAAAGTGGGCCGTAAAACACGCCAGAGCGATTTTTTTTTTTGTATAGTAGTAGGGCAGGGACTGTCATGAACAACATGATGTGGGAAAGGGGGGGGGGGGAGGAGGAGGATTTCAATGTCACATTTTTTCTTGGATAACTCAAAAACCTTCGTTTCTAGCGAGAAAGCGTTTCTCAGTGCAAAATTAAAGTTCGTTAAATTTCTTACAGTGAAGCAAATAGACGACGGCTGAACTCGAGTGTTACCGTGGCTTCTCTAATTCTGCTCGTACAGCGTCAAATACCGAAATGCTAATAATTCTGCTGCATGTAATATCACGTGACATTCACATGGAATTCCGCCTTCTGCATATTTGCCGCGACACGCCTCACAGTCAGCACCATGACACACTACGCGCCCACTAATACTTCGTTTCAGCCGCCCTACCTGTAAAACTGGGACCCCGAACGCCTACAGTATTTATTTTGCTCCACAACTTTGTACCGTGAAAAAAATGGATTTTTACGTAGGTCGAAAGGTCCTGAATGTAAAGTAGCATAGAATTTCACGAGGATGTCACGTCACATTCCATGCTGTCGCGGTAGAATGGCCGACCGTTCTAGGCGCCTTGTTGCGGAGCGCGCGGTTGTTCGCCGCCGGAGGTTCGAGCTCTCCCTCTATGTGTGTGTGTGTGTGTGTGTGTGTGTGTGTGTGTGTGTGTGTGTGTGTTTTAATGGCATGAGTGGGTTGCCTCGGCATTTACACCGCAATTTCGTCTTCAAAAATATCTTTTTAGAAAATTTAGGGGGTAAAGGCTGTAATAAAGTAATACAAATAAACAATCCCTGAGACGGATTTCAGTCTCAAATTTGTCAAAGACATTATTGATAAATCTGAAGCATTGAATTATAATTTGTGGTGCGGCGGGGAATCGAACCCGGACCTCCATGCTTACTAGGCAGACGTCTTAACCGATAGATTGATAGGTAAAAGACGCACTGATACCAACTAATCCTTTAACCCCCGATTGTGAAGATAATATAATAGAAGAAATCCGGACTCTCTTTGAGGCATTATTTCTAAGTCTGAGTTTTGTCACTTACGTGTCCGGGTTCGATTCCCGGCCGCACCACATTTTAATTCAATGCTTCAGATTTATCAGTAATAAAGTAACTTTACAAAGTGTTAATTTTTAAGATGAGGTGAAAAAATTAAAAATGAGTCAATATTATATAGAAAATGATGATAATTTTCTTTAATCTGAACAGATTTCCTTCTCGAAGAGACTCTACCACCTGACTAGAATGCTTCTTGTACACATTGTTTTCAAAATTGTTGCAATATCTCTTCGTCCTGACGTTTGCGTGTCGTCCACGTAAGTGACAAAACTCAGGCTTAGAAATAATACCTCAAAGAGAGTCCGTCTCTAATGACCACGCTGTCGACGGGACGTTAAACTCCAAGCTTTCTTCCTTCTTCAAAGAGTCCGGATTTCTTCTGCTATATTATCTTCACAATCGCGAGCTCAGGATTAGTTGGTATCAGTGCGCCTTTTACCAATCAATCTGTCGGTTTGACGTATATTGTCTTGTACCAGGTTTTCAATGATAAAAAGATGAAATGCTCCTAAATGTGATAACACTTGGAGTAAAGAGACTCATAAACAACTAACTAATACCGTAAATAAGAATGAATATTGATAAGGCCGAGGGGACTGAGGCGCTCCAGTCACGGTCTGCACGGTCACTACGGTCGGGGGTTCGAATCCCCCCTCGGGCATGGATATTTGTGCCGTCTTGTGCTAGTTCATAAGTAGTTTGTAAGCTTAGGAACTGATGACCCCATAGTTAAGTCCCATAAGTTCTACAAACATTTGAACATTTTTAATATCGTTAAAATTCTCTCGGGCTTCCAGCCGTGTCAAGTTGTTTGATATCCACTAGCTTTCGGCCGAAATCTCTTCGGCCATTGTCAAGTGGTGACTCTTATCATTGCTGCCGTCGTCCTTATATACCTGCGCGACTTCTTGTGATGTCACTGGTGCTCAGCCGCATCGCCGTAGATGCCGCGTGCCTGCCGCGTCCGCTTCAACCGGCCGAAGGCCGGGTCCCAAGCTGTGCTCAGCGACAAGCCGCCATCTTTAATAAGATATTTTCCACGAATAAATAATACAAGATTTTCAATCTTTTAATAAAGACGGCGGCTTGCAGCTGACCACAGCTTGGAAACCGGCGATCGGACGGTTGAAGCGGGCGAGGCAGGCACGCGGCCAAAACATTGTCATATATGGCGATGCGGCTGAGCACCAGTGACGTCACAGGAAGTCGCGCAGGTATAAAAGGACGGCGGCAACAATTATAAGACAGTCACCACTTGACAATGGCCGAGGAGATTTCGGGCGAAAATTGGTGGATATCAAACTACTTGACGCGGCTGGAAGCCCGACAGAATTTTATCAACATAACTCGCCGCAAAACTATGCATTCATAGATGACTCAATAATGAAAATGTGTAGGAAATCTTAAAGCAATATAAAAAATAGTTACATCATAAGGCAACACACCACAAAGGCTGATGGCACGTTAAATAATAGGTGTTGCAACTAAACAACGGCCAGATCTGGTTTCAAACTAGACGGTGTGAATGCCACGACACGCCTACCGGAGGGTTAAGTAGTTTGTTAAACCTAGGGACTGATAACCTTTGAAGTTCCTTAGATTTACAAACGTTTGAACATTCCATGCTGCCTCACTCGAAGAGAAATTGGTTTTGCATGACCAGAATCTCTGGCGAGCTACGGAACAATATATTCTTGAAACTTCCTGGCAGATTAAAATTGTGTGCCGGAATCGGGACTCGAACCTGTGACCTTTGCCTTTCGCGGGCAAGCGCTCTACCGACTGAGCTATCCCGACACGACTCACGATGCCGCCTCACAAGTTTACATCCGCCAGTACCTCGCCTCCTACTTTCAGGAAGTTTAATATCAACGCACACTCCGCTGCAGAGTGAAAGTTTCATTCTAGAAACATCCCTTAAGCTGTGGCTAGGCCATGTCTCCACCATATCCTTTCTTACAGGAGTGATAGTCTTGCAAGGTTCGAGGGGAGCTTCTGTGAAGTTTGGAAAGTAGGAGGCGAGGTACTGGCGGAAGTAAAGTTGTGAGGCGGCGTCGTGAGTCGTATCGGGATAGCTCAGTCGGTAGAGCGCTTGCCCGCGAAAGGCAAAGGTCCCAGGTTCGAGTCTCGCTTGCGGCACACAATTTTTATCTGCCCGGAACTATGTTCAACGGGCTCTTCGGCGGAGTATCGTGTCGTCCTGGCATAGTGCGTGGTTCTCACTGTACGACAATAAATTGAGAACTGTAAAACCGATCCCGACCGCTTGGAGGACCTCACGCCCCTCTCGGCGAGAGGAGGTCATCCTGGCCCGGTTGCGGATCGGTCACTGCCGTTTCAGCCACCGTCATTTGCTAACCGCCGATCCTGCACCGCTGTGCTCCTGCGGTGAATTGCTGACGGTGCGACATGTTTTTACTGTCTTCTCCCAATTTTAATCATCTCCGTGTAGCCCTTCACTTTCCGTCTACTCTGGAGGAACTTTTAGCTGATGACACACCAGCAGTTGCTCGAGTTTTGCGTTTTATCAACATGGCCAATCTGTCAAAAGATATTTAACCCTTTTAATTGTTTTTATCTTTGTTTTTAGCCTTCTATTGATACTATATCTGGTAGTTACTAATTTTTTCGAGATCTAGCGAATCTCCGGTCTTATCTGGGCGCGAATGACCTTAGCAGTTGTGTGCCCTAAAACAAAACAAAACAAAAACAAAACAAAAAAAATCTGCCCGGAAATTTCATATCAGCGCACACTCTTCTGCAGAGTGAAAGTTTCATTCTGGAATATCTTCTTGGATTTGACAGCAGAAGGACGTCATTCAAATTTCAAGTGGGCTGAGTGAATGAATATTCGTGCCACATTCCTAGCACTGGGCACCGCAGTTGGTAGCGGCATGTTAAAAGCTTGTTTAGCCGTGAAGACGGCTTGGCCACCTGCGGCCGGTCAGGCTGTCGGCGGCGCCGGCTTGTGGCGGGTTCCGGCGGCGGTGTTATTGATTGTAAGGCTGCGGCCGCGGCGTGCTGCAAACACGTGGCCGTCCGCCACTCGCCCGGCGCAACACCTCAGCGTACGCACGTCGCGCCGCCCTCAGGGGGACCGACACGTGTTCTCGCTCCTACATGCAGTGACCCTCATAAGTTTTGGGACAGGCTAGTTTTGTATTCACTTGGAGATACAACAGATAAACATACACTAGGGTGGCCGGTTTTATTTTCATTAAAAAGGGGGACATTAAAAAAAATCGCACTGACGTGTTTTACGGCTCACTTTAGATTTGTAGTTTTATAACTGTGTGCAAACATTTTGGACCAAAGTAATAATCTAAATAATAAAAAATTAATAAGTGTCTGAATCACTTTTAGGAAAAAGATTTAGGTAGTTGCGGTTTTTGAACCACCAACCTCTAGCGTCATAGTCCAACGCTTTACCCACTACGCTACGGCTATCAGTCGGAAGATGAGTCCATTAATCTCATACTATTGATGGCCGTTGTTAACTGATACAAACATGGCATTTGAAGACAGTGGCGTAACTATGGGGGGGGGGGATAGAACCCCCCCCCCTCCAGAACCCGAAAAGAAGGAGAGAGAAAAAAAGAAGAGAAATCGTATAACAGCAATATGGTAAAGGTAAAGATTGGAAACTTGGGATGTTTTACCATGAGCTTCCTTTGGATGGGAGTGAATTAGTTTCTTCAACAGGAGTGGTAGTCTGTCTGGGAACTGACTAAAATTTTGCTCGTCAAGCAGATCTATGCCCCCCCCCCCCCCCCCCCAAAGCCAAGTCCAAGTTACGCCACTGCTTGTAGACACTAGATTATCGTACGAAGAACTATGTGTTTTTGTTAATTCTTCAGTGCGCCTTTGCTTTAAAATGACAACGTGTAAGTTACAATAAGAAAATAATCAGATACGCAACGCAAGATGCCAGAGAGAGTTCTAGGAGAGGAATGTCACGTGACATCTCCGAACGGCTGGTTTTCGTTTTCGTTAATTCAATGGACGGTGTCAAATCTCCGTTATTTTAACAAATATGTCTCAAACGATACGAGATATAAAAGAACTTAAGGGAGCTAAGTTATAGAGAATTTTCTCCTTTACCAATTAGGTTATTCAATTTTTGTGTCAGATGAACGGTTCGTTTGCAATTACAATTATATTACAAACGGCTTTTTTTATGTTACTACCGTATTTTGTGACCGAAAAATTTGAAAATGGGAGGTTCTGGTCTCTGGAGGCCTACAATCATGTCTGTAAAATTTGGTGCTGATCGGTTGAACGGTTCGTCTTAAAAACAGGGAAAACGTTACAGACAGACGGACAGACAGACATACATCCCAACATCGCCGTTATTTTTGCAAATATCTTTGACACGCTACGAGATATGAAAAACCACAAAAGAGCAAAGTTGTAGAGAATTTTCACCTCTACAAATTCGGTTATTCAATTTTCATGTGAGATGAACAGTTAAGCCGTTATTTTCATTTAAATTTAGAGCTGTCAAAAGACAATCGCAAAGGCCCTCTTTCAGTGTTACTACCGTAACCTAAAGTGGGCCAACTGGGGGACACGATTGGTACAGACAATATTTAACCCTTCAAGCCGGTAGTCGCCGCACGCCCGACGAGCTTACTGATGGTAGTTTAGGCTCCTGGCGCCGTAATACACCGTTTTGTTGAAATTGCTCTAGCGCGGAAATTATTTGTTAAAAAGCAATAATATTTTAACGAGTTGTTAAAAATATATTTTTATTACGTTAAAAACACACTTTTAACTCGCTCGTCCTATTAGCAGTTTCTTTATTTTTTTATTTTTATTTATTATTATTATATTTTTTTTACGGTGTTTCGTCCGAAAAGTCCGTGCCGTTGTCATCAGTATCCAGATCACTCCCGTTGTCATTTATACCATCTAATTGATCCATCGGTCCACTCAGAAATGCAAGAATTTGTTCCGACGTAAGAACGCGCGAATTGCTTGGCTTCATCCTTTCGCGTCGAGAGCAACCTTCAGACTGAAGATATTGCTAGTGATTTCATCCGACTCACTCACTTCCTGACAAAGATCTCCCTCGCATCAAAAATGTTCAAATGTTTGTAAATCTATCGGACCAAACTGCGTGGTCATCAGTCCGTAGCTTACAAACTACTTAAACCTAGGTAAACTAACCTAAGCCGGCTGCGGTGGCCGAGGGGACTGACGCGCTTCAGTCACGGTCTACACGGCCACTGCGGTCGGGGGTTCGAATCCCCCCTCGGGCATGGATATTTGTGCCGTCCTTAGTCTTAGCTAGTTCATAAGTAGTTTGTAAGCTTAGGGACTAATGACCCCGTAGTTAAGTCCCATAATTTCTACAAACATTTGAACATTTTTGAAACTAACCTAAGGACAAACACACACACACCCATGCCCCAGGGAGGACTCGAACCTCCACGGCAAGCAACCGCGAGCTCCGCAGCGAGACGCTTTCGACCGATCGGCTACTCCACCGCGGCCTCCCTCGCATGTCAACACAGATATGTCTACAGTTGGTTGACAAAGTAATATGGCCCACCAGCAACAGATGGCAGAGAAATAGTTTCACCTGCGACACTGCATGTGGCGAGTACAGGGTCGCGATGCTGCCAGTGCGGACACTCAGGGCGCGCGAGTACGTACTCGGGATCCCGGCTCGAGGGTTTAATAGGCCTACAAGTTTACATCGTGCACTCATATGATACCAAATGAATGTTTACCTTTATTCTGCTGCACTGTTACTGTACTTTCCACTGTCATGTATTTTATCAAGAAGTGCATTTTCTGTCATTGTCATGGAAGTCTGCACAGGCGACAACATTAAAATGTGTTTTGAATCGCCTAGGTCTGCACGGTTCCATTTTTTTTTCTGTTTTTTTTCATCTGACCTTAAAAGATTTACCAAGGAAATCACACCTTCCACAGCAGCATTTGACTCAGAAATTGCCCGACAAAACTCCACCAAATGAATCATGTTTTTTCATGTTCATGTTTTTACTATTGAAATAGGCAAGCATTTTCCACCACATTATACTAACACTACCATTATCTACTGCTTAACTTTTTACAAAGTTGTGTATACGTGAGAATTCATCTAACAGTTAGTCTTCATTAACAGAAAAACGTGGTAGAATACTTATATCAATTGCTGTACTGTAATCCATAGACTTAAAGATGTGGTTACGCATTGAGCGCCGGCCGCGGTGGCCGAGCGCTCTGCGGCGCTTCAGTCACGGTCTGCACGGCCACTACGGTCCGGGGTTCGAATCCCCCCTCGGGCATGGATATATGTGCCGTCCTTAGTCTTAGCTAGTTCATAAGTAGTTTGTAAGCTTAGGGACTGATGACCCCGTAGTTAAGTCCCATAAGTTCTACAAACATTTGAACATTTTCTTCTACGTCAAATAACAAATTTTGATTTGCACAACTTACACTTTACAGTTTCTCCGCTACCAGTGATAAAAACTGACTGTTGTTAAAATTGCACTTTCGTTTTGGCGCGATTAAATAGTTACTACACATATTTAAAACTTTCACGTATCCACTTTTCTTCAGAATGATTACCACAACCATTAGAAAGTACAACTTAACATGAATCGATATTTCGAACGGTGCTTGGCTTATTATTCTCTCTTAATCCTCTCTAGCAGTTAGAGCGAACAGGTTGAATGGTGGGGTCATGTTACACGCGTGGGAGAAGCAAGGTTACCTAAGAGGCTCGTGGCTTCGGCAGTAGAGGGTAAGAGGAGTCGAGATAGACCAAGGAGAAACTGCTTAGATTCGGTGAAGAATGATTTTGAAGTAAGACTTAGGCTTAGACGAGGCATCGATTTTAGCACTGAATATGGGATTAAGGAGGAAATTTATTAGGGGGACTATGCTCCAGACTGAACGCTGAAAGGCGTAATCTGATTATGATGATGATATGTTGAATCCCTTCTGGTGAACGAGGAATTAGTGCTGTAACTCATAATTGTGGAACATATTATCCAGAAAATAAAATAAACTATGTTTGATAAATTGTCCAAGCGGTGCTTCCTAGCGTATACATTCGTCCAGTTAAGTGGACATCAAACATCTGATAGCGTAGAAAACTTTAGTATAACTCCCCCCCCCCCCGCTACCCGCTAGTTCTTTTCCATGTTTCCCCAAGGGGTGCTGGTTATAACTGAAACACCGTGTTTTCTGTTTAACCGGTTTCTTTGGTCTTAAATTGAACTTAAGAGTTAAAACCGCTCAAAATAAGCTTCTTGATTCAGCCTATTTTCGATATTTTATTGCTATTATTTTTGACTGTAAGTGTAGACTTCGAAGAAAAAGTGGAAAAACTTTTATTAACATAAGGTATCTATCAATGTGGGGTTGAGACCGTACTAGAAAGCGGTCTCACTGTCTCGAGCAAAGATAAAAAACACCCCGCCCTGCCTCACTCACGCCGGGTTAAAACAAAAGCTGACCTATTTTAGACACATAATGCGAAGAGATGCCTCACTGGAAACAAAAAAATCGAGGCTGGGGAAGATCGAAAGCACGATAATAAGACGTCAGAAGATGAGGTGGATCGATGACATCACGAAGCAATGTGTTCCAACCTGGAAGGTCTACGGGAGAAAGTGCAGGACAGAGGAAACTGGTGTTCTTTGTATTCTGGGGGCACGAAGAGTCGGAACCGACTAAACGAACAGAGAAACAGAATATTAGTCTTTGCAGTGACCAAATTAATATGCCGGTGTTTTTAAACCGGAAATTACTACAAAATGAGACCAAACGAATATCGAAAAAGGCTATTGTAGATATTAACGTGTAGGATTTTCCCATCCCTAGTTTCCACTCTGTTGAGAAAATTTGGGAATTTTCCTATATTTGTACGCTTGTTGCACCCTAGTGCCACTGTGTAAATTGCCGACGCTAGCCTAGCCATTTTTAACTACGCGTTTTTAGTTACTATGTGGGAATAACGGTACTATTGATTTCGTAAAGGAACACTGAGTGTTGCTATTGGCTCGAGAAAAAAAGAGGTGGGGGGGGGGGGAGGCGACAAAGTGATAGACTTACCTATGTTCGAAATTTGCAAGTGCAGTTTCCTGTAATGTTGTCTAAGCTAAGGTAAAGCAGTCAACAATCCACAGTGCTTTACTAGGCATGGTCCTGTTTGGAGGTGGTATGCCGTTGCCTTCCTCCGACCTGACTTACCCAGCCAGTAATAGGGGGAACTATAGTTTTACGTGGGTTCCGAACCACGGTGCTACTCGATATTTTTCACTTCAGCAACACTGCCAGAGGTGAAAGAAGTGGAAAGTGACAGATAAAAATCCTAGGACCTGGTGAGGATCGAACCCGCAACCTTTGGATTTGTAGTCTACCACTGTGCTATGAACATAAAATTACACTTACCGGGTGCCAACTGAACAATCGATCTGCGTTCCATCCATCATTAGAATTGGACACGAAATAATGGAACAAAAAGGATTTCAGACCGCGCTCGTTAAATGATTCTCATACTGTAGATGTATTATTCTTGATGCATTCATTTGAAATTTCATTTATCGTGCATCAATTATGTGAGGATTTGACAACTTCGGGGGAACCTCCAGCACATTAGAATACAATTTGAATATGTTGGATAGAGTGGCAGTATAGACAACAATTGACAGTGCAGTGAACTCCTCGGTGGAATGAGTCTTCACCATGCGGCTCACGCACTCTTTGTTCACCCACCTGCATCCCGTAAACTGGACGCATTTCTGTTTAGTATTCAGTGCGCGCGTACCAGTTGGCCATACACTTATTCGCCCCGCCTGTGCGTCCCATGCAAAGGGCCTGCCTGCCTGCTTGCTATAAGCATTACACTCACAAAATCCCGTCTTCTCAGTTCCGTAACTGCACAGGAGAATGGACTGCAACCGAAAAGGCAGAGACGCAAGATTGCATTCTGAAATAGCTTAACACCGTACATTCTAGTCCACTTCGTTGATACAACAGTCCACTATTACATATCAGATTATATTTACGTGAATCATATACAGGATGATTCTTCCAATGAAGAAAACAGCAATCATCCACATTTGATTATGCTATTTATTTGCTAAATAGCGTCGTTACTGGATTCAAACTTTCCAGGTCACCATCAAACGGCTTTTCATGTCCACATACATTGTTTCTGTCATCTACATTTTGATTATGCACATAATTTTGCCTTGTGGCGAATAGTCCTTGGTTATGTGGTGCCAAATGTTCAAATGTTTGTAAATCTATCGGACCAAACTGCGTGGTCATCAGTCCGTAGCTTACAAACTACTTAAACCTAGGTAAACTAACCTAAGGATAACACACACACACACACACACACACACACACACACACACACACACACACACACGCCCATGCCCCAGGGAGGACTCGAACCTCCACGGCGAGCAACCGCGCGCTCCGCAGCGAGACGCTATAGACCGCTCGGTTACTCGGCTATGTGGTGCTCTACAATATAAAATGGTGATTGAAATGGCTTACTTGAACGTAAATAGGACTAATGATACTGATCAATTTTGCAAGCAAACTTTCACGATAGAACTTCGGTGCTTTTCATTTACTCACGTCGAAAAGTCAGCTCCATTACCTTGCACTGTTGTTTAATGCAGTTGTTGAAGCAAGGAACATTTTGTTCATCACGTATTTCTCTTACATGGAGCAATGTAAGCGCGATTAACCACATACACACATACAAACCAAAAAGTAAATGCCACATAGAATACAGAGATGGTGATACTGCCTACATATTAATACCAAAGACGTTTTCTATCGGAGATACGTACATTGATTTGACATTGTATTTTACAAAGGAGAGACAGAAAAATATTTAACATAGAATAATCATATATATATATATATATATATATAGGCTATAACTAGAGCTGTATTTACAGAACTTTGAAAACAATTTTATTTAGTGAGATAGTAAAGGCCTTGGTATTCATAGGGTAACGTGAGGAGTGATAAGTGTAAATATTTGTGTGTTACCAAAGTGTGTATTATGTTGCTTAATTGAATGCCAGATAAATTTAATGGTTGTTCCATTGTTTATCTAGGTGGGCTATTGTCCTATATTTTATGTTTATATTGCATTGCTGCATGTGGCAAAAGGAGCAGTGTTTATTTTTTGTTGTAAATTCGAAAGAAGCTGAGAGAAATTTTGTAGAAAGGCTGCATTGACCAATTCTTTGTTCATTGAGGAGATGCTGGGGTGACTTATGTTTATGTGTATAAATCTCTATTTCTTCGAGCAAATTGATACGGCAGCCTTTAACCGCATAATGCAGTATTTCGATGTAATCTTCAATGCATTGTGGACGTGAACAACCGTCTGACGATGAACTGGAAAGTTTGAAACCGTTAATGGCGCTATTTAGCAAATAAGCAGCGTACTCAGATGTGCTTGGTTGCTGTTTTCTTCATTGTAAGAATCATCCTTTATTTCAAACACAACCACGGGCTAAAATATCAGTTTTTGACAAAATATTATTATTATTATTATTATTAATGTTGTTGTTGTTGTGGTCTTCAGTTCGAAGACTGGTTTGATGCAGTTCTCCACCCTACTCTATCCTGAGCAGCCTCTTCATCGCGTCATAAGAACGGCAACTCACATGTATTTGAATCTGCTTACTGTATTCGTCTCTTAGTCCCCCTCTTGTAATTTTTACCGTACACACTTTCTTCGATTGCTAAATACACTAGTTCTTGATGTCTGAGAATGTGTCCTCCAATCGATCGCTTCTTCACCTATCGTTGTGCTTCAGTCTGCGTAAGGGATAAATATTATCCATAGAGAGAGAGCGAGAGAGAAGTAGGTCCATGACTTTAGTTTCTTTACCCAGATAAGAATAGGTTTGTCATATTTCAATGTCGTAATCCATGATGTTTGTGTCACATTAATTTCACGAAAGACTTGATGAACTGCGTGCTTCAGGAAGAGAGAATAAGGATTTGATGCAAAAAATCTGAAAACCGTAGCTTCTGAGAATTTAATAAGATTTCCATCTGTTGCTTGTCTTTTTGTTTCTATTTTATTATTCCTTATGTGCTGAGAAGGCATCTTTCTCAACTCTAGGAAATGGCCTTATTTCATTGGTATAAACTAATGAAATGGCAAGCCAAAATAAACGACCACAGCAAACAACTAGTTTTGCCTGTCATACGTTTAACAATCATTTACTATTAATAGGCTTCTTAGAATTTGTCCCATAGTTCATGGTTCCATTACATATTGGGATTTAAGAGTGTAATGCACTGTCACGATAAGAAACACGGTCACACACTACACTATTGCATGCCACATACATTTTCTTGAGGAATACGTATGATGATGATAAATGACGTGAATTACGCTGGTAATCTAAATCTGCGGCACTATCGTCGCACGAAGGTTTACCCTCGGATTGCGATCGCTTTCTATATCACTCGCAGAATGCACTTTTTCAACCAGATAACTCGCGCTGCTTCCTCTGCAG
This sequence comes from Locusta migratoria, assembly GCA_026315105.1. Lineage (NCBI taxonomy): Eukaryota > Metazoa > Arthropoda > Insecta > Orthoptera > Acrididae > Locusta > Locusta migratoria. The sequence goes on along the minus strand of CM048748.1, from coordinate 285,608,547 downwards.
ATCGCCATCTTTGCTGCGGCTTACTATACTAAAGCACAATGACGTGCTGTGCCATGGTGCAATACAAAACAGCAAAGTGTGTACTGCCATCTCTTCTTCAACTACTGCTATGCCCGTAGCTTGCCATTGTGTAGCAGATACGGAAAACGTGGAAATCCCCATTTCATTCGGTGTATGGCTTACCATTATCTAGCTCCGAGAGCCTCAATTATTAGACGGTATTATGAGATTCTGTGCAGTCCTAACGTTTCGACCGCGGCGTCGCCACAAAGAGATTTAGAAAGCGCCGCAACGCGCAATTGGAAGACGCGCGACCACGCCCACCGTCGACGCGGAGGTCTGCGTCCGCTGCAACACTGATATAACCAGCAGCACATGGCTGGTCGGGCCAGCCAGTCACACTGGTGTACTAAAGAGCAGCAGCAAGAAGAATCTAGCGTAGTTGTATGTCCTAGTCTTGTGTAGTACGTGAACGAACTAGTTCGGAAGAGCGCTCCCACAGGCGAACTACGCGAACTAGTTCGCAGATCCCCTCGCCTCTTAGTTCGTCCGCTCCTTTTCCAAAGAATGACGGGGAACAGCGAGAGGACGTGAGAGCGCGCAGCATCGCGATTTATAGGTAATGTTCATTCAATGACCTATTAAATAAACAAAGAAATCCATTTTAAAAATGAAATACTAAGAGTACTCTGTATGCACAGTAGTTGAATATCATTGTATAACCCATTCGTGTAAATAACTGGTTTATTTGCTTAAGTATTTGATGTCTAATTGCCCAAAAATACGGTTAATATCACAAGCTAGGACAACACTGATCATTATATAAAAAAGCTGTCATAACAAAAGAAAAAGCTCTTTTAGTAGCGGTAGCAAAAGCCAAAAAGAGCGGACGAACTAAAAAGAGCGTCCTACTTCGCGGCCGAGCTGCGAACTAAACGAAGAGCTACCGGTCTCTAACTAAAATATGCGCGATCGGTCGCGAACTAAGATATGCGCGATCGGTCGCGAACTAAGATATGCGCGATCGGTCGCGAACTAAGATATGCGCGATCGGTCGCGAACTAAGATATGCGCGATCGGTCGCGAACTAAGATATGCGCGATCGGTCGCGAACTAAGATATGCGCGATCGGTCGCGAACTAAGATATGCGCGATCGGTCGCGAACTAAGATATGCGCGATCGGTCGCGAACTAAGATATGCGCGATCGGTCGCGAACTAAGATATGCGCGATCGGTCGCGAACTAAGATATGCGCGATCGGTCGCGAACTAAGATATGCGCGATCGGTCGCGAACTACGATATGCGCGATCGGTCGCGAACTACGATATGCGCGATCGGTCGCGAACTACGATATGCGCGATCGGTCGCGAACTACGATATGCGCGATCGGTCGCGAACTACGATATGCGCGATCGGTCGCGAACTACGATATGCGCGATCGGTCGCGAACTACGATATGCGCGATCGGTCGCGAACTACGATATGCGCGATCGGTCGCGAACTACGATATGCGCGATCGGTCGCGAACTAAGATATGCGCGATCGGTCGCGAACTAAGATATGCGCGATCGGTCGCGAACTAAAATATTTACAAGCGGTCGCGAACTAAAACATGCGTTACCGGTCGCGACCTATTATGCCAGACGTATTTCGTTTCTTAGTTCGTCGGATTATTTTCCGAAGACCGACGGGCAATAGCGAGAGGGTGCGCAGTAGACATAAAAATCACGTGTTTTCCTTCTGCTGATGAGCCATTTCGAAGTGAGTGTCTGCCTGCTAGATTTCATAGTTCAATGCTACAAAATTTCTGTTTTAAAGTATTCTGTACTCTACAATATCTAATAAATTTCATAATGTCAAGATATAGAGATACTGTAACTCTAAACTTAAACGCGAGGAATTATCCACAAACTTTTTCTTTCGGTTTGCGTGATATCGTTAGCGGCTCACGCAGCCAAGCTCATGAAGCAGCAAGGTGGGGGAATTTCTCCCTCCACCTGCATGCGCAGACCACGCCGCTCAGCCGTCACTGAGAGCGAACGAACTAAAAGAACGAACTAGTTCGCGGCAGAGCCGCGAACTAAAGTGAGCGCTCCCGATCGCGAACTATTATGCGCAAGTCTACAATGTTCGTCAGGTAGTAGTCTTCCACAAGAAGAATTAGCAGACACTTGTTCGTCACACGTCCCTCTTCAAGTCTGAAGAAGTTACATCTTTTGTAGGCACAATAAAATTGCTCTATTAATGAGTCTGTCTGTTAAGACATTTCCGTGCCTCCTGCTAATACATCCCCCAGTAGCAGTCACATCAGATACTATTACTACTGCCAAACCTGACAGTTGTTAGTTCCATCAAACTTCCGGTGCAGCACATCGCTAACAGAAAAAAATACTTTGCATATAGCAGGTAAGGGTCGGATGGTGACGATAGGTATTCTTAACAAATGTTACTGTGTCTCATACAAGCTGTTTTGAGCTGAGTGATGGTGAATAATAAAATAATATTTGGACTGTAGAACTTGGAATAATCATTCTAAATTTCTATACGGGTTGCTTCTGAAGGGGTTCCGTTTAGTTCATCCGTTAGCTAGTATTAAAACACCAGTGTATAATTCCAGGCGGGACCTCCAGAAACCGTTCGTCAGCAGCTCCTCGTTGTAGACGAGAGCAGAACCATTCCGCCCGCATCCGCATCTTTCCAGTTACTGTTGTGCTGCAGCGTTGAGACCTTGCCCGCGCTCTGGACAATAACTGTCACTAGAAGTCATTCGTTGGACGTTATGTAATACGGACATCAATGAGCGTGGCCACTGCTGCGAACTTCCGTAGATCTGTTACGTCAAGAAGTCGATTATGTGTGACGGACAAGGCCATTGCTGCGGAAGAATAGCCGTGCGCACTAAAGCGCTTTGCAGCGGTTCGCGCGGTCGTTCGTCGTCGGGGGTTAGTCCTCTGTCGGGCAGGGGTGTTTGTGTTGTCCTTAGCGTAACTTTAGGCTTACAAACTAGTTAAACTACCTTAGTGACTGGTTGCCACGTAGTTAAGTCCCTTAGATTTACAAACATTCGAACAAGACCGTTGTTAGTAAAGTGGGCGTTCCTCAGGTGATTATCTATACAAGTTTATAGCAATTAGAAACCACTCTTCATTTAGCCGCGTTCTCTGTTCGGGAGAACATTAACGAGAACTGTCGCGGAGAATCGACTGGTGTCCATTATGAATCTAGATCAGAAGAACGTCTTAGGGCCTACACAAAATTGTTTTGCTTGATGTATGTATATTAGAGCAGTTCGGTAATGTGATGAATGGTTTAACATGTCTTACCTCGCAATTTCTTTCACATGAAAAAGGAGTTTCTGACATATCCTAAGAGAAGGGATAGATTGGTTGGACACATTCTGAGATTTCAAGTAATTGTCAGCTTAGCATTAGAAGGAAGTGTGCGGGGTAAAAATCGTAGAGGGAGACCGAGGCCCAGATCACGTAAGAAACGTGATCTGGGACCGAGGGACGAAAACACTGAGCAGATTCAAAAGGATGTAGGTAGCCGAACGTATTCTCAGATGAAGAGACTTGTACAGGACAGGGTAGCGTGGAGATCTGCATCAAACCAGTCTGCGGACTGAAGACAACAGCAAGAACAACAACAACAACAACAGTGATTGCCAGTTTTTAGAAACTGTAAGTCATTCTTATCGTTTGTTGACAGTCTGGTGTGTCTTTTTAATTTTATTCGGGGCACGTGTGTTTACTGAATAACGTCTCAGTTGTGCGATTGGATTTGAGATTTCCTGGCATAAAGGAAACAGTACGTTCTAATTAAGGGAAAGTTATCGAGCAAAACAGAAGTGATTACTGGCGTTCCCCAGAGAAATGTTACGCCCCCCCTACTGTACATTGCTTTTTATAAATTATGCAGGAGACACGGAGCAGCTCTGACTCTTCCCAGATGATGATGATGATGATGATGATGATGATGATGATGATGATGATGATGATACCTTCAACCAGTTAGTAAAGTCACCAGAAAATCAGAGCAACTGCAAACTGATTTAGATAAGATACCTGCATGGAGCAAAAATTAGCAGTTGGCCCTAAATAATGAAAATTATGAAGTTGTTAATATGAGAATTAAAAGAAATCCGTTAAACTTCATTTAGACGATGAATCAGTCAAATGCATGGGCCGTAAATTCAACTGAATACCTAGGAATAACAGTTACACACAACTTAAATTGGAATACACACAGTAAATATTGTAGGGAAGGCGAACAAAATGATAGCTTTCATTGGCAGAACACGTAAAAATGCAATAATTCTACTAAAGAAATTGCATACACTACATTTGTTCGTCTTATTTTGGAGTATTGCTGCGCATTGTGGGATCCATACCAGGTGCGGCTGACTGAAGATTTAGAGAAAGTTCAGAGGAGGACAGCTTGTTTAGTATTATCGTGATGTAGAGGAGAGAGTGTCAAGGAAATGTTGCACGATTTGGCGTGGTAAATATTAAAGAGGTGCGTTTTTCGTTGCGTCGAGATTTATTTGCGAAATTTCTTTCGGCATCTTTCTGGTCTGAATGCGAACATATTTCGTTAGCACTCACCTACATAGGAAGACTTGATCACCATAATAAAAGAAATCAGATCGAAAACGGAAAGTTGTAGGTGTTCCTATTTCCGCGCGGTATTAGAGAATGGAATGGTAGAGAAATATTATGAAGTCTGTTCGATAAACACTGTGCCAGGCACTTAAAAATGATTTGCAGAGTAAGTATGTAGATGATGAGAATTTTTACTGTCAAATTGGCAAGAGTTCCAAAGTTACAGAGATTTAAATCTCTTGTCTACGGAGTTATTCTGCCAGATAAGTTCTTTTCTTCGTCAGTGTAGTTAACGGCGTTTGTTCCTATTTTTAGCAAAAAATACGAAACTAGAGGTTGGACAACTCAGCTAACTACCACTGTTCTCAAGTAGATTACTTCCGTTAAAGTTAGTGGTAGCTGGTGTACTAAAGTATTTGACCCTAAGGAACCATTCACCATTATAGCTGACAAACAAGTACATTTAATATCAATTTGCTATGTGTACGTACATCTGCATATTATTATCCTTTTAGAAATGTTTGTATAGCTTATGGGACTTAACTACGGGGTCATCAGTCCCTAAACTTAGAAACTACTTATCAACTAGCTTATCCTAAGGACGGCACAAATATCCATGCCCGAGGGGGGATTCGAACCCCCGACCGTAGTGGCCGTGCAGACCGTGACTGGAGCGCCTCAGTCCCCTCGGCTACCGCGGCCGGCGTTCTCCTTTTAGAACGCCAGACCTCAAATTAAACTTGGTTGGTAACAACTTACTCAGCAGTTAACTTTTCCTGTTTAATGAATATGTATATTAGCCACCAGGCAAAAACACAACGTATAAGATTCACTTTAAACCTTCCGATAACATCCTGCCAAAGTAGTAATTTTTGTGTGGTCAGTGGTCTGGAGCTAGTCTTTCATCTTGACGTCACACTGGCGACTTGCTCGTCACTAGCAGTTATCCTTCAAGGGGAGACATTACCTGGAATCAAAACCACATGTCGTTTCTGGTACTCCATCACATCGTGGAGAAGTGGACATTGAAACATCTGTGATCCGATCGGATTTAGAACCCGCGATCCTTCCTTTTTCAGGCGAGCGCTTTACCGCTGCACAAACAGGTTCGACAATTAAATTATTCTAACATATTATTTCTCGTCAGACCTTAATAACATTATTCTGCATGCATTGCATAACCACGCGAACCTATTAGGTTTTGTTTTTATTGATTCGCATTTAAAGGTGAGCCCGAAAAGTTTCGCGAATGGTCTCTGAAACTAAAGGAAACTGAGTTGTGGACAAAATACCTGTATTGGCCTTCAAAGTGATCGTCATTAGTTCCAACAAGCATTTGATAACAGTTATAGGGCTGCAGGACACTGTTAGCAAGCAGCTGTAGAAAGAAGGAAGCGCCGTGGTTAGGTGTTGGAGACACGAAACATCTGCGTGCTACACTTTCTTGTTCAACGCAAGGTAACTGTCTTTAAACATCCTTCTCCAGATCTGGTGCCGGCGGCTTCATGTTTCCCCGCCTTACCTAGCCCTTGAAAGCTTACGCTTCGCACATGTTGCGCGTGACCACGATGCTTAATGATGCCGGAAGAAGTCTCTACTGACAGTTTGCAACAGAACTGTTTCAGCTAGTGCGGATAAAAGATATTTTCCTATATTTTTTGAGGCCATTCCTGAACTTTCCAGACGTCCCTTGTAGTTTCGGCTTAATAGTCATCGTCAAAATCTACGGAAGCTTCGAGTTTAACGTCCGTCGACAGCGCGGTAATTAGAGACGGAGCTTACGCTCGGAGTGTTTGGGTAAGGATGTGGTAGGAAATCGGGCGTGCCCTTTCAAAGGAACCATCCCGGCATTTGCCTGGAGTGATTTAGGGAAATCACGGAAAACCTAAATCTGGATGGCCGGAGGTGGATTTGAACCACCGTCCTTCCGAATGCGAGTCCAGTGTGTACCACTGCGCCACCTCGCTCGGACAAAATCTACGATCTCGAGCATTATGCACAGTGTAAGTAATTGTCGATTAGTAATACGTGGTGTTCACCATAGGTTTTATTTTACCGATTTAAAAGTTCTCCCGGAAGATGACCGTTACTCGAAACTAACTGCAGATTCTTGGTAGAACAAAATGCTACTAAATCAAAAGCACACTTTTGTGTATGTTCTACAGTGTTGTTTTTATTACAGGGTGTATACGCCGCGGGACAACCGGGGATATTTTTCGTCCGGGAAATGGCCGGAAAACTTTTATAATTCCGGAAATTGTTCGTTTTCGTTAGCAGTTAATTTTTTTGTAAGTTTGGCCGGTAAAAACTTCACTTTAGATCTCTACTACATAATAATATTGCAGCAATAAAACATAAACGAGAGAATAACACAAAATAAACTTTAGAAAATGCGCGATTTACAACAAACAAATACCACGCACACACAAGCGGCTCCCGTGAGCGGGATATATCGGAAGTTTTCCGTTAACATTCTATACAATACTTAGTAACAACAAACTTATTTCGATGAGCGTGATGTCTCATCTGTTACAATTCTTACAAATCGTGAGAAATAATTGCGAATAGTGGTTTGAGAAACGTTACTTCCAAAACTAATACCATTTTGTGCAACACGAATTACTTTAATAGTGAGAATGTGCTATGTATTTTTAATATCATAAACCTTTTGCTCCCATTGGAAACTTAAAACTTTGAGGACCAACCACTTAGAAAAATTTCTGATTCAGAAGAGCCACCATTTAGGCCTTATGAAAAATTTAAATGGCACATTTATATTTAATATGTCTTAAAGAGTAGCACACGCTAAAAAGACCTACCTTCGAAGTTACTTTATCATATTTATTTTAGCTCTTACACAGAGTACAAATTATACAATAACGAAGGCAAAAATAAGTACGGTAAGTAAAGATAATCAGGAGTTTGTAAATAATAATACGTTGTATTTGTTAGCTGTGTTATTAGGTTTGTGCTTTATAACATACTCTAAAATCATTACGCATTCGAAGAAAAAGGCGAAATATTTTTTATAACAGTGTAAATGCGACAGTGCAATAACAGCTCAACTGGGTTCCAGCGTAACAACATTCTTGAAAATCGTACGGTAACAATCATACAAAACACCGAAGTAGTTTAGAAAACGAAATAAATAATAAAATACCTTCACATAACTACATCTGGGTCATCACGAAAAGACTGACACTACTCGAGCCGATTTGCGAAACAGAAGTATCGAAAAACAATAGACTCACTGGATGTTTGCGCCTGATTCAGAATTGGTCGTTCTTACTGCACATCAATTATCGCACCGTTAGCAACAGCCGGACGCAGTGGCCGAGCGGTCTGCGGCGCGCCAGTCACAGTCTTCACGGCAGCTCCGGAGGGATTCGAAGCCCCCCTCGGGCATGGATGTTTGTGATGTCTTTAGTATAACGTAGTTAATAAGTAGTTTGTAAGTTTAGGGACTGATGACCCCGCAGTTAAGTCTCTTAAGCTTAACAAACATTTGAATATTTTTTTCGTTAGCAACATCTACATGCCACGAAAAAAAAACAAAAAAAACGCCGGAACCGTAAATGCATTTTAAACCTACGAAGTTCTACGCCGTTGAATAAAACACATTTTATCTTTTAAAGTTCGCTCCAAGGGAAAGAATACGAGTATTTCCCCGTCGTAAAATGTGTACTTAGCCGGGAAAAAGTGTGTTTCCACCCGGGCAAACGCGTATTTTTGATCGGGAAATTCGCATATACATCCTGTTAAACCGGTTCCTACTTACGAGGTCATATTCAAACTTTCAACTGTTAGCATGATGATGGCCTTGTAAATTAAAAACCGCTTAACGAAATAAAAATAACTCTGTAGCTCATAAAATTTATTTCGTTTAGTAGTTACAGACTGATAATACAACATTAACAGCTTTTCAATGTGGTTGTTCTTGCTGTTGCTGCTGCAGCTGAGGCCTTCGGCCCCGAAACTGGTCATGCAGCTCTCCACGCTACCCTATTCTGTGCCCTTCGCATAATCTGTATAACAACGTCAGTCTACATCCTTTTGAACCTGTGAGCTATATTCGTTTAAGGGAGTTTGGGATGGCAGAGAAACTCATCAATCTGATAAGGATCTGTCTGAGCGACACACACGCTGAAGTAAAAATGGGGAAATCCTGTAACTGAGGGATTTAAAATTGTGTCAGGACTCAGGCAAGGAGATGGGCTGTCCCCTATTCTGTTCAATTTTGTCCTCGAGAAGATTGTTCGCGAAACCTTCCAAAAGAATGAAGGCATTGAAATTGAGGGAAACAGACTGGCATACTTGGCCTATGCAGATGACATCTGTCTACTCTCTAGCTCTGAAGAGGAGTTGAAACAAATGACCACAGCACTAAAGGAGGCCGCCAGCAAATTTGGGCTACTCATCAATGAAGCCAAGACAGAGTACCTCGTTGTGGCTTATGGGCAGACTGCTGGACATTTACAGTCACTGCAGGTGGGAGACATGTCCTTGAAGAGAGTGCGTGAATTTAAATACCTTGGGGAACTTTTCGCAGACAACTCTTCTTGTGAAGCGGAGATCAACGCCAGAATTCAAGCTGGAAACAGATCCTACCACACCCTAGTGCAACTGCTTCGCTCCAAATGTCTATCCAAACAGTTCAAAATCCGACTGTACAAAACCCTGATCCAGCCTGTTGTGCCATATGGCTGTGAAACATAGAGTATTCGAAAACAACACTTCCGCAAACTCCTTGTTTTTGAGAGAAACGTTCTTCGGAAGATCTACGGTCCGGTTTTGGATGCAGACACGGGGAATGGAGGATCAGGCAGCTTCAGGAATTATACCAATAGCCCAGCATAGCAGAAACCATAAAAGCCAAGCGTATGCAGTGGGCCGGTCATGTGGCCCGGATGGAAGATGGCAGGTGGCCTCAGAAGCTCCTGGATTTTCTTCCTGCAGGAAGGAGACCGCCAGGAAGACCAAGGAAACGTTGGAGGGATGGCCTCCATGAAGACTTAAAACAAGCAGCAATAGACGTGGACAGGTAGTGGGTAACAACAATGGACAGGAAGCCTTGGAGGTGGAAACTTGTAGCAGCGTGCTGTCCGAGGCCTGATCATGTGAAATGATGTTGATGATGATGATGATGATGATGACCTATATTCGTCTGTTGGTCTCCCTCTGCTATTGTTACCGTAGACACTTCCCTACAGTGCTGAATTAATTCCTTGTGTCAGAAATAACGATTATTATACTCAGTTTGCAAGCGTTATTTAACCTTACCTAGAGAAAGGAAATGAATCCTGTTATAGGATAAAGCTAATCATTGATCTTAACGCTATGTGAAATTGGCATAAGTTACAGAATAAGATACCTATTGGTGCAGCTAGACAGCGTGCCAATTAAGTCTTCGTTTTCCCATTACAACTCAAGTATTAACATTAAATATAGGCACAATTTTAAAAAAAATGTAAAGAAATGTGGGGCTTAAGGATGAAAGGTTTTGCTTTCCTACATTATCTTACACAGGAGACACGCAAGAAAGAGGCGGAGGTGTGTCTCTGTGTGTCTCTCTCTCTGTGTGTGTGTGTGTGTGTGTGTGTGTGTGTGTGTGTGTGGTGAAGGATTGCAACAATCGCTGTGGCCCGACTGGAATGTGTAAATTTTCAGATATTTACCAGGCAGATAGTTAATGCCGATGCAATCTCGTCTCACACCCGCTATTTACCAACAATGGATTTTTCGCCGTCTGTATTTATACCGACCAGCTTCGGCCCAAAAATTACTTTCACCTGCGAACTAGTAGCAAATAGCGCGCCTCTTCTAATGTTCATGGCACATGTTTGGGAAGATCAGCTCCACTTGTGACGTAATGAACCGTTTTTGATTTTAAATAATTCAGACTGTGGTCTGAGTTGCCTGTTTTCATAAGCAAGCAGAACTAATGTGTTTTCTTTTTCGAGGTAGTTATCACCTAAGGCGCGTAGCGTCGGCTATCAACATTGGGGTGTCAAGCGAAACCACAGCACCCGCTGCAAGCGACGCTTTTCTTGCTAGAGATGGTGTTGCTAATGCCAGTGAATCCATTACTTCATTTCTATAGCTTCTGCTTAAACGAATACGATCAGATTAGTGGTTGTGGTGCGGCGATCATAGGTGACGAAAAAATAGAAATGTCGTCTGACACTACGTAGCAGCATTTCTGGCGGTGCATGTAATTGTTACTGCTGATTCGCCTACTCCGTCCAGGTTGAACAAGGAAACGAAGGTGGCGTGTGCTCAAAATTTGCTGGTCACCTCTGAAGTTATTGTGAAAGTAATTCAACTTCCTGCTTTCCTTGAAGCATGTTTTTTCGAAGTGTCCAAGAACTCGGCAAAACGTGTAAAACCAAATCAAGGCTTGCGACTTTTTTAGTAAAATATTCTTCCTGTACGGGAATTATATAAGGGAGTTAGCCAGACTAAATTCATCATCTAGTAGTTGACAGCTGCTGTTAAAACCCGTTTCTCGTTGAACCCCCTCCCCCCCCCCCCCTCTCCGTCCGGAGAGCTCACGGTTGTTTCGTTGAGTATGTGCGTGGCGAACATGGGTCCCGAGCTAATGCAGTCTTACTTTCTTCTTTCCTCTCTGGACTGCATTTCCTTTTCCTTCCCGTCCTTTCCTATTCTCACTACTTCTCCTCCCCACCGGGGGAATGATGACCTTAGCAATTTGGTACCCCTGTTCCAAACAATATCCACTACTATTACTAAATTTTCGCTGTTCATGTCATCAAACTTGAACATCAGACAAGAAGTTTTAATTTATTACTTCTTTATTCGAAACACACATGTAAATGAATATACCTGTTGTATATATATACTAGCTGAAAACTCAGCGTTGCCGGGGTATTTATTTATTCCTGCCTTGAGTTAGTACTTCTCCTATCCCTTCTCTCTCTGTCCATCTCCCTTCTTTTTAATATCATTATCGGAGAATATATAAGAAATAATGACGTTTTCTTTTCCGAGGCAAGTGGTCTGAATGTGATCTATTAAAAGTAGATGTACTGTTGTAATACGTGTAAAGTAACGCAATGCACATTTATCTACGAAGTTTAAATAACAATTAATGTAATTAATATAACTCATTTTTGAGGAAATGTCGCTGATAAAGCGGAACTGAAAAATATTCCTATCAGATTGCCGAAGTCTATGCACTAGCCGTTTATCAGGATAGTAAGTAGTGTAGATAAAATCACACGTAAAAATGCACTCGTTTCGAAGAATCCAAATTCAACAATAATGATTGTAATAATATCACAGATCGATCACTTGATGTAATTCGCGAAACGACAAATCGATTTTTACTGCTTTATTTATTTACTCTTATATTTCCTTATTCGTATGCTTATATTTACAGAGAAAGAGCTGAAGACATTGTAGTACGTATAGACCAAAGATATGGTCTGTGGCATCCCGTTTCGCTGTATGTAACCTCCTTGCTATAGAGTCGGAAACGTCATCGCTGGCCTTCAGTCCTATTTATTATTATTATTATTATTATTATTGACGACTTTCAACCACCATATCTTCCACCCCTTATAGCTATCGGCATGGAACTGCTATGATGTACAACGGGAGACTTCGAACAACAATTGCACACAGACCATTCGTTTGCGTTCTGTAGTTTTTGCTGCGGAGCGAAATATTACACACACACACACACACACACACACACACACACACACACACACACACACACACACACGTACGTACGTACGTAGAATTTTATATACACCGATAACTTTCCATCCCAGTATACTCCACCCTTTTATCATTATCAACCCTCAAGCAACAATGCAACCAATAAAACCATTTTCAATGAGTAAATATAACTTTCAAAGAGTAATTATTGTTCCGCATTTCGCGTTATATTCTTCAAGTTACTAAATATCTATCAGATCGCTATAAAACCGTGCCTAAAACCTCCCTCAGGTATAAATTAGTAACAGTACAAATACTTAAGCCTCTGCGTCTTGTCGTTCGGACGTGATAAGCGTACACCGAACAAACATTCACATTAATATATATATAGATAAATAGCTATCCGATCGCAATAAAACCGCGCCTAAAGCATTCCCTGCGTAGACATTAGCAACTGTACAAATTTTTAGCTCTTTATTTCTTGTGGTTCAGACGTGATAAACGTACACCGAACAGACATTCACATATAGCATTGTTCGACAAACAGTTCAGTATACATGACGCCATAAACATAGAGAGGGGTGAACATTAGCTTAACGCGTAATGCAAATTAGACTATATGCATCTACTGTTTGATAATGACAGCATTTAAACATTCCCAACGCCGCAGTGGCCGAGCGGTCAGCGGCGAGCCAGTCACAAGTCTGCACGGCCGTTACGGTCGGGGGTTAGAATCCCCCATGGGGCATGGATGTTTGTGTCGTCTTTAGTATAAGGTAGTTTATAAGTAGTTGTTTAGGGACTGATGACCCCGCGGTTAAGACCCTTAAGCTTTACAAATATTTGAACATTTGAACCAACGCCGCGGTGCAGTTGCCAAGCGTTTCAAGGCGACTCGCTGCGTAATTCGCGTTTGCCCGTCGTCGGGCATGGGTGTTTGTCTTGTCCTTAACATAAGTTTCTTTAAGTAGGTTGTTAGCCTAGGGACTGATGACCAACGTAGTTTGTCATCAGTATTTGTATTTACAAACATTATTAAACATTCCCAACAAACTTGAAACATAATTTCAAAGTTTTCCCAACTTTTTCTCGCTTACATGCTTTAACGTCCAGTAAAGTAATCAGCAGTTTCAGGCTGCTGCATACACGAATGTCCGAATCTCTAAAAATCGGGGATATAGTGGTTCCTCGTGATAAGTCCCTTGCTCCGTTTTGAACAGGTTAATGAGCCTACATTTCCTATGTTATTTACGTTTGTTTCCTCGATGTATTGTAGTATGCCCGTATAACTTCCTGCGTTTTTTTATATAAATAAACTATCTCGTTTAACACGTATCAGAACATCCATTTCTTTTTCAGTATTTTCCAAATCAGAGCTGTGTTTACAAATTAGCTTTTTATCGTAACAAGTTTCATGATTTTAGATAAGATTCTCTTCTCAAACTTTCTAACATTTAGGCGTCCAACGTATTTTGTGCTGCGCAGACCCTAATTTAAGTTGTATTTTATATTTGGGTACATATTATAGCCATTTCACTAACAACGCAGTTACTTCCTTGTAACACTGGACCACCACAGCAGAATCATCAGCGAACCATGCCACGCTAATAATGTTCTATCCGTGACAAACTACACCACATCAAGATGAGACTTATATTTTTAGTCGTGTACAAATTAAATTTAAGAAGCACCAAACAGCAACCCTTCATGACTGCTTGGCTCATGTCTGCCTCCCAGCCAGTACCAACTGCTGAGGTCTGCGTTGAGCAATGGAACGTCGCTGCACTTAAAGCGAACACTTCGATACTGAGGAACTCGCTTGTTGTCAGGCAAACGCGCCGTGGCTAACGGAACCATGACATCCTTTCGCATTGCTCTCCAAGGCACCTCCGAGGCCGTAAAGAACAGTAACCAGCTGCCCTTCACAACAACGCGAATGGAACCAGTTGCGGACTGAGAGCATTCTGCTGTCATTTCGTATGTGAAGAGCGACGAAGCAGTTTCAACATCAAAAAATATATGGATGTCCACATATTTTTTAACTGCGTACCTCTATTGAACTTGGCAGAACGTTTTGAATGTAGGAACATCTCAGTTAAAAAATTTGCGTTGGGGGTGACTTGTGAATTGTCATAGAAGGTCCATCCGAAAAGAATGCTTTACTTTTTTTTTTTAGTGATACATCTGAGATTTTTTAACGCGTCAAAAAAGATCCAAAATTGAGTCAAAAGTACGGATTTCGTAGCACAAGATAAATCTCTAAATTTTCGGAATTCATGTGGGCTCCAAATCCCCCTCTCATTTCCTTGAATAGGCTACAAATATGATTACCTCCCGCCTTCTTTATACAACCAAATTGTCATTAACGTGATATATGGTTCTCCTTACTAGGCGTTTCGGATGATTATACCGTTATCGCCAGGCGAATTTAATCTTAATGATACCGACTATTAGAATGTACGAGTACAACGTTTTCTGGGCAACTTCAAACTGTTTATTCACCGCTCCAGACAAGTACACTCGTTTGCCAATACTTCTTACGAGCGACCAGACGTAAAGAGGTTTAATTGAAATCGCCAGCCAGCGAAAATTATCCCAATTCCACATACAGTGAGACGGTTTTTCAATAAGTGCGATAGTTATACAACTCACCAAACTGACGTTTACCTTTCGAAGTACATAAAAAGCTATCGATGTATATATTGCGGTAGCCGACGACAGTGCCTTAAGTGCGAATGTTGGATGTATACGTTTAGATGTTTCGTCACAACGTATATGCTCACAGATTGTAGAAAACGCTTCTTTTTTTCTTTTTTTAACTACGGGTTTTGGGGGTATTACAGTGTCGGTATGTTTGTTAAAACCAGTTAAAAAATTTGCAAGCGTGGCTTGTCGAATACAGCAGAAGAAATGTACAAATGTTTGTAAATCTATCGGAACCAAACTGCGTGGTCATCAGTCCGTACCTTACAAACTACTTAAACCTAGGTAAAATAACCTAATGACAACACACACAGCCATGCCCCAGGGAGGACTCAAACCTCCACGGCGAGCAAACGCGCGCTCCCGAGCGTGACGCTTTAGACCGCTCGGCTACTCCACCGCGGCTACAGAAGAAGAAAGGTTGATTATGAACAATGACAGTGAAGAACAATTTTATTTCATCTTCTGATGAGGATTTTTGCCCTTCAACAACTCAGGGCCGAGAAAATGTCTTTGCGTTCCACGTGTTCGCTTTCCACAAGTGAAACGGATGACGATGAAGAACGGGACGGCAGTACAGAGCGGTCGCCCCGAGTTAAAAGGCAAGTCTTCAAAGTGTTAAGATGCAGAAACGCTGAGAGCCGCACACGCTGATGGCGTGCTGGACGAAACAGCTTTGCAGTGAAAGGGGTAATAGTGCATTTTCTACATTGTCGCAACCGTGCAATAACTCGGAGCAGAAGTCAGGTTGTTTTCCTCTTATTTCTCTGAAATATGTGTAAGTTACAAAGGAGTTAATGACTCGGAACTGAGTACATTCATTCTACTCCTCCTCCCTCTTCCTAAGCCCCCCTCCTCCCCAATCACTCCTAGTGATACAGTCACAGTCTGCACCGCCACTTCGGTCGGGGGTTCGAATCCCCCCTCGGGCATGGATATTTGTGCCGTCCTAGTTCGTAAGTAGTTCATAAGTAGTTTGTAAGTTTAGGGACTGATGACCCCGTAGTTAAGTCCCATATACTATACAAACATTTCACTCCTAGTGAAGTTGATTACAACCTGTGACCTTGTTAGGCAGTTGAACAGGTTACCCACAAGAAGTCGTTCATATAGGGTGTGGTCTGCATTGCTTACTGAAATAAATCCAGCTGATGATTGCGGAAGCGCGGAATGCGGTAGAAGAATAAATTAGGGTCGCTACATAATTTTTGATATCTGTAGCGCTTATGGTGAAAGTGAAGCTTACCCTATCTTTTAATGTGTCGAGTATGTTGGTACTCCCATGGTGTATACGACCCTACTGGTGTGGTTACTGCTTTGATCGCAGACCATTAGATACTTATTCCGACTGCCTTACAGGTAGCTAGTATATGCAACCAGCAAACGCGCGCTCAATTTAGGTTTTAGTTCACATGAACTTCAACCAACAAATTTGCCACGAACACTGTACGGCTAGATGTTTTTCCACTTGACCTTCAGTACGATCTAAGAATTCTTTAAAACTCGTAATACCAAATCGAATGGGGAGGTACTTCATGCCCACCTTCCGATAATCTTGCACTTTAGTGAGGTAAACATATTTTAAAAATAGGAAATGTTTTTCACTAGACGGTAAAAGTGTTAAGTTTCAGTTAAACATAAACCAAAATTAAAATTTTAGGGGTAAAGACCTTCACACTGAATCTCGTATTCAATATTTTCAGATACTGCACCATATTTGCCCATTCACTAAAATGTTTGTTTGTGGTAGCTTCCTGTATCGAAAGTGTTGGTATTTTAGGAGCGTGTTCAGATATTTTCAGGTTCTAAACACTAAACATCAGAATCGCTTTAATACATGTTATGATAAGTCCACAATAATTAAGAAATGTAATTTTTATTTTTATTCCAGTTGGGCATAAATAACCAGCCAGTAGTATTACGCGTTATCTAAAAGAAGTTGTATTGCGAAGGTTAATACTGAGGAACGTACTGTCAATGCTCCTGATAATATTGTCGCGTTGAAATGGAAGCAGGCTTGACTTCGAAGGTAACTAAACACAGCACTTATATTGAAAGCACGTTTATTACGAACTTAACATACACGCAGCACTGGCTGCCTCTCAGGCAGAGTGCTCTGCTATTTATACACAGACAGAATTTACCAGAAATTAGAAGAACAGTTAACATAAGTAGAATTTACAAGTGAACATAAGAAAGATGCAGAACATTCTGGAACTGTTAATTACAAAGAAATAAATTTTTGCCGGTGGGCGGGATTGAACTGGCGACCTTCAACACTGCAGTCCGTGACACTATCCCCTGCGCCACGCCAGCAGTCGGTGTTCGTTGTCTCTCGCGGCAATATTGCCAGGTGGTTTTGATGATAGGAATGTATGGGTGAAATAACCATTGGTCTTTTCTTGTATTCTTAATTTCCTTGGAGGGTGGAATTTAGTATCGACGTCTTTTCACTGTTGAGCGAGGTTTGACGATTTTTTCCCTCCATTTTAGATCCTTTCTAATTTTGGTATTGACGCTATGGTGGAAGGGGTCATCTTATTACAGTTACCCATATGCAAACAATTCCAGAAGACATTAGGATAAGTTGATGGCGTTCTGTTCTATCAGGCAGGAAACATAGTGGAAATACAGATTTAGCATTTTGCATTTATTTTTAGCATTAATGCCAATGTGGAAGAAACGACATAAGCCGTGCTCAATGCCTTGCCCTCGAGTTCGTAACTGCTAGTGAATTCTTAGCTTGTAGTTATTTCTGGTGTAGCTTCAGGCCTCTGGTCGTATTCTCAGTCAGAAGTGCTCTGTAAATTGTGTACTGGATGGTGTTTATAGTCTTGGTCAGTCTCATCTGGCTCTACGAAGCCTTTTATTTTGCCATGGGGAAGGCAAGAAGTGAAATCATCGGTGCCACAAACAGACAGGCAACCTTGAAACTCACGTCTTTTACGTTTCAGTAAAGATTTAGGTGTTCCTTTTTTCCGGGAGCTATTAGAGAGTGGAACTGTGGAGAAACATCATAAAAGCTGTTCGATGAACCCTCTGCCATGCGCTTCAATGTGTCTTGCAGAGTATTTATGTAGATGTAGATCCATTGACTCCATCACCACCACTAACAACAACAACAATTACGCGATCAGTGTTGATTATGTATGCCAACTTGGGAAAGTTTTATGTTTCTAAGATGTTTTTACGGGAATAAATTTTCATCCAGTTAACGCTTCCAACATGGACATCTGTCTTCAGCCAAATCCAATCAGGGTACGAAAAAGCTTAGGCTGGATTGTGTAGAGGACAAATAAGATGTTTTTCTATATATATATATATATATATATATATATATATATTGCGGCTTATTATATTAATAAACTAGCTTAAACCGCGGCTCCGCTCGCTTGTTGGTTGATTATGATAGATAAGCTATCTTTCAGTAGTGTGCTATGAGACTGGTTTTTGAAGGATAAAATGAAATACAATACCTTCTTTAGAAACAAACTTTTTTAATCAACATTCAAATTAAAAAAAAAAAAAAGAAAACTATGTGACGTGCTTAATGATTTACAATAAATTATACATACATTATTCCTTATAGTCTATGTTGCAATATCTCAACTCGTATGGTGAGAGCAATGTCCAAATTCATTTTAATTTCATTTTAGGGCATTCTGGTAAACTACGTTATTTGCATTGAAAGAAATTTCCTTTTTACTGCTTTATTTATTTGTTCTTATATTTCCTTATTCGGATTCTTATCCTTACAGAGAAAGAGCTGAAGACATTGTAGCACGCATAGAACAAAGATATTGTCTGTGGCATCACATTTCGCTGTATGTAACCTCCTTGGTATAGAGTCGCAAACGTCGTCGCCGGCCTTAAGTCCGATTTTCATAATTTGACGACCTTCAACCACAATATCTTCCACCCCCTTATAGCTATCGGAGTGGTACTGCTATAGTGTACAACGGGAGATTTCGGACAACAATTACACACAGACCATTCATTTGCGTTCTGTAGTGTTCGCTGCAGAGCGAAATATTAAGACACACGCACGCACGCGCGCGCGCGCTTAGAATTTTATATACACCGATAACTTTTCATCCGAATATACCACCCTTTTATCATTATCAACTCTCAAGTAACAATGCAACTAATAAAACCATTTTCAAAGAGTAAATATAATGTTCAAAAAGTAATTATTGTTCCGCATTTCGCGTTATATTCTATCAGATCGCTATAAAACCGTACCTAAAACCTTCCTCAGGTATAAATTAGTAACTGTACAAATATTTATGTCTATGCGTCTCGTCGTTCGGACGTGATAAGCGTACAACGAACAGACATGCACATTAATATATGTATAGATAAGTAGCTATCCGATCGCCGTAAAACCGTGCCTAAAGCCTTCGACGGGTAGACATTAGTAACTGTACAAATTTTTAGCTCTTTATGTCTTGTGGTTCAGACGTGATAAACGTACACCGAACAGACATTCACATTTATAGATATAGATAAGGTTGCTGACCAACAGAAAAATAAGACAATGATAAAGTTCAAAAATTATAATTGACACTGCAAGGGCGCCACTAAAAAAGTCGGACATAATTGCAATTTTCAACTTACTGACAACGTATTTGAGTTCTTTGTGTTATCGAGACTGCCTTTCCATGACGAGGCTGAACGCTGTTTTGTACTAAAGATTAGAGCGGATCATGTGACTAGTGGTTAGTTATTTACATGTGGGAAATAAGGTAATAACCTCCATGAAAACTCGGTAAAAATGAGAGAATGGTTTCATTTCGTTTTAAAAAATTTACCGTCTTATGCGCCTCCGTTGCACAGTGGTAGAGTGCCAGACTACAAATTCATAGGTCGCGGGTTCGGTCCCCGCCAGGTCCTAGGATTTTTGTCTGTCACTTTCCACTTCTTTCACCTCTGGCAGCGTTGCTGATGTGAAAAATACCGAGTAGCATCGTCGTTCGGAACCCACGTTAAACTGTAGGTCCCCCTGTAACTGGCTGGGTAAGTCAGTTCGAAGGTCGGAGGAAGGCAACGGCATATCACCTCCAAACAGGACCATGCCTAGTAAAGCACTGTAGTGTTCAAACCAATCTTCGGATTGTTGACTTTTTTTTTGTTTGAAGTAGTGGTAAATTTCCTGCACGATCGAAATACAGTCGGTATTTACAGTTTGCTGTCAGTTGGGACTACTGAGGAAGGGGCGGGTAATAACGATGTTGATAAAAATATTGTAGCATATTAGATTATAGATATGAATTGTAGATCTTAAAAAGCAACTCTGACGAAATAGGCGTGAACTAAATTTAGAGGCCTCTGGCCAAACGAGTTGTGACAGTATGTACTGAGGATTTGCTGGCAGAAGATACGATGCTGAAATCAGGTATGATGAATCTGCGAAGTTGAAATAAGAATAGATGGGTGACCAAAAAGTGTTCCTATTTATATAAAAATACATTCGACATGTTAAAATAAAATTACTGGCATTCTACCGTTCTACTGTTATTTTCCTACGTAGTTGCCATATTTTCTAAAAATTTACTGGTAACGTGACAAGGATTTCTTTTCCAAATCAATGTTAGTACCAAATCAAGACATCTGCTCTAATCCCTACTTCACTGTTGCAATTTTATTATCGGTGAATAAGTACTGAACAGAATTGTGAGAAAAGGAATTTCTGGCATACCTTGACTAAAAGAAGGGATCGATTGGTAGGGCACATTTTTCAACACAAAGGAATTTAAATTTAGCGCTGGAGGGAAGAGTGTTGAGTAAAGTTCGCAGAGGGAGACCAAGAGACGAATACAGTAAGCAGATTGAAATGGGTGTTGGTTACCGATTTTATGAGATGAGGCTTGCTCAGAATAGGGTAGGATGGAGAGCTCCATCAGACCAGTTTCCGAAGACCATAAGAACAACAACCTTAAAGATGAGCTTGAATTTGAGAGAACTTGTAAAAATCACTTCATGACAGCTTTTTGTCTCATACAGATTGAGTGACTCTCTAAGATTGAACTGAGAATTGTTCTCGCATTCTCAATATTCTAAAGTTCTTGTTGCAAGTGGTTTTTAAAAGTTCTCTTAAACCGTTCATCTCTGAAGTAAGAAATTCAGCAACGATGATGAAGTCACTGTAACATTGAACAGCCGCTTACGAGCACAGGACATGTCCTGGTATATAACTTGTTTTGGAAAAACTACTCGCGTTAGTAAAAATGTTTCCAAAAATCTGGCAAGTACGTAGAAAAGTAACAAAAACATTGTACAGTGTCGATAAAATTATTTCAGCGTGATAGTGCCAGTTCCTTTATTAATATCTTTATTAAATAGGAGAACTCATACAGGTGAAAAAATACCGTCATTCGGCATTGGATCAACCTGAAAGTTTGATGAGAATGTCAAATTCGGTCTTAGTTTCAACCATGTAAACAGTTCACGAAATAATTGATTTCACAGGAACAGCTTTGTTGAATACTGAAGTCCTTAACTGGTTGTTATTGATGCGTCAGCCGAGGAAGCTAGGGGAGAGTGAAATTCATGTTACATGACGACGAGATAGAACAGTGTTATGTGCTGAGATTTGCCTCTTGATGAGCACAAGTTGTACTTTTAAAATGTTATTGCAAATATTTCATTAATGGATGAGTGCTTCGTAAAATTTGCAACCTTGAACGTTATATAGACACCTGAAATATAACTTGATATGTGGGCGAGATGTTATCAATAAGCAAAATCAGCGTATAAAATTAAGGAGTTCCCAGAATGTTTGTTTCGAGTGCCGTTATGTAGCACTACTGTATTTAAGAAGGAAAAAAAAAAAAAAAAGTCAGTGCATTTAATAACTAAGATGTAACAGGTGCAACTAACTTTCACCTTAATCTGATGTATAGATGTGGCACTTACAATGCTTGTGTATCCGTATTGAAATGGTCCAAAAATGCTTAAACTGCTGCCGAAGTACATTAATATACGTGAGACAGAATCTATTGAAACTACGCCACGTTGCCATTCAGGTATCTCGTCTTTGCTTGCGACCGATGTGGCGAAATGTGTGCATCAAGGGTCGGGCTTGTCAGGAATCAAATTTGTTCACAACTACTCGAAATTAATCGAGCTGCAGTTCTCATACATTAAAGCGATATAATATGGCGAATTTTCTGACGTTTAAAAGGTAAAGCAGTCAGCAATTCGAAGATTAGTTTGAACACTACACTATATTACTTTACGAGGCATGGTCCTGTTTGGAAGTAGTAAGCCGTTGTCTTCCTCCGTCATTAGAACTGACTTATCTATTCAATTATTGGAGGCCTACAGTTCAACGAGAATCGCTAACCACGATGAAATCCGGTACTTTTCACATCGGCAACACTGCCAGAGGTGATACGAGTGAAAGTCAACACATGAAAATCCTTGGCTGAACCGGGGATCGAATCCGTCACCTGTATATTCGTAGTCTGCCACAGAGCTGCACTTTTGGTGTTTATAGCTGCGTAATTATGACATCGACTTTGTTCTGTAATAGGACTAAATACTTTCTAAAAAATGTTAAATTTTTGGAGAGTCTATGGGACTTAACTACGGAGTCATCAGTCCCTAAACTTACAAACTACTTATGAACTAGGTAATCCTAAGGACGGCACAAATATCCATGCCCGAGGGGGGATTCGAACCCCCGACCGTAGTGGCCGTGCAGACCGTGACTGGAGCGCCTCAGTCCCCTCGGCCACCGCGGCCGGCTAAATACTTTCTCCGATGCATTGGAAAGAATCTTAGAAAAGGCCTTCGATGACTTCAGTTACACAGTCGTGGAATATTATAACCGCCGTACTTAACTGCCGTCTGCTAGGGATAAATACTCCTAAAAACTGGTATCTCACGTTTAAGGTTCTTGTATTCACTGTACAGTTCAAGCATTCTCATCAGTCTGTTCTGAGTTGGCTTAGGGATTAGGCATCTCGAGGCGATGATGACCCCCGCAGTTAAGTCCCACAAGCTTAACAAACGTTTGAACATTTTTTGAAGGTAGTAGAAATTGAAAGTGGACATGGTTTCATCTACATACATACTTCGCAATTCACCGTAAGGTGCGTGGAGGAGGGTACACTGTACCACTACTAGGCATTTCCTTTCCTATTCCACTCCCAAATGGAACGAGGAAAAAAAGAATGCCTATATGCCTCCGTACGAGCCCTAATTTCTCTTCTCTTGTCTTTGTGATCTTTACGCGAAATGTAAGTAGGCGGCAGCAAGATCGCACTACACTCAGCTTCAAATTCCGGCCCTCTAAATTTAATTAACAAAAATTCACGAAAAGAACGTTGTCTTTCTTCCAGCGATCCCCAATTGAGTTTCCGGAGCATTTCCGTGACACTCGCGAATTGTTCGAACCTACCGGTAACAAATCTAGCTGCTCGCCTCTGAACCACCTCTATGTCTTCCTTTAAACTGATCTGCTGCGGGTCCCAAACACTTGAGCAATACTCAAGACGTGGTCGTACAAGCGTTTTATACGCGGTCTCCTTTACAGGTGAAGTACATCTTCCCAAAATTCTCCAAATAAATCGAAATCGGCTGTCCGCCTTACTCACAACTGTCCTGACATGCTCGTTCCATTTCATATCGCTCTGCAATGTTACGCCTAGATATTTGAACAACGCGGCAGCATCAAGAAGCTCACTACTAATGCTGTATTCGAACATATAGGTTTGTTTTTCCTATTCATGCGATCACCTTACATTTTTCTACATTGAGAGCTAGCTGCCATTCTTCGCACCAACTAGAAATTTTGTCCAAGTCATCCTGTATGCTATTACAGTCAGTTACAGACGATACCCTCCCATACACCACAGCATCGTCAGCAAACAGTCTCAAATTACCACTTACTCTGTCCATCAGATTTTAATTTATTACGAAGAGTATCGCGGCGGAATGCCGAAAGTTGACCGGATCATGTCACGCTGAACTTTTTATGTAAAGCAACAGGAAGTGTGAGAAATACGGCTAAGAGAGAGAACAGCAACTGATAAAAGGATTGCAGCAAAATTTTAGAAGAGGTACGTAATACGCATACTAGTGAAGTAGGTTTCATGTCTGATTTCAAAGTGTTCTGCAAATTCTGCTTCCCAGTGCATTTCATCCTTGGAGCATTTTGCCTTTTCTATTGCTGATTTTCAGGATGTTACAGGTTTACGAATTGTATGGACGAAATCTGTGATTTGGCGTTTCCTCTGTGATTATTTGTTTGCAGACGAAGCATCATTCTCAACCCACGGAAAAATCGATCTTTGCAGTATATGCAACTAATCAGTTGAAACTCGGGACCGATGAGCGTAGTAATTTGGTCGCTTCAACTCCCGAACAAACCAATCGTATGGAAATCCTGCCGATCCCGAGAGCAGGATGGTATTGAACTTGCGGTATTGTCCGTTAGTCCAGTCAAATTAGGGTTTCACCTTGGAATGAGAGGTAACAAGCTGAATATTTGCATAAACCTTTGTTTTGGCATAAGTGATGTGTCAAAAGTCTCATAAAATCTCGTGTCCGCGTCTTAAGATATTAAAAGGTCAAAGGTCACGAAAATAAGTTTTTCGCAAATATCTCGCTTCCTATTTATTAACTTTAAACAACCTACCATTGACTGATTCGCAGCTGACCTCGTATTACGTCTTATATGTCTGAGCGCTTTGATATGTGCTCTCTATCTAAAAGAACGATGAATTGCACAAAAAAATGTTTAAAACAAAAATTGTAGAGAATTTCATGCTCTACAAATTTTATCAGAGATGCAAATACCATTTAACGCATAGGAAGCGAGATATTTGCGAAAAACTGATTTTCGTGACCTTTGACCTTCAATATCTTAAGACGCGGACGCGAGATTTTATGAGACTTTTGACACATCATTTAGAATGCCAAAACAAAGGCTCATGCACGTATTCAGGTTGTCACCTCTCATTCCGAGGTTGACGCCTTTTTTTCGGCTTATTTGACTGGACTACGTTGATACAATGGAGCAGATGTGACAAAGAACAGGCTGGAAAATAGTTCACGCCCTGTTATCGCGTCTTGGTTGATAAGTTCAACAGGTGTTCGTGACCTTTCACACGACACCACACATGCGCCTGTCTTCCGCCCGTGCTTTCCACGCCGTGAGTACAGAGGCAGTTGCCGCTGTGCGCCGGTTTACAAATTATCGCGAGGTCGCGGCGTCATATTCTCGCGCTTTTCGCCAGTGCAAGTGGAGCTATACTTCGGCGGCGTCGCTGCGAACTCGCTGATCGGCGCGCAACAGCAGCTGGAAGTGAATGGGGCAGCGCACGCGTGATAGTAACGCTAGCAATAGCTACCGTCAGCCGCCATGGAGGAAGACGATTTGGACGAGGAATCCTTCATTGAGGAGGTGAAGAAATAATCTATACGTTGTAATTTCACATGTGTACTTTTTTTTAATTATACAATAACCCAATACCTATACATAAATGGGTCTTCTTATGCTACTACATTTTTGTGCGTTTTATGCTACTTCTAATGTTTCTACTGAGCTACATGATATGTTTTGTTTTTGCTGTTGTGTCTGCCGTATGTGCTGTGTCATGCAGGGTGCGCTGGCATGTTGTGTTTCATGTGGAAGTCGCTACTGCTACGTTTAGTGTCTTAATTTTGTGTCCCCCCCCAGCAGTGCTCACAGGGTTACCAGTAATGTACAAACCTACTTGTTGGCCTGTGCCCCCCGAACTAATTCCGGAGGGCGTGCCCCTGGCACTGGCTGGCCTTTTGCACTGCAGTCATTGTGTTGTTTTCGTGTTTTCTCTTAAGCCTAATTTAATCTAACTTATATCTACCGTCGCAATCGGTCCTCCTGATCCGGAGCACGGCGGAGTACCCCGGCGGCACGGCCTAGTGCAGCAGTCATGCCTGGAAAAAATGTCTCATAATCGGTTTAGAAATTCATGTCTGATGTGGTTTGAGATTTCGTCGGTTAATTCATTGAGAATTCGAAAATGTGCTTCATGTCTGATGAGTTGGTATGTGTCTGAGTTAGGTAGTTGTAGTCTGAGATGAGAGACAATATGATCGTATGTAGGGCACTCGAAAGTGACGTGTTCTGGAGTTCATTCCGGAGCTCCACAGCCACACTCTGGAGTCGCCTGCTTCCTGAACCGACATAGATACGTCGGGTACGGGCCATGGCCGGTGAGAAAGTGAATCAATCCTCTGCTTGGCTGGAAGTATCCCATTTTAAGTCTTTCTGACACATTTGGAAGGAACTGGTGTGTCCTCCTTCCAGTGTTGTCCTGATCCCAGATGCCAGTAATTTCTAGTCCCCGAATTTCGATTTCCTTACATATCCAGGGACATGACTTAGACAGTAGCTATAGACATGTTCTTGTACGGGAGGAGCCGCGATGGAGTGGCCAAGCGGATTGAGGCGCTATGCTACGATGCGCGAGGCCGCTCTCCGTCGGGGATTCGAATCCCCCCCCCCCCCCCTCGGGCATGGATGTTTGTGCCGTCTTTAGTATAAGGTAGTTTATAAATAGTTTGTAAGTTTAGGGACTGATGACCTCGCAGTTAAGTCCCTTAGGCTTAACAAACATTTCAACATTTTCTACGGGAGGAAAGTTCCGGTGTAAGGTTCGCCCATTTATACTATACAGGGTGAATCACCTAAAACTTGCATCGCAAATATTGCGAAACGGAAAGTGCGATTGATGTGCGGTTTTCACAGAATCGATTGGTAGTCAAGGACTCGTATTGTTAGCCAATAGCTTGTAAAAATACCTAGAAAGTGTATTTTTATGCAAACATACCATTTTTTCAAATGGAACAATGGTTGTTTCTATCATACACTGGAATTTTTGACACCAGCTGTGTACAAAGAATTTTGAATGACATTTTTATCACGTTTAGTTTGGCAGCTACAACCATTCTCCAAGTTTTGGGGGCGAAGGCTACGACAGCGCAGCTAACTGGCTGGTGGTCGGTCATGAGACAGTGGGCCGTGCCCCAGGAGCTAACCACTCGGCCAGTGACCTACGCTATCGCAGCCTCCGCCCCCGAAACTTTGAACGGTTGTAGCTGCCAAACTAAACGTAATAAAAATGTCATTCCAAATTCTTCGTACGCAGCTGGTCTCAAAAATTCCAGTGTATGATAGAAACAACCATTGTTCCATTAAAAAAATATTTTCATAAATATACTTTCTAAGTAATATTATAATCTTTTCATTGGCTAAAATACGAGCCCCTGACTACCAATCAATTCTGTGAAAACCGCAAATCAATCGCACTTTCCGTTTCCGGAATATTTGTGATGCAAGTATTAAGTGATTCTCCCTATATATTAGAATTCAAAGTTTCATAGCATATTCTTTGCTTTTGATGGATGATAGTTTCATCAGTAATTCATTATACCACAGCTAATACTCAAAAATAATTTCGTTCAATCAAAATCACTTCTTTCAGTGCCGTGAACTAACTAGCGGATGAGACAAAACCTACTTATAGTTTTCTTAATGTGTTCATGAACTAAAAAGAAAAGAAAACTAAAAATCTAAAAGATTCAGAGACTTCTGCAAGTCACATACATTAATAATGCAGAGTAGGAAATTTCAGTTCTGAAGTCAGTAGCTCGTCTAACAACTTTGGTTGCCACAACACTTTTATTTCAATATTAAGTAGCATTCCCCTTCCTGTCTCTCTCTCTCTTTCCTTTATGGAGTATGGAGTTTGACAAAATATATTTATACATAACGCCGTATCAAATTATTTAATGGAATACTAAGGCTCAACATAAGCACATGAAACGTAAAAGGACATCCCAGCGCCATAGTCTAGCGCTCTATCACTTCATTTAACTGTAGCGTTGTCTTTCTGTAGAGAAGAATCGCTTATCGCAGGCGGAAAAGGTCCATTCTCAGGTATTATCAGCTAATCCTCTTGTGTTCGTCTTCAGTCCGTTATGAGACCTGAAACCTCTCACACATGACGCTGTTCTATGGCACTTGATTGCGGAGTGCGCGCGCTCGTGTGTGTGTGTGTGTGTGTGTGTGTGTGTGTGTGTGTGTGTGAGAGAGAGAGAGAGAGAGAGAGAGAGAGAGAGAGAGAGAGAGAGAGAGATAGTTTAACTTAAAGTAGTTTGTAAGCCTAGGGACAAATGACCAAAGATATCACATAGATTTGCAAACTTTTGAATTTGAACATCACAGCACTAGTTGAACAGCACAAAATGTGAAGCTCTGAAACAGATCGAGGAATCTTGTAGAAAAGTTTTCACTGTAGACCTTTTGAAACGTGTCATTCAATGTCAGTGAGAGAAACAGTTTGTATTCTGCCCACTCTGGTAACATTTGTTTCCTCATCAAAAATGTTTTTACAGGATTGAATAACATGCTTACCTCAAAATTGACGAGTAAACATAAACATGAAATAGGCGGTGTTATGTAAAACTAGACCAAGCGCCAAAATGTCATAAGCGAGATAATGGCGTGCAAAGTTACCATTCCCTTTAAAATGTGTGTATTGTTGAAGTTTCTCAGTTTCTTGTACAGACAAAGGGTTATTATTGTTTCACTCGTTAGTGGACGCTCACCGTAATTAAAAGCTAAATAACAGGAAAAAATAACACAAATGGTCGTTAGACTACTAATGCTTAATTGCTGTTTGTGCAGTTCCGTTATGCATCAGTGGACTAAACGACTTGAACCGTCCTTTGGTCTCATTATGCGTAACTGAACTGTGCATCAGGTCTATTATAAAAATAAAGGCTTAGGAAGCCATATGCCTTTGATATCCTGAAACAACTTATTGAGGTCACGTTACTGAAAACGAAGCTTAGTTTATAAGCAGTTTGTAAGTTTAGGGACTGATGACCCCGCAGTTAAGTCCCTCAAGCTTGACAAACATTTCAAATGTGTACTGATCTCTACCTGATTCAGAAATGTTATTCTGTATTTCGTCAGTACACACATTCTTCTGTAACATCTTCCCACTTACGTTTAATAGCGTCTCGTCATTGTCTACACTGCTACTTCCAGCAGTTGCAGTTCTCGCCTCCATTACAGGTTTCAGAGCCATCATCGATTTGCTTACCCACTACTGCATTTGATGTTACATCATTGTTACGGTTATTTGCATCCAGTGTAGAATCAAATGTTCAAATGTTTGTATAGCTTATGGGACTTAACTACCGGGTCATCAGTCCCTAAACTTACAAACTTCTTATCAACTACCTTATACTAAGGACGGCACAAATATCCATGCCCGAGGGGGGATTCGAACCCCCGACCGTAGTGGCCGTGAAGACCGTGACTGGAGCGCCTCAGTCCCCTCGGCCACCGCGGCCGGCAGTGTAGAATCCCTGGTTGGAATGTCCGTGATGGAAATGCATATTCACCCTATATAATTAAGAAGAACGGGATGCGTAAAGTTTACGACATTGTCTTTAGGTCCTTATAAAGTAGTTTTGAAGTAAAACTCGAAAGGTAACTTACGATGTCCTACCTTTAAAGTTCCAGATCCATTCGACTTACTTGCTGCACTTACAGTAATACGTTGTGTCCTTGATTTGAACGCGTCAGTTACCGCACCTGTTAACCATAATCTTCACGACATTACAACACAAAACCTACTATTACGTCCGTAAACACTACACGGTTCACAGAGCAAGGTAACAAGGCGTTTTGCTAGATGGGTGCACACAGCCGAGGTTATGAATCACCGCTGCCGCTAGTTACGTTTAGCATCACCAGACTAAAGACGAGGAAGGTAGCGCTTGGTATGCTGTTGCAGAACTACAGTTTGGTTTGTCGCATGTAGACTTGTGATGCAAAATTAAAAATCAACGATACGCGAAGTGGCACTTGATATTTTTTTTAATAAATCATGGCAACCATTGCTACGACCGGAACGGTGATTTTTATCCACATAGATTATCATGTTTCTCAATAGAATTTGCTCAAATTCGAA